>CM062816.1:1751478509-1752678509 GCA_031772625.1 Pinus tabuliformis | reverse complement strand
CAATAGGACTTTGGTGCATGTTTTGAGGGGATACAATCAGAAGCATCCAAAGACTTGGGATGAATATATAGTATAATACAATAGTCTTATAATAGTGTAGTCCACATTTATATTGGAAAATACCCATTTGAAAACTCATTTTGGATATTTTCCACCTTCACCTTTGGATATTACTTTTGGACAAAAAGGAGTGAAGGAGGATATTACAGGGGATTCCTTGAGGGTAGAAAAAATTGTTGAGAATGTTATGCATATCCATTTACAGGTATAGGAGATGCCAAAAAAGTCACAAGAAAAATACAAGTCTAGACATGATCAACACAAAATAAAGAATTCATTCAGAGTGGGAGACATAGTATGGTTGCAGTTGAATAATGAAAGGCTACAAGGTCCTAGTAAGAAAATCAAGGGTCTAGGATATGGTCCCTTTAAGATACTAGAAAAGGTGGGAGATAATTATTATAGAATCAATCTATAGTCGTAGATGTTCATTTACTAGGTTGTGAATGTAAAAAATATGAAACTCTATGAGCCTTCCATGTCAGATAAGGAAGAGGAGTAGGTATTATATTTTATAGAGGATGTAACAACCCAGTGAAAATTCCATGTGATAAAAGTTAATAAAGGAAAAAATAATAACCACGGTTGATGGGACACTTATTCCAAGTTGAATGTTGGGAAAGACATCCTAGTGTGGATGTTCATTAGTTTATTATGGCTAAGGAAGTTGGAAAAGGAAATGGCTAAAGCTTTGGAAAGGAAAAGTGGAATTAATGGCACATTTATTTATGAAAATAATGGAAATTAGGAGAAAAGTGAGGTGAAAAGTCATAGGTTGCATATGAGGAGGAAAATGAAGGAAAATAATGAAAAATGAAGACAACAGAGGCCTCATTAATAAAAAGGCTTCTGAGGATTAGTTGGTAACCTTTTGCCACTTGGGTTTTGGAGCTCTCTCATTATTCTCTCTCTCTCTCTCTCTCTCACTCTTGGACACTCAGGGTTTTCTTGGAGCATTTTGGCATTGGATCAAGAAAGGAAAAGAAGGCAAGAGGAAGCAAAGATCAACTAGGGAAAGACAAGATCAAGCAACTACAAAAATATTATTTGTAGGTATCAATTTGCATGTGTATTTTCCTTGGTATATTTGGCATGCATGGTATTGCATGTAGTCCTTTTGTTGTTATGGGATGGGTTTTACCAGGTGTAACAATGGTTTCAGCCTAGACTTTCCATTTCTGAATAGCCATGGTGTGATGGGGTTCTCATGTTTTGGTTGAGCAGGATTTCCAGATGGATTCTAAGCTGAGTGAGGTTGATCTCCAAATGATAGAACACATGGCCTAGTGGTCGTTGAACCAGACTATCGATCATAGTAAAGTCACCGACCTAGTGACCCTTGAGCCAAATGTGGGTTGCAGTAAAGCCAATATTGTGTTGCCTCAGTGGGCCTAGGAATCCTTGCCGATGAATGGAAGGATATACGGTAGAGCCAAGAGGTAGTTTTATCTCCAATGGGCCTAGTAATCTGTTATGAAACCAGCTCAAGAAAAGATAGAAAAGATAGATCAACGCCTTAGAATTCAGCCTCTTTGAGGGGGCAACCTCCTTTACATTACATAAATGAACAATTATTTGATGATTCAAATGAAAAAACCTCTTTTCTATATATAGGAGTCTAAGGAGTCACAATATAATCCAGCCGACCTAACAATAATAATATAAAGCCACAAAAATAACAATAGAGGGATTCTATGGGGCACATAAATAACAATATGGGGGTAATAGGGGCACAACAATATAAATAAGGGGTATAACTACAATAGTAATGGGGTAATCACTAGTATTATAGGGACCCAACATGCCCCTCTCCTTCAAAAAAGTGTTGTCCTCAACGCTTGAGTAGTTCTGGATACTTCTGCATAAAATTCTCATCCTCCCATGTGGAATCTTCAGCGGATAAGTTCTTCCACTTGATAAGATACTCTGAAATTGATCGATTTCGTAGCTGTCGAGTTCTTGTTTCTGTGACTGCTTCCGGTTCCAATATAATTTTTCCTTCCTCGTCAAGTTCTGGCAATATTGTTTGAATTGGGAGCTTGTCGCCTATAACCTTCTTTAAACATGAAACATGGAAAACTGGGTGCAATCGAGAAGCTGCAGGAAGCTCCAATTTGTATGCCATAGTACCAATCTTTTGCAACACCTTGTACGGACCATAATACTTTGGTGATAATTTATTATCCTTCTTAGCTTGCTTTAGGGACATTTGCTTATATGGTTGTAGCCGTAGGAATACCCAATCACCTACATCAAAACTTCTTTCACTGCGATGTTGATCTGCCTGTTGTTTCATTCTATTTTGTGCCAACACGAGGTTATCCTTTAAGAGTTGGAGGACTTGTTGTTGATGTTCGATGTGATGTTCCACTGCCTGAACCTTAGAATTTTCTCTTAAATATGATGTGATGGATGGTGGTTGATACCCATAAAGTGCCATAAATGGGGTCATTTTTGTTGCTGTATGGAAGGAAGTGTTATACCACCATTCAGCCAGAGGCAACCATTTGACCCATTGTGTCTGTTTATCAGATACAAAGCAACGAAGATATCCTTCCAAACATTTGTTTACTATCTCAGTTTTCCCATCAGATTGAGGATGATAAGATGAGCTATGAGCTAACTGAGTACCAAGACAAGAAAATAATTTTGTCCAAAAATTTCCAGTGAAAATGGGATCTCTGTCACTTACAATAATCTTTGGGTTTCCATGTAGCTTTTGAACTGTTTCCATAAATGCAGTAGAAACTGTACTGGCTTTAAATGGATGTGATAATGCACAAAAGTGTGCATACTTGGTAAGTCTGTCAACTACCACCATGATGACACTCTTTCCCTCAGACTTGGGTAAACCTGTGATAAAATCCATTGAAACCTCCTCCCAACGTTGGCTTGGAATGGATAAAGGTTGTAATAGACCCGGTGTCTTAATTGTTTCAACTTTATTTTGTTGGCAAACCAAACATTCCGCCACAAACTTTTGAATATCTGATTTAAGGCCATCCCAAAAAAATTCCTTCTTAACCCTGTGGTAAGTTTTTAAAAATCCTGAGTGCCCTCCTAAGGGAGAAGTGTGCAATTCCATAAGAATCTTTTGTTTTAGCTGGGAATTCTTACAGAGGTATAAGCGATCTTTGTACCATAACGAATCATTTTGCCAGCTAAATGTATCAGAAGTACTGGAATCTTGTTGTAGCTTTCGAATAAGTGCCCACACTTCTTCGTCATTCTTCCATTCCTCCCTTGCTTCGTTTATCCAATCTGGTTGGATAATAGAAATGGCACACAACAATGCTTCCACATCCTCATCCTTTCTTGAGAGTGCATCTGCCACCACATTTTGCTTCCCTTTTTTGTAGATGATTTCAAAGTCATAACCCAACATCTTTGTGACCCACTTTTGTTGCTCTTCAGAGGATAATCTTTGTTCTAAAAAGTATTTAAGGCTATCATGATCCGTTTTTACCTTGAAGTGTCTTCCCATTAGGTAGGGTCGCCATTTCTTAAGTGCATGGAGTATTGCCAACATTTCCTTCTCATAAATAGCTTTGCTTAAAAACTTTCCCTTGATTGGACGACTTTCAAAAGCAATGGGTCTTTCATCTTGCATTAGAACAGCACCAATTCCATTTCCTGAAGCATCACATTCCACAATAAAGGTTTTTGTGAAGTCCGGTGTAGCTAAGACCGGTGCTTGGCACATTGCCTCTTTAAGATGTTCAAAGGCCTTTGTTGCTTCCGGAGTCCATGAAAATGAATCTTTCTTCAATAATGTTGTTAGAGGTGCTGCTATTCTCCCATAATTCTTAACAAACTTGCGATAATACCCTGTCAACCCAAGAAATCCTCGCAGATGCTTTATGGATGTGGGGATTTTCCATTCCTTAATGGCTTTAATTTTGCTAGGGTCTACCTTAACTCCTTCATGAGATACAATATGACCCAAATATTCCACCTCCTGGACTCCAAAGAAACATTTGGATCTTTTTGCATATAATTGTTTCTCCTCCAATAGTTGTAGCACCCTGTCAACATGTTCAACATGATCCTTCCAAGACTTGCTGTAGATTAGTATATCATCAAAAAATACTAACACAAATTTTCTAAGGAATGGTTTGAAAATTGAATTCATCAAACCTTGAAATGTTGAAGGTGCATTGGTAAGGCCAAAAGGCATGACCAAAAATTCATAATGACCCTCATGAGTTCTAAATGCCGTTTTCGGAATGTCTTCAATCTTCATTCTGATTTGATGATATCCCGAACGAAGATCCAACTTGGTGAAGTAAATTGATCCATGCAATTCATCCAGTAATTCATCAATGACAGGAATGGGGAACTTATCTTTAATAGTGAGCTTGTTGAGCTCCCTATAATCCGGACACATGCGCCATGATCCATCCTTCTTGTGCACCAATACTACTGGAGCTGAGAAAGAACTTTGACTCGGTTGAATTATACCAGCCTCTAGCATTTCTGCAACCATACGTTCAATTTCACTTTTTTGGACATAGGGATATCTGTACGGCCTGATGTTTGGAGGAACACTTCCTGGAATCAGATGAATAGCATGATCATGATCACGCATAGGTGGGAGACCTTTGGGAGTCTCAAATACCTTGGAATGATTGTCCAGGACTTTTTGGAGATCTGGAGAAATAGATGATTCCAATGTGGAAACATCTAGCGAACATAATTGTGCAATTACACCTCTTTGCTCCTTTTTTAGAAGCTTTGTCATGCCATTAGAGCTGATTATCTTTCCTGGTTTCCCTGCAATACCCCTTAATTCAACTTCCTTTCCTTCTGTAGAAAATTTGATGAAAAGTTCTTGAAAATTAAAAGCTATTGTACCCAAGGATTGTAGCCATTGGACTCCTAGTACAACATCAGCACCTCCCATTGGAATGGAAAGCATTGGGCTAGTCAATACATATTCTCCCATGGATAGCTTGATATTATGGCACTTTCCAAAGCAATTTATTGTTCCTCCATTTGCAATCATCACTTGACACTCTGGTGCTGGATATAGGAAGCAATTCAATTCTTTTGCTACCTTACAATGAATAAAATTGTGGGTGCTTCCTGAATCAATCAACACTATTACCTTTTTCTTCTTGATTTGTCCTTCTATCTTGATGGTTTGAGGAGTGGTAATTCCCGCCAATGCATTACAAGATATGGTCGGATTTATTTGTTCTTCATCTAGGCTTTGTTCCTGGAGTATATCCTCTTCTTTTGACCTTTCTTGCTCCTTTTCTTCTTCCTCTTCACAATCTATGTAGAATAATTTCTTCTCAGCACACTTATGACCTTTTGTGTATTTGCTATCACAACTGTAACAAAGCCCTTTTGCTCTTTTTTCTTCCAATTGTTGTGGTGTCAACCTTGTAGGTTGTGGAAGACTAGGGCAACAACACTTCCGTCTTTATAGTTGTGAGTGGTATGCTTCCTAGTTGCCATAATTTTGCTTTCCATTTTTCTTGCTAACCTGAATGCCTTCTCTAATGAATCAGGTTCCCAAAGGCGAACATCATGTTGGATATTATCCTTTAAAGACCCTATGAACACATCAATCCTATGCTCCTCTGGAATATCTTTTACCCTTATGTTCAATTTTTGGAACTCCTCAATGTGCTCCATTATTGAACCCTTTTGTTTGAGACTTATCAATTGGCTAAAAAAAGTGTTGCTTTTTGTATCCTCATAATGTGCTATCAATTCTTCCGTAAAAATTGCCCAAGTGATAAATTGTTTACGAGAACAAAGCCATTGATACCATACAAACTGATTTGGTTCCAAATATACAGTTGCCATACGTACCTTTTGTGTGTTTTTCACATTATTGAGATCGAAGAATTGCTCCATCTGTAATATCCATGTGGCGGGATCCTTGCCATCAAACTTCCTCATATCGATTTTTGGAATATGGTGATTCTTTAATCCAACATTAGCGTCTATGGAATCATGATTAACATTTCTTTTGTTCTCATCATGAGTTTCCTTTAGTACCCTTTCACCCTTAGTGACCATTTCTTGTAGCAACTTATTCATATTTATCTTCAATTCGTCCATGTCTGTCTTCAAATCTATCTTCAAATCATCCATCTTAGCTTCTACGCCTTTCTTTAAACAGTCCATCATAGCTTCTACACCTTTCTTTAAACCATCCATCTTAGCTTCTACATCTTTCTTTAAGCCATCCATCTTAGATTCTGTTCCTTTTTGTGCAAGGGACAGTTGTTGCACTTGGTCTTGTAATTTTGATATATCATGTTGCATTTCTTCCTCTTCCTCATGAGTCATGCTAGAGCTTTTAGGTTCCTTACTAGGTGTTTGCATTTTCTTTCCTTGGGGCATCAGTTACCGATAATAATGCTCTACTATGCCCTTTGAATTCCTTCAAAATAAATTTTCAAACCAAGCTTAAGCAAAAATTTAAGAAAATCTACAGACATTTTTTCACTTTGCAGGAGCTCAATATTGCCTCTGATGTATCTCTGTACTTTCCAATCATCTATTTCTGAATTTGTGAGTTGTAGTAGCCCTCTGTGTCCTCTTTCCAATGCCACAAGTCTGACCCAAATTGGATTCTCCAAGGAAGAATTATATGAAATCTCCCACAATGACTTGCTTTTAGACAAGTTCAGTAGAGCGAACTTGCATGACGTGCCACGAGTCACTGGTTCAACCTTTCGATCTAAAACACACATACATGAAACTACAGTCCTTCCTCTTTCTATAGCTTCTTACGAAATTTCAATCCGATCCCTAGAGAGAAAGTTATGACGATTTTCCCCAGGTCACCTGTTTTGAATGTAATTCAGGAGTCTGCAAAAAGACCAACTTCCTCAAATCATATCTCTGCAAATATCGCGCGAAAGGCTCTGAAATTCGAACCCAAGTTTCAGCGCGATTTCTTCTAAAATGTGTTTTTTTTGCGACTTCTGAAACGTCACAGAAAAAACGTTATAGCGAAAATTCCACGATGACCTGTTTGGAGCAGCGAAACCCTAGAATCCAAAGCTCTGATACCAAATGTTATGAAACCAGCTCAAGAAAAGAAAGAAAAGATAGATCAACGCCTTAGAATTCAGCCTCTTCGAGGGGGAAACCTCCTTTACATTACATAAATGAACAATTATTTGATGATTCAAATGACAAAACCTCCTTTCTATATATAGGAGTCTATGGAGTCACAATATAATCCAGCCGACCTTATAATAATAATATAAAGCCATAAAAATAACAATAGAGGGATTCTATGGGGCACAGAAATAACAATATGGGGGTAATAGGGGCACAACAATATAAATAAGGGGTATAACTATAATAGTAATGGGGTAATCACTAGTATTATAGGGACCCAACATAATCCCAGGTTTGGGATATGTAGTAAATACTGGAGAGTGGGTCTCAGTTTAGGGCCTAGTGATCGGGTGGAGATCATGGTAAATCTTGTTATGACATGTTTATTGTGTTTGTCTAGTATTCCTGGATGAATTACGATAAAGCCTGATTTCTATTGATGAGAGTGAGGTGGTTTAGCCTTAGGATTCCCTGGTTGGTTCTTTTGGTTTGAGTCCCACATTCATGCTTGGAATATGGCATAGGGGTGAATGGCTAAAGAGAGATTTGGCTCAGCCATTCTATGGTCAGGTGGAACATAGTTGTCCCATCCCGATTTTGGATTTTGCATCGCTAATGAGTGGGTCTTTATGCTTGTATTTGTATGATTATTATATTGATTTATATGTGGATCATATGGCTATGATTTCATTGGTATTTTTGCTACTATTATGCTGGTTATATATGTGTTTTATGACAGTGGTTATGTATGGCTCTCAACATGTTTTTACTTGTAAATGAATGGACAATGTATCTATGGCCTAATAGATGATAATGCAACAAACTATATGAGGGAACAATAGTTCTTAGGGATTCTCAGATAAGTATGAGGTCCCTACGTTTAAATATGATATTTACACCTATAGATTACATATTTGTGATATGTTTCATGAAATGCTTGTCATGGCTAGTAGGGGTCTGGTGAAGGGCTTATTCAACTATTTTCTTTTGCATCATTATTTCCTTATTATTTTACTATTATGAGATGTCATTCAATTATGGGTAGTGACATGGGCTCTAGGCCTAAAAATGTGGCTTAAATCCTGGGGATGCTGGCACAGAACTGGACCAAATAGTCCTAGGACGCTAGCATGCCTATAGCATGAGAGCATCCAGAGTCTCTTGGATGCTGGTAGGCCTATAACATGAGAGTGTTCAGAGGTTAAGTGGTCAACAAGTTCAGCGGAACCCAAGGGCAAGCTTCCTGAAGTGTTGGGATGGTTCTCAGGGGTCCTATAGCTAATGTGGAAGGTATGTTTGTTGTGTTTCCGTCGATTCCATTTCCTTAACCTGACATAGGAGGTTTTATTAATCATAGTAGCCTCTCATCACATGTTTAGCCCAGTTGGCTGGTTACTTGGGTAGATGTGGGAGGAGGGTGTCACAGAGTGGTATCAGAGAATGGTTCACCCCTCGGACTAGATGGGATGTGTGTTTTGGTAATGCATGTATGTTGGTTGAATATGTGTCTCTTATTCTTGCATTCCATGTGCTTATTGCATTGCATGGTGTTGATCATTGTTGTAGTGATGTCACCATGTGGAAGTTGAGGTTGTTGTTGCGGGATGCATCATCATGAGTGTATGACTAGTTACATGTTGTTATATGTCACATACATGTACCATTTTGTATGCTTGGTTACATTCTCGTATGTTTGCTTACACGCAGTATTCTTGTAAGCTTCGTTTCAAGTATTGTTCGCTTATGCCAGATTATGTGCATTCATGCATGTGTGTGGTTGATTATGCATTGCTTATGCATGTTGATGTTTGCATGTGGCCATGTGTATAGTGGCATAATGGGTGTTGTTTTCATGCATTTAGTCATGGTATGTGTAGTTGATATGGTAATGCATTGATGACTGGGCTCTAGCTAGAATGATGCTTATGTGTTGATGCACTTATTTGTATATGTCTACATGTTGTTATGATTATGTTATACATGTATCACATTGATTTGAATATCTGCATATGAGGTATCCTCCCCAAATTATGCTAAGGTACATTGGTTTATTTTGATTTGGTTTCACTGACATAGTATGCCTTACAGGAAAGAGATTAAAATGAATAGTAAGATGGTAGACTACAAAGACTCTCCCTATGAATCAGATGAGCAACGTGTTGTTGGGCACTCTTCTTATTTGTAGACACATTGAGAAGTTTGAAGGAAGAAATAAGGAGTTATAAGGCAAAAAATGATAGAATCATACAACCACAAGAGAAACAACCATAGGTTAATGCTATACTTCTTCAGAGTTTGTCAGAATTGTAGTAACAATGGCCACTTCAGATCAGCCAATGAAAAAAGGAAAAAACTAATGGGGCATATGGCAGTAGGTCTCATGGTGATCACATTTCAAATAGAGATGACACTATTAAGGATGGCAGGTTTTTGGATACTCTCGATAGGAGAGGTTATGGATACAGGTACTACTCTAGTTCTAGTTTTGATAGACATCATGATCATCATCATTATCATCCTTATAAGAGGAGTGATAGGGGATACTTTCCATATGAGTTTAAGAAGGTGAAGCCACCTACTTTTGATAGATATGTGAAGAAGATGGAAGATGCAGAGGCTTGGATATTTGGGATGAATAAATTATTTGAGTTGCATAATTACATAGATAACATGAAGGCCATAGTAGTGATCTTCAACTTGAAAGGTAAAGCAAACATTTGGTGGGAAGATGTGAAGCGGGTAAGAGACATCAAGACAAATGACTTAAGCTGGCATGAGTTCAAGAGACTTTTCAAGAAGAAATACTTGTCAAAAAGGTACTATGATAGTAAGGCCAAAGAGTTTTACGAGCTAAATATGGTATCAATGACAGATGAAGAGTGCAAGACTAAGTTTCTAGAGATGTTAAGGTATGTATCATATATTAAATATGAGAAGACTAAGTTCAACGATTTTTCACTAGATTTCCATTAGCATTTAGAGATCGAATTAAATATGATGAGCCTCAATCACTTAAGGAAGTTATTGGGAAATTGAAGAATTTCTATGAATAGTCAAAGCCTAAGAATGAATCTTACCAAGGATGGAAGGGAAAAGACAAAGGTAAAGGTAAATGGTAGCCGAAAAGAACAAGGCCTCGGAATGCGGAAGTGAAAGAAAATGTGGCACCAAAAAATAGGTTCAATGCATCTAGATAGGGACATGGGTCACAACAGGAGAAACATAGAGGTGATGGTATTAGTCGGTTGGAGTGTTGGACATGCTGTAAAGAGCATCTTAAAGAGATTTTCCATAGAATCAAGGTGGTAGGCCTTAGATATATAGTGTGCAGGAGGCACAAACTATTGGGGATGTTTGTTAGAGAATTCCTTATATTTATGTAGCACTGGATAACAAATAGATAGACCATCAGACATCTATCATTGAGATGGATGGTAAGCTTTGTGATCAAGTTATTCTATTTTGATTGACCCTAGATCTAATCATAACTATGCTAGTCCTAACATGGTAGATAAGTGTGGTTTGAGTAAGGAATTGCATGCAAAATACTCGTTACTGCAGTTGGCTACAGGTACAAAGAAACAAGTTCATCATTTGGTAAGAGCTTGTGCATTTGAATTGAATGGTATGCCTACCGTGGTACATTTGAATCTATTAGCATTGGGAACATACAATATGTTGTTGGGCATGGATTGGTTTTATCTTCATGGAACCAAGGTATATTTTTATGGCAAAGCTATTGAGTGTGTTGATGACAATGGGGAACCAAGAGTCTTATAAGGAAAGAACAAAACCACATCAGTTAGGATGGTAACAGCTATGCAAGAAAAGTGCAGTCGTAGGAAAGGGTGTATGTTATTTGCATTGTACATTTCTAGTGACAAGGGTAAGGAATTTGAGGATGCAAATTTTTGAGTAGGTACCCAGTTCTACAGAAGTTCAAGGATGTTTTTCTTGAGAATATTTTAGAGTTTCCACCTCATAGGGAAGTATACTTTTCTATTGCGTTAGTGCTAGGGGCAACTCCATCATCAAAGGCACCTTACAGGATGAGCACTCCAGATTTGGTTGAGTTGAAGTTGCAATTAAAGGAAATGTTGGACAAAGGATAAATTAGACCAAGTGTATCACTTTGGGGTGCACCGATATTTTTCGTGAAGAATAAAGATGGAAATCTCAAATTATACATTGACTACAGGAATTTGAACAAAGTGACTATTAAGAACAAGTATCCATTACCAAGGATTGTTGATTTGTTTGATCAATAGAAGGGAGCAAGAATGTTCTCTAAGATCGACTTGAGATCCAGATACGACCAGATACACATCAAAGAAGAGGACATTTACAAGACAACTTTTTGAACTAAGGTATGGGCATTATGAGATTTTTGTAGTTTCATTTCGCTTAACTGATGCTCTAGCTACATTTGTGTGCTTGATGAATAGTGTGTTGCGATAGTATTTGGATAAGTTTGTTATTGTGTTCATTGATGATATATTGGTATATTCTAAAAATGAGGAAGAGCATGTCGAGCATTTAGTAGCAATGTTGAGGTTGTTAAGAGAGCATTAGTTGTATGTTAAGCTCATCAATTGTAGTTTCTTTTAGACTAAGGTACATTACTTGGGACATGTTGTCTCCAAGGAGGGCATTGCAGTAGATCCATAAAAGATAAGGTCCATCATGGAATGGGTAGCTCCTAAGAATGTGGATGAGGTGAGATCTTTCATGGGGTTGGAAGGCTATTACAGGAGGTTCATCAAGAACTTCTCATAGATTTATTATCCTATCACATCATTGCAAAGAAAGGGTAAGAAGTTTGAATGGACGGAGGAGCACGAGGCTAGTTTTGAGCAGCTTAAGCAGTTGTTAACACATGCACTAGTGCTGCATTTTGCAGATTTGGACAAACAGTTTGTAGTGTGCACATATGATTGGAAGAGAGGACTTGGTGGAGTCCTTATGCAAGATGGATAGGTAGTATGCTATGAGTCATAGAAACTTAATGAGCATGAGTAGAACTACCCAATATATGATCTTGAGTTAGCAGTGATCATACATGCATTGAAGATATGGAGGAACTATCTTCTTGGCAAGAGGTTTTTACTGATCAGTGATCACATTGGGTTGAGGTATTTGTTTGACCCACTAAATATGAATGCCAGGCAAGCCAGATGGTTGGCCATGATCAGTGAGTTTGAATTTGAGATCAGGTACATCAAAGGAAAGTAGAACATGGTGGTAGATGCTCTTAGCAGGTAGATATAGGTAAATCACTTAGCAGCTATGAACTCCTATGGGGAAAATTTACAGATAGGATCTCACAGGCAGGTCAGAAAGATGTCAAGTATATGGAGATTGTGCACAGGTTGCAGCAAAGTACTGGTATAGGTATAGGTTTTAGTATAGGTACAGGTAGATGTACAAGTAGTCGTATAGGTGCAAGCAGAGGTGAAGGTGCGCAGGATGTGGACTATTGTCTTACGACATACAGATTGGTTAGATATAGAGATAGGATAGACATGTCAGACAGCAGTGAGATCAAGAAGGTAATATTGAGGGAGATTCATGTGAAACCTTATTCAGGGCACCCAAGCTATCAGAAGACATTTACTTTAGTGAAGAAGTTTTATTATTGGTTGAATCTGAAGAACGATGTAATAGAGTTTATGGCTAGGTTTTTTTATTGTCATCATGTGAAGGCAGAGTTTAAGCATCCAGGTGGACTTCTAGAGCTGATTGTGACTCCAGAGTGGAAATCGGAGTTCATTTCCATGGATTTTAGCATAGGGTTATCGAGGAAAATGAGACAACATGATTTCATCATGGTTGATGTGGACATGTTTGCAAAGGTCGTGCACTTCATTCCAATGAAGTCCACATTCTCAACTAGTGATGTAGCATAAGTATTCATCCGAGATGTTGTCAGATTGCATGGTGTTCCAAATAAGATTGTGTTAGATAGGGATGAAAATTTCAATTCTAAGCTTTGGAAGGAATTGTTTGCAATTTTGGGCACAAAGTTTGTCTTTAGTGATGGGCCTCTAAATTAGACATAAACTAAGGCCCATGCCTCTAATTTAAAACATAAATGAAGGCCTATGACCATCCTTCAGCAATTTAAACCTATATTTTTGCATTAGATAATTTATTTTTAGCTTTAATATATTCATTAGGAAGGTTTATGAATAATTGAATATTTGTGCCTAATATTTTTTTTTTGTGGAATATTATGAGAATATTGGGCAGATTATGAAGAGTTGGAGGAGGAGATAATTTAGGGACTTGTTCCCTACTACTGGAGGATCAATAATAAATAATAATTCAACAAGATATTATGGAATTATGGCATAAATTGTTGAACTCCAATGATTGAGAAAATCTAAGAATGTGTTCCTTTCCATTTAATGCAAATTCCGAGTATTGGGGATTAGATCCACTAATCAAGGGATTTTGGTGGGGAAAGCTTCCTCCATTCATGGGTAATGATTACTAATCATTTTGTATAATTACCAAGTCGAATTTGCCTATAGGGGGATATTTTGCATTAGTGTTATTGTGGAGAGAGCTTGTATTCTTGCAGCTCCATTGTATTTTCATGTAGGGATGTAATTGTATTGATGAAAATAATGAAGATTGGTGTCATGTTCAGCTTCTAAATCTTGTTCTCCTCCATAGGTCTCTGAGTTTCCTTGGTCTCGTCCATCCTAGGAACCTTAGAGCGCTTTTGTATCATTTTATTTCCCTCTTTTCGTTGCTTATTCACATGCATCTCTTGTTTTTATTTATTTATATTTCTGCCTTGAGTATTAGTGATTTCTTGTTGTAGGATAGAGTTGAATAGTTATTGAAAGTTATTTTGCAGGATCAAAAGCATTATTTCATCCTTGGAAAATCTTTGGAAGTTCATAGAAATCATTGAGCTACTTGGATTAGTCTTCTTATTCCCAAATCTAGATTGTTGGACCTCCTTTTTAGCAAAGAACAATAAATTGCTGCTATTTTTTAGAGCATGCTAACAAGCTTCAATCAACTTGATTCCACTTGCATTAGATCACAAAAACATTCTAGTTCATAACAAAAATTACCCCATTGAATTTTCTCTTGATTTGATTAGGCATTTTTTAGATTTACTAGCTCACTAGTTCTCGAATTCCTAGATTTTCGACTAGTAATGTTTTTTTTTTTTTTTAGCATGAGTTAATAGAGGTCTTCTTGAGAGATTCCACTTGGAATGGGGACCTAATACATCCTATTTAATAACAAAATTTATCCCATACAATTTGGATTTGATTTTCTTGGTCATTAAACCATCACCAATTTTATCATTTCACAAGGAAACGTTTCCAAGCACATTGAGCGAATCCAGCCATCTTCTATCTTGGATATTGACTCTTAAGTGATCCTAGACCATCTCCCACTCCATTCCACCTATAACACACCTTTCCTAAGCCTCCCATCACCTCCAACACCTAAAATTTTGCTCTCAGATGTATCCAATAGGTTCCCTATAATTCCTATAGGATCATCTTGTAGGTTTCTAATACATCGTGTAGGTTTTCCTGAAACGGCCTGTTTTGAGGCTGAATTGATGGAAAACATCTAGGAAGTCACCAAAAGCCTCCCAGGGGTCCTCCACACCATAAAACCATTTCATAACCCTTCCACCCATCCTCAAACATGCTTAATTCACCTGCCACATTCACAGAATCAATTAGTTTGCATACTTGATTTTGCATAAAAAGAAAAGAAAACAAAAACAGATTCAGTTCAATCTCTTTACTTGCACATTAGTGTTGTTTAATGCTTCTTACTTCTACAACTTAGATAGTAGCATTTGATTCATGTTGATTTAGCATTTATGCCTAGCATAGCTTCTTAAATGGTTAATTAGGGAATGGTGTGTTTTAGAATTTGATTTCAATTTCCTTCCTTGTACTTTCTTTCTTGCAATAGGTTAAGGTTCCATTTCGAACATTACATTTTCTGCAATTAGTTTAGGATTTGAATTCAATACATGCACTCCATTACATCATGATGGCAAAGGAAGGACACATTGTATGTTGCACATATAGTGCTGATACCTCTTAAGTTTATACGAACCCCGAGTTGATAATTAAAGTTGGCAACCTTGGGAGTTGTAGCATTCTTGTTGCAATACCGAGGCTCATCACGTTTTGGCATCGCTGCCTGGGAGGTGTCAAAGTATGCATTGTTTTCTTCCCTAGTTGATCCATTTCTTTTTACTTTTTGAAATATATATATATATATATATATATATAGATATTGACCTTCTCGGGTTAAATCTCTTCTCGTTGATTGGGTCTTTTGTGGTTTATAGATCCCTAGTTCTTCTTTATAGATCTGCGGCTTTTCTCTTTTTTTTCTTTTCTCTTATCTTCGGCAATCTTCCGTGGCTTTCTTTTTGGAAATCTTTTATACTCATCAGGAGAACATTCTCTAGATGGCTCCCAACTTCACGAAAATAGCTGCTAGCTTAGTTTCGTCCACCTCTTTGGTGGTAAGCTCCTGCCCATATCGTCAGTGAAGCCCCAACTTCCACTATCCAGGTGGTCCAAGCCTCACTCGATGAGGCTTTGAAGTTCGCTGAAAGTGCCCTAATTTGCAGATTCAATGGTTTTTTGTCACGGCTGACAGCTCTCCACAGTTGGATCTTGGAGGTATGGAAGACTCCAATTCCTGATGCAATTAATATCTACCCCTGTGCTAGGGGTTTCTTTATAGTAGATTTTGAAAACCCTAAAAGCAGACAATGTATTCTAGATTCCGACCCTTGTTTTGGGATAAATCAGGCCTATTCATGAGGCCATGGAACCCATCATTTGATCCCTCAACAACAGTCATAACCTCAGCTCCAGTTTGGGTGAGATTTCCAAACCTACCCTTGCATCTCTAGAGATTCTCTTCGCTAGAAGCCATTGGAAATGCAATTGGGAAATTTTACTGCAAGTGCCCAGAAACAGAGGAATATGCCAGAACCACCTATATACGCATCTATGTGGAAATCTACTTCAGCGCTAGATTCGCAGCTGAAATACACCTAACAAGTAAAGACTATGTGTGGAACCAAAAACTTGATTACGAAAGTGTCCTCTTCATATGTCAATTCTGATTTGAGACAGGCCACCTAGCCAAAAATTGCCCAAAAGCCTCCCAGAAAAATTCTAGTAGAAAAAATCACCACAGATCTACATGGTGGGAAGGAGCACAAAAATAACACTGCATTGTCATCAAAGAAGAATACTCTCGAGAAAACTTTGAATTACAAAAAATCAGGCAAGAAAGAAACAAATCTCAAGACAAGCAGGGGGAAAGCCCCACCCAACAACAAAAAAGTGAACTCTACAACCCCTCAAGAATCAACAGTTATGAGGTTTCGAATACCGCGCAAAATAAATCTTCATTTAACAGCAAAGTAGATCTCCTAGACCAAAATTCTTCTCCAACTATCTACAAAAGTACAAACACAATAGATCATGAAGATAAGACACCAATGTCCCGAGAACCAGAAGAGATGAAGGAGATGCAAGATAAAGAAAGTTGGAAGACCGTAGAGAAGAAAAAGAAAGCTAGATCACCAATCTTGCCAAGAAAGACGAGGAGCCAGAAAATTAGAAATTAAGAAAATTATATGTCCAGACCAATTTGGTCTCAGTGGACATTAACCATCATCCTCATCATCATACATACATACATACATACATACATACATACATACATACATACATATATATATATATTTACATTAGGCATATTTCATTTCAAAAGTAGAAAAGTTAATTGCATTATATTTTCATTCAATCATAAAAACAACAACAACAAAAATCTCCAACACTAACCCACCCCCCCAATTGATCACGTAGTGCAATAAGAACCACATCACCATTCACTTTTGTAGGTAGAAGAAGAATATGACAAAGAATGTAGAAAAAATGGATGGAGATGATGACAATGAGGAAGATCCTCTTAGATTTCCCATTCAAGATTCTAATGGTAGTGTGCACATGAAGAACATCCCTCCATATTTTCTTCCAAAACTTCATGGTCTAAAGTTAGAGGATACGGAAACCTTTCTCTTTGAATTTGAAATTGTTTGTAGATATTATAGTTACTTATTAAAAACTCAAAAACTGAGATTGTTTCTGGCAACATTGAAGGATAGATCTCTTAGATGGTTCATGAGTTTAGGGACTAACTTGTTGGGTGTGGAGCTTGATTATCTTATGTATTCAAAGGTTTTAGCTGGACGTATACCCCGGGAAGACTATACACCCCTCCACGCAGGGGGGAGTTGTCCGATAAATCCCTCCTGGTTGGGGGCTCTGTGGGTCAGTGGTCCTCCAACGAGGGTTCGGGGGCAGCGCCCCCGAAGCAAAAAATAGATATAAATTTTCCTTGTAAAAGTCTAGTAATTTCTAGTCAATCTGGGCCGTTCATTAGGCTAATGATTTGGTGGTAGAAGTTATGTTTAATTTATGATTTTTTGGACCTAAGACATCCTAGTTAATAAAAAAATATATCCCATCCAATTTGGATTTGATTTGTTTGGTCATTAAACCTTCACTAACTTCATCATTTCACAAGGAAACTTTTCCAAGCACATTAAGCGAATCCAGCCATCTTCTATCTTGGATATTTACTCCTGAGTGATCCTAGACCATCTCCCACTCCATTACACCCATCACGCACCTTTCCTAAGCCTCCCATCACCTCAAAAACTTCACATTTTTCTCTCGGATGTATCCTGTAGGTTTCCTGTAATTCCTATAGGATCATCTTGTAGGTTTCTAGTACATCTTGTAGGTTTTTCTTGAACGGCCTGTTTTGAGGTCGAATTGATGGAAAACCTCTAGGAAGTTACCAAAAGCCACCCCAGTGGTCCTCCACACCATCCAACCGTTTGATAACCCTTCTACCCATCCTCAAACATGACTAATTCACTTGCCAAATCCATAGAAGCAATTAGTTTTCATACTTGATTTTGCATAAAAAGACAAGAAAACAAAAATAGATTTAGTTCAATCTCTTTACTTGAACATTAGCGTTGTTTGATGCTTATTGCTTCTACAACTTAGATAGTAGAATTTGTTTCATGTAGATTTAGAATTTCTGCCTAGCATAGCTTCTTAAATGGTTAATTAGGGAATGGTGTGTTTTAGCATTTGATTTCAATTTCTTTCCTTGTACTTTCTTTCTTGCAATAGGTTAGGGTTCCATTTCAAACATTTCATTTTCTGTAGTTAGTTTAGGATTTGACTTCAGTACATCCACTCCATTACATCATGATGGCAAAGGAAGGACACATTGTATGCTGCACATATAGTGTCGATACCCCTTAAGTTTGTACAAACCTCGGGTTGATAATTAAAGTCAGCAGCCTTGGGAGTTGTAGCATTCTTGTTGCAATACCGAGGCTCATCATTTAGTAAAGCTTATCATCTGCAGATAGATGGACAGACTAAGAGGGTCAACAAGATATTGGAGGACATGATGAGGATGTATGTGATGCATCAACAACGAAAGTGGGAGGAGTATCTTCCCTTGGTTGAGTTCACATACAACAATGGTTAGCATGAGTAATTATGGATGAGTCCTTTTGAGGCATTGTATGGATAGAGTTGTAATACTCCCACTAGTTGGAGTGATCCAGTTAACAGGTTGTTGATTGGACCAGACATGTTGGCAAACATGGAACATGAAATGAAGGTAATAAAGAAGAATCTAAAGGGATCATAGGATAAGTAGAAGAGCTATGCAGATCAGAACAAGTTTTTCAAGGAGTTGGCACCATAGTTTTGTGGACCCTTTAGTATCATTGAGAGGATTGGGCCAATATCCTATTGACTTACACTACCTCTAACAATGAAATTACAAGATGTTTTCCATGTGTAATTGCTTAAGAAGTATTTTAAAGATGTTGTTCATTTGATTGACTGGTTTGTATTGTAGGTGGAACCAATTTGATAATTTTAGCTGGAGCCTCAGTGTATATTGAAAAAAAGGTGTGCATGCTCCAGAACCGAGCAATTGAGCAAGTTAAAGTGTAGTGGAAACACTTTGGGCCCAATGAAGCTAGATGGGAGATGTTGGATTAGATGTGAGCTATGTATCCTTGATTGTTTGCTGGTTGAGGCAAAGCAGTAAGCGGTTTTGGTATGGTGTCTTGGTATATGTTATGGTACATGTTTGGTGATGTTTTTGTATATGTACATATGTATATGGATGTAAGTACTGCCATGAGCTATGTTATAAAGATACAATAAGCAATATGGGTTTCATGTCATTATTTTTTCATGTCGTTATGTTGTCATGTTGGTTTCTTTTTAGCAGGGTGATCATTATAAATACTACATCGAGCTATGTTATAAAGCTCCATGGGCAATATGTTTTTTTTCAATTATTTTGTTGAGATATAGGTGTGGTTGAAAACTAAGGACAATGTCCCCCAAGGGGGAGGGTTCTGTAACAACCCTAACGAAAATTCCATGTAATAAAAGCTAATAAAGGAAAAGATAATAACCATGGTTGATGGGACACTTATTACAAGTTGAATGTTGGGCAAAAGCATCCTAGTGTGGGTGTTCATCTGTTTATTATGGCTAATGAAATTGGAAAAGGCAATGGCTAAGGCTTTGGAAAGGCAAAATGGTATTTTTGGCACATTTATTTATGAAAATGATGGAAACTAGGAGAAAAGGGAGGTGAAAGGTCACATGTTACATGTGAGGAGGAAAATGAAGGAAAATAATGAAAAATGAAGAAAATAGAGGCCTCATTAATAAAAATGGTTTTGAGGGTCAGTTGGTAACCTTTTTTCAGCTTAGTTTTGGAGCGATATCATCATTCTCTCTCTCTCTCTCACTCTTGGACACTTAGAGTTTTCTTGGAGAATTTTGGCATTAGATTAAGAAAGGAAAAGAAGGCAAGAGGAAGCAAAGATCAAGCAGCTACAAAAATATTATTTGCAGGTATCAATTTGCATGTGTATTTTTCCTGTTAGATTTAGCATGCATGGCATTACATGTGGTTCTTTTGCTGTTATGGCATGTGTTTTTGTAGGTGTAACAGTGTTATCAGCCTAGCCTTTCCATTTCTAGATAGCGATGGTGTGATGGGGTTCTCATGTTTTGGTTGAGCTAGATTACCGGATGGATTTGAAGTTGAGTGAGGTGAACCTTTGAATGATAGAGAAAATGGCCTAGTGGTCCTTGAACCAGAGTATGGATCACAATAAAGACACTGACCTAGTGACCCCTGAGCCAAATTGTGGGTTGCGGTAAAGCCAGGATTATGTTGCCTTGGTGGGCCTAGGAATCCTCATTGGTGAATGGAAGGATATACAGTAAATCGAAGAGGTGTTTTGTTTTCTGATGGGCCTAGTAATCCTAGGTTTGCGATAAGTGGTAAAGCCTTGAGAGTGGGTCTTGGTTTAGGGCCTAGTGATCCAAGTTTGGATTGCGGTAAAGCTTGAGAGACTAGGAGACAAAAAATTCCTCACAATGTAGGTGGAGAAATTCGGTAGCATCCATGCTTGTTTTAGCCTAGTGATTGGGTGGAGATGATGATAAATCTTGTTATGACATGTTTATGCTATTGGCCTAGTGATCAGGGATGGATTACAGTAAATCCTAGTTTTTATTGATGAAGGTGGGGTGGTTTAGTCTTGGGATTCCCTAGTTGGTTCTTTTGGTTTGAGTCCCACATTCATGCTTGGAATAGGGCACAAAGGTGAATGGATGAAGAGAGATTTGGCTTAGCCATTCTATGGTCGGGTGGAACGTGGTAGTCCCATCTCGGGTTTGGATTTTACATCAGTAATGAGAGGTTATTTATCCTTGTATTTATATGGGTATTATATTGATTTATATGTGGATCATATGGCTCTTATTTCATTGGTATTTTTGTTGCAATTATGCTAGTTATATATGTGTTTTATGATAATTTCTATATATGGCTCTCATCATGTTTTTACTTGTAAATGAATGGACAATGTATCTATGGACTAATAGATGATAATGCATCAAATGATACGAGGGAACAATGATTCTTATCGATTCTACGATATGTATGAGATTTAAATATGTTAGTTACACATGTAGATGAAATATTTATGATATGTTTCATGAAATGCCAGTCATGGCTAGTAGGGGTCTAGTTAAGGGCTTGTTCAACTCTTTTCTTTTATATCATTGTTTCCTTGTTATTTTACTATTCTGGAGATGTCATTCAATTCTAAGCAGTGACTTGAGCTTTGGGCCTGAAAAAGTGGCTTAAATCCTAGGTACGCTAGAACAAAATTGGACAAAATAGCCCCAGATGCTGGCATACCTATAGCATGAGAGCGTCCAAAGCCTCCTGGATGCTGGAAGGCCTATAGCATGAAAGCGTCCAAAGGTTAAGTGGTAAAAAAATTCACTGGGACCCAAGGGAGAGCTTCTTGAAGTGTTGGGATGGTTCTCAAGGGTCCTGTAGCTGATGTGAAATGTTTGTGTGTTGTGATTCCATCGATTCCATTTCCTTAAGGTCACATAGGAGGTTGAATATAATCATAATAGCCTCTCATCGCATGTTTAACCTGGTTGGTCAATTACTTGGGTAGATGTGGGAGGAGGGTGTTACAGAGGATTTAACACCAGATGCTTAGGAAGAGTTGATATAGGACACAATTTTGCAGAAGAGGTTCGAAAGTACAAGATAGGGATAGTATGACCTTTGATAGATTGGTTTAAAAGGAAAATTTCCAAACAAGGTTAAATGGTACTCCAAGGAGAAGGTAGACAAAATTTTTCCTCAACTCATTCATTAAAATATTTTGGGTACCAAATGATGGGCCTCCTAAATAAGTACAAATCAAGGCCCATATGGCCATCCTTTAGCATACTTTTACCTCTCTCTTTGCATTTGATGACATCTTTTTGGACTAATGTTTTCATTAGGTAGGTTAAGGAATATTTGTCATATCCCGTAGCCTAACATATTGAAAGTGTGGGAAAAGGAGCATTTATTGTGAAAAAGTACGTTGGAGACCAACTAGAGGAAATGTAGGTGGATCATTCCCTGCATTAACTCACCAATAGCTTGGTTAGATATTGGGCAGTTAATACACTCAGTGGCGATGAGGATCTCAGGAGATTAGATCCACTTTGATAGTGATTTTGGAGGGAAGTAACCCTCCTTCTCCCTCTCACCCATTTTGTACAAATAAATGAGCCCAAGAGCTCAATAGAATTCAAATTTTTGGAGGAGCATAGTGACCACTAGAGCAAGAGCTTGTAACTTTTCTTTTCAATTCCCATGTCATGTATTTGAACACTTTTTGAGATCAATGAAAATAATTTTGTTGCCTTCAGTTTGAGTATGTTTCAAGAGGGTCAATTTCCCTTGGGTTATGACCCAACCCAAGAACTCTAGTCTCTCTCTCTTGTGCATTTATGATATGCATTTTCTTTTCTGCACTTAGTTTAGCAGTTTTTCTTTTTTGCAAGATCTCTTTATGTGAAAAATTTTATCTCTGCAAATTTATCATTCATTTCTCTTGAAAAGTGTGGATGTAGGATTTATAATGGAAAGCACAAAAATATAACTTTTTCCTCTTGATGCAATAGTTAGATCTTTATTTAAATTCAACTCATCTTTTCCAATTTAATTTTTTGCAATCAATATTTTTGTCATCCTTTAGATCTTGATATTTTGTTAGATACATAACCTCCTTGTGTGCAGGTGATACGTATTGGCTTTTAGGGAAAAGTAGCATCATTTTCATTTGAATATCCACGATCTTCCCTATCACCCTCCTTTCATTCTCATACATTCTTCTACACGATTTGCAAACAAAAATTACATCACAAATTTACTAGAGGTTATCGGTTTGCATTCTCCATTGTGCAGGATGGACTCCTGAGGAGGACTAAGCTTGTTGAGGTCTCTAGTACCATTCTCCAACCTTCTACCATATTTCCTCACCTTCATATCCTTTTTATAGCCCTTGGAATTCTTTCAGATGCAATCATGTAGGAATACAAGGCATCTTCTAGCATCCTGTAGCACCTCAGAATCCACCAAAAATTAACCATAATTGCTCTTTAAGCCTAATTTTTTCTTCTTAAACCCCCACAAACTCTTCTAGGCCTTGGAAAGAAGCTTAAGGGAGATAAAACACCTTTTATAACTCTTATTTTCATCATTTTCCTTTTATTTCTGCAATTAGAGTTAGTTGTCTTCCATTTACATCGATATTTATTGAAGCATTTGTTGGAGCTTGTAGTTAGAATAGGATTTAATTTTGATGCAGTAGTTTAGGTTTGATTCCATGGTATTTAATTTATGCAACTAGAATAGGTTTATTTCTCTATCATTTATTTTCTGCAGTAGAGTAGGGTTTCTTTCCCAAGAATTTTTTAATTCTTTGCAAGTAGATCAGAACATTCTCTCATGCAATAGGATAATCAATATTCTCCTTTCTTGAAAAGTAGATTTAGTAAACTACCTTCTATTCAACTTGCAAAATGGTCTTTCTACACCATGTTTTGATTCATTGCCTCATGCCAGCTTAAATAGAACCTTTCTTATCGTGAATACAACATTGTCACCTCTTAAGTTTGTATGAATCTCAAATTGATAAATTAAAGTTGGTAGCATTGGGAGTTGCAACATTCTTGCTATAATACCATATCTCATCACCAAAAACCTCGCAAAAAGGGGAGGTACGATCCAGATTGGATCATTATATTATTTTCATCCATATTAATGGATTCAAACTGGAAATATTAAAGGAAGCAGGCACTCACAAGGTTATTTTTATCAGTACATCCTAGTTTGGAAAATTGGGATTTAAACCTTCCAAATGTATTTTTATGCATTTACTAAAATTTTTTGGGGTGTAAAAACTCTTATTTGCATGAGACTCCCTAACAATTTTCTACACTCATATACCTTTCCAATAGCCTATGAAATACTTCAAACGAACTTTGTATATGAAATTTATGCCACCTGGAAGTTGACCTTCTTGATTTGACCACCATGATTCAAGAGGATGCCATGTTAGCCCCAATTACTCATGGAAGAGTGGATAACCACATGAAAATGATGAAGGGTACCCTAAACAATCAATATTGAAGCTCTAGTTAAGAGTTGAAGGTTCAAAATTAACCACTAGTAGGTTATTAGGTTATGTTACAATCAGGGCAATAGGAGGGAGAGGGGCTCCATTCTATTCTAGTGTATTTTGTTCCATAACATAGTGGAGTAGCCGAGTGGATAGAGAGAGGAAAAAATAGAGAGGAATTGTGTTTTGCAATAGCCTACAGGCCATCAACCTTACACCTTTGTACTTGCATCCATTTTCATTCAGATAGAGAGAGAACAAAGAAACCTCACCTTCTAGTTGGTTTTCCCCTGAAAGGGTTTCACAAATCATATTTTGGTGCCTTATAGTTTGTGAGTGATTTTTTTCATATATTCTTTATTTTCTACATTTTTATAATTTGCATGCATGAGAAGAACATAGTAACATAATAATCCGTAAATCTAGGGGAAATTTAATCATCATAGTATGTATTTCATATTCCCGTAAAATGTTATCATATTTGTTGCAACAAGTGTAGGTTTTAACCCTGCATAGATAATTCCTACAAATATTTTCTCAATTAAACATGAAAAGATTCAATGGAAAACACACCTTTACACAGATATTTTATGCTAGAAACCCAAAACCTACGAAACCAATATATTTTTCAGTATATTATCATTAAAATGATAAAATACAATATGTAAATGTCATAACATTAATAAAATCCCAATCCATTAACCCTGGATTAGAAGACATTCCTAGTTCCTTTGAATGGAGCTACAAAATCATGGGCAAAAACACCATGCGTCAAAAAATTTCTAAAAGTGAAAATTGCATACGAAAAGATAAATAAAAGAAATTTATGCTTCTCTGAACCCTGCGCATGGGGGGTACCGACCCCCTTCTTACCCCCTAAATAAGGGGACCTCACTATATGTCTGGGGCATATAAGTCATGTAAAGAATATAGCACACACCCAACAATAACTATCTAGTAGAATATCCACAATAGATTATGAATTATTGGTGGTGGGCATTCATGTTGGTAGGGGGTGGTGGAGGATAACTACATGCTCTCGTTGTTAGTTATTATGTAGAGACAAAAACTAATATGTTGGAAAGGCATGCCACTCAACAAGGAAAGTTGTCTAGTACACTCATGTGTGAAGGTAATTATGGAGGGATAATATGGAAATGGCATTGCATAGGACTCCCATGCTAGTCAAAATGGGTTTTCCCCTAGTGGGAGCCATGATTAAATGTTGGATTAAGGCTATTTAGCCACCTAAACTTCCATGGGTTGACAGAGTAGTTATGGATTATATGTTTCATTCCTTGTGTGATCCTAATGATCTGCAAGTGAGGCTTTACTAGCAATGTGTTGATTTGAGGACAATACTTTGGCTATATGTGCCATATTATTTCCTTTCTTCTCTCCTTCCGATTTCATCTGTGGATGGGCTCTCCTACAAGCATGGTATGTTAGAGTTTTATGGGATAATCATACCTACATGAAAATATTTAGGCACCTTGATTCTTCATTGATTCTCACCACTTCTTAGTGTGGGTTTTCACCTAAGGAAACTTCATTTATGTTGTATCTCTAGCCTTGTCTCCTTGTTGTGGTTTAGAGATGGATAGCTTTTAGAGTTATTATCATCAAAAGGAACAATTCCTCCCTTTTAGAACAAGAAATTAAGGGCATTCATTAGGCCATATTATAGTTGTAACTCTGATACAATCTATTGGTTTCTAAAATTACCTCTACCATGGACATTCTCATTGAATAGAGAATGCATATCTAGAGGGTTCAAGACAAGATAAGCAACCTTGGAAGACAACTTGAAGAATTCCAACAATTCACTACCATGCACACCTAATCATCTATCTCTGCTGTTAATTATGGTAGTCCTTCTGGTTTTTTAACACTAATTTGAATGTTACTCCAATTATGGAGCTTGTGGAATTTTAGGAGGAAGAACATTTTCTTAATCAGGTTTAGGTATACATGGAAGTCTACTTTTTTCCGATACTAGGACTTTATTATTGATTCTATAGTATTAGAACTTATAGTATGGTGCTTTTGTTGTTAAATTATGTTATAGCATCGACATTTTGAACAATTAGACATTAATAGCCTACATATTTTACTTTTTGTTTTACCAATGTAATGTTACCTACTTAGGAACATAATTTATCAATACAATATAATACAGTATTTACAATTACGAATAAAAAATAAAAAGATTCAAATTACCATGTTTAGTATATATAGATTTTAATAACTCTTTTTATAAATGAAAAGTATTATTGTTACATTGAAATGTGTTCTACAACCCAACAAATTTATTATCTCATAATGTTACATTTAAATAATAATAATAATAATAATAACAATAACAATAAGAAGATAATTATATTAACAATTAAAAATATTAATAACAAAAAATATCAATATCCCCCATAAATATTAATAAAAGAAAAAATATTTCAAAGTTGGCCATTATATATGTGTAATTCACATGGAGCATTTAAAAAGATATTAATAATAAAAATATATATATATATATATATATATATATATATATATATATATATATAAGAGGGTGAGAGAGATATAGATCATATTTCATGGATATATGTTTTATATTTCCTACTATAAGTGATACCTATTAGACATATGTTAATAACCAAAAAATGTTGTAATGTGGATAATGTAGGTCATAAATAAAATATTTTAATGTCCATGGTAAATAAAATAGTCTAGTGTCAACTATTATATAGTGTATAAAGAAATTGAAAAAAAATATATATATATATTATGGCTAAAATATTTTATGGGGATGTTGCTCAAAATGAAGGAGACGAACTATATGCTTAGCATTGAGTTGATATACTGTGTGCGTAAAAAAAGAGATAAAGAAAGAAAGGATACATATTAACCCTAGATTCAAGGGCTCAAATCTCTTGAGGTGCAAGCCTCTATTAGTGTGTAAAACTTAACAAAAAATTGCACTTGAAGAGATTTGATCTCTTTCTATCCTTGATAAATTTAGAGCTAAGATGGATCTAGAATATATTAATTTATAAATAAGCTATTTTAATTTTAAATTTTTTTAATATTGAAAAATCAAATAATAAAATAAATATGGTTAGATCATTGCTTTATGTTAATTCCAATTATATTAGTAATTAAATTAAGTATTATGTTTTTTATTTTTATAATCAAATTGCTAGTTATATTAGTTCAAAACATTTTGACAAAATTAAATTTATTAAAAAATCTAAATATTATTGTTTTTAAAAGAAAAACATTTGAATAATTTAAATTTTTATGACTTTTTTACTTACTAAAATTAAAATTTTATTTTCCAGACTCCATAAATAAGTTGATAATAAAGTGTACTATTAAGCAGCGTTCAAAATTGAACACGTCAGAGCCCTTCAAAGGGCCTCTGGCACGTCAGAGAAGTAAGGGGAAATTTTTACACGTCAAAAAAAAATTTAAATATGATTTTTGTCATTTAAAAAAAAAATTGGAATAATATCTTAAATTTTTTTAAGAAGGGCTGTTAAATTTTCAACCCTTTTTTTAAATTTCATTTTTTCTAAAATTAAAATTTTAAGAATGTTGAATTTGGGAATTTCCTTTCATGTTAAAACTTAAATCCCATTTGAGAAACTCCCATTTCAAAAACAACAGTTTCTTTTTTAGTTGTTTTTCCTAATTGTGCATATGATGCAAGTTTTTATTACTTATTATGCCAAAATTACCTTTTCATACCATTACATTTGGCAGTTTCTAAGTTGCTTCCATTTAAAAAACAACAGTTTCTTTTTGAGTTGTTTTTTCTAATTGTGCATATGATCCAAGTTCTTATTAATTATTATTTAACAATTACCCTTTGATACCATTTCATTTGGTAGTTTCAATTGAGAGCCACTAGGTTTGACAACGATTTAAGCTGGAGAGGAGCGCATTCCACAGGCTTCCTAACATACTGGATTTTATTTGTTTGCAGATTCCCAATTCCTGGTATGTTTTCATATTCCCAATTTCTTACTGGATTTTATTTGTTTGCAGATTCCCAATTTCTAAATGAGTTACTTGTATCAGTGTTAGTAAATGTGGTAGTGACTTGGAGGCAAGATACTAGTAATCAGAGAACAGATTTATCTTTGTTCATAATAATTATAGATGCCACCTCAAATCTGGAAAATATGTTGTGGAATGCTTGTAGTTTGCTTACTTTATTTTTCTAGAAAACAACAGGTCATCCACAAACATGAAATGTGAAATACCAGTGGTTCTTATTACCCAGCATCTAGCAATTAGTCCATTTTCTCTAGCCAACTGAATGCCTTTGCTCAGACCATCAATAACTAAAATAAATAGTAATGGAGAAAGGGAACAATCTTGTTTTAGTCCCTTATAGAGTTTGAAGAAATTATTCGGTTTCTGGTTGATGAGTATTGACAGTTTTGTTGAGGAAATGCATGTCATAACATAACAAGATTAGTCCAGATCGGTATAGCAGGCAATTCTCTGTCATCTGTAAATAAACATGTACTCATTTTTAATAAATCAATATCATATTATTTCTCCATTAAATTTCAATATCAATATTCAATAGGATGGTCCATTTCATCATCACCCTTTCGGTTGAACTTATTATGATCTTTCAACTGCAATACAAAAACAATGTCCCCAGTTACAGTGTCCGGTGCTTCATCAGCTTCACCCTGAAAGACTATCCTCTGTCCATGCAGCAGTGACGTGGGGATTGGTTTCTTTCAAAAGCATATAATTTTCAGAGAGAATAATGTACATATGCTGTCTCAGTCATTTCCCTGCTTATTCAGTCGCAATCTCATTAAAATTGCTGGGTAAAAATAAAGCTGAAGCTTTACAGACTTACCCCACTCTCAAGTAATGGCCTGCTTCAGATTAATTATATGAAATAAGGGCTCTCAAGTAATGGCGTGCTTCAGATTAATTATATGAAATACAGGTTGGCATCTAAATGTCTTTGTGATGAACATGTGTCAGCCAACATGAAAATGAATCGTCCTTCTCATTTTCACTATGTCTTCTACTTTCAATTCAATTGATTGACGCCGCCTTCACATGAAACTTATGTATAAAAGCTGTCATCTGAATTCAGAGTTTGTGTGCAATGAATAAGCTATCCTAGTTTCAATTAAGGTTAATTTATTAAGCTTAATTTATTCAGTTTATAATAGGAAAAAATTTGATGTTTCTTTTAACACTTATAAAAAAAATAAATTAATGCTTCATGGTATTTTTAGATCCAAAATTAAAATCAATCTAAATTGGTAATATGAATATTTTATCAATATTTTAATTTAATATTTTAATTGGAAACCCTTACCCACACATAAATTTATCAAACTATCCCATGCCAAACACGAAACCGCCTCATCAATTATAAAAATAAGAAATACAGCCCACAGTTTTCCAAATCCGTCTCGCTTATAGATACAACCCACTGTTTTTTAATCCCTTGTCTTCTATAAAAAACAACACCCTTCTTCGATTCCTCAGAGCTTCTCTTGCGTTATTCAATTTATAATAGAAAAAAAAGTGATGTCTCTTTTAACACATAAAAGAAAATAAATTTAATACTACATGGCATTTTTAGATCCAAAATTAAAATCAATCTAAATTGGTAATATGAATATTTTATCACTATTTTAATTTAATATTTTGATTGAAAACCCTTACCCACACATAAATCTATCAAACTATCCCATGCCAAACACGAAACCGCCTCATCAATTATAAAAATTAGAAATACAGCCCACAGTTTTCCAAATCCGCCTCGCTTATGAATACAGCCCACTGTTTTTTAATCCCTTGTCTTCTATAAAATACAACACCCTTCTTCGATTCCTCAGAGCTTCTCTTGCATTATTCAGTTTATAATAGAAAAAAAATTGATGTCTCTTTTAACACTTATAAAAGAAAATAAATTTAATATTTTATGGCATTTTTAGATTCAAAATTGAAATCAATCTAAATTGGTAATATGAATATTTTATCAATACTTTAATTTAATATTTTGATTGAAAACCCTTACCCACACATAAATCTATCAAACTATCCCATGCTAAACACGAAACTGCCTCATCAATTATAAAAATTAGAAATACAGCCCACAGTTTTCCAAATCCGCCTCACTTATGAATACAACCCACTGTTTTTTAATCCCTTGTCTTCTATAAAATACAACACTCTTCTTCGATTCCTCAGAGCTTCTCTTGCGTTATTCAGTCTATAATAGAAAAAAATTGATGTCTCCTTAACACTTATAAAAGAAAATAAATTTAATGTTTTATGGCATTTTTAGATCCAAAATTAAAATCAATTTAAATTGGTAATATGAATATTTTATCAATACTTTAATTTAATATTTTGATTGAAAACCCTTACCCACACATAAATCTATCAAACTATCCCATGCTAAACACGAAACGGCTTCATCAATTATAAAAATTAGAAATACAGCCCACAGTTTTCCAAATCCGCCTAGCTTATGAATACAACCCACTGTTTTTTAATCCCTTGTCTTCTATAAAATAAAACACCCTTCTTTGATTCCTCAGAGCTTCTCTTGCGTTATTCAGTTTATAATAGAAAAAAATTGATGTCTCTTTTAACACTTATAAAAAAAATTAAATTTAATGTTTCATGGCATTTTTAGATCCAAAATTAAAATCAATCTAAATTGGTAATATGAATATTTTATCAATACTTTAATTTAATATTTTGATTGAAAACCCTTACCCACACATAAATCTATCAAACTATCCCATGCCAAACACGAAACCGCCTCATCAATTATAAAAATTAGAAATACAGCCCACAGTTTTCCAAATCCGCCTCGCTTATGAATACAACCCACTGTTTTTTAATCCCTTGTCTTCTATAAAATACAACACCCTTCTTCGATTCTTCAGAGCTTCTCTTGCGTTATTCCGTTTATAATAGGAAAAAAATTGATGTCTCTTTTAACACTTATAAAATAAAATAAGTTTAATACTTCATGGCATTTTTAGATCCAAAATTAAAATCAATCTGAATTGGTAATATGAATATTTTATCAATACTTTAATTTAATATTTTGATTGAAAACCCTTACCCACACATAAATCTATCAAACTATCCCATGCCAAACACGAAACCGCCTCATCAATTATAAAAATTAGAAATACAGCCCACAGTTTTCCAAATCCGCCTAGCTTATTAATACAACCCACTGTTTTTTAATCCCTTGTCTTCTATAAAATACATCACCCTTCTTCGATTCCTCAGAACTTCTCTTGCGTTGGCGTTTTGTTATCATTTTTATACGTCTGAATAACTAACCTAGTTGCAATTAAGCTTAATTTATTCAGTTTATAAGAATTAATAATAATTTCAAATGAGTGGCCATTAATTTTTCTCATATAGTTGTGTTGACTATGAATGTATGCTCTAAAACAGAATATCCTAAAGTCTAATTGGTGAACAAGGACCAAAGCGATACATTGATTGATTTAATAATAGCACAATATAAAATATTTAAAGGGACCAAACATTGAAAGATTATCAATTTCATTAACATTGTATCTCAAATGAATTATGTATCCCAAACTCTAATTCATGAAGCTAGACCAAAGTGATACATAGATTGATTTAATAATAGCACAATATAAGATATTTAAGGGGAAAAAAAATTGAAAGATTATCAATTTCATTGCCAATAAAGTTAAGGGTAAAGTAATCTACAATCAATTGTCTCTCATAATAACTTATTTTGAACATAAAAGTTTAGTTAATGAAATGAACATAGAAGAATAATGAGTAAAAAGAGAATAATAAGATGTAAGTGGAAAAGATTTAACAACAATTTTTTTTGTTTTTTTATTTTTATTTTTCAATATGTCAACCATCTTTTTTACCAAATGTAATATGGATTTGAATTTTATAAATCAAGATGTAAGAAAATAATTTTTTTATATCTTTTTAAATTAAACAAAGAAATTTAAAATGCTATATTTTAGAGTAGAAACACAAGTTTTTGGTCATGATATACAAAGCAATTTAATTAAACTAGAAAAAACTCACACTCATAAGTGAATTGATTATTGTTCATTCACTTTATTTATTTTTACAAAAATATAAACAAGCATTTTGAAGGATAAAAAAATTGGAAGTTATTCAATCAATCAAAGTATTGTTTAAATCCCTATACAATAATGACATTGATCAAACTATATCTACCTATATTTTAATCCTAGAGACGTCTAATATCACATGTTTGCAATAGTGAGATGAATAATGTTAATTTATTATAGAGAAATCCAACATACAAAAAACAATAGATATAAATCCATATAGGACAATAATAATTAATAAGATAGAATGAGTGATGGCTTTACAATTTCATGTGATAATATGTGTATATGTGTTGGCTAGTCAATATTATGTTCATTATAACAAGTTGACTTGAGATGCAATGGAATGATTTGAAACATATGTACATTGTTCAATGTATTTTTTTTACTGTATAAAAGAAGGATAAATAGATGAAGAAAAATATTCCACTAATAAAGGCATGTAACAACTCAGAGAGAGATAGAGGCATTTGTTGTTTTTATTTTCCTAAAGCAAAACACACAATAAGAGTATTTGAAACAATTGAAATGCGCACTCTTTCATGTTTGTAATTTTATTTGAGATGTAATTAGAACCATAACATTGAAATGTACACACATGCATGTCTATAATTTTATGTGTGATGTAATTAGAACCATAACATTGAAATGTACAGTTGTTGAGCATTGAAATTTGGACTTCTAGTTGCCCACCTCCACTCTCAACCATGTGTAGTTGTTAACATACATAACAATCATGGAACCATGCATGTTAATATTCATGGCTATCCTAATCATCTGGTGTTAGCAGTGTTGGGAGATAATCGTGTACGATTTTTATTCATTATTTATTATCCAGCCACACCACCTTGTACAGCTGAATTTTCTTGCTAATTTCTACCTTCTAATTCTGGGTGGGTGTAATTCAACTGCTGAGAATCACTTTCTTCATTTGAGACAAAAGGAAACATCTTAATGCTCTTCTCTAGTTGGAAGTGTTTGTGAACTCTTCTCAAGAAGTATCCATACATGACACATGCTGCATAGACTTTCCCCACTCAAACTGCCAACTGCCGATGTGCTTTGTGCATCCTCTTTTTTGTGATTGTTGTCCTTGTGAATCATGATGCCTTCTACATTACAATTACTAAAAAATTATTTGAGATATTCCTTGTTATAGATGAAACTTCATTTTGGTGATAGCAATGTGCATAACCTTCCATGAAGATCAATGTTAATTTTAATTTTCAGTGATCAACAGACCTATGTGTGTGAGATCTATTTGTTGCTTTTCATTAGTTTTCATATGAATTTTGTTGTATATTGTCTTATTTTCAAATAAAAATATGTTTTTTTATATTAATTTATATTTTTATATTTCTTGTTTTGTTGACTATAGGTATAAAATGCCACCTCTTGGTTGCCCCAAAAAGGATCTGAAACAACTTTCACTTTCCGATGCATTTGGTATCTCTCAATGTTCTAATCAACCACATATTTCTGAAAATGAAGTATATGATCATGTGGATGAGGACCATGAATCAGATAGTGCAGAACTTCTTGAAGAAGAACCAACATCCAAGAGGTACAAAATAACATTCAAGTCCAAATGGAAGTTGAGATTTCCATGGGCTTATGCTGTAAAATATTTTAATGGTGTTGAAAGGATAAAATGTTCATGGTGTGTAAAATTTAAAAGGGAAACTCCATTTGCTAAAGATGGAAGCACAAACCTTCAAGTTAGTGCTTAAAACATCCATGCAACATCAGAGGCTCATAAATTTGCTTTGCAACTTGTAGAGGGAGAAAGTAAACGGAGTACTCTTCCAATTACAAAACATGTAGAACTAAGGGTTGATGCTCAGAAAGAGAGAATTATATCAATTATTGAGAACATGTATTTTGTTGCAATACATGATTTACCTTTGGAAGTATATAAGCCAATTTCTGACTTGAATAGGTATAAAAACACTCCTCACATGCCTCTAACAGATGAATACTCAGCATATACAAATACAACATCTGGAAAAGACTTTCTAGAAGCTGCTAAGGAGGTATATTGGAAGAAATTAAAAGATGAGATTTTCCAAATCCCATATTACTCACTTTTAGTTGATGAAAGCATTGATCGGACTATGGTGCAACATTTGATTATTTATATTACATATTTGACCAATGAAGGAAGAGGTCCATGTGCTACAAATTCATACAATTGCTACAAATTAGGGATGGAACATCACAGTCTATGTATGATGCTGTGACATCTCTTTTAGCAGACATGAATCTATCCATGACAAAGTTAGTTGGATTTGGATCTGATGGAGCATCATCCATGAGCGGTATTCGTGAAGGTTTATCTACTAAGCTTCGTCGACATGCCCCTCATTTAGTAGATATCCACTGTATAGCTCATCGAGGAGCATTAGCAGCTAATGATGCTTCATCTTATTTTGAAGAGTTGCAAGCTATTGATAAGTTTGCAAACAAGATCTATTCATGGTTAGGGAAATCTACTAAAAGACATGGAGAATTGAAAGAGCTAATGGAGTCATTTCAAATCACAAGGCTAGAAGTGTTACAAATTCATCATATTAGATGGCTTTCTAGAGGAAAAGTCATGGAAAGACCCGTTAAGCTCATGCCTGCTTTGTTAAGGGACTGGGAGTTAGTGGAGAAAAAAATGTATGAGATGGCTACAATATTTCAAGTTCAATTTTGCATCCACTTACTTGCAGATGTGCTTATTGAATTAAATAAGCTGAATCAAAAGTTTCAAGAGGATCATGTTGACATTACATCTATTGGAACAACTTTGGATATTAGTATTAGCTTGCTTCATAAGCGATTTCTAAAAGGCACATTTGGGGCAGGTGCAATGCATACATCATCCTTCTTAAATAAAACACAACAGGGAACTCTTGAGTTTGCAGATTGCACAGGTATAGTACATGTACATGAATTAAGGTTTGAGAGTTTGCCAAAGTCACAAAGATCAGGGACACTAGATGACTGCATTACGCTGGGAAAGGCTTTTGTAATGAAGGTGATTGACTCTCTAAATGCAAGGTTCACAGATTTACCTATTTTTAATGCAACTAAGTTTTTTAGTCCTCGTAATTATTATGAGGATATGGATGACAGAGACTCTCAAACAAGAAGATGGTTGACATGTTTATGTGAAAAATTTAGTGTTGGAGGCTTGCTTTTTGTGGACAACATTAAATGTATGGGTGAAATGGATGAATTTATATGTACTATGTATAAATCTTACCCAAAGAAGCATATGTTTGGAGCATGGGATCTATGTGGAGGTGAAATTGAATGGTTTGAAGGATTTCCATGCTTAATGCAGCTATGGCAAGCAATTCTTGTTATTCCGGCTAGTACAACAGTTTGTGAAAGAGGTTTTTCAAAATTAAATCGGATAAAAAATGAGGATAGGTCAAGGATTTCTTTAAAAACATTGGATATGTTAATGTTTATCTCTCTCAGTGCACCTCATGCTCTAAATGAGGTAGATTGGAATGCTATTTATGATGAATGGAAAGAGATGAAAAATCGAAAACCTCTTCCACTATGAAAATAGATTGAAAGAACTAGTAAGTTTCAGTGTTTATTACCATCATTGTCTTACTCTATCGAGCACTTGAATGAACCATTTTGGTAAGTGAATTTTTTAGTTTTATACCATTTGTCTTTTGTAAATGAAAGCATAACCATATTTTTCAAGTTTGTATGTGAAGTTTTTCTAACACATATTGAATGTAATCATTGCAGGATATTGCACAAGATATGTTAAGCTGGAGGACCACAACTGTCAAAGTTCTATAACTGAAAGAAAAAGCTATCTTAGATCAATTTTGCGGCCAAGTATAAGGACTGTAGTTCCAATAATTTGAGATGTGCAAATATTGAAAGTCTCAGCTTTCCAAAAGAGTTCTAATAGACAATAGAATAGTGATTTGGTCAAATTTGAAGTTTATAAGCTAGAATTACACATAAGCTAGAATTTATTTTTAATTTTATAAATGAGACCTTCCATATACTTTTAATATAAGTATTTTTGTTTCTTCGTATTTTTATTTTTATTTCAATTTCATTAAGATGTAATTATGTATATATGTTTATTTTTTGTACTCATATGCAGTTTCCCAACTATGATTTTGTCCCTATAGTTGGTTCAATTGTGGCTGAGTTCAAGGCCTGTAAAATATGATCTTATGTGGTTACATTTCTCAATCACACGTGTAAGAGTAATTCATTTACTAATGCAGCCTTTGACATAGTAGTATCTTTTTGTTTCTGAAGAAATAAAAAGAAATTTGAAAATAATTTACTATTGTCAATTGAATTGCTTTTTTTTGTTATACTTTTCATCGTAGAAGTGCGTCCTAAATGTGTGCCCTTCTAAATGAAATTAAGACCTACCCTTCAAATTTGATCATTGCTATTAAGACACTTTTTACAATATCACCAAATCCACTTTTTACAATATCACCAAGTCAAATTTTACTTAGTCCATTTGTTACTGTGGTAATGGTCAAAATTGACTTGTATCACATATAAGCCCGAATAATTATTCTTTCCTTTAATAAAAAGCTTTTATCTTTTTATTTTTTCCATATTTAAATATCTAAATAATATTATAAAATATTTAGTTTTATTCACAATATTTATTAATAAAATTTAATAACTTTAAAGGAAAATAAAGTCATCATCGATGTTAAGTGTCTCTTGACATGCGTGATATTTTAGCATGGCGTTATGATTGTGTAATTGATTGAGGGAAACTAAGGACGGATGGTGAGGTGTTTTTCTAAGTTTTATTGAATGGTTTCTCGACTAAAAAATAAATTATCTAAATTTTAATATTAAGTAAAGGATGGTAATAATGTTTATTAAAAATGATGATAATGAATTTTTAAGAAATAATAGTTTTTTAAATTTTATAATGTATTGATTAATAATAAAAATTGATCAAGAAAGGTATTTAAATTAATATTATAGGAATATAATAATAATAATAATATAATTTATTTATTTAGTTTTTATTCATATTTATATAATATATGAATATTATAATAAAATTTATTTATTTAGTTTTTATTCATATTTATATAATATATAAATCAAGCTGTTTTTAATGAGATTTTTTGGAAGTTTTTTTAGTGGGTTTTCTAATTTAATTTTTCCAAAATTTGACAAGAATTTAATGAAATTACAAGTTTGATGGGTAACACTTGCTCAATCGAAGTGCCCTAGGGGTTTTTCAGCGTGTTGAATCCATATATATAATAAAAAAACCAGTTTAAATAACACAAATCAAGATTTCACCTCAAAATTTTCCATTGGATTCCAGCACCACAATTGAAGTGCCCTAGGGGGTTTTCAAGGTGTTGAATCCATATATATAGTCAAAAGACCAGTTTAAATAACACAAATCAAGATTTCACCTCAGAATATTCCACCAAATTCCAGCACCAGAAAGTCCAAAAAGTCACACTAAAGACAACTCCTATATAAATATATTAAAATTATGATGAAAATATTTTATGAGCAAATATTATGTAAAGAAAAGGTATTCTCAATTTTAAAGTGATATGGAGTGGAGCATGGTTCAAAGAAACATATGGAAGGAAACATTCAATTTAAATAAAAAATTAATGTATATAGGGATATGTATATTCTCATTTTCTTTTAAAGTGATATGAAGGAACAATGTTTAAGTGCATGTGTTTCCTCCTAAGAGGTCGCAGGTCAAAACCAGAGGGGGTAGAGTATGTATGCGTTCATAGACTTCACAATAAATCATTGTACAGAGGTGGGTCCATTGTCCCACAAACAAGGGGGTCTCATACACCAATGTGGTGTCTGGCTTGACCGTGACCTTAAAATTGAATAATAATAATAATATTAATAATATGATTTAAGAAAAAGAAAAAAAAGTTATCTAGAGAGGGGTATACTCAATAATATATATATATATATATATATATATATATATATATATATATATATATATATATATATATATACTTACTTTGTCAAATTATGATATTTTATATTTTCTATCAAATTACACTAAATATCATTTTTTTTTTAACTTTCTCCTTCTTTTCTTTTGTTCAACCCTCTACTCCACAATAATTTTGTTTGAAGTTTCAATATCTTTGTTAATGTGTGACTTCTGATTGTCCTATTATATTGGACTTCTATTGTCCTACCTAACTCTTCAAGCATTTGTTTATGCAACCAATGTGCACCTAGATCACTTACCATGCTACCTACTTTGTCAAATTATGATATTTTATATTTTCTATCAAATTACACTAAATATCATTTTTTTTTTTAACTTTCTCCTTCTTTTCTTTCATTCAACCCTCTACTCCACAATAATTTTGTTTGATGTTTCAAAATCTTTGTTAATGTGTGACTTCTGATTGCCCTATTATATTGGACTTCTATTGTCCTACCTAACTCTTCAAGCAATTGTTTATGCAACCAATGTGCACCTAGATCACTTACCATGCTACCTACAACAGTGTAGTGATTTGTCTTGTTCATGATGATTTTTATAGCCAATTTAATAGTAATGTTTCAATTTAGAATTTGTGTAGGTAATATCTCTAATATTTTATTTTTAAAATAAAAAATATAAAAAATAAAAGGCAATAAATTTGTTTTTACACTATTATGATTATTAATTTTAAGAATACACATCCTCATTTTCTATGATAATCTTTAAAGATATTTCAAACCCTTTGAAATATTTGTCATATAGAGACATATCGCATCAATAGCTAAAAAAACAATTTCAATTCTTTCACCAATTAAACACCAACATGAAAGTTATCACTAAAAAAGTCTAAACATCTCCATCTTCCTCCTTTCAACTAGATGTTGAAATCCACTTGCCCATATGTGATGGAGAAATGAATGAGATTGTGCATTTTACACATATGTGATAGAGAAATGAATGAAATTGTGTTGAATAATTGGATCCATCTAGAGGATGGGGACATATAAGCTAGAAACTATTGGAATTAACATGACAAGATTAGTACTATTTGATAACATCATTTAAGACCTCCCAATTCCTCTCCCATCCTAGTGCTACATGAGAATTACCTCTCAATAAAAAATTAGATCTCCAATTGAGAAGCTCTATGTTATAAACTTATGGCATGCTTCTACACGTTAGGTTATCCATAGGCTTTACTTTTTCCAATATTATGTCCAACAATGTCACAACTTTAAAAATATTCTCCAAATTGCGACTTCAACTACGAATCCTAAATCCCTAAAATGTATTGTCTATTAAATTTGTTTATAGTTTATTACCTTCAAAACACCTCCACTAAAGGTAAATATAGAAATATTTATTCATTTATGGTTTATTTCCTTGCTATTACTTCCTTTAATGCTAAAGAGAGAAATGCTTGAAACTACTTCTTTAAATCAAGTGTCTCTTCATATAGTGACCATTGAATTTAAGTGTAAACCTAAACATGAGATTTGAAATCAACCTTTATAACTAATTATTCTTTTAAATAGGCCACACTCTCCTTTTTCATCCCCTTAACATCTAACCTAGGCCACCGTTCCAATTTCTAGAATACTCGCTACCACTCCAAGGAGGAATGTAAGGCACTTTTCCACACCAAAGCAACAAAGGTTCTATTCATAGTGTAAAAGCCTCATCTCCCTCAATTTAAGGAACCTGAGATCATTATAACATATAATCCTACAACCATTGATCCCAACGTATCATTTTGTCCAAGCAATATTATGCTTCTTATAACAATGTATTCTTCAACGAAAATACCCAAATGAAATACTATATTGTTATTTTGATTTTTAAAACAACAATAAAAAAGAATTGAATATTCAAAAACCTGGCCGATTCCATTTTTTACCCACCACAAATCAACGCCATTATATCATCTCAAACGGCTAAATATTATAGCTGTAAAATGATAGTCACTAAATGATGCATTATCACGTTACCTATGAAACCTCCTAACGATAAAATGGAATGCCATGCTATCCTATTTAATTGTACATAAAATTGTATTGGGTGAACTACTAAAAACACCTACGCATCATCTTCATCTCCATCTCAAGCCACCCATGCCATTACCCTATCAATTTCCACCACTAAGAGGCTTACTATATGTGAAATTCGCATGAACAAGTCGAACAATATTACTTCACCATTGACATCAACTTGCCAAAGGAATTCTAACAAAACCTTCCTTTGCCCCATGATATTAATCAACCCACAAGAATTAAGGGGAATTATACTTCACTTCCTTTAATGCCCATACACTACTGCCACAACCATTTCTCCTGTCCACTTACCCTTTGCTACAATAAGATAACACAATGATCCTAATCAAAAAAATCACATTAACCTAAAAAATATGTTATCCACGGCATCAGACACTCACCTCAGCCCAACTTTTTCTCATCAAAATTTCCTAAGTTCCCAACATTGTTATCAATAACTTTTCACTATGTTACTTTTCTTGAAACGAAAACTAGTGAATATATCTAGATGATGTTATAGAACCAAGATTCCCTTATACATAAATGCATTTGAACTTCATTCCTTATTGAACACCCAAATATTCTCATGAATAATTTGACACATTTATATTTATGTTATGACAAATTTCGGCATGGTATTTCCAAAATGGAATGAAAAATAGTAAGCCACTTGGGGGATAGTGCAACATAACATCATCCTTACTGCAACCTTCAAACATGATTGTTGTTTATACTTCCTTAGAAGCCACCTCTCGTCATGGGTTTCCTCTAAACACATTGTTTAGCAATTCCTTTTGATGTTTTTTTTTTCCAATAGAATGTCACCTTATTGTTTTACATATCAACCTTTTACCTATAGTTACCAAGCTCAAATTTGAATTTTGATTTGAATTTGATATGATACAATATAGAAAAAAAATCAGATTGAATATTTCTCAATTCAAAAAAAAGGGTCAAAATTCGTTATTGTACTTTGACAAAATTCGACAATCTTTATCATATCCTCTCACAATTCCCCTATATAAAGAATTATATGTTTTGATAATCCAATTGGCTTTCTTTGTATTGTCCAAAATTCTAAATATACCCCATTTGGTTTTGAAAAAGTTGTGTTGTTCTTGAACTTGTTGTGATCCATCTACTAGAGAGTACTAGAGAGAACATTGAAAGAGACCCTCCTAAGATGGCCTACCTACACTAGGAAAAAACCAATCTAATCTACTTACTGTAGAATTAGTGAGTAAAGAGAGAACTATAGCTTGACACGAATTAAAGTTGGATGATAATGTATACATCTCTCCACAAGCTAGTTTCGTGAGTATGGATTAGGCATCATCACTTCTATGGAGAAACATAATGACAAGGTGTAGTTCTTAAGGAGGAACTCATGCAAGGGATATATATCAAGAAAGCTACTTCCAATCAAGGAATTCCATTTTACACTACCCGTCAAGCCCATCCTATTCTAAATATTCTTAAGGGGTATAAATCAAAGTTTGACTGGTAATTCAGTTGAATTGAATTGAACTGAATGGATCATAAATTTTGAATTTATTTCACTAGGTTAACCTTCTCTTTATTTTAGTCGATTTTGATAACTATACTCTAACCACCTCTTTTAGTGAGAATTCATCCACCTTCACATGCTCCACCCCATGTCTATAAGTAGTGCACATGGTACAACTTACAATTTTACAATTTTCGGAGTAATGATAGCCATTACAACTTTAAGAGAGCGCTTCATAAGATAACAATTTTGCTAGAGACAATCACTAAGTTCAATGTTCCCTTGGATAAAATACATGTTTAGAAACAACAAATGACTAATTATATAATTGTCTACTTCAACAACTACATAAATAGTATAATTTATTTTAGAAATAGACATCAATAAACATTAGATTAGAAAGCATTAATATGTTCTAATCATCAAATTAAATAACTTTAAATTCTTCTATAAAATATAAAATTCCAAAACATTTAATAATATACCTTTAATACTATATACTTGAATAAGTATTACTCAGTTTGTAAACATCACCTACATTTCCAAACTGTGCAAACGTATTACTCACTTTAACATCACCCACGCTTCTAAGTCATGGAACACCTTGTAGTCAACTTTGACAACGATTTATTCACGACATTCATGCCGCCATTTGATGACAAGTCACAGATGTGAAAATTGGGAATCTGTCGTCGCTTCAATGAGTAGTGAAACATAAGGATTAGTTCTGTGCAACAATGGTGTCCTTCCGCTTAAGACTTTTGGTGAATACACAATCACATCTGGTCATTAGTTTTACATATATGAAAAACAAAGCATTGATATAGAGAGGAGTGTTTTGCAAAGTCCATAAGGAAAAAAGAGAAGGTAGTTGAACCAATAGAGCACGTATTAGTACATTAAAATAAAATTTTAATAAATAATGTGTTTTTTTTTTTCATTTTTATTGTTTATTTAAATGATGTATAAACATTTATTTTTAATTTCATTATTTTTTTAATCTAGGATTATAAAAAGTTAATTATCAAATTTGAATAATAATATATTATTAATCTAAAAATTTATGGCTTTCTTTTATATTGTTTATATTTATTTAATATATTTAAATATCAATTATTTAATAGTGTATATATTATCTAGAGGTGGAACTATGTCTAAGTTTAGACATATTAAAAGTTTTGAGTGGAAGCTCTACCCATTTTGAAAGATATGTCAGTTGTATAATTACTTTATAAAAACAAGATCACAAATAAAGAAGAAACCATTAAATTAGTTATGTATCTAATCATTGCAAAAACACTTTGTGAATGAAAAGAAAAAGAAGCTAACACATCAAATAATGGTGGATTCCATGTAATTTCAAATTGTGTTTTGAGAATGTTTGTGTGGCAAGGCTCATTAGCATAAGCCCACATGAACAATGATGGTGGCATTGGTACAATCATAGGAGAAGTCCAACTCGTGGGAATATTCTGAAGACACTTTGTGAGTGTATGCTATCTTTTCCCATACTAATGACATCTTCTCATCCTTAGCCACTGACGTTTTGGATTTTGGTGGAAAGGATGTGGTGGATCCACAAATATTTGTGTCATGAGGTGAGGTCAATGTAGTAATTCCCTCAGGGTTATTCACAACCATATACAAGTCCTTCAACTAGTCATTCACATGCATCATGTCATGCACACACTACCACAAGTTTCAATCCATTTGTCACTTCTTCCTCCCCTAGAGCTCTGGTTGGAGGCATGTCACATTTGAACGTGTGGGCTTCTCCCATTCTCCTATCCGGCTCTAACTTATTTGGGGATGGTTTATGGAAAGACGAGCTTTCCAATTCTAGTATGACTAGTATTTATTCTCTAAATCCTCAGCATCCAAAGAGGAAAGAGATAAAAAAACATTGTCGAAGTGATATTTCTCTAGTTGTGGGAAAAGATGTTTGTTTACACTAGATTGGGAACTTGGTTGAGAAAATAGTTTTGGGTAAGTTTATAGGCCATCAATTTAACATGGAATATTCCTCTAATTTGATGCAAAAAAATTGGTTAACGACTTTGATTTATATCCCTATTATAAATATCATATCGCAATGATCTATGCCTCAATCCCCAACATCCCCTTTTAGACACTAGGATAAAACAAGATTCCAGTGTGCCAATTTGGATAAGGCTTTCAACCCTCCCTTTGGAGCCATGGAATGAGGTGGGGTTCAATGCAATTTCGAACCCCATATCCTTGTTTACCGTAGGGGATCTAGGATTCGAGGACTATTCCCTCATATCTCTTGTGAGAGTCTTGGTAGATATTAATTCCCAAAAGGGATTATATGAATATGTTACTATTTAATTTGGTGAGAGGTATTATACATGTGATTTTGACTATATGGATGTTGCTTTTAGATGCATTTGTTGTCATGAGGTGGGTTATATTCTCATATATTGTCAAAGGGCAAGGTTTAAACACCACAAAAAGGTCAAGCTAAAGATGATAATCTTATTACGGTTGTGGAATCCATGGGATGCACTTCTAAAAGGGTGCTTGTTAGGTCTAATGGTCGGGAGAGTGATGTTACTGATGTTAAAAACCAAGAGAGGATCCAATAAATATTGGATACATTTTATTATCATTTGACTATGGTGCCTTGGGGGGTCCTAAGGGCCTACATTGTCATCATGCTTTGGTGGAGGATCTAGAATTATCTACCTCACAATTAGCTTAAATTGGCTTGTTTGGAGATTACTCTTTTATCTTGGTCATCGACTCAGGTACAAATTCCCAATTTCTTTCCCTACCTTTGATTCTTTAGTTTCTAGGGGTGTAGTTGGTGTTTTCTTCCTTAGGCCAATTTTTAAACTCTCATTCTGGTTTGGATGTCGGTTTGGGGGTGGGGGGTTCGAATTATTTTTCATCTTAGTGTTGAAGCTCGAGAAAATCAAGGTTCTAGAGCTTCCTCCCCCTGATCAAGCCCTAAAAATTCTATATCTTCCCCTTCTTCATCTTATGGTTGGAATCCCTACCCCACCAACCCCGTGGACCTTTGTATGGATCCAGGGGATTAGGTCTCTATCACCCTAAGGATTGGGACCATTTAAAGGTTGGTATAAAATTAGTGATCTAAATTACTCAAGAGAAATATTTGGGAGATATCCCACAAGGCCATCAGCGTGTCATTTTTGGGGTACTTAGAGTAATGAATTCCTTGAAGCTAGCACATACATGAATATTGTATCTATAAATGTTCTTTGAATAGGGGAAGTCCGAAAATATTCCATCAAACATTTGGTTGAGATAGAAAATCCAAACCTTTTACTATGTCAAGATAATATGGGTCCCTGTAAACCACTAATTAATGATAGGAAAAGGATTTTTAAAATGTGGGATTCTATTGGAACAAATTCTTGTGGTTTTTCATGAGGGTTAATTTCTAGCTTTAATGTGTCTCTAAATTTTATGAATGTGTTTTTGATTCCCTCAGGTCTCATGCTAAAGGTCATTAGTTGAGAGTTGGATACAACTCTACATATAATAAACCTCTATGGGCCTTACGTGGGAAAGGAGGGGTTCTAGGATTAACTTACTTCTATGAATTATTTACTATCGGAAAATCTGATCATCAACATAGACTTGAATTTTACTATTGGTAAAGGAGAGATTTTGGGTTCTATTAGTCAAGAAGAGGGATAGCTATGATATCTTGTTACATGTTTGAAAGCATGAGTCGGGTCAATTTAGAGCCCAGTGAGTCTACTCCCACCTTGACAAACAACTGTTGAGATGTGAATGCAATTTCTATATGTCTAGATGGTTTCTTAACTCACTAGCCCTTGCTTCCATGAGTGGATAAATTTCAATCTTGGAATGGTAAGATACATTTTTTAATATAATTTTCCCATATTTATTGAGACTATGAAAGGGGGTTAAATATTGAGCTCGCCATTTAGATATAATCCCCACTAGAGTGAGGAGGACAAATTCACATATTTTATCTAGGGGTCCTAGAATCCATTTCAAGCCAATTTGTGGGTCTCTCCATGCATGTAATTTTCTATAAATATTTCTACTCTCAAGGGGAAAGTACCCGTTTAAAAAAATCGCAACACTTTCAAGAACTTAAGGGTATTAAGGAAGAAATTGCAAATTTTGATTTTTGTAGTGATATTTCTATGAAAATCTATCACATTTACATCAACTAGAAAATGGGAGGTTGAATATTATACTAGATCAAGAGAGAGAATGGAAATTTAAAATCCACACCTAGTTGCTACAGTTGGGGGATAACAATACTAAGTATTTCCATTATCTTTCCAATCATCATAAAATTTATAGCACCATATGGAACCTTGTTGACGACATTGGAGACAAGTTCCAAGGGTTTTAGGAATTGGCTTATATGGGAGTATCACACAGTGGTAAGTTTTGTAAGGCTCTTGATCATGAGAACCTTGGTGATATGTTCACAATTCTAGCTTGGTTTCCTCTCCTAGTGGAAGAAGATGAAAATGAGTGTTAGGTCCCTATAATACTAGTGTAGCCCCCATATTATTATTGTTGTGACCCATGTAGCCCCCATATTGTTATTGTTGTGCCCCATGTAGCCGCCATATTTTCATTTTTGTGTCCCATAGAAGCCCACTATTATTTTTTTTGAGCCCTTGCATTATCATTGTTATGTAGGCCCTGATTATATTGTGACCCTATAAACTCCTATATATACCAAGGAGATATTTTCATTTGTATAATCTAAGAATTGTTTATTTATGTGATGTAAAGGAGGTTTCCCCCTCGAAGAGTCTAATTTTCAGGTCATTTGTCTATCTTTTCTTCTATTTTGTGATCTGGTTGCATAACACTTGGTATCAGAGATTTGGATTCTAGAATTTCACTGCTTCAAATAGGTCATCTTGGAATTTTTGCTATAACGTTTTTTATATGATGATTTAGAAGCTAAAAGTTCAACCACATGGAGCCAAAATCTTGGTGAAAATTGTGTAAACATTTCAGATCTTGGTTCCGTATATAATCTGAGATATGATCCGTAAAAATGAGGGTTTTTGCATTATCCAAAATTCAGTCTCAAACAGGTGACCTAAGTAAAATCCTCATAACTTTATCTAAGAGAATCGAATTTGAATTTTCTAAAAAGTGACTGAAATTGCATGGATTGTAGTTTGTCATGAATCAGTTTTAGGGACGGAGGTTGAAACAGTGACACGTTTCATTCTATACAACTTTGCTTTGCTTAAACAATCCATAAGTAGGTCATCGTGGGAGATTGGAACCACTTTATCTTGAGGAATCCAATATTAATATGACTAGTGGTGTTGGAAATAAGACTTAGAGGCCTACCAAAAGATGAAATTTCAAACTTTGGAGAGCCGAAATTACAGAGATACAACAGTTTCAATATTGAGATACTAAAGGCAAGTAAAATGTGTGTATTTATTTTTAAAATTACATAAATTTTGTTTGAAAAAATTAGTTTGAAGTAATTTAAAGGGCATATTGAAGCATAGATATCAATATTTGGTTCCAAAATTATTCCCAAAGAAAATAGTTCTACACCCATTAAACCCTCGGAAATCTCTACTATGCCGCATGAAGAGGAATAATTGCAACATGATACATCAAAATTACGTGACCAATTGCAACAAATTTCACTCTCACAAAGAGAAACCAAAGATTAACTAAAAGGGGACATGGGTGGCGTAAAAGGGGACATGGATGGTTTTAAAGTAGAAATAAAAGGTGACATGAATGGTTTAAAAGTGGACATGGACTATTTGAGGGAAGTTTTGGAAAAGTTGCTAGAAGAAAGGCTTCTTAGTGGTGATAAGGTATTCCATGAAACTCATGAAGAGAATAAACTGAATACGAATCATGATTTTAGAGACTCCAACTTTGGGATGAATACCAAATTTATGCCAAAGACTGATATTTAGAAGTTTTATGGTAAGGATCTGGTAACATGGATATTTGAAATGGTGAAACTCTTTTATCTACATGATGTGTCACACACACAAAAGGTATGCATTTCATATTTATATTTAGAACAAAATTAGTTTGTGTGGTATCAATGGCTTTTTTCTCGTAAATCAATTGTCACTTGGACAATTTTCATGGAAGAATTGGTAGCACATTATGAGGATACAAAGAGAAATACCTTCTTTATCCAATTGATAAATCTCAAACAAAAGGGTTCAATGGCAAAGCACATTGAGGACTTCCAAATATTTAATATCAAGGTAAATGATATTCCAGAGGAGCATTAGACTGATGTATTCATAGGGATTTTAAAGGATAATATACAACATGAGGTTTTCCTTTGGGAAACTAAGTCATTGGAGAATGCATTCAGGGTGGCAAGAAAATTTGAAAGAAAAATTATGGAAACAAGGAAGTCTACCACTCACAATTATAAATATGGAAGTGTTGTTGCTCCTATCCTCCCACAACCTACAAGGTTGACACCACAAAAACTAGAGCAAAAAAAGAGAAAAAGGGCTTTGTTACAGTTGTGATAGAAAATACACTAAGGATCATAAGTGTGTTTAGAAGAAATTATTTTACATAGATTTTGAAGAGGAGGAAGAAAAGGAACAAGAAACATCAAAGGAAGAGGATATACACTAGAAATCAACCCCACAAAAACAAGAAATAAATCTGAACATATATTGTAATGCATTGGCATGAATTACCACTATTCAAACTCTCAATATAGAAGGATATGTCAAGAAAAAAGAGGTAACAATGCTAATTGATCTTGGTATTACCCATAATTTTATTCATTTTAACATGGCCAAGGATTTGAATTACTTTCTATATCCAACACCAGAGTGTCAAGTAATGGTTGAAAATTGAGGAACCCTAAATTTCTTAGGGAAGTTCCATAATATCAATCTAACCATTGGGGAATATGTATTGAATAGTCCAATTCTTTTCATTCCAATGGGAGGTGTAGGTGTTGTATTCAGAGCCCAATGGTTACAATCTTTGGGGACAATAGCTTTGAATTTTCAAGAAATTTTCTCGAAAATTTTCTCATAAGGAAAGGAAAACGAATTAAGGGGTATCATAGGGAAACCTAGGAAGATAATAAGCTATAGTGGAATGAAAAATATTTTGAAGAAGGAACAATGACGGGTAATTCCACAATTATGTTCGATATATGCTTAGGAATCTAAGTCATCCATTCCTTCAAGTCTCCACAGAGTTCTTGAAAGTAATTACAAGGTATTTGAGACCCCCAAACATCTCCCACCTATTCATGATCATGATCATGTTATTCACTTGATTCCAGGAAATGTTCCTCCAAACATTAGACCTTACAGATATCCTTATTCCTAGAAGAGTGAAATTGAATGTATGGTTGCATAAATGCTAGAGGCGGGTATAATTCAACCCAGCCAAAGTTCTTTTTCTTCTCAAATAGTATTGGTGCACAAGAAGGATGGATTATGGCGTATGTGTCCGGATTATAGAGAGATCAACAAGATCACTATTAAAGATAAGTTTTCCATTCCTGCCATTGATGAATTGTTGGATAAACTACATGGAATAATTTACTTCACCAAGCTGGATCGTCATTCATAATATAATCAAATTAGAATGAAGAGAGAAGGCATTTGGAAACAATATTTAGAACTCATGAAGGTCATTATGAATTTTTGGTCACGCCTTTTAGCCATACTAATGTACCTGCCACTTTTCAATGTATGATGAATTCCATTTTCAAACCCTTCCTTAGAAAATTTGTGTTATTATTTTTTGATAATATACTAACCTATAGCATGTCTTGGAAAAAGCATGTTCAACATGTTAACAATATGCTCAAACTATTGCAGGAGAAACAATTGTATGAAAAACACTCCAAATGTTTCTTTTGGGTACAAGAAGTTGAATATTTGGTTCATATTGTATCCCGTGAGGGTGTTAAGGAAAACCCTAACAAAATTAAAGACACAAAGGAATGGAAAATCCCAATAAACATAAAGTATCTTCTAGGATTTCTCGAGTTGACAATGTATTATTGCAAGTTTGTTAAGAATTATGGGAAGATAACAACACCTATAACAACATTACTGAATAAAGATGCCTATTGTTGGACCATAGAAGCAAATAAGACCTTTGAACATCTTAAAGAGGAAAGGTGTCAAGCTCTGTTATTAGCTACAACAGACTTAACAAAAACCTTTATTGTGGAATATGATGCCTTAGGAAACATGATTGGTGTTGTTTTAATGGAAGAAGGAATATCCATTGTTTTTGAAATTAATCCAATCAAGGGAAAGTATTTATATAAAGCCATTTATGAGAAGGAAATGTTGGTGATCCTACATGCACTGAAGAAATGGTGACCTTACCTAAAGGGAAGACATTTCAAGGTAAAAACAGATCATGATAGTCTTAAATACTTATTGGAACAAATATTTTCTTCAGAAGAGCAACAAAAATGCGTCACAAAGATGTTGGGTTATGACTTTGAAATCATCTACTAAAAAGGGAAGAAAAATGTTGTTGCAGATGCACTCTAAAGAAGGAATGAGGATGTGGAAGAATTGCTCTATGTCATTTATATTATCCAACCTGATTGGATAACTGAAGCAAGGGAGGAATGGAAGAATGATGAAGAGGTGTTGACACTCATTCAAAAGCTACAACAATATCCCAGTACATCTAATACATTTATCTGGAAAAATGATTCATTATGGTACAAACATCACTTATATATATGTAAGAAATCCCAACTCAAACAAAAGATTCTTTCAGAATTGCACACCTCTCCTTCAGGAGGGCACTCAAAATTTTAAAATTTACCACAGGGCCAAGAAATATATTTTTTGGGATAGCCTTAAATCTGATATTCAAAAGTTTGTAGTAGAATGTTTGGTTTGCCAACAAAATAAACTTGAGACAATTAATACACCAATTCTATTACAACCTTTAGCTATTTCTAGTCAGAGTGAGGGAGGTCTCTATGGATTTTATCACAAGTTTACCCAATTTTGAAGGAAATAATTTCATCATGGTGGTATTTGATAGACTTACCAAGTATGCCTAACATATTTCTCATATGTGAGTCTAAAATATTTGAATAATGCAAGGATTTCTTGTTTCATTTTGTTTGAAGTATTTTTTTTAATGCATGAATGATATATGTAGATATGGAGAAACATGAATATTGAAACTGTGATATGATTTACGCTATGATAGCTAATATTTTGTTTCAATTCTAAGGGTTCAATGCCATCGTTATTTCTTCCAAATTTTCCTTTTCATGTGAGTGGTATTTCGTTCTTAATATCTAGGATCATAACAATGTTTTATAAGTTGAATATCACATAAGAAATATATCAAAGGAACTTAAATATCTTCTAGATATGGATCTAGGTTGAATGCTTGCATTTTTAATTAAATATGATATTTAGGGTATTTTAAGTGATTATAGGAATATTGATATTTCAAATCTAGATTTGTATTCAAATATTGTATGAAGATATTTGTGACTGTACCATTTCTTTTAATGGTATATGAATTCATGGCATTATTTGTGTGAACCCTACACACATCTGCAATATCAGTTATTGTTGTCACTAGATAGGTTTTCACGATACAATATATGATCATATAGAATTTTGCAGTGGAGTAAGACTCATTGTTTTCCATTAGATAATGCAACGCTACTTAGTGGGTGAATTCGATTAAGTCTGACCAATTTTCTTTTGATACTTGCAAAGAGATCCTAAGTCCCCTTGTCCATTGGACACCTGAGAAAGGAATTAGGTCTACCAGCTCAAAGGATCCAAGGATAGGAGCTATGTTCCTTCCTTGTCTTATATGCATGCAAACCATAAAGGGTTCTTGAATTCCTTTGTCCATTGGACAACTAAATAAGACCTTCAGTCTCTTAGCTTAGGAGGACTAGAATTAAATAGCTTGGTGGCCATTAGTTATGGGTTTTTATATGTTTTTTTGAATAATGACACTAGAATTATTTTAGTAAATTGAACCTAGGAGATTGAGTTCTAGTAGAGGTTGAATTTCACGGTATCCTTTGAAGTTGATTGTGTGATTTGCTCTAGATAGACAAAGTTTGGTTTATAGGTTCCTATAGGTTTATCCCTGGCATAGATTATGTTGTGCCTCGAAGTTTATGAAACCCAAATTGACATATTAAGAGTTTGGATATCAACAAGTAAAACTTTGCACTCAACATCAAGTTTGATATTATGATTGTTAACTAGATTATCTATTATGCTATGAAGTATTCAATTGTTTTCCTTATTAATAGTATAGCTCAGAATTTCTCAAACCCTCTAGAGGACTTCACCAAGTTTGTCTTTATCTCCTCACTATTTTTTGTTGATAGATGAGGGGTTACTCCATTTAATTATTAAAGTAGCATAAGCATATCATCAAGGGGGCTCCCATTTATTTTTTGTTTGTGATGTCATCATTTTTCCTATGCAATGTTGAGGAAGGTGAACACTACAAAAAAATTATATCTTGTTTTTGTGATGCTACAATGATGTAAGTGAATATAGATAAATCAACCATCTATTTCTAGATTCTTTGGGGAATATTAGGACCCTGGTGACTGCAAAATTTGTCTATTAGGAACTATATGGTTTTAAATATTTTGGATATTTTCTCAAACTCAATATCAACTATCATATCATAAATGACTTCTTTCCAAAATAGAGAGAGGTTAACTTTTACTGCAATCGTTGGATCTTTTGAGGGGTTCATCTAATCTTGGTCAAGTCTATCATTGAATCTTTTCTAGTATATTGTAAAGGAATTCTAATGGAAACTCAAAGAATTTCTTAAAATTACTTGTGGAAAGGTATAGTTGAATATCTAGGATCACACCTTATAAGTTGGAACAAAATTTCTTTACTTAAGTCCAAGGGGATTGGGTGATAAAAATTTGCCTCATTTTGGGATGACATTCACATGAAACTCTCTTTAGGTTTCCATAATAAGGGATATTTTGGGGCGAAAAATTATGGAGGATGAATATATTTCACCAACTAATATTTTGGATTGGATAAGATCTCCACAAGATCCTTCATTTAGTTCTCCTAATAGAGGCCCTTTCCTAGTCCTTTTCAGTGGTAGGGAATCATCTAGCTTGTAATTTTTGTTTAGGTACTATTGTGCAAATTGGTTCCAAATCAATTATGGGTTGCAATCATAACAACTTCCTACTTGAATTTATGATTAACTTTATTTCAGATATAGGAAAATTTACCCTTTCCCAAATAATCAATTGGATTACAATAACTATATGGAATAAAGATTGGATCTTGGCATTAGATTTTGTGTTACCATAAGATTGGAACCCACAATGGAAATTATTTGTGGTTGAACATGTTAAAATTTGAATTAAAATCAAAGATGGCAGTGATGAGTTGGTTTGGTTTATAACCATGTTGGGGGTTTCTACAATACTAAATTAGGTTATTGTTCATTGACAGAGAATAATAAAAATGGTGTTGAATGGTGGTTCAATTTTTTTGGAAAATTAAGGCACCAGGAACCCTTTTGTTTTTTCATATATGGAAGAATTAAGTATTAACCTGGGATTAAGTGATGAAGTGTGTATTTGATGGCCCCAATGTTTTCATTTTATCCCATTCATAAATTGAGGATGCAAGTCATGTGTTTCTACAATCTCAATTCTCCAAATAGGTATGGTCCCACATTGAATCTAGGGTTCACCTTTGAAATCTCTAGGACAAACAATTAATTATGGATTTTCTTAAATGGTTCATTGATTCATTCTTTTTAAAACTTGTTAGGAGCCTACAAATTGATGTTTGATCAGTTGATATTGCTAGTAGCTTCAAGGGCTTTAGCAATTATGTCGATGCAATCCTCCAATCAAATCAATTTGAATAATATCAATGGAGGGGCTTCAAATCGACAAAGGGATTTCTTGGGGATACTTTGATGTTCAATCTTGTATGCATGTAGCCATTATGGTCTAGGTTGCTTTCTATACCTCTCTAGCAATCATTATATGCTAGGAAAATCCTTCTAATTAGGACAAAGAACCAACAACCTTTCCAAGTTGAATGCATTATATGATCTTTTGTATACAAAATTTTCTCGTGATATTCATAAATTAAAAGTATATAGTGACTCTCATATGATCATTAATTGGATATTGAATCATGGCCACATACATAATTTGAGTCTTTCAAATTTAACCATACTTCATAAGGAATGTGTCGATCTGTTTCATAGGATTTCATTTTCTAACACATTCTGAGAACTTAATGGTTAGGTTGATGTGCTATTTAAGGAGGCATTGCACTCTCAACCACGTTTACTCATTTTTTATGAATTCAATGATAATGTTCTTGTGGACAGGACTGAAAACACATTGGTTTTAGTAAACACCATGATGATTTGTAACTTTATATTATATTTATTTTTGTGAGTGATGATTTATAGAAACCTTATCCATAAATAGTTATCTCTAATTGAATGGCCAGGCTTAACTCTCTTCTTTAGTGATCCAAGTTGACTCAATCCTTGAATTAAGCAAGATCTTTTTACTTTCGTGATGTCATTAAAATTGCATTTAAAATAGCATAATTGAACATATATGAATGCTATAAAGAAGAATGAACGTAACAAAAGTCAGCAACATTCAACACAAGATGTTGATATTGGAGTTCGTCTAGGAGGGACTATGTCTCTAGGCTGCAGTGTCAAGATGGTGTAGGCCACTGCATTAAGTGTTGTCAATAGTGATGATATACATAGGTGGTGATTCCGCTATCATATAAGGAAAATGCCCTCACGCAGGAGTGGTTCCCCGAGATGTTTCGCTACAGGAAATCCCACGCACAAAAAGACTCCTATCAGTATGACATAAACTCATGCATGATGATAATGAGCATCTCAACAACATGACATAAAATGGATTTCAATGTAAACATACATGGCGACACATGAGTATCCCATCAACATAATAACAAAGGGATCTCAAACAAAACATGACGAATTATGACAACAAGTACATCCCACAAATGATTTTTCATCACATCAAGTAGGAATCATGAAGCAAGTAAGAAAAAAAGATCCCACATCAAACATCAAACAGGGATCTATACAGCACAATGCATCTCATAGCAAAATTAAGTAGATGAACACACTGCATATACCTCAAATCCTGGGGCCATCTGAAGAAAAGGATGTCAAACTGCTGAAGTTGGCCATCCCATGAATCTCGCGGCGTTGAATCTCATGGAAATGACTGCTCGCCCATGAATGTTGACACCTGCACTCCACTTTGAAAAGGTCAAAAAAATGAAATGATCAAATGGAAAATCTAAATGCACCATCAGATTTGTGGCATCGAATAAGGTAAAATCGACCGTAAAATTTCTGAATTCTGACAAAGTGAAAATTTGGGGCTTAAGGAATCTTTTAGATGCCCCCTAGATTCCTCAAAGATTCCCTTCTTTGGGTCGTCTCAAGATCTGCCGCTTAGATAAAAATTCTCACTGCACCATTAGGTTTGTGTCACTAAGTGGTGTAAGATCAACATAAAATTTGTCCAATTTGGACACTGCAAAAATTTATCCCTCCTTAAAATTTGGCTCAATCATAGTTCCGCTTGCCTCTTCTCTACGCTCATGGTTCCACCTGCAATTCATTAAAAAATTGTCTTGAAAATCATGTCAGGGTTCTGCTCTTGGTTCCATTGTTCATGGCTCTGTAATAAAATATTAATAACATTGATTTCTGCATTGGCTTCTCTGCTCTCAAATCTACTCCTCTTTCTCAGCGCTACACTGGCGACGCGTTTATATGGTGGTATGGTGGCGGAATTTACAAAGCTGCCACCCATGGCACATTCGTTAGGTGGAGGAATGGAGGCAGAGAGGGCGGGGGATCAAATTTTACCTCTCCAAAAACTGGTACGCATAACTTAATTTTGGCGCGACATTAGATTTTTGTTCTGATCACGGTTTTGATGCTTGGTTCCATATATTTGGTGTATGGTTGTATTATGGGGCCACCCGGTGGGGGCCGGGCCACGTGGGCTGGGTAGGTTCAATCCCCGCCGGCCCCACATTGACTTCTTTACGTTTGTGGTGTAGGGGTGTATATGGTTATAAGCACACCATGCCTTTTTAATATATACGTTCAAAAATATTTCACCCACCATTCTTTTTTTTTAACATAATTCGTTGGTTTTTTTGAAATAACCATTATAACCATGGAATTATGGTTATATTATATGATTTTTTTGGGATTTTATGATAACCATAAAATTATTTATTTTGTTTTGTATGATTTTTGTCATATTAAATGATTTGATTTGTTATGGAATTTTTTTAATATTATTTTTGTCTTTTTGCAGGAGTAAAGAAACCAATGAAAGGGTGCCATGTGTTAATGGCTGATGGGATGCCATGTGGGTCCCACATGCTTACTGGGATGCTATGTGGCACACTATGGGCCCCTCTTTGCCCCTATCATGTCAAACTTTGAAGAGCTCTATTTTCGCATACGAGCTCGGTTTGACAAACCCTTCACACCATTGCGATCAAGACAACAAGATCTACACTTTGGTCTTGGTTCTACAACATTCTGATCACTTTGATTTTTTAGCTTCCATAAGCCCTCTTTGTCCTATGTGTGTCCCTAGAGCCACCTGGACCAATCCTCCCCACTGAGGAGCTTTTGGTCCAAAGCATGAAAAATAATCTACAACTTCTCTATACCTTGTCTGCATCACAAGAATCTAGAAAAGGTCTCGCTTATATCTCCTTCACCATTGTTCTTCAGAGCCTTAAGCAATGAGCTGACACCTGCAACCTCTACAACCTGTAGTACATTGTTTTTGCAAATTACATGCTTGACTTTCATGACCAACTAATGACCCAAGCATCCCACACTTGCCATGAGTTTATAACACATACTCGATGGTCAAGTTTACATTGAAATGGAAACAATCCCCTAGCTACAAAAACAAGGCCAACATATCATTGTTGCTCCAACAAGTGATGGAAAACACATCATCACTGCAACACATGATTTACAAATATAAGGACAAACACTATTTTTTATTTGACAATTGATGGGGACACAACATCACTTCCACAATTTAACATGCAACACAAATAGGACCAAACATCAATGTTGCTTAACAAGTGATGGAAAACATGTCATCACTTTTTACATTTTAAAATGCAACAAATTATTTAGAAAAGCATGACCATGGCAAGCCAACATATCTAGAAACCATTTTTCACTTATCAATGTGAATGGACCACCCCCCTATGGTGGTTTTTCTTGTCAAACAATTGTTTCACTTGGTTCATGCACCGACGCTTTGTCTTTAACACGATGCTCTGGATGGAGCCTCGAACAAGTGGCTCTTTGATGGCCACCTTTGTTGCAATGACTGCAATACATCTTCTTCGTCCATATCTGATTACCATGTTTCTTTACCTGTTGTTGAGAGGGTCTCTCATGCCTCCTTTTCTGTGCTGCTATTCTTTTCCAACACTTAGAAAATGTATGGCTATGTAATCCACAAAAGGTACATGTCTTTCGATTCCATGATTTATGTCCATCATTAACAACATGATTATGATTGAAATGAACATTCGAATATTGAGATTGGTTATACCTTTCCTTTCTGTCTCTGATGTCATTGTGGAGATGAGAGCTCTCCTCATCTCTTTCCCTACAATGGAAACTGTCATGGGATGATGGGGATGTGTTCCCATCATTCTCTTTACTCAATGATTTCAATGATGTCTCGAAAGAATCTGACCCCTTTAAGCATTCTCCTTCGGTGTATCCCAAGTCTACAAATTGAGGTCTCTGCACAAAATCCAATGGTTGAGTTACGCCTTGGTTATTAACACCAAGTTTTTCCTCCTTGTACCTCATCTTGGTAAGGAGCCTCATGTTTTTCCCTGTAATTGGTATCTCCACATCTCCAATAGAAATTATACTATGTGAAGACGAAACCGAAAGGAAATCAACATATTTTACCTCCTCTGTCGATTTGGAAAGAACTGATGAGGGCTTCTCATCATCTATTGTGGGTGGTTCACTATATATCCTGGCACATTCCCCAACTTCCTTCCTGACATACCTGAGTCCTGTGTGATGAGGTAATTTCTCTACTTTGATGGGGTTGACAATTCCTTGGCCATTAATTCCCAAGCCTTTTCCTTCATACCCCATTTTCTTCAACAGTTTGGAGCCAATTCCTGTGGTATGATTTTCAAAAACAACGAAATCATCATCAAGAAACATACATGAAGATGGAGAACTACTTTTTACCTCACATGGGTCATGCTACAGCTTTTCCAAGGCCTCATCCTTAGCTTGCAACTGTCGTAGCAAACTATGTTTCTCCTCTTTCTCTTCATGTAGAAGCATCTTCAATTTAGCGTTCTCTATTTGAAGATTATGTTTGTTGTTCTTTAGTTATTCCAGGGCCTCTTCCGTGGCTTGCAACTAAAGCTACAACCGCTCCTTTTCCACTGTCTCTTTTTGTAGATCTTCATACATTATTTCCACCCTTTGGGAAATTTTGAGCATGGTCTTGTACATTGCTTTTTCATCCTCTGTCGCTGCATGTTCCATTGTTCACTCTTGCAATTCTCATCCACGCAAAGGCCACTCTGATACCAAACTTGATCTGAGTTGACTCAACCCCCGGATTTAACCAAGATATTTTTACGTTCGTGATGTGATTAGAATTAAATTGAATTTAAAATAGCATAATTGAACATATATGCATGATGTAAAGAAGAATCAACATGACAAGAGGAAGCAACATGAAACACAAGACGTTGATAACAGAGTTTGTCTAGGAGTGACTACGTTTCCAGGCCCTAGTGTCAAGATGGTGTAGGCCGCTGCATTAAGTGCTGTCAATAGTGATGATGTACATAGGTGGTGATGTCGCTATTATACAAAGAAAATTCCCTCACGTATGAGTGGCTCCCCAAGATGTTCTGCTGTAGGAACTCTCACGCACAAAAAGACTCCTATCAGTATAAGATAAACTCATGCATGATGATAATGAGCATCCCACCAACATGGCATAAAAGGGATCTCAATGCAAACATGCATGGAGACACATGAGTATCCATCAACATAACAACTAATGGATCTCAAACAAAACATGATGAATCATGACAACAAGTACATCCCACAGATGATTCCGCATGACATCAAGAAGGAATCATGAAACAAGTAAGAAAACAAGATCCCACATCAAACAAAAAACAAGGGTCTATACATCGCAATGCATCTCATAGCAAAAGGAAGTACATGAACACACTACATATACCTCACATCCTGGGGCCATATGAAGAAAATGATGTCAAACTGTTGATGTTGGTCGTACCATCAATCTTGCGGTGTCAAATCTCATGGAAATGATTGCTCGCCCATGAATATTGACTCCTGCACTCCACTTTGAAAAGTGTCCAAAAATTGAAATGATCAAATGGAAAATCTGAATGCGCCATCAAATTTATGGTGTCGAATACGGTAAAATCAACTGTAAAATTTCTGAATTCTGACAAAGTGAAAACCTGGGGCTTAAGGAATCTTTTAGATTCCCCCTAGATTCCTCAAAGATTCCCTCCTCTGGGTCATCTCAAGATCTGTTGCTCAGATCAAAATTCTAACTGCACCATCAAGTTTGTGTCACTAAGAAGTGTAAGATCGATGGTGAGCTCCAGTATTGTAGCAATAATGCTACAACTCCTGGGGCTTCCTGTCTCTTAATTTTATCAACCCGGTAGTTCGTACAAACTTGGAAGCGACGGTGCTGTATGCACAAGTACTAGCTCTTGTCGCAGCTGTCACTTGGTCAGCTGGCACAAGTCCGCTAGGGCTCAAGCCAACTTCTATAGGCTCACAGAAGAAGCTTTATCAATGATGGACGAAAGCTAGCTCAAAGAAGACTAATCTACTTGGCAAAAATGAACTGAAAGCAAATCGAAACATGGAAACCCTAGGAAACCCTAATTTAACTAGTCTAACCTCTATGATGCAAAGAATGTGAAGGAAACTTCTACCAATGATGCCATTACTTCTAATAAGTGAAAATGCATGAATCTAATCTACTTGCATCTTAAAAGACATGTTTTTATATTTTTCTTTAAGTGGATGGAGTGATTGTGATTTTGTGCTTATTAGGGTTTGGTTGTGCAGATGTGATGCGGAAGGAAGGAAAGCTTGGGAAAGGTTGGGGAGGCTAGGAGAGGTCCCCAGAGATCATTAGCATCAGTCCACAGAGGTTCCTCACGTTCAGAGGCTCAACAACCGAGTGAGTGGCCTCCTACAGGATGTCTGCAGGGGATTCTACAGGAACCGCAGGGGTTTCTACAAGAAATCTACAAATTGCTACAGGATGACCTACCGTGGGTGTTTGAAGTGATGGTGGAGTGATGGAATGGTAGGGGGAGATGTGTAAGGTAGGAATAAGGCTGGTGATGGCTCAGGAGTGGAGAAGTAGGATGGAGAACAAGTGTATGAAGTGGGTTGATGGATGAAAGGTTATAACAACGAAATGTCTAAAGAATGAAGTTACGTGAGGAGTGGAGGAGTTTGGGAGATAACAGAGCGGAGCAGAGGTCGAGGATGTGGTTGTATGCGTGATCAAGACGAAGAAGGAGGTAATAGAATGATGAAAAGCAGTGTAAATGAAACAAATGGCTTATGACTGTCACCAAGATGAAAATTCATTAACCTAAGCTACCTGAACTCAATGAACAGCAAGATAAAGCATGTAGAGGAATGTGCATGAAGCAGTGATGAAGGTGTATGGTGCAAGAGTGAAGTGCATGGAAAGATCTATCATAAACGAGACTATGTTGCAGCATGTATAAAGTGAAGAACTACGTATTTTTGTGGCTGGTATAGGCTACACTCCAATCTCCAAACAGAGATGGCAGTGGAGACTTCCTCAACCATTTTGCTGGAGCTCCAAGAGATTATATCTATCCTCCTATCAAACTTAAGCAACTGAAAGCAAATCACCATAAACTAGTCCTATCTATGCTCATGAAAAACGACTAAATTACCAAACTGTAAATTTGAATTGCATGTGAAAATAAACAAACTCAAAGTGCTGGAACGAAATGCAAACACATTACAACACTGAGGAGATCTATTGCTCTCAGGTTGGGCCCTAACCTCAGAGCTATAGCTCCTTGAGAAAACTCAGAACTAGATCAAAATCTGCCTTCTTTATTCATAATCTGATGTCATGCCAAATTGGCTTACAAAAAGGAACAAAGACCGAGCTGTGCTCAAAAATTACAATAGTAATGCGAAAGTTTCAACAACCTATCAAAGGCTATGGCCTCCATACTTATGCAAAAACGATCATCCAACATGTGTCCTTGATTTTAGGAGCTCGGCTGTCCAACTGAAGTTTAAACTGCTGATCCTGTAGGACAGTCATAATAGCTGTTCCTGTAGAACAATTATAACTGTTGTTCCTGTAGAACAGCTGGCTGCTTCTAAGCTCAGTGGGGAGATGGATTGGAGCTCGGAGCTAAGGTGGGAATCACGAGGAGGGTCCCAAGACTGTGGACATCCTCTCCTAAAAACCAGCAGTGCCACCTCATTGTCTCCTTGTCTCCTTTTTCGTTGTCTTTTTCTCCCTTTTAATGCCAAAAACCTGAAATCATAATGCATTAGTCACATAGATAAAATGTCTACCCTTCTTCCTACAAACAACACGAATAAACTAAGAAATGCATGCATAAGCAATAAAAAGTGAATGGTTTGAGCAAAGCAAGTAGGCCAAATGAGCCCAAATTATACCAAAAATTGGGGCTCATCATCACCCCCCAGCTAAACTATTTTCTCATCCTTGAGCAACTTTGCCCTGGCTCCTCGTCTTTGGCCGAGAACTAGAGCCCGGAGCACGCTTTTCCTCCCCTAATTTTGGTGGTTCTGCCTTTTCTGCCGAGGGTGGCTCTTCTTCCTTTCCCGTTTTTGGCGGCCCTGCCTTTGTTGCCCCTGGTGGTGACGAGGGTGATGCTTCCTTCCCCTTTCCTATTTCCTTGAGCCGGGCTTCGGAAGGCGACTGGCCTATTTTTCGTGTCCAGGAAGTTATTTTTGGGCTCCCCTTTTCGGGGGTGGCTGATGTTTTAGAGGGGGTTCTTGCACTGGGTGAAGTAGGGACATCCCCTGAAGTGGTTTGGCTGCTGGGTGGAGGCTGTGGCTTGCCCGTGGTCATCCTGTTGCTTCTCCTGGCTTCAGATGGTAGAGGGGTCTCCCTCTCCCTTTTCTCCTTCGGTTTTGGAGGTGTGCTGAGGGCAGCCAGCGCCGCTGCTGCCTCCTTTTCGAGAATACCAGCCTTCTCTTTCTTGCGTTTTGCTCTCTCAGAGCTCCTTGTAGAGGGCCCCTCCTTTCCAGATTTAGGGCTTCCTGTGGAAGACCCTGCTTTGCCCACTTCCGGGCCTCCTGTAGAAGATTCTTTCTCTATCTTCAGACTCTCTGTAGGAGGTTGTTTCTCAATGACTTTCGGGCCTCTTGTAGAAGCCCCTTTTTCCAATTTCGGGCTTCCTGTAGAAGCCCTTGGTTGCACTTTCGGGCTTCCTGTAGAAGCCTTTGTCTCCGTTTTTGGGCTTCCTGTAGAAGCCTGTTCTCCAACGATTTTTGGGCTTCCTGTAGAAGCCTTGGTCTTTGCTTTTGGGCTTCCTGTAGAAGCCTGCTTCTCACTGATCCTCGGGCTTCCTGTAGAAGCCTTTGTTTTTGTTTTTGGGCTTCCTGTAGAAGCCTGTTTTTCACTGATTTTTGGGCTTCCTGTAGAAGCCTGTGTTTGTGTTTTCGGGCTTCCTGTAGAAGCCTGTTTTTGCTTTCCTGTAGACACAGGTGTCTCCACTTCCGCTTGCTTGCCTGCTTGAGTTTTGATTTTTGCTTTGGGTGCAGGTGCTGTTGAGGTACTTGGGCTGACGTGGGCCACCTCTGCTTTGTCCATTCTGCTCTTCATCCTCTTTTCCCTTGCTGACAGGATAGGTGTGCAACATTTTTCTTGGTCCTTCTTTTCCTCATGCTTCTTTCTTTGTTCTTCGGCCACTGCTTCGTGTTCCTCACTACTAGAGGAACCCGTTTCTTCGATCAACATTTTAATATCCCCATCTTTGGTCAAATTGCGGAAGGATTCCCATGAGAGGGGGACCTTATATGAGTGAAATGCATCTTCCACAAGCAGCTTTATTAACCCATGGTGGGCTATCTGATCAGGTATTCCCTCTCTTAGCTTTGTAGCACACTCCATTAGGGATTGCAGGAGATAATAAGGGATGCTCAGTTTTTGCTCTACAGGAAGGTCAATTCGGTGCCTCAACTCAGTGAGTAGCCGAAAGTGATATGCATACACGATGCTGAGCCGGCCTTCACAAGTAATATATTTCATGATTTGCAAACTGACTTCATTCCAAGGTGGTGATAAACTCGTTCTTCTCACCCCGTTTTTATCCTCCGAGAATTCTTCCTCAGGTGGAAAGAATTCCTTCTTTGCCTGCTGACTCAGCTTTCTCTCTTCTTTATCCCACGACAGACCCATAGGAAGTTCTGTGATCCGACTGATATATTCTGGGGTGAGTTTGAGGCTTAGACCTCTGAAGTTTACTGTAGCCAGTGTCTGGGATTTAGGCTTCAAAGCCTGCAAGAATTCCTCGGCTACTTCATCATCATAGCCCTGCAGCTTATCACAAAAAGGCATCCATTGTGCTCTGGTAAAGAGCTCTACTACTGCTGGGTTTCTCCTTAAGTTAATTGAATCAGTGGGCTCTCGTCTTATAAACCCACCCGTCATGATGAACACGGGGGTTTTGACTAAAGGTGACAAATGCAAAGGAGATTCGGTCTATTTTGGGCAAAGCATGCATACAATTCACAAAACACAGTCTAATTATACTGCTATCCTATAGAAGCGATAGTATAGGCACAGCAATCCGATATTTTTATGACCAGACTGTGAATAATGATCTTGCCACCTTTGAAAGCCAATTGCGGAAGGAGTTTCAGGGTTACCTTTTTTCTGCCACCTTTTCTTACGTGAGGAATTCACCTTCCTGTAGAACTGCGTTCCTGTAGAGACTGCTTCCTGTAGGACTGTGTTCCTGTAGAAACTGTTCCTGTAGGAGCAGTGTGCAAACTTCGGGGAGGACTGTAGTTGGCCAGCGGTCGAGATGTGCTTCACCGACGTTCTGGTAGCCGAAAGCTCGACGTATCAACGTGCAGAGGAAATCAGAAGAGCCACTCGAGTTTTGAAGTGGAGGTTGATGAATACATGCGCGTAATCTAGCCGATTAGATTTTGAATCGGCGCAGCTCGTGGCGCGGGGGGTGAGCTGTCCCCGCCGGACCGTTGGGCGACGTCACCCATCATTCGCCTGCATATTCACTCGCTGCCGCATTCATTCCCACAGATCTGCCACCGCCCTTTTCGGTTAAACTCGTTTCTCGGTTGACGGGACTATCCACATGTGCGTGCTGCGTATTTTCTTTGTCGTGGCTGTCACCCAAGCATCCAACTATACCATAACTAGCCGACGTGATCAGTCAACTGGCCATACGGCCGCTCAACCATTCATTTCTACGCCATGCAAACAAATCAAAGTAATACTCATGCGATTTGGTGGAAGGAAGGGATGAGACACTTACCTGCGCGCAGCTGCACACGATTTCTCGGTTTTTTGGACGACGGGGAGCGGATCTACCTGCTGCATGCGGCTTACCAGTCCCAGAGGCTCATGGTTACAGGATGCTGGCGATGGAGTGGATGCTCTGGTTGCCTGCGCCCGTGTGTTGCTTGCAGAGGGCGGTGCTGTGAATGGTATCCACTCATGCAGGTTTGACTGTTACAGGATTCCCGCGGGGTGCCTTGTAACAGTCTCGCCTCCTTGGGTGCATGCTGCACGACGATGGATAGAATCTTCTGATCACGCTCCCGGAGCTTCTGATGCTCGACATGGATGTGGTATGAGCTCTCGGTGCTTGTTTTTTTTTTGACAAATGGCTTTACCACGAGAACTCATTGATCTGGTTTGCTGGTGCAGGGATCTTGGTTGCATGGCGATGAGGATGGTGGAGCAAGGTAACAGCAATGTTCAGGGGTGCCAACAGTGGCATGCATGCATCCAACCCATTCCTCAGCCACTAGATCTCCGTTTGAAACAAATTTTTGGCCGTCCCAAACTTCTACAGGAAGTTTCCTGTAGACACAGAGCTTCCTGTAGAAAGTTCGGCCTTCCTGTAGAAAGTCTGCACTTTCCTGTAGAAAATCCGCGCCTTCTTGTAGAAAGACTGCGCCTTCCTGTAGAAAGACTGTGCCTTCCTGTAGAAAGACAGCAGCTTCCTGTAGAAAATTCAAACCATGATAAAATTGCACATACCTTGAAAAACATGGGTGCTCTTGGTGGAGGTACTGATGAGGTTCCTTGACAGCATGATAAGGACCCTTGGCTGTGAGTTGAAGGGCTTCCTCTTCTCCATAGAGCATCTGCAACCTGCAATTTTTACCATATTTTGCTTATTGTGTTTTCTTTTTTCTCTTTTTTCTTCTTTTTTTTCTCTTTTTTTTTTTTTAAAAGATAACAGGGGCGCCTCAAGGAGGTTTTCACCCGTGCCATCTGCCCTGAGCACCTCAGAGAGGTTTTCACTCAAGGATTTTTTCAACCTTTTCCTTTTTTTTTTTGAAAAAGCAATAGGAGCGCCTCAATGAGGTTTTCACCCCTACTACCTGCCTTGGGCGCCTCAGAGAGGTTTTCACCCAAGGATCTTTATTTTTTTTTTTTTTTTTGTTTTCAGATCTTCTTTCAGGGTGTGCCAGAGGCAGAGGCAGAACCCTTCTCTATGACCAATACAGATTTCTCCATAGTTTTGATAAACTCTTGTCTTGAGAGAGGTCTCCTGTAGATCTTCAATCGATGCCCATTGACAAGCATGGGAATGGCTTCCTCATCAATGGTTCGAATGAGGACAAATCCATTGTCATGGCATTTCTCCACTGTATATGGTCCTAGCCATCTGGTTCTCAACTTCCCTTGAAATCTTTGTATCTGGAATCATACAACAAAGCCCAATCTCCCGGCTGAAATTGCTTGTCATGGAGATGTTGGTCATGCCACACCTTCCTCTGAAGTTGAACCACTTCTGAGTGAAGGAGGGCCTGCATGCGGTGCTCGTCCAGGCCATTCAGCTGCAGCAGCCTCTCTTGTTGTGCATGGCTGAGATCTAGGTCCAGCTGAGCTGCCATCCTCAAGGTGTTGTATTCAAACTCAATGGACAGCAAAGCTTTCTTCCCATAGACCAGCTCATATGGTGTGAAACCGGTGGTGGTCTTCCAAGTGGTGTTGTAGGCCCATGTGGCCTCAACCAGGCGATCTGCCCAATCTTTTCTGCTGCTGCTCACCACTTTGGTCAAGATCCCTTCTAATGCTCTATTGGTGACTTCCACCTGCCCATTTTCTTGAGGATGATAGGGAGTGGAAGTCCTATGCTTGATCTTGTGATGAGCCAGTAAGTCTTCAACCAAGTTGGATGTGAACTGGCTCCCTTGATCGGTGACCAGCTCTCTTGGATAGCCAAACTTATAGAAGATGTTCTCTCTTAGGAACTCGGCCACCTTTTCTTCTGTTGCTGCTTTGATTGCTTTGGTCTCTGCCCACTTTGTCAAATAGTCAGTACACACAATGATGTAAGTCCTTTGCCTCGAAGAGGGGTTGATTGGGCCCACAAAGTCCATGCCCCACTTCTCAAATGGCTCAAGAGTCACTTGAGGTTGGAGAGGCATCTCATCCCTTTGGGTCGGTTTCCCCATTCTTTGGCATTGGTCACACTGACTGACATATCTTCTGACATCTTGATGAAGTGTGGGCCAATAGTAGCCTGCCTGCAGTATCTTGAAGGCAGTTCTCTTTGCTGCAAAATGCCCTCCACAAGGCCCATCATGACAAGTGAGGAGGATATCAAAGACTTCCTCCTCCCTTACACAACGCCTTAAGATCTGATCGGGGCCAAGCTTGAACAGGTTGCCCCCGATCCAAGTAAATGAGGCACTTTTTCTGATGATTCTGCTCTTGTCTTTTGAAGAGAGGTGCGGAGGGAACTGAGCTGAAACAAGGTAGTTTGCTATATCAGCAAACCATGGAGAGAGTACTGAGATAGCAAACAGATGCTCATCAGGCATCTGGTCATCCACCGTCCCATCTTCATCTGCAGACAAATCCAATCTAGACAAAAAATCAGCAACAACATTTTCTCTACCTGGTTTATCAACAATGGTTAAATCAAACTGCTGCAATAAAAGTAACCATCTAATGATACGATCATTCACATCTGGTTTATTCATTAAATATCTAATTGCAGCATGGTCAGTATGTACAAATGTTTGATATCCAGTGATATAATGACGGAACTTGTTTAATGCATGGACCACAGCCAAGAATTCCTTCTCGGTTACAGTGTAATTCAGCTAAGCTTTGGACAAGTTTTTGCTAACAAAGTAAATGGCATATGGAAGTTTCTGCTCAACTTGTCCTAAAGCTGCACCTATGGCTTTGTTCGAGGCATCGGTGTGGATGTGGAAAGGTAGGGCCCAGTTTGGACCTCTCAAGATTGGTGCTGACACCAACTTGTCCTTTAACTCATTCAAACTCTTCTGACAATCGTCAGTCCACTTAAACTCCACATCTTTTGCCAATAGGCCAAACAATGGCGAGGCTAGCTTGCTGAAATCTTTAATGAATCTCCTGTAGTATCCTGCTAATCCCAAGAAACTCTGGACATCCCTTACCTTTTGAGGAGGTGGAACCCTCTTGATGAGAGCAATTTTGTTAGGATCCACCTGCAATCCTTGGGAAGAAATGGTATGGCCTAGCACGGTCCCTTCAGTCATCAGGAATTCACATTTTTCAGGACTGAGGGACAGGTTCATCTCAATGCATTTGGCTAGGACTTTTCCCAGATTGGACAATGCTTCCTGGAAGTTGGCCCCATAAGGAGTAAAGTCATCCATATAGATTTCCACTACATCATGGACCAGCTCCGAGAAGATGCTTAAGACAGCTCTCTGGAAAGTAGCAGGAGCATTGCATAGCCCAAAGGGAAGGACTTGGTAGGCAAAGGTACCCCAAGGACAAGTGAAGGTGGTCTTATCTTGGTCTTCCGGGCTGATTTGGATTTGATTGTATCCGCTAAACCCATCCAGGAAAGAGAAGAACTTCTTTCTTGCCAATCCATCCAACACTTGATCTATGAAAGGTAGAGGGAAATGGTCCTTCTTGGTAGCTTTGTTCAGTTCTCGGTAGTCCACACAAATTCTCCATTTCCCATTTTTCTTGGGAACCAACACTAGAGGGGACACCCATTCACTATCTAAGATGGGGTAGATGAATCCGGCATCCAACAGTTTCTGCAATTCTTCCTTGACAATGTCTTTAAGGGCTAGATTCATTCTCCTCTGAGGTTGCCTAACCGGTTTACAATCCTCTTTGATATATATGTGATGAGTACAGACCGAAGGATGGACTCCTTTCATCTCCTTATAGCTCCAAGCAAAAGCATCTAGGTGGTTGGCCAACAGACTACACAGCTCCTTTTCCTGAGAAGGAGATAGGGAGGAGCTGATTTTCAATGCTTTCTCAGGGCCGAACTCCACATTCTTAACTCTGGGAGTGACAGGGTTGGTTGTACAAAGATCCACTAAGGTGCTAGCTTGGGCATCCTCCACCAATTTTTCTAAGGGTAGTGCACTGGTAGGTGGGTTTTGGATCAAGTTCTCGATCAAGTCATCCTCGGTTGGGGGGTTTCTTCTAGTGGTATCTAGGGTACACAGAGGTGCTGAGTACACCTCATCTTCTTCTCCTTCTTCCAACCAGAGTGGTAAATCATGCTCTAAAGAAGGTTGGGCAGGAGGGTATAGGACTAGCTGCTTGGACATGGGACCATTTTTGATGGTCATGTTTCCTGCCCGACAACTTATGTAAGAATCTGCAGTAGCTAACCAAGGCCTTCCCAAAATGAGAGGATATCCAGTAAGCTTGGCCTTTGGTTGCAGAACCAGGAAGTCTGCAGGGTATTCCCAAGAATCAATGGAGACCATGACATCCTCCACAATCCCGTCGGGAGTCACGGTGGAGTGATCTGCTAATTGCAGTACTGTCGAGGTCTTCCTCAAGGAACCCTGAAGATTGAGTTTAAGCATGGTATCCCTGGTCATCACATTGATGGCCGCCCCCAGATCAATCAAGGTGTGAGATATGATGGTGCCATTGATGTGAACATCTACTACAGGACTTCCAGGATCTAGGTACTTTGGGCAGATGACTTGTCCTAGCATAAGGTCAGACAGTTGTCCTATGACATTGATAGTTGAAGCATCTTTCTTCCGTCTGCCTGGGTGTCTGAAACACTTCTCCTTAACCAACTTGTTATATATTGGCACATCCTTGATGGCTTGGAGAAGTGGGATTTTTACACACAACTGCTTGAGCTCACCCAAAAGCTCATCTTCTTCTAGGTTAGGTTGTGTGGTGGCTGTTAGTCTCTCAGGAAAGGGTGGAATAGCCTTTGGTCCACTTTCCTGTTTATCTTCCTCATCCTCTGGGGGAGGAGGTTGGCGATCTGGTAGAGTCTTTCCAGATCGAAGGTTGATCTCCTGGATCTCCACAGCATAGGTAGGGCATGAGGTTTCCCCAGTGTATACCTGCTGGGCCTGTCTATTGTTGGGGTTCGGGTTCAGTTGAGCAGGCATTTGAGGTTGCCTTGGAGGAGCAGGAGGTAATGGTTGAGGTTGAACTGGGGGTGGAGGCAAAATGGTAGGAGGAGTGTTGTATTGGGGCCTCCACCCCGATTGAGGTGCATTCCATTGAGGCTGTGGCTGGGTATGTGAGTGATATGGATGAGAAGTAGGTTGAGTGGGGTACTGAGGTGGATAACACCATGGAGGAGGCATGGACCATGAAGGATGAGCAAGGGGACCCCAGGAAGGCATAGGAGTTGACTGGTTGGGGTTGTAATAAGCTTGAGATGCCCCTTGCATCCCCTGCTGATAAGGTCTAGATCCTTGTGGCCTCCTTTGGTTGAGGTAATAGAGAGGCTCTGTGGGAGCTTCGGTCCCTTGGTACATGGCCTTAAACCCAGGTAAGGTTGGACACTGATTTGTGGGATGGTCCTCCTCACAAACGAAACACACTTCAACCGAATGCAATGTACATTCGTTCTTAGGGTGCCTCCTTATGCACCTAGGACAGAAGACAGCCAAGGCTCTCTCAGCCTCTTCTTTCTTTTGCTGAATCCTGAATGTATCAAGTTGCATGGAAATGGTTTGTCTCACCTCACTCTTAAGATCTTCTAATTGGTTTGCAAGCTCATGTTTGGAGAAAGGGACACTAGTTGAGAGGTGGTTTCCTCTACCTCGTTTCCGAGCTGCCCTGGATTGGTTTCTAAATACAGTCTTGATGTCCTCATAAGGTAGTTGGTAAATGTCCCCCCCAGCTAACATGTGAAGGGTATCTAAGAGGTCTTCAGGGACTCCTCGGAGTAGGACCAACTTGAGGGATTCAGGGTCAAGTGTGCACCTGGCCCGCTTGTAGCTTAGTTGGAACCTCTCCTCATAATCCTCTGAGGACTCATCATTTCCCATGGACATCCGAAAGATTTCCGCCTTTGTTTCCTTGGACCTACAATAATCCTGGTACTTGGTGTTGAAAGCTTGCTGCATCTGAGCCCAAGTAGTGATACTATTCCCAGGTAAACCCATGAACCAGCGTAGTGCTGCATCCTTGAGAGTGGAAGGGAAAAGTTTCAACTTTTGCTCATCTTCAGTATAGTCATAGGTTCTACAAAGGACAGCAAACTCAAACAGGAAGGTATCTGGATCTTCAGTGGTCAACCCATGGAAGTGAGGTAAGGCGGAGGGGCTAATGTTTTTCATTTTCATCTCTCCATTGGTCTCTCGGATGGCGAAGGCACCTTCTATTCTCTCATCTTCTCTTCTATTGTCAGCCATAGCTTCAGATGGATTGGTCTCTAACTCTTCTTCTACTATAGGGTCTTTGGATATCTCAGGTCATTCACCTATAGGTTCCTCTGGGTCACTATCACCAAAGAAGAGAGAAGGGTGACTCAGTGATGTGGTGGGGGTGTTTGGTAGGAATTTGCCTGATCTATCTCGGTTCCTACGAGGCATGAAATGGAAAAGACTTTCTTTTTTCTTTTTGCTTGCTTTTGCTTTGCTTTTCTTTTGGTACCTGCAAAACTGAGACAGATTGATCTACAACTAACTATGAAAGATGCAAAATTAACTGAAAGCAGGAAAGAACTAATCTACTTTGCTCAAATGAAATTGCAGAAAGGAAATGCTAGTCTATGAAAGCAGGAAATGCTAGTCTATGAAAGCAGGAAATGCTAAGCTATGAAAGCAGGAAATGCTAAGCTATGAAAGCAGGAAATGTCTATGCTACTTTTGCAGAATGGAAATGAAGTAAACTACTAGCAGAAGGCAAGAGTAAGAAAGTAGAAGAAAAGCAACAATTACTAATACTCTGACGCTTCCCCGGCAACGGCGCCAAAAAGATGGTGAGCTCCAGTATTGTAGCAATAATGCTACAACTCCTGGGGCTTCCTGTCTCTTAATTTTATCAACCCGGTAGTTCGTACAAACTTGGAAGCGACGGTGCTGTATGCACAAGTACTAGCTCTTGTCGCAGCTGTCACTTGGTCAGCTGGCACAAGTCCGCTAGGGCTCAAGCCAACTTCTATAGGCTCACAGAAGAAGCTTTATCAATGATGGACGAAAGCTAGCTCAAAGAAGACTAATCTACTTGGCAAAAATGAACTGAAAGAAAATCGAAACATGGAAACCCTAGGAAACCCTAATTTAACTAGTCTAACCTCTATGATGCAAAGAATGTGAAGGAAACTTCTACCAATGATGCCATTACTTCTAATAAGTGAAAATGCATGAATCTAATCTACTTGCATCTTAAAAGACATGTTTTTATATTTTTCTTTAAGTGGATGGAGTGATTGTGATTTTGTGCTTATTAGGGTTTGGTTGTGCAGATGTGATGCGGAAGGAAGGAAAGCTTGGGAAAGGTTGGGGAGGCTAGGAGAGGTCCCCAGAGATCCTTTGCATCAGTCCACAGAGGTTCCTCACGTTCAAAGGCTCAGCAACCGAGTGAGTGGCCTCCTACAGGATGTCTGCAGGGGATTCTACAGGAACCGCAGGGGTTTCTACAGGAAATCTACAAATTGCTACAGGATGACGTACCGTGGGTGTTTGAAGTGATGGTGGAGTGATGGAATAGTAGGGGGAGATGTGTAAGGTAGGAATAAGGCTGGTGATGGCTCAGGAGTGGAGAAGTAGGATGGAGAACAAGTGTATGAAGTGGGTTGATGGATGAAAGGTTATAACAACGAAATGTCTAAAGAATGAAGTTGCGTGAGGAGTGGAGGAGTTTGGGAAATAACAGAGCGGAGCAGAGGTCGAGGATGTGGTTGTATGCGTGATCAAGACGAAGAAGGAGGTAATAGAATGATGAAAAGCAGTGTAAATGAAAAAAATGGCTTATGACTGTCACCAAGATGAAAATTCATTAACCTAAGCTACCTGAACTCAATGAACAGCAAGATAAAGCGTGTAGAGGAATGTGCATGAAGCGGTGATGAAGGTGTATGGTGCAAGAGTGAAGTGCATGGAAAGATATATCATAAACGAGACTATGTTGCAGCATGTATAAAGTGAAGAACTGCGTATTTGTGTGGCTGGTATAGGCTGCACTCCAATCTCCAAACAGAGATGGCAGTGGAGACTTCCTCAACCTTTTTGCTGGAGCTCCAAGAGATTATATCTATCCTCCTATCAAACTTAAGCAACTGAAAGCAAATCACCATAAACTAGTCCTATCTATGCTCATAAAAAACGACTAAATTACCAAACTGTAAATTCGAATTGCATGTGAAAATAAACAAACTCAAAGTGCTGGAACGAAATGCAAACACATTACAACACTGAGGAGATCTATTGCTCTCAAGTTGGGCCCTAACCTGAGAGCTATAGCTCCTTGAGAAAACTCAGAACTAGATCAAAATCTGCCTTCTTTATTCATAATCTGATGTCATGCCAAATTGGCTTACAAAAAGGAACAAAGACCGAGCTGTGCTCAAAAATTACAATAGTAATGCGAAAGTTTCAACAACCTATCAAAGGCTACGGCCTCCATACTTATGCAAAAACGATCATCCAACAGGTGTCCTTGATTTTAGGAGCTCGGCTGTCCAACTGAAGTTTAAACTGCTGATCCTGTAGGACAGTCATAATTGTTGTTCCTGTAGAACAGTTATAACTGCTGTTCCTGTAGAACAGCTGGCTGCTTCTAAGCTCGGTGGGGAGATGGATTGGAGCTCGGAGCTAAGATGGGAATCACGAGGAGGGTCCCAAGACTGTGGACATCCTCTCCTAAAAACCAGCAGTGCCACCTCATTGTCTCCTTGTCTCCTTTTTCGTTGTCTTTTTCTCCCTTTTAATGCCAAAAACCTGAAATCATAATGCATTAGTCACGTAGATAAAATGTCTACCCTTCTTCCTACAAACAACATGAATAAACTAAGAAATGCATGCATAAGAAATAAAAATTGAATGGTTTGAGCAAAGCAAGTAGGCCAAATGAGCCCAAATTATACCAAAAATTGGGGCTCATCAATCGACATAAAATTTGTCTAATTTGGACACTGCAAAATTTAGCCCTCCTGAAAATTTGGCTCAATCATGGTTCCGCCTGACTCTTGTCTACGCTCATGGTTCCAACTACAATTCATTAAAAATTTGTCTTGAAAATCATGTCAGGGTTCTGCTCCTGGTTCCATCGCTCATGGCTCTGTGATAAAATATTAATATATTGATTTCCGCGTTGGCTTCTCTGCTCTCAAATCCGCTCCTCTTTCCTGGCACTGCACTGAGGGCGCATTTATATGGTGGTAGGGTAGGCTTTACAAAGCCGCCACCCATGGAACATTGGTTAGGTGGGGGAATGGATGCAAAGAGATCAGGGGATCAAATCCCGCCTCTCCCAAAACTCGTATGCATAACTTAATTTTGGGGCGACATTAAATGTTTGTTATGACCGCGGTTTCGATGCTTGGTTCCATGATATATATATGGTGTATGGTTGTATTATGGGGCCCCCTAGTGGGGGCTAGCCCACGTGGGCCAGGCTGGTTCAATCCCCACAGGCCCCGCATTAACTTCTTTACGTTTGTGGTGTTGGGGTGTATATGGTTATAACCACACCATGCCTTTTTAATATATACGTTCAAAAATATTTCACCCACCATTCCTTTTTTTTCACATAATTCGTTGGTTTTTTGAAATAACCGTTATAACCATGGCATTATGGTTATATTATATGATTTTTTTGGGATTTTATGATAACCATAAAATGATTTATTTTTTTCTATATGATTTTTTTCATATTAAATTATTTGATTTGTTATGGAATTTTTTTAATATTATTTTTTATCATTTTGCAGGAGTAAAGAAACCAATGAAAGGGCCATGTGTTAATCACTAATGGTCTGCCATCTAGGTCTCACATGCTCACTGTGATGCTATGTGGCACATTGTGGGCCCCTTTTTTCCCCTGTCATGTCAAACTTTGAAGAGCTCTATTTTTCGCATACGAGCTCGGTTTGACAAATCATTCATGTCATTGCGATCAGGACGAAAATATCTATGCTTTGGTCTTGGTTTGATAGCATTCTAATCATTTTGATTTTTGAGCTTCCATAAGACCTTTTTGTCATGTGTGTGTCCCTAGAGCCACTTGGATCATTTAGATCTCATATAAGACTAGTCCTCAAGTATCATTTTCAATGCTCTTTTGTATACATAGATTGCACTTTCATTTTATGTTGAAATAAAAATATTAATATTTTCTTGAAAGGAAATTTCCAATATTTATTGCAAACTCTTTTATTAAAATTAAAAAAAGAATTATATATATATAATTTATTTTAATATAAATCACTTAAAAAATCAAAATATTTTGCAAATAGTTTTATATATAATATTTTTTTAAATTATAAATGTAACAAAATTTTATTCAAATACTAAATTTTTTTATTAATATTTCAAATTATGCTTCATGCTCTTCCAAATTAATTTTAGATATGTAAAATAAATTTATTTTATTTATTTATTCACTTAGTTATTTATGTTCATTGTTTTGTAAATTAAACTTATATTTCATTGAAAAAAAGAGATTATAGAGCTTGTCTGTAACAACCCTAGTCAAAATTCCATGTAATAAAGTTAATAAAAGCAAAATAATGACCAAGGTCATGGGACACATATTCCAAGTTGAATGTTGGGCAAATAAATCCTAGTGGGTGTTCAATTGGTTTATTATGGCTAAAGGAAATTGGCAAAGGAAATGGCAAAGGCTTTAGAAAGACAAGAGGCATTAATTGACATTTTATTTATGAAAATAATAGAAATTAGGAGAAAAGGAAGGTGAAAGGTCATAGGTTGCACGTGAGGAGGAAAATGAAGAAAAAATAATGGAAATTGAAGAAAATGGAGGCCTCAATCATAAAAAAGTTTATGAGGATTAGTTCACAACCTTTTGTTAGTTCAGTTTTGGAGCTCTCTCTCTATTCTCTCTCTCTCACTCTTGGACACTTAGAGTTTTCATGGAGCACTTTAGCATTGGATCAAGAGAAGTAAAGAAGTCAAGAGGAAGCAAAGATCAAGACAGGAAGGGCACGATCAAGCAACTACAATGGGATTATTTACAGGTATTGATTTTCATGTGTGATTTCCTTTCTAGATTTTGCATGCATGGTACATGAATGTGTGTATGAAGTTCTCTTATTGTCATTGGCCACTCATTCCCATGGGTGTTTCCAAGTGTGACAATGTTTTCTAACCTTGCCTTGTCATTTCCTGATAGTCATGGTGTGATGGGGCTCTCATGTTTCGGTTAAGCTGGATTGTCATATGGATTTGAAACTGAGTGAGGTGGTATCTGAAATAAAGTACACATGGCATAGTGATCTTTGAATCAGACTGTGGATTGTGGTAAAGAATTGGCCTAGTAACCCCTAAACTAGATTGTGGGTTTCGATAAAGACATATTTTGTGTTACCTCAGCAGGCCTAAGAATCCTCAACCGGTGAATGGTGGGATATATAGTAAATCCTAGAGTTGGGTACCCTTGATCAAGCCTAGGAATCCTTGAATGGTGAATGGAAGGATATATGGTAAAGCGTGAAGGGTGGAGTCTCGATTAGGCCTAGGGATGCTTAACCGTTGTATGGTAGGATGTATGGTAAAGCCTAGAGACTAGGAGAGAAACAAGTTCCTCACAGTTTAGTTGGAGAAATTTGGTTGCATTCATGTTTTTTTAGTGCCTAGTGATCATGTAGGGATTGCGGTAAAGCCTGGTTATATTGATGAGGGTGAGGTGGTTTAGCCTTCAGAAGCCCTAATTGATTTCTAGTTATGAGTCCCACATTCATGCTTGGAATATGGCATGGGAGTGCATGGCTAAAAGAAAGATTTAGTTCATCCAATATATGGTCAAGTGGTATGTGGAAGACCCAAACCTTGTTGGCTTATGCATTCATTAATAAGAGTTCCTTCTCCCTGGCATTTCATGTGTAAATGTATTCATTTATATGTGAATTTTATGGTTGTTGTATCCTTTTATTTTTGTTGTTTATATTTTAGTTATGATATGGTCATGTATGGCTCTCATCATGTTTTGATTTGCAAAGGAATGAACAATGAATATATGACCTAATAGATGATAATGAAACTAATTGATAAGGCATCAATGCTTCTTAGTGATTCTTAGATAAGTATGAGACTCTTATGCTCATATTTGTTGATGTGACCTATAGATTGCATATTTGTGACATGTTATGTCTAGTAGGGGTCATATCAAGTATTTTTTCAATTATTTACATTAATATCATATTTTGATGTTATTTTTCATTTCTGGAAGTTTCATGAAGTTCTAAGCAGTTCCCTGAGACCTAGCCCTGAAAAAGTGGCACAAAATCTAGGGTCGTTGGCTTAGAACTAGTTAAAAAAGTCCCTAGTCACTGGCATACCTTTGTTGTGGGATTGACTAGAGGGTCCGTGGGATTGACTAGAGGGTCCCACTCGTAGGCATGCCCATGTCATGGGAGTGACTAAGGCTATAGGTCAGTAAAATGTCAAGCTACGTCACGGTTAGTCACCTAGAAGGGTTGGTTGGCTCCTGAAGGTTCTGTAACATGTGTAGAAGGTCAGATTAGTTGTTTTTTGTTCATTCCACTTCTTGAACTGTACATGGGTATTTGAATCATATCATAGTAGCCTCTCGTCACATGTTTAACCTAGAGGACTGGTTAACTTGGGTAAATGTGGGAGGAGGGTATTAGAGGGTGGTATCGGAGCATGGTTCAACTCTTGGATGATGGGACACATGTGTTTGTCACATGTACATGTTAGTTGCATATGTGTTCTTTATGTTTGTGTACTATGTTTTTGTTGTGTATGCATGGTGGTGGTCATTGTTACAATTTTGTTTCCATGTAGGAGTTGATGATGTTGTTATTGGGATGTGTTTGTCATGAATGCATGTCAATTGTATATGCATATTTTATGCATGTCATTTTTTTTGTTGTTATGCATGAATTTTCATGGTTATAGTTGTCATGCATGAGGTCATTGTAAGAATTTCAGGTCATCATGATGTTATTGGTATGTTATGATGTTGATGTGTTGGTTGAGATAGAGCTAGAGATGCAGATCATCAAAGTGAAGTTGTGGCACTAGACTTTGAGGTGAGAGAAGATCATCATATAGGTTTGTATGTTTGGCATGTAGGTATGTGGTTAATGGTTGTTATAAAAATTAGGGCCACTTATATTCTTGTCATTCAAGTATTATTGTGGTTACATGTATGATAAATGCTAGTTGATCAGTGTAGTCATATGCACATGGGTCGAATAGTCATGAATGATAGTAACATGTTGTTGTATGCATTGTGGTCATATTCCTGATGATTATGGTCATTGCAAATAAGGTCTTGATGTTATTATGTTTTGTGTTAATTTGGATTGGCCTATGCAGATGATCATTGGTGTGGCTTCTGGGTGTGCAGTACTATTCTTGTGTATATATTGTACGTGATGTACCTATGGTGTTGTGTGCATGTTGCATATGTGGTACTTTGCACATAAAGTGTTGCATGCATGTTGCATATATTATATTGTGTACGTATAGTTCTCTGTGTGTGTTGTATGTGCAGCTTTATGTACATATGGTATTGTGTAGTATAATATATGTGGTGCTATGTACATATGGTGCTATGTACATGTTGTATATATAGTATTGTGTACATACGATGTTGTGTACCTATTGTATATATGGTGTTGTGTGTATATTGCATATGCAATGTTGGGTATAGTTGGTAATATGTACATGTTGGATATGTAGTGATGTTTGCATTGTACACATGTTCGAATATGCAGTGTTATACATATGGTATTATGTACATGTTGTACATAAAGTGCTATGTTCATATGGTGTTGTGTGTATTTTGTACATGTGGTGTTATGTACATATCATGTTGTGTGCATGATTGGACATGTGGTGCTATGTGCATGTGGTGCCATGTACATGTTGTACATGTGGTGTTGTGTGTCAGTGGTGCTATGTACATGTCATGCATGTGGTGTTGTGTACATATGGCACCATGTACATGTAATGCATGTGGTGTTGTCTACATGTGGTGTTATGTACACATTGTATAAGTGGTGTGGTGTACATGTAATGTTTTGTGCACGTTGTGAAAGTGGTGTCATGTACATGTGATGTTATGTACACAATGTGAAGGTGGTGTTGTGTACAGGTGGTATTTTGTACATGTTGTACATATGGTACTAGTGTACATGTGGTATTGTGTGCATGTCGTACATGTTGTGTTGTGTACATGCAGTACTATGTATGTGCATTTTGTAATCGTGACATCATGACATGTGTATTCATTATGTTGTACTATGTGTACATATGTGTATTGTGTTGTTCACTGGATGTAGGAATTTGTATTGTGTTGTTTTGTACATCGGGTGTAAGTGAATGTGTCGTGATGTATATCAGGTGTAGGTGTATGCATTGTGTGGTTTCGTATGCCATGTGTCAATGTACACTAGGTGTATATCTACATGATTTAATAGAAGCAAAGGCACTAGGTGCTTGCTGGGTGTGAAAACTGATTCAGTGTGTGTATGGAAAGAACAAAGGCATAATCAAAGTACCAATTAAAGGATAAGTATTAGTATTTTATTTCAGTTTTATTATGCATGTGATCTATGACTCTAATTTATGATAGTTACATGTGATCTATGATTTTGGTTTATGATGATTACATGCAATTCATGATTTTATGATGCTTGCGCTTTGAGCTAACCTGATGTGATATGTTTATACATGATGATTTGGTCAAAATTTGGTTTGGCTTGTTGTGACAGGAAGTGAACACAAGTGCAAGTTTACCTTATTGACGGGCCATCAATGAGGTATAATTTGAATTTATTTTAATTCTTTTATAATCTAATGGAAATTATGTGCTTGGTCAAGGAAAGCATGGAAATTCCCGGTTTGGATGGTTAAACTGACTACAAGAATTAGCAACAACAACAAAAGGAATTGGAACATGCAAAAATATCCTAGTAAAGCACTTCAGGAGTAGGGCCATTGTGGGACACTGGTACCCAATAGTGTCCATTGATTTCCATGAGCATGCTATGACCGATATGATGGTTTTGAGGCAGGGATATGCCTTGGTTTTTGGACCTTCCGATGCAAGGAAACCTTTCCAAGGGATGGATAGCCCAAGATAGGTGATGTCGGTGAACTTGGAAGGCGAGTGACTACATGGAAGGGGAGACCGGATTGCCTGATAAACTATGCGGCAGAGAAGGGAAGGCCTAGGAATGTATTTGTTTTGTTCATTAGAATTTCTAGATGGAATCAGATGCACATTAGGAGTGTGACCTAGAATAATGAGCCTGTAATTGTTCGTTGAGAGGATAAGTGGCACAGGATTGTGGCCCTAGGCATTGGATGCAAATTTGATTTTGACAGTGGATTATGGACTTCGTCGAAAGGAGGTGAATCCTGGTATTAATTTGAGGGTGGAGGTATGAGCCTCTGGATTCCCTTGTTGCTGATGCATGTACCTTATCCTTTTTATTTGTTGGTTGAGGAAATGTGTATATGTGTATATTATTGTAAATAATGTATTGAGCTAGATTTATAAATGTCCATACAGTATGATTATTTATTGGTTGAAGCAAATGTGCATGAGAGTATATGTGGTTGTTATTGTAAATATTGTGATGTGTTTTGTTATAAAGCTCGAGTAAATGGTATGTTTGTCATGTTTCAACAACGATCATTATAAATATTGCAACAAGATGTGTTATAAAGTTCCATGGGAATTATGTTTTGATTTTTAGAGGTTTTGTTGGTTATAAGTGTCATTGAAACCGTGTATGGTGTTCTCCCAAGGGGGAGGGTTCTATAACAACTTGTAACGACCAAAAGTTGTATATCTAGTGGAAATATTATAAATACTTCATAGACAAAGACATCCATTGTAGGATAGTAATTGTAAATTGTATAAATAATTGATATAGGATGATTACAAATGAGAATGAGGGTCTTGCATATATAGCCAGGTAAGTACCCTTTCACGAACATGCATGTCCCTAAGACATGCCTTTTCATTATTGACTAACTAACCATTAGCTAATTTACTTACTATTTATTATTATATTTATATTATTATGATTATTATTTATTATCTAGTTTCACATAATTTATGTTTATAACATTGCCTTCCCCTTCAAAAGGCTTTGTCCTTAAAGCTTGTTGATGAAAGAGCTTGATCTATTTTTCTACTACAAATGTCTTCTACTTGATTTCTTTTTCTTCTACAAATGCCTTCTCATCTCAGAACAATCATCTTTGTAGATACAAGTTGATATGATCCTCTAAGTGACAAACAAAATTGTCACACTGAGAAGGGATCAGACCATCCTAAATTAATCTTCTGTCGAATCTTGCAGTGACTGGAAACTTGTGATGAATTGTTATCACATGAATGGATTGCACTGACATTAGTATTCTTTAGAACATCAGGTTGTTGTTTCTGTTCTAAATACGTAGCTTGATTGAGTTGTCTACTCTCGTGATTCAGATGTCGATAAGGAATTCTAGTGATTTGATTTTCCCTTATCTTGTTTGTGACATTTTCGTTCTCTATTTGAGGTACCTGATTTCATTTAGCTATGGAAGTGGCATGGTTAACGGTAACATAGTTATAGTTAACGAAAAGTCATTGGTTGCATTGGAGATTCGCACCCATAGCGAAACGTCATTCTATTGTGGACTTAGAGGGCAACAGAGTTCGTGGTTGGAAGGCAGATGAGGTCAATGGAGTGTATCGATTATGTTTAGGGTGGCGACTACTACTCTTATTTTATTGTAACTTGAATATGGCAATGATGTATGAGAAGCAAGGGTTGAAAGATGTTCTATGGAATAGGCGGATAGGTCGTGGTGTGGAAATGAGGATATAATAGTGGAAGTGGCGTCATAGGAATTTGTGGTTGCAGGTCTGGTGAAGACATACGACTGATGTAGCGGTTGTTGGTCGATGATGGATGTATCAGAGGACACGTTAATGGTGGAAGCAATTAGACCACAATGCGAAAGGAAATATGGGACTGGGGGACCAGCGGGGGCAAGGGCAGAGGCACAGTTGAGAATTTCTAAGGATGCTTAATGGAAGAATATTTTACAGCAGGTGATGGCCTGCTCCATGGCTATTTTTGGGTGGCATGAGTGGTGTGCTAAATGACGGCTAGAGGGAGATGAAGGGAATGTGATTTGTGTGCCTCAGATGGTGGCAACAACTGGCGCAAGTCATTAGACAGAGATAGGCTAAGGTTCTTTGTGAGATTTAGATGGATGTAGGGCTATTGTTCTAGCTGTATGGAAAAATCCAGACAGTGGATACCAATTGGAGGTCCGTGTTAGGTTGTGGCAGTGAACCGCTTTTTTATTTTTGTGATTTTTTTAAATAATTCTTTTACATTATTTTTTTCCTTGCTTTCTTTCCTCTTTATTATTATTATTGTTATTTTGTCTCTATTTTATTTTTTTCTTGTTTTACACACACACACATATACATATACATATACATATACATATACATATACATATACATATACATATATACATATATATATATACATATATATACTCCTCTGAATTTTTCTACTTCATGTAATTTTTTCCCTTTTATATGGCCAAAGGCCTAGTAGTGACTAGTAGAATGGAGAAGATCCTTCATAGCAAATGCTTGATTGATGGGAAAAAAATTGATGATGAGTTGAAGACCAAAGACTAGATTAGACGTGCTCTATTACCAATGTAATGACCAAAAGTCATATACGCAATGGAAATATTTAAAATACTTCATAGGCAAAGACATCCATTGCAGGATAGTAATTGTAAATTGTATATTGTATAAAGAATTGATATAGGATGATTACAAATGAGAATGAGGGTCCTATATATATAGCTAGGTAAGTACCCTTTCATGAACATGTATGTCTCTAAGACATGCCTTTTCATTATTAACTAACTAACCATTAGTTAATTTACTTATTATTTATTATTATATTTATATTATTATGATTATTATTTTTTATCTTTTTTTATCTTTTTTTACATAATTTATGTTCATCACACAATCCCTTGTCAAAATTCCATGTAATAAAGTTAATAAAGGCAAAATAATGACCAAGTTCCTGGGACACGTATTCCAAGCTGAAAGTTGGGAACTTACATCCTAGTGGGTGTTCATTTAGTTTATTATGGCTAAAGGAAATTGGAATTAATTGGCATTTTATTTATGAAAATAATGGAAATTAGGAGAAAATGAAGGTGAAAGGTCGCAGGTTGCATGTGAGGAAAATGAAGGAAGAATAATGGAAATTGAACAAAATAGAGGCCTCAATGATAAAAAGGTATCTAAGGATCAGTTCACAACCTTTTGTTAGTTCAATTTTGGAGCTCTCTCTCTACTCTATCTCTCTCTCACTCTTGGACACTTACAGTTTTCTTGGAGCACTTCAACATTGGATCAAGAAAAGAAAAGATGGCAAGAGGGAGCAGAGATCAAGAAAGGAAGAATAGGATCAAGCAGCTACAATGGTATTATTTGCAGGTATCGATTTTCATGTGTCATTTCCTTGCTAGATTTGGAAGCATGGTACATGCATGTGTGTATTTGGCTCTCTTATTATCTTGTCACGGGTTTTGCGAGGTGTGATAGTGATTTTCACCCTTGCAGTTCCATCTCTGGATAGACATGATGTGATGGGGTCCTCATGTTTTTGTTAATTTATATTGTCAAATGCATTCAAAACTAAGTGAGGTGGTCTATGAAAGAAATAACACATCGCCTAGTGATCCCCAAATCAAACCGTGGATTATAGTAAAACCTTGGCCTAGTAACCCCTGAAATAGACTATGGGTAGCGGTAAATCCAGATTTTGTGTTACCTTGGTGGCTCTAGGAATCCTTGACCGATGAATGGCGGGATATATGGTGAAGCCTAGAGATGGGTTCCCTCGGTCAGGCCTAGGAATCCTTGGCCATTGAATGGAAGGATATATGGTAAAGCCTAGAGGGTGGAGTCTCAATTAGGCCTAGGGATCATCGACCGTTGTATGGCAGGATGTACAATAAAGCTTGGAGGCTAGGAGAAAGGAAAATTCCTCATAGTGTAGGTGGAGAAATCCGGTGGCATCCATGCTTGTTTAGGGCCTAGTGATCTAGTGGGGATTGTGGTAAAGATTGGTTCTATTAATGATGGTGAAGTGGTTTAGCCTCGGGAAGCTCTGGTTGATTTCTGGGTATGAGTCCCACATTCATGCTTCAAATATGGCACAAGAGTGATTGGTTGAAAGAAATATTTGATCCAACTAATCTATGGTCGAGTGGTACATGGAAGTCCCAAACCTAGTTGGCTTATGCATTGATTAATAAGAGTTCCTTCTCCTTAATATTTCATGTGTAAATGTACTGGTTTATATGTAGATTTTATGGTTGTTGTATCCTATTATATTTGTTTTTTATATGTTGGTTATGAGTATGTTTTATGATAGTGATGATGTATGGATCTCATCATGTTTTGATTTTTAAATGAATGAACAATGAATATATGACCTAATAGATGATAATGCAGCTAATGCGATAAGGCATCAATGCTTCTTATAGATTCTCAAATAAGTATGAGACCATATGCTTAGATCTGTTTATTTGACTCGTAGATTCCATATTTGTAACATGTTTGACGAAATTCTTGTCATGGCTAGTAGGGTTCATATCAAGTATTTTTTCAAGTATTTGCATTATTATCATTGTTTCGATGTTATATTTCATTTTTGGAAGTTTCATAGAGTTCTGCGCAGTGGCCTGAGACCTAGCCCTAAAAAGTGGCATAGAATCTGGGGTCACTACCTCAAAAATGGCTGAAAAAATTCCCCTGTCACTGGCATGTCCTTGTTGTGGGAGTAAATGAAGGGTCCCAATCACATTCATAGCCATGTCATGGGAGCGAATGAGGCTCTAGGTCAGTAAAATCTCAAGTTACCTCAGGGTTGGTCACCTAGAAGGGTTGGTTGGCTCCTGAAGGTTCTGTAACATGTTTGGAAGGTCATATTGGTTTTGTTTTGTCATTTCCACTTCCTTAACTATAAATGAGGAGTTGAATTAGATCTTGGTAGCCTCTCGTCACTTGTTTACCCCAGCAAACTAGTTAACTTGGGTAAATGTGGGAGGAGGGTGTTATATTGTCATTTAGATCCACCCAGTATACCAGAAAAACCTTGATAACCTAGAAACCCAAGTACATTGAAATCCAGAGAATAGAATGCTCAATTTAGCACCTCTAGGAATATTTATTTCCATAGAGGGAACAAATAGGACCAAATGAGACTAGGTCCACAAGAAATCCTCAAACATGATTACAAAGCTACCATGAATTAATAGGAGAGACCATAAAATTTCTCAAGAAGAAACCAAGTATACCATCCCTAGCAAACCATCAAGACAAATGTGCACCAATAAAACCAAAAATCAATTGATGGCATAGCAGAGAAAAATATTTCTCCCTACAACTCAAAATCACCAGAAGTCAATTTCCACAAAAGAAAAAGGATTCTCTAGGAAAGAACCAATGCTAGGGAAACGTGTCAAGAAAAACACCTCTACACCATTCAAAAGCCACTAGAATGTAATTTCCACAGAAGAAAATACCGAGCACCGGCAAGATTGGAAACCAATAAGAGAATGCATCATCGCCATCCAGAAAATACCCATCACTAATGAAAGCAATGAACCACTAGAAGATGTATCATCACCCTCAGATTATAAAAGAACTATATCTAGGTTACAAAGAACATGGCATGAGGTACCAAGAAAACATGAAGACAACTTATAGGAAATACACCTTATACACATATAGTCCACTGCGATTGTAAAATATGGAAAGGAACCAGATCTACAATAATCAATTGGAGTGACCGCAAAAAACACCTTAACTAGGAACCATCATAAACACATAATGCAATAAGAATACCATATAACCATGGTTGAACCAAAAGATTAGAATAGAAGCATATCTCACCAACATTATGTCATATATCAACCAAGAGGAGTTTTCAACCAAATCACACCTAGACATGAAACATGCTGGGGATACAAACCAAGAGTCCATGAGCCAAAAATCCATACCTTATTAACTCCAATGCAAATTCTCTAAAATTGGTACCAAAACATTGAAATTCTCCAGCTTTAATCATGGTTGGAAGAGGAGATTATAGTTGAAACCTAAGCACTAGATCCCGAAGGATCCGCGAGGTCACTAGAGGCAAAGTCACTTACCATAAATCCCTCTACAAGAGCCAAATGAGAGTCCAAGCAATTGAGACAAAACTTGTTATTTAGGAGTGTTTGGTATCCTCTAGATATGAAAATACATTGTAGTTGACCATCAACCTATCCTTTAATTCCCTTCACAATAGTGTAGACATCTGACTATTTAAAGCAAGAGAAGTCAAAAGATGGATATATCTACTCTTGGACTATCCAGGGTAGGAAATTCCTCTCCATTTCAAATCGACACCCACCAAATCTGAATGAGAGTGATATAAAAACCCACCTTCATCTTGAGTATCCAAAACTTGAATTTCTTTCCTCACCTCAAGAGGAACAACACTAAAAATGGAAGCCATAAACTCATATGCAAAAGGATGAGACCTCTTTCACCCCAAAGAACAAGTTACTACCTCCACCCCACCTGCTACTCATCCTCTACCTATGAGGCATCAAAATTATACAAAAATAACACTTGGGGAAACTATTGAAGGATTGACAACAAAAAATAAAGCAAGAAGAAGGACTCAGCATAGTACCAAAAACACTAGACCTAAGAACCTTTATATCGTCACCAAATTTCCAAACTAAAGGTTTCAAATTCACCAAGAAATCGAGCTCCTGACATACAAGATCCCTGACCCATATGACTCGACAATGCCTTGAAACAGAGAAGGGTTTACCTTTACACTAACTTGATTTTGAAATGTAAATACATGACACTAACAAGATAGTGCCATAAATTAACACCCAACCTAGATATAGTTGAACAAAATTCGACAATAAACAATTACAATTATTCCAAGTAGCATGCTCTCTATAGCTCAAAAACTACCTAGAATTAAAACTGAAAGATGCCCAAAAAACAAAACAAAACCTAAGGACTGGAGAATTAACCTCAATATAGATAGAAGTAAAAGATGAACAACCCAGATAAAAAAAAATATTCCAGAACCAAAATTGAAATAATATGAAAGAAACAAGTTAGATATTTCTCACCAGCACTCCAGTAGACCTCCGACCTCTCCCCTAAAATGAAATAGCACCACACATCATCTTCAACAATGAAATATTGAACTAGGAAGAACACCAGAAGTGCAAAGCAATAGAGTGACAATAATTGAAGGTGGTAGAGATATTTCCACCACCATTCACACTTATTCCACACAACGAAAACCACTAAGACTAGAATATTAAAATAAAGACACCACCACTTGTCATATTACATGAAAACACGAGTTGGCAGAATAAAAGATGGTTGAACTCCTTAATGGAGTTGGTACACTTGTGAGGAGGAGGGAACAACCTCCAATGAGTCCATCAAATCAAGAGTAACACCCACACTGGGGAAAAATAAATTTATTTTATTAAAAATAACTTGAAAAATAAAATTATTTTATAAATTATTTTATTTATAATGTTTTCAAAAATTATAAGTGTAACAAAATTCTATTCAAAAACTAAATCTTTTACCAAAAAAAACTTAATGCAGCTTAAATATTTTTTAAATTTGAATAAAATATAAAATTATGGATCGGATGATTCGCCATATCTTCTAAGCCATAAATTGATCCTATAAATAAATTTAGATTTAGATTTGCAACATAAATCTAACATGATTAATAAATGCTATATAGCCTTTGCCTCTACTTTTATAGCTATTTAATTGATTAAAGGTCATGAAAAGTGTAGAAAAAATCCGCACATTGAAAGAAAAAATATCTTCGCACAAAGCTCTCCGCACAATGAAAGCTCTCTACACAAACCTCTCTGCACAATGAAAGATTTCCGCACAATGAAACATATCCACACAAGAAGGACGCTTTCAATCTTTGAATGCCGGACCTCTTTTAATCTATTAATAATAAAGTAACCACTTGCATTGTGCGGCACTATAAAAAATGAAGTATCTATGCAAGTAATTTTAGATTCAATGATGGGCAATTTTTGCATGTGTAAAAATCAAACTTTGCCTTAAATTATGAATTTCTCTATGTGAATGAAGCCTTGAAGTTTTCACTATTTGAACCTCTACTGTCTGCACTCAACACAATTTATTAATAACAAAAAATGAAATATGCCTAATTAAAAAGTTCTGTGCACAATTCCTCTGCATAGGCTTTCTCTGAACAAAGCTCTCCGCACAATCACTTGTTAATAGCAAATTTAATTGATTAAAGGTTGTGTAGAGTGTGGAGAGAACTCTTCACATTGAAGGAGAAAATATCATGCATAATGAAAGTTCTTCGCACTAATCTCTACGCACAGTGAAATTTTCTAGCACAACGCTCTATACACAATGAAAGCTCTTTGAAAAGCATTATCTGCACAATGAAAGCTTTCCGCACAACGTTCTATGGACAAGGAGGAAGCTTTTAAACTTTGACTTTGCATACCTCCACTATCTATATAATCTACCAATAATAAAGTAACCACTCAGTGTAAAAAATTAAGCATGTATGTAAGTAATTTTAGATTGAATGATGGGAAATTTTTGCGTGTGTAAACATTAGACTTTTCCTTAAATTATGAATTGATTTGCATGGACAAAGACTTCAAGATCTCACTATGTGAACCTATTCTCTCATCACTCCACACAATATATCATTAATAAAAAACGAAGCATGCCTAATTATAGAGCTTTTCACATGCTTCCTTTGGATAGGATTTCTTTGCACAATCATGTGTTAACAACACACAAGTTTGTTGTGGTGTTTTTCATTTCCATATAATAATTGATATGTTTGTGTTTCGAATACGCTATGTTTACCACTATCTGTATTCTTATAATCAATTTCTTTCCCAGTAAAGAATTTGTGTTGTAGTTTGTTTCTCGAAATGTGTCTAGGAGTACAGTTCTTTGTTCAAGTGTTGAGAGTGAGGGTGAAAAAGCTCAAAGCCAACATACAATACCGCATAATCAACTTATACATACTTCAAAGCTAAGATACAATACCAAATCTCATTTATGAAATTTAATGTCACATATTGTACTTTTTTTTAGTGGTGTTTAGCAATAGTGTTTATGACATACTATATTACGTAATCATTTTGATGATAATAGGTCACATATGAATTGTTGAAAGAATTTATCACCAGAGCATGTGAGAAAGGAAAAATATGTTAAATGCAAAAACTATTGACATTGTAATGTTTACAAAGATGTAGAAACTTGTAATACATAGGTAGCATTCGAATTACATTAATTAATGCTTAGTAGTGATATTAATATATATTCAGCAAATCGATATGCAATCATTTGTTTGCTCAAATGTTGAATTGAATTTTTTTTCAACCATGGCTCAAGGTCACTGAGTGGTTGCTACATTGATGGGTAATAATCTGGGAAGATCCACCTGAATGGATCTATCCATCGACTTATCTAGTTAGGCCTAACCCCAACGGTGTCAAGGACATTTGACCCGTGACCTCCCAACTGGGAAGGTACTTAGCAATGGGAACTCGACCAATTGAGCTATCCTTTGGGGTTGTTGTTGAATTGTATGTACTCTAATGCATTATGAAATAATTGTTGATTGAAAAGATATCAATAAAATTGTATCTATCGATGTTATAAAATATTGTTTTCAATATTTATAAGCATACACAATGCTTTTAGAAGAGAAGCACTTACTATTGGATAGATTCCTCCCAGGTTGGAAAGAAAAGGATGAGTTTTGGCTGGAAATGCTAGTGGTGTTGGTGTTGGTGTTGTTTTTTCTCATGTTGGTGATGGGTAGTTTGTATGTGCGTTGGTATCTTCCATGGAAAATTGAATATATTTCCGATGTTATTTATGGACTAAATAGTTGGACACTCATTTTTACTATATTATGTTTGTATGAAGATGCAACATGGAAATGGATGGTTAGATTTCTTAAGTTGTTTCTTGCAGAGTACTATATAGTGGTATCTTTAAGATGGTGTTCCAGGGAGAATGGTTTTTTGGAATGTAATGATAGTGAAATTTGTATGGATTCTGAAAGTTTTGTTAAGTTGTTATTGATACTGCAATCATTTTATTTTCTTTTTTTTTGCATAAAATGATACTTAGTTTGGTTTAGAAACACTTCCAACATTGTCAATTATTTGAGATTTTCCTTTTCCATCTTATTTTATTCTTCTTGGTCAATGTAAAGAACTGTTGAAATCCATGAATGAAAGGATAAAGATAGAGAAATAAATTTACATAGTAAATGTCCCGAATACACGTTGGTTCATTGAATAAATGCCGAAAAGACTTGTGTTTATTGGTGGAACAACTTTAGTTAATCAAAATAGAATGTGATTTACTATATTAACAAAATAGTATCTTGATATTGATTTCTAAAGCATGTGACACAAACCAATCATGAAACGTAATCGTATGAATTGGACTACCTTGAGTTGGAATTTAAGTAAAATGAATATGATTTAAAGTGATCAATAATATATTAGTAAAATAGTATCTCGATATCCATTTCTAAAGCATGTGACATGGATCAATCATGAAACATAATCATATGAATTGGACTACTTCGGTTTGGAGTTTAATTAAAATGGATATGATTTAAAGTGATTGATTTGACAATAATATTTTTTGATTAAGAAAATTTGGTAATAGTGAAATTGATGATGATCACTGATGAATACTATTAAAATCGATAATAGTTAAATTTCATTTCAAAACTTAGATTTCAATTCATGATTTATATGACTTATCGCCTTTAACACATTATATGTAGGTACATTTACTGTGAAAACAATTTGACAATGTTAATCTTGTTGTAGATCTATTAATACTGAAGTCAGTAGTAAAAGTTAAGGGAAACTAATTTCTTTTGTTTTTTCTGATAATAATAAGTGTTTTCATGATTTTTTTTATAAGTTGCCTATTATTTTTTGAATTTATTGGTAAGAGTGAAACAAATGGCTCAAAGGAACAATGCTAGAAGTAAAAAGGAAGAGATACATGCCACAATCTAAGATATGCTAATTCTTAGCCATGATATCTTAATTCTTAGCCAAGATATCTTAACACTAATGGATAATATATTGGAACTTCAACAAACTCTTACGAGGTTCGAACATGAACTGAACGTTGTAAGAACATTCTTAGAAGAGTTCTCAAAAAATCAATAGAATCATTAATTTCGAGGAAAATAGTTGATAAGTAGAGAAATCGTTACCAAATTTTCCTATTTGCTCAAGAAATTTTGAATTTCAGTATATGCTAGATGCCATATATTGTAATATTGTCGGCATAGTAAAAAAGAAAAGAAAAGACTATCAGAACATTGTGAATACACATATATGTACAGATGAAAAACATTCTATAAGTAATATCGTAGCACTCTGTATTCATTTTACATGTTTGTTTCAGCTTCATATCATAATGATTTAGTTAGATGTTTGTTTTAATTTTACGTGGAATAATTTTTTAATAAAAAAGTGTAGCAAAACTAATAAATCAATAAAACAATGTAAGAAATCATAGTAAAAAGAAGCATACATGACAGAGAAATAGTTACACATTGGAGTTCAACTATAAATTTGTTGTCAAATATTACTAGATGCAATTTTTTCTCTAAAGAGACATCAAACAAGTATTAAGGATCCATATTCCCTGGATCGAGTGGAGTATTTATGTGAAATGTAAAATGTAGAGGCCTACACATTTCATAAAAGCTTCCACTGAGGTACACACCTCTACACAATTTCGTTTACGTGATGGTACACATGAAAAACGATCATTAACTTCATTATCTAGAAATAGTGTCATTGAAAGATGATTCATTGATTATCCCACTAACCAAGTTATAAACAATTAAAACATAATAAATAGTCGCAGTAAATAACATAATATGAAACAATAAATAGCATAGTATGAAACATAGAACTTGAAAAAAAAAATTCATTGAAATACGTCCTTGCATAATGTAATCAGATCCCACTCTCTTGTTAAAAAAATTGTAACAATGCTCAAATTATTAAAGCAGGAAAATAGAATATGATGTTAAGATTGTAGATACGGATATATGGAAGCATGGAAGTACACATGGCACTTTTCCCTTTTCCAATAGTCAATGATGCATTATGCCACAATGCAAGCAAATAGAATAGGAGACGAGCTAATCATAACATGAAAACAAATTGATATCATCCAATAAACCACAGGAGTTGTTTGACAATAGTCAAATTCTTCTACCATAAAGCATAAGGCAATGTTAAGATTGATGGACAATGCAATCAGTGAGAACTGTAGCATTATTGGATTACTCGATAATGTAAAAAAATAAGACTATCATTGTAGACTTCGTTAATTAAGGACAACGTGTCTAAAAGCTATTTGAAAATTTGATAAATTGATCAAATAAAATTGATCAAATAATGTAGTATATGATACTGCAAGAAAGCAAGAAAAACATAGCATAATGAAGCACCCATACATAAGAATCAAAACACTGTAAATAATTTTAGTAAATTTCATAGTAAAAAACATAGAACCTGAAAAAAGTAGTTTACTTAAATATGTTCATGTACAATGTAAGGAAATTTGATTTCTCTGTTAATAAATTGTTCAGTAATACTCAGACTATTGAACCAGAAAGCAGAAAACGATGTTAAGATTGGAGTTATGGATATGTGAAAACACGTAAATCCCCTGACATTCTACTGTTGGCTAATAGTCGACAATACATTGCTTCATAACATGAAATAAGATCCATCCATTAGAGTAAATGCAATTCAACATTTTAGTAATAACCTAATTGCATATCAATTTGTTGAATAGACATTAATACCACTAATAATAATTAATTAATACTTCAATACCACCTATGAATTACAAGTTTTTGCATGTTCGTAAACATTACCATCTCGACACAATTTTTGCATATATTACTTTTTTTTTCTCACATGCTCTAGTGTTAAATTCTTTCAACAATACATCCATTTTATGTTATCATAAAAATGATTATGTTATTTAATATGTCATAAACATTGTTATTAAACTACACTAAAAACTAAACTATTACTGGATTTCTCCACAATGTAAACAAAGAAAACCGTCATTGTATATGCATAATCATGTTTTGATGGTTTATTGTAAATGTGCCATGTGCCTCGAAATTGGACAAGATATCAATGACAAGTGTTTTTTCTGCACAATGTTACTCATAGGTAACTTTTCGCAGTTGAGGTAATAATTTTTCCAATTCTATGCCTCTTAGAATACATTGTATTTCAATCCGTTCATTTTCATATATGATGCAATTTAATCGATGAAAATAAACCAAGCAATAGTTCTACTTGAAAACAATATAACAAGCATAATTTTATTTTGTAACAACCCATGGTTGATTTCCTATGTAAATACAAATAAGACCAAGGTAATGGGACACATATTCCAAGCTAAAGGTTCGGAAAAACCTAATGATAGGTATTCTCATATGTTAATAAGAGCTATTCTTCTATTGTGATTCATGTATATTCATAGCGATTATGTTGGTGATTTTATGGATGGTTTTCCATGGTCTCTATGTCAATTATTTATTGGTTATATGTTGGTTATGTGATTTATATTACTTATGGCTCTTGACCTGTTTTGATGAATATATGAATGGTTGATGAATCTATGGAATAACTAGTATTATTGCAGCTATGTGAAGAGATAATAGAGCCGAAAAAACTACCATGGAGGGTAGCTAGGGTTTAGATCAAGGAGAAATAGGAGGATCGAGCTGATAACAATGGAGGGGACAGGAGGAGGGAGTTCCACTCCCTCCTATAGTAACGTAGTATCAAATAGAAGCAAGGAAACGAGTTTGAATGGACTCAAGAAACCCTTGGAGGCAAGAAAAAAGAAGATAGACTAAAAAAAAACGGAAAGCAACAAATCTGATGAATAGGAAGAAACTCATAGGGTGGTCAGAAGGGAGGAGAGATCAGGGGATAACATTCAGAGAAATGAGTACAAATCTGCAACAAGACCCTGCAAACCCAAGTAGACCATCAAACCTCAGGTGGCTATGAATGATCCCGCACTGCAGGTGCATAGAGATCACATGGCGACGTATGCTATTATATGCAAGTTTATGGGTATTGTTAGCACTTGAAATTTCACCTCAGGCTGAAAAGGCAAACCTCAAAGCTACATCAAACCATTCAGCCTCGTAGCTAGCCCTACGGGGCAGGAGAAGGCTCTCTCCGGTCAATCTCGGTAGATTTTCAATAGGATGAGATGACCGACAATGTAACACTGATATTAGGCTAGTAAACTGGTTATAAAGGTTGATTTTGGGGGTTTTTTGGTGACAATTTGAGGAGCTGCAATTTAGGGTGCGGGGATTGGACACAGTTTCTGCAGGGGGGTCTTTGGGGCAAGGTAGGAACCTGTATTGATGTCTTTAGCTGAAGTGGATGATTAGGAAGAAAGAAAAGAAGGCTAAAGAGAGCAAACAATGAATTTGAATTCTCTTTAGACAGTAGAAAACATAGAAATTAAACAAATTTAAAAGTAGAGCATGGCAAGCATGAATTCTGACTTTATCACTTCATTTGTTTAATATGCAGCAGTATAGAAAGGAAATGAATCACATAACAAAGCTCACAATAACATGAAGAAACACACCATCAACACCTGAGTCCACAAGAATCCCAAAGATGACTGCAAAACCCTGGTCTTCCTTAGCCAAAAATTGCAAAGATACAAGTGAAATATACAATGATAGCTCCTCCCTCAAGAGTCCAACCATGAAAATGAGCAAAAGAGTGCATAATATAGATGATCAAACCTTTTTCCCCACCTCTAGGGGTCGAGCTCCCCTTTCTAGGAGCTGTTTCAACTACTTCTAAACTGAGCACTAGATAATAGGCAGTCATAACAACTTGCCTCTATAAGCTAGGAAACCTATCCATACATTAAATATTTACCATTTACATTCAAGAAACTTCTAGAAGAGTTAAAGAAGAGTAAAAGTGTCTTTGAGTCATGATAGTTACATAAAAATCCATCATCTAGAACCCCAAAAAGTCAAACTAGGTGAAAACAGTGATTTTCTGGCCGAACTGGTAAAATCTGGCACAAATTCCTCAACAGGTCGCGCACACTTCCTCAACGGGTCGCACACTTTGGAGCCCTGTTTGGAGGCCTTCCCGGTGTCAGAATGAGGTGCAGGATATCGCGTTGGAAAGGTCTCTGAGTCGACTTTCCAACTAAAGCAGAATTTTTGGATTTGGAGGTCATTTGCCCAGTCAAAAGTCAATTCTCCCAAGACTACTTCTGCAGCTCAAAAAAGGGGCAGAAAGTCAAAATTTGGCTGTATTTTGACCTTTTGGAGGCCCAAAACTCCATGAAAACTCAAATCCATCCATAGGCATGTGTAACTTTGCATGAAAAATCTAAAAATGTTGAGTTTTTGCAAAACGGAGCTACGATGACAAAGGGTCTCACCGGGGGTGAGACCCGTTGAGAAGCCAAAACCTGTAAATTTCCCAAAAATACCAAAATTACCCAAAATTCTCCAAAATTTTTGGGATTTGTGCTGTAGATGATGCTAGTGAGTGCCATGATCCTTGAGGGATGCCTCAGCCAAGATACGGAGTGGATTTGGCCTTTTTTTCCATTTTAGTGCCTCGGTCAACCTCCTTTGGAACATTTTCATTTTTGCCTTGCAAACATGCATCCTCGCCCAATAGTGATTCTTCATGTTCCTTAGCAGCTTTTTCTCTTGGTTGGCCTTAGCCAACAGCCTCTCCAAGTGAGCCTTCTCCTGAATGAGTAATGACTCCCGGTCAGCAGGCAATGGATCACCGGGCCTCCTACGGTTTACGTCTCGGTCACTACGAATCCTCCAAAGCTCATCAAGAACTTTCTCCTCCTCTAGCTGTTTGTTCCACTGCTCTAAATAAGTGATGGTCCATTGGGCACCCTCAAGTCTCCGCTGCAAAACATCATTCTCGGCCCTGAGCTGCTGAATGATCTCCTTTGCCTCTTGGCTAGGAGAACTGACCTCGAGATCAATCACTGGATCCTCATGAATCATGGGCTCTTTGCCCCTCTGCAATACCTGTGCTGGCGAAGAAAGCGAGGCCCCTTCCACCTGATGTGGAGATAACACTCGCTGAGCTGATGATGAAGGCGAGACCCCTTCCACCTGCTGTGGAGATAGTACTCGCCTAGCTGCTGCAAACAAAGCCCTTGGGCCTTTCTGATAGGTGACCAAAGGAGTGGAGCTGACATGTCGGGTGATGGGAGCATCAGGCTGCTGAGATGGTCCTCCCTCCTCATGAATGGCCTCCTGATGTGGCTGAGGTGGCACTGTGAAAAACTCACGGGAGATGAACTCCTCCCATGAGATGCCCTGCTGAGTCAACTGATGAGAGACTATGAGCTGGATCAAACCATAGTGACAAAGGCTCCTGTACTGCTGAGCTGGGGTCTTCCTCTGCAACATGGGCACCATCCTCTGAATGTTATGAAACAGGAAGACCGGGAGGTTCATCATCCTCACTCGGGTGAAATGCATCAACAGGCGAATGTGATATGAATACACCTGTGAAAATCTGCCCTCACATGTAAAATAATGCATGATAAGTCTCATGAGGGGAGCATACTCGCTTCAGAGAAATCTGAATGGGAAGACACCCGTCAATAGTCTCACAAATGATGGTCAGACATAGGGCTCAAAGTGAACAAAATCAAGTAACCTGCGCTTAGGCCACACCTCACCCACATTCGGTATCCCTGTAGCCTCTGAGATCACCTCAGGTGTCAATATGAAGTTCACCCCTGCAAGAGTGACATGTCCATCATGGAGGTGTAAGACAAACAAGCGGGCCAGCTCTCTATGATGCTGAATCTGAGAGATCCTCTCACAAAACTGATAGCAAGACATGTACCGGAAGCAATTCACTGCCAAAGGACAAGCTTGTAACTCTGCCAAAGAAGTAGGCTCCTTTCTCCTGTGATGGTCACCTTTTCCACCTCTATGTGGCCTCCTCTATACCTGAACCTCTAAAGATGATGATTTAAAATTTCATCCACTTGCACAATTCAACTTTTGCACACAAGCATGAGAGCCATCAATCATGACAAACCACCAACTGAAGTGTAGAAGGCCTACCTCAAACAAATTTGATGATTTGGAGGAAGATTGAGCAAGTTTGTGGTCACTTGGCAGCTCACTGGCAAGTGTTTGTGGAGAAATCCCCAACGGGTCGAGCCCCTCCCAACGGGTCGCGCACGTTGATTTTTTGCACTGCAGGAGGGCTCTCAACGGGTCGCGCACCACCCAACGGGTCGCGCTTTTGCAGGAGGTTTTTGGAGGCCTTCCCGGTGTTGGAATCGGGCACAGGATAGTTCGTTGGAACGTTCCTTGAGTCTAATTTCCAACCCAAGTGGAATTTTTCAATTTGGAGTTGATTTGACCTGTCAAAACTCAAATCTCCCAAGACTGGTCAAAAAGTGCCAAATGAGGCTGCCTGAAAGAAGAGTGTTGTTGCAGTCAACTTTTGAATGCCTTCCTCAACCCAAAATTGAGCTCATGATAGCTCATTGGAAATCTCTTTGTGTCTAGTTATCATTTTACCCATCAAGAAAATAATTTGGCCAACCCAGCTAGGAGAAAACGTGATTTTCCCAAGGTCACTTCAGAGGTGTCTTTGATTCTCTTGAGGCAACGGAATTCTTGACATTTGTCTCAAACCATGACACCTGTGTAAAAAGTGAAGAAGGTTTTTCTTCCTTGGAATGTTGTGGACAATAACCTCTCTCCGTTTTCCAAAATTCATCTTTGATTTCTCAGAAACATCATTTGAGTGAAACTTGTCCCGATGTGTGAAACAAGGAATGTTGTCGAAATGGAGCGAAATGAAGGGGATAGGGGGCTTCTAAATTCTTGGGGAAATTTTTGGGAGTGGGGAGGGATGTTAGGAAGTAGGGGAAAGTGGAATATCAGAGATTGAGTGAGGGGAAGGGGTCCAAAAGGGCAAAACACAGGCCCAACCTTGAAAATTGCCAGGTTGTAGCTAGAAACTAGGGTTTGTGCAAAAATGAGGAATTTGGCGGATCTAAGGGATGGGAAGTGTTTGATAAGGTACTTTAAGGATAGGGGAAGGTGTATGAACATCAGGAAACAAGTTTTTCCGATGATTTGACCATCCAAGGGAAATTGGCTTTCAAAACCCTAGGAGAGGGAAATGACCTTGCCAAGGCACAACTGAAGCATGAATAAGGTGTAACATGACCCAATGGAACCTAATATGATGATAGCAACCCTCTGATGATGATAGGCTCAACTGAATGATGACATGGACTGACATTTGGACAACTTTGAAAAGTGTGAAAGCAAACCCTAGTCCTAATGCCTAGTGACCAAATTTTGCTTGAAAACTCTTTGAAATGACAAAATTTGACTTGGAAACTCTGAGACCACTTTGTAAGAGCATATTTTATCACTGGAGGAAGGCTGGGAAGACTAACACTAACAGGTATATGGCCTACAAAGAAGAATATGTACACATGGATAAGAAACAACTGGAAACCCAAGGGAGAAATAATATGCATCTAGGGTCCAAGGGTTTCTTCATAGTGGTTTTCACTAGCCTAGAGGACAAAGACAGAGTTTTCGAAGTATGACCCTATTTCTGTGCTACTGCAAGCTGATACATGTGACCTTGGGTGATGAATTTTGTCTCGAAGCGTGAAACGTTCACATCGGTCCCGGTATGGATAAGTCTATACTCCTTACCTCTGGATTATTGGCTTCCTTAATCCCTAAAAGCAATAGGAAATAAATTAGGACATTTTATAAAAATATCATAGGTAACTCTGCGAGGTAAATATGTTTGCTTCGCAAGAATATGTGTGGAAATGGATCTATCAAGAGCACTCCCGGATGAAGTTATCCTAGAAGTATATGATGAGGAATGGGTATAGGCAGTGGACTATGAACATGTCCCATTAGATGTCGAAAATGTCATGAACATGGGCACCTATTTAGAGACTACCCACAAAACAAAAGGGTGGAGAATCCGAGAACCAACAAAAGTAAAGATCCTGAAGGATTTACCAATATGGGAGGAAGAGGGAAAGGAGGGGGAAGAAGGTAGCAAAAGAAACCTAGTGAAAAAAGCTATCAAGTCACAACAGTTTTGATATTTTAGAAGAAGAAGGGAGGAACATTGGAAAGGTCGATACACCAAACAACCATCCTATAGAGAAGGAAAATGAGGACAGTATGGAAATAATACAGGAAAACAACGAACAAAGGGAGACCATACCAAACAACATGGAACTAAACAGGGACCAGGAGATGACCCCAAGTGAAGTTGGGACAGAGGACCACAAACTACAGGAGATTCTTAAGAGGGAGAATCTTGATATAGAAAAATTCTTAGACCAAGGAACCAACAAAGGGATAGACTCCCTACCACAAGAGGAGTTGATAGAGTACAATAGCTATTCCTTTGGTGAACTCAGACAAAAACCCCTAGAGTCAAAAGAAGCCTTGATATCCAGGAGCATAAAGGGGTCAAATCAATGGAGGAAGCATCAGGACACTCAGCCAAGAACCCAAGCAAGAAAAGAGGAAGGAAGAGACAAAATGAGCTGCTAATAGAGTGTGGGAAACTGATGCTCAACTCAGGTAAGATGAAAGATCTCACTAGTTACTCATTTAAAAACCCATCATTATGAAGCTCATAACCTGGAATATTAGGGGTCTATGGAGTAAAAGGAAACAACGAAATCTCAGCAACAGAATAAAATAAGAAAACCCATATATGGTGTTTATATAGGAAACAAAATGTTCCATAGATAAAGTCCGGGAGATACGTAACAAATGGCTTAGTAACTATGAGCACCTAGAAGTCAAAGCCAATAATACAGTGGGTGGGATTCTTACTCTTTGGAATCCTCAGAAATTTAGCATTCTGGATGCTAAAGCATCCAAGAACTACCTTTCAAAGGTTATCCAACCTTTGGGTGACAAGGAAATCTGTATGGTAAAAATGTCAATGGTCCTCAAAAACTTGAAGATAAACTCAAGCTTCTCAGTTCACTAGAGGAGCTAAGGGAGAGATACCCAATGATGCCCTAGATTCTGGGTGGAGATTTCAACATGATCAAATCCCTCACAGAAAAAAAAGGAGGAACTAGAGAAATACGAAGCAACTCTATTGCATTTCAGAACTTCTTAAACAACATGAGGCTAGTGGACTTGGAAACAACAAATGGAACCTACACATGGAACAATAAAATGGGATGAGCTTCCCAAGTTGCCTCGAAACTAGATAGATTCATTATCTTGGGGAGCCTCTTCCTCTCGGGAGCTAACTTGAATGCTTTTATCCTTCCTTTTGGAGGATCGGACCACTAGCCTATTCAGCTAGAATCTTCTTTTATTGGCACTCTAAGGAATAGACATTTTAGGTTTTTGAAATTTTTTGGCTTAATCACCCTAACTTCATCACCAATATTGGTAAATGGTGGAAGGAAGATTTACCCATTCAAGGCACAAAAATGTTCCTTCTGCAACAAAGACTCAAACACATAAAGGTCAAATTCAAAGAATGGAACAAAAATGAGTTTGGCAACATTTTTAAAGCCAAAAGAGAAGCGGAGCAAAAGTTACAAAAAATTAACCATATTCCCATCAAGGAAGGTTTCACTAAGGATAGGAAATTGCATGCTGACTCTCTCCAATAGGAATGGGACATCAGATGTTATTAGGAAGAAATCTTTTGGAAGCATAAATCAAGAGTGAAATGGCTTAAAGAAGGAGAAAGAAATACAAGGTTTTTCCACAAATGAACCATGGCACATCAAGCTCATAATTAGATTACAAAGCTCATAGATCCTCAAGGGAAAGAGCTAAGCATGCACAAAGATATGGAATCCATTTTGGTACAACATTTTCAAAATATTGCAGAGGATCCTATCTTAGACAGATCTTTATTTATTAAAAGATTTACGTAGCATATTCCAAAACTGGTGACCAGGGAAGATAATTATAATATCAATAGGCCAGTGATAGAAGAGGAGGTAAAAGAAGTAACTAAAGTGATGCACAATGGTAAAGCTCCTAGACTGTATGGTTTCAACGTAGACTTCTTCAAGGCAGGTTGGGAGATAGTCAAATAGGACATACTGGAGGTGGTGGAGGATTCAAGAATTTCAAAAACAATCCTAAAAGCACTAAATGCCTCTTCATAGCCCTAATTCCTAAACAAGATAAAACAATGACTCCAGATTGATTCAGACCCATAGCCCTTTGTAATGTAATATACAAAATCATCTCTAAAGTTATTGCAAATAGACTCAAGCCCCTTCTTCCAACTCTCGTGTCTAAGGAGCAGACTGGATATGTGGAAGGAAGGCAAATTCTCAATAACATCATTCAAGCTCACGAAATAGTGCACTCTCTCAAGAATAATAAGCAAGCAGGCATGATCATACAACTTGACTTAGAGAAAGCTTATGACAAGCTAAGATGGTCATACATCAGAGAAGTTCTAAAAGCGTATGGCTTTGACCATAATTGGATAAGATGGGTAATGGCTCTGGTAACATCTGTTAGCTTTTCTATCCTTCTCAATGGTTCTCCTTCCAGATCCTTTTGACCCTCGAGGGGTCTCAAGCAAGGAGATCCGCTCTCTCCCTTTCTCTTTATCCTTATGATGCAAGGATTAGGAAAAGCGATCATTTAAGCCAAAGGGGAAGGTAGAATCTAGGGGCTCAAGCTTACGCAGGATGGAGATTCTTTGACTCATCAGAAATTTGTAGATGACACCATGCTACAGGGCATACCAACGGTCAAAGAAGCCAAAGCTTTCAAACAAATTCTGCAATATTTTGCTATGGCAGCTGGCACAGAGGTAAGTCTCTTAAAATCAAAAGTATTCTTTTTCAATACTAACATTGCCATTCAGAGAAACCTCTCCAGAATTCTTAGCTTTTAGAGAGACCATCTTCCCTCCAAATATCTGGGAATACCTCTCACTGACAAAATTATGAGCAAGGAAGTTTGGGAAGCATTGACTAATAAACTGAAGGACAAAATCAGCAAATGGACAAGTAGATCTCTAAATCTAGCAAGTAGGCTCGTTCTCATAAAGGCTATCCTACAAACTATTCCAATCTACATGTTTTCGCCTCTTCATGTCCTTAGAGGAGTAGCACAACAAATCAGGAACATTCAAAGAGATTTTCTTTGGGGAAAAGGGAGGAAAAAAAGAAATGGGCTCTAGTAGCTTGGGACAAAATATGCAAACCCAAAACTCATGGGGGTCTAGGTCTCCATGACCCGGAAACTCTCAACAAAGTTTTGGGGGCCAAGATTTGGTGGAGATGGCTGAAGGAAACAAGAAACCCATGGGCCAAGCTCTGGAAACAGAAATATGCAAAGGACTGGCAAGAATGGGACCATATTAGAATGACTGGACATATCAGGGGCTCCCATATTTGGAACAATGCCTGGGAGAATAGAGCATTAGTTCAGAAACATAGCTTCTGGGAGATCGGAAATGGGAACCTAGCCTAGTTTTGGGAGGATAACTTGCAGCAGGAACCCAACTTAAGCAGAGAAGGACTGGATATTCTCAAAGATGACACTGTCAACAAAGGACTAAAAAAGGTCAGTGACTATTGGGATCAGACAAGGAACAATAATAAATGGAGAACATGGAAGGTACCAGTTTACAATGAAGAGACTCCTCTGAAGACCTAGGCTGAGGCTCTTGCAACAATCCTGGAAAAGAGGAAAATTTTGATCTCAAATTTCACAGATTAACTTGGATGGGGAAGAAACAATGAGGGCAACTTCAACCTCAAAGAAGCAAAAGAAATTGCCACTAGACACAATTTTTCAAACCCAGATAATATTTGGAAGGACCTATGGAAGCACCCTCACTGGATGAAAATCAAGTTGTTTATGTAGATAATACAACACAAAAAGATTCTAACTTGGGAAAATATTAGAAAGAAAAGTTTTGTTGGACCATCCAGATGCCAATTATGTGGTATGCAAGAAGAAACGAGGGATCACCTTCTTAACCTCTGCACCTTCACCTCAACCTTATGGAACTGGGTTGCCTCTATCTTCAGGAAAAATGACAGGGATGAAAACAAAATCTCTAAAACCTTAAAGAATTGGAGGAAATAACTATCTGAGAATGATACAGTCAACATAGCCTAGACCTTGATTCCGGGCTTTTTTAATCTAGAATGTCTAGAAAGAACACAATAATAGAATTTTCAATGATAAATCTAGCTCAACCTAAAACATAATAGCTTAGCTCCTAAGGCAACTCAAAGAAACTACAAATACCCTTCATAAGCAACCTCCTGAGAAACCTCCATCTCACCAAGAGGCTTGTATTCTTCTGCTTTTGGGCCTCCAGAAGCTTGTCCCCTATGGCACAATAAGAATAGCAACACACTCTATAAAGGGGAAAAATTAATAGCAACCACCACCCCCTGGCTTTTTTAAATTCAATACAAATAGAGCCTCAAAAGGAAACCCAGGGGTTACGGGTTATGGTGGAGCCATAAGAGATGATAAGGGGAACATAATAGTTATCTTCCAAAGTCATTTAGGGAATGCTACCAAGAATATGGTGAAACTAATGGCCATAGAGTAGTGCTTAGATATTTTGAGAGATCTCAGTAAGCCGAACACTATCATAGAGGTTGACTTTGAATTAACTATTAATTCAATTAAAAAAATAGCTAATGGCTCAGCACCAGAGAAAGTCTCAAATCACTGGCGACTTTTGCAGGTCTATCATCGTATTCAATCACATCTAAGAATACTGAGAACCATAAGTTTCATTCATGTGCATAGAAACGCCAATAGATTAGCGAACCGGCTGGCAAATAAAGGGGTGCTCTGTAAAAATGATCACAATATATACAGGTGGGAGCTACCACCTACAGGGAAATTGAGGAAGGAATGCCACATTCCAGCGTGTGCAAATAATGAACAATATCACAATATGAAGGAGAAGCAACAATTCAGTAATTAAGCTAATGGAGGACAAGGGTTCATCAAGCAAAATACCTCAGCATCAGAGTGAGGGGAGCTTTCAGATGGATGGAAGGATGCGGAGAAAGAGAATTTTTCTTTTTCAAAGAAAATAGAGGTTAAGTGGTTTAGTGGTTTATCAGGCATCCCCAAGCTCCCAACTGGTTTTTCATGGTTTGCATCTGATGCCATTCATCAATCACCATGTGGCAGCGGGTGGAGAGAGAAAACCGCCTATATCAGGCAGGTTTTCCTTGTGCTTCTTCTTCGCCTGATATTCTCCTCAATCGTCAGATTTGGCAAGTGAATATCTACAGCCACAATTCATCAAGCTTGTTGGTAGCGTTATCCTCCCAACGTATCGTGATCCTGAGGGTGTCTCATGGGTTTCAGATGTCAAAGTGGCTCGGGAGTTATCTCCCTGGGTGGACCCGATTGAACTTTTGAAATGGGTTTAATTTCCCTTCAGGTCTGTGGTGTTTGTTAAAATGTGGGTTTTTTGAGTTCTCGATTTTACCCCTTGAATTTGTGATCTTTAGATTCTGATCCTACAGTTATAGGCGATCACAGAGTTTTGCAGGCTCGAGGCCCGATTTTTGAAGCATGGCGGACACTGGCTGCTCCCGTAGGCATTAATGTCGAGATTTGCAACATAGATTTGTAACTTTTTAGTTAATGAATGAGGAAAAAACACTCTTGCTTTAGCAAAAAAAGAAGAGATAATAGAGCCTTCTTGATGATTCTGAAATGAGTCTTAGACTTTTATGATCAAATATGCGTTCATGACCTATAGCTTACATGTTTTCCATGTGTTTGATGAAATGTCTAGTTTATTTTGGTCAGTCTAGGTCGAGTTTATGACTCGAGTTTGCATGTTTATCCTTGTTTCCTTGTAACTTATGCTTCTGAGAAGTCTCAAGAAGTTCTGGGTAGTGCTACAGAGTCTGACCTAGAATTTTGGCTCAGATCGCGAGAGCGCACCCTCTGAACTGAGCAATTTGGGTCACAATCTCACCAAGGTAGGTTTGTGAGTTTGGTTGGAGGCCTATAACTACATGGAGGCCTTGTCATACATGTGGTTGGGGGTTAAAGTGTGTGAAAAGGAGCCCCAACTCATGGAATGGTCACTTGGGGTGGTTCTTTGGCCCCTGAGTGTACCTTAATGCTGAGGGATGACGTGATTTGTATGTTTGTGGTCAGTTCATTGGACGCACTTTCTTAATTGGAGTCAAGGAGGTTAGGTCATGTCATAGTAACTCTCTGTCTCATGTTTACCCTAGTAGGCCAGTGAAATCGGGTAACTATGGGAAGGGTGGTTATAGATTGGTATCAGAGCACCTAGGTTAAACACTTAGACTGGATGGGCGAAATGTGTTTGTCATGCATGCATGTTAATTGTCTATGTGCTTTTTATGCATGAATTGTGATAGTCATTTTTACAGTTGTCTCATCATGTATAGGTTGATGATGTTGATGTTAAGACGATTAATATGTTGATTTCATTATATATATATATATATATATATATATATATATATATATATATATATATATATATATATATATATATATATATATATATATATATATATATATAGATATATATAGATACATATGTTATGCTAATCTGGATTGATTGTACAGATGAGATAGTCTCCCCTAAACTTCACTAAGGTACAATTGATCATGTTTGTATGTGGTTTATCTGACATGGTATGTTTACAAGAAGTAGAATATTGAGATGACCAGCAAAATGGTGTACTACAATTCACATTATTCTCCCTACAACTCAGATGAACATCATGGCGATGAGTACTCCCTTGACATTGAAGATACATTAAGAACTTTGAAACAATATATAAAAAGTTGCAAGGTAGATAATTAAAGGATCATTTAGTCACAAGAGAGACTTACCAAAGCACAGGAGAATCAAGCAGAATTTAATGCAATCATCCTTTAGATTCTATCATATTTAAATAAACAGGAACCTCTTATGATAAATCATGTACAAGAGTAAAGGACCAATGGGGCATATGGAAAAAGGTCTCAATCATGACATAGGTTTGATAGGGATGACACAATAAAAGATTATAGGTTCCTAGATACACCTAACACGAGGGGTAATGACCATGGGTTCTATGCTATTTCTAGTTCAGAGAGACCTCATCATCATCACCACCACCATCTATACAAGAGGAGTGAGAAGCAGTACTTTCCAGATGATTTCAAGAAAGAAACGCCTCCTAAATTTGATGGAGAAATGAAGAATTCTCAAGATGCAAAAGCTTGGTTACTTTGGATGAACTAGTTTTTCATATTGCATGACTATTCAAATATATGAAAGCCAAAATAGCTACTTTTAGTCTTAAGGGAAAATAATACATTTGGTGGGAATATGTGAAGAATATCAAAGGCATTCGAGAAGAGGAGCTAACTTGGAGTGAGCTTGCGAGACTTTTCAAGAAGAACTATCTATCTAAAAGATACTATGATGATAGGGAAAAGGAGTTCTATGAGTTGAGATCTATGAATGATGAGGAGTATACTATCGTATTCTTAGAGTTTTTTAGATATGTGCCTTATCTTAAGGAGGAGAAAGAAAAGATTTAGATATTCATTAGTGGATTGTCGATGTCGTTCAAATACATAATTGAGTTTGATGAGCCTAGATCGCTAGAGGAATCCATAAAAAATTTGAAGCACTGTTATGAACATCTGAAAAAAAAAACCTAATCATAAATCATTCTTCAGTCACTACATTCAAGATATATTTTGTCAACATAGTTCATAAGGTACTTCATGAAGTAATCACAAAAACCATCATTATGCTCTTCAAGTCATCAGTCTATCGACTAACCATAACTATAGAGGTGAATTGGAATGGAGAAGAGGCAAGGATTAAGAGGTATTTTGGTGTTACTCAATCATTGTTCAAATTCTTGAGATCATTATTCAAGCTTAAGGGATAAAAACCAAGCTTTTGGAGTAAATCTGGTCAAGTTTATATGTGCTACAGAAGTGCTACATGAGGTGCTATAGGAGGCCTTGTTTTTCTATAGGAGTGAGATAACTTGTTGAATTCCCAAGTAAATCAAATGCAAATGAGATAGGAATATTTTTTTATTAAGTAGGATGTCCTGGGACTCCATTCCAAGGGGAATTAATCCAAAATATTGTAGGAATTTACAAGGTAAGCTCTTTAGATAGAACACTAAGGGACACCACTCACAAATAGTTCATAGATCAGTACACCAATATTCTTGACGTGGTTAAAATCCTCAATGAGGGAAACAATCCATGGCCTAAGCCAATGTGGCCACTTTAGGTAATTTATTAATGTAAAAGAAAGAAAAATTACATAAGCTTCCCTTCCATAAGAAATTCTTTTGCCTTTTTTTAGGTTCAAGTCCTTTTCACTTTTTTCATGTTCCTCTCCCACACATGTGGGAATTTTGGTGGAAATGTGAAGTTAACTCCTATATAAGGACCAGGTTGCTCTGCTACTAATTTTTGCTATAAAAGAAACTTTTCCCTCATACACTTGCAACGTTTTTCAAGCTAAAGTAGGTTTGAAGGGTGATGTTAGAGAGTTGCATACATGTGCCTTACCATCATTGTTTTTTTTTTTCAGGATGTTGTTGTAGTTGTGGAGGTCGCCTCTTATGATCTTGAAGCTACATGTGATAATCTGTTGGAGGTCGTCTAAGTTTTCTTGTTACTGTAGTTTCTCCACTCCTTAGATTCTCTTGATGTGAGTGTTGTAGCTGATCATATGTCATTTCTAAATAGAGGAAAGGCTATTGTGCATGTCTTCTACAATTTCTTGAGAAAGATAGGTATTTTTTATGTTCTCTTGTTGGCTGATGCTTCATGATGAATGTATGTCCTTCATGCATATTCTCTTTGGATCAGATGTTATTATTTTCTAAGTGATAAAGTAGATAACATGAGGTCATGTGACTATTGAAGGATCAAAATTGAAATCCTCAAGTGATCTGATAATGAGATCTAAGACAATTAATAAGGCATTACAGACTCATGTGCATGGATTTGCCTATGTTATTTTATGCAATGGATCGATAAGATTGCGAAATACATAGAGAATGAAGCAATAAAGAAGCATACTAAAAAACACACATAAACATAGAAAATTTAATAAGGAGTTCACCCAAAACTCCTAGGCTACATCTCCTGGTCCAGCCTTCAGTGGTGACCTCTCTATTATGTCTTTAGAATAGATTTTTACAATAGTGTGAGCTCAACTTGGGTCTCAACACACAACAGATACAACAACAAGAGTTTTACTTGAACCTGTCAAGCCTTTCTTAGTACACAGACTCACTCTATCACTCTCCATCTCTATCTTTGCTATGTATCTTGGCACTACCTACCTTTGTCTTCTATTTTCTATGGCTTTCAATCTTGTATGCTTTGCCTGTTCATTTCCGCTTCTCAGCTCTCTGTCTCCTAGCCTCTATCTGCTCGAATCCCTCTTCTAGCAATAAACAATCATTGCATAATGCATGAAGGGGAGGTGGCCACCTATTCTGCAATGGATGAGTGCATCGGGCCTTTGAAATCCCTGAAACGGCCGCTTCTTATTAACATAGAGAAATGTATTCAAAACTGTGAAAATCCACCAAAGCACTGTTCATTCGGACTCCAAATATTCATAATCGCATCCTATTCTCCTATCGGGTTCACCTATGAGTTGCAATCACATTTCGCAAATGGCCCATCCCTTTGTATTTTAGAAATATGTTAAAACTATGAAAATAGCGCAAAATGGCTTATGACGGATTTCAAATATTATGTATTTTCATTCCCAAAACCCTTCGGGTCTAGGCTTTATCGCACCAACGTTGTTTCTTTGAATTTCATTTAATAAAATAAATACACAGAACTACATTAAAAATGCCAATCAATGAATCTCAAATCTTATAGAATATCATTCGTAAGTTTATTAGGTCCAGTTGTCACGTATATATATATATATATATATATATATATATATATATATATATATATATATATATATATATATATATATATATATATGCACACACACACACACACACACATATATGTCCAACCCTCTGTATGGCTCCGATACGACTTTGTGATGTGACTTGTCGCAGTCGCATGTTGCATGGGCCTCAAGTCATGGTAAGCACTTCTATTGAAATCCGCAAATGCGGTATGGCAGTGCAACGCGGGTTGTAAATCTGCGTGCTTGATTGATGGTCCTCGTTGACCCCACTGATCGCTATCGCAACATATATGCGACTGTTTCCAATAGCCTATAATTGCCTCTACCGATTTGTGTATGTTGATCATATCTGGACCGTTGATCACCCAGATCTGACGGCTACTATGCATTCACTGTTGAAGCCTCTGATAAGCCTACTTTCACCATTTTCTTGTGTTTTTCAGCCTTTTTGAAGGTTTTCCCATGCGATAATTTTGATCTTTTGAATGATTTTGAAGACTTAGAGAGTATCTAAGGATCCATTTGGATCACTCCTTCCCACAGAAAAGGCTTTTGGACCACCAAAAGTTGGTTCAATCAAGTGAGGATATAGCTCCCTCACTTTCCCAATTTCTATCCATCGTGCACTGCTTGGTTTTGAACCTCTGAGTCCAATTCTGAGGTACTCGACATCCCCCTCTGCGTGTATTTCTCACCTTCATGTCCAGAACTGTATCTTCCTGCAACTCATTAAGATATTCAGGCAATAGATCATCAATAGAAGGTAACTAACTTTGCTCTTCGGGACCTTCAATTAATGAAGGTTCAAACAATCTTAAATTTTCTGCATTTACCACTGAATAGATGTGCATGTACACTGGCAAGTCAAGGCCGAAAACATTTTCACCAATTTTCTCAAGTATCATGAAAGGCCCATACCTTATTGGCTTCAACTTATTTCCTTCCCCTTGCATTCTGTCTTTGATAATATACAACTAGACTTGATCACCAACTTGAAACTTATGCTCCATCCGATGCTTATCATGCCTTGCCTTGTACTTGGCTTGGCTTGGCTCTTTTCCAGCTACTCCTACATTTCCTAGTGAATTTCTTGGATCTGTTTAATGAACTTAGTTGCTTTGTCCACATCACCGTGTCCATCAACTGTTATGTCTTTACTAAAGACAAAATCCGAGGGAGACCTTGGTATGAAACCAAAACAAGTCTCAAAAGGAGATCTTTGTGTAGAATAATGTTTAGCAAGGTTGTAAGCATGTTGCACATAACAAAAATGTTCATCCCAAAGCTTGGGATGTTTGTTGCAATAAACACTAAGCAACTGGATCACTCTCCTATTGACCACCTCTGTTTGACCATCTGTTTGTGGATGAAAGGTTGTGATCTTCTTCAATCTGGTGTCCATTAACTCCCATAGACTTGACCAAAACTTCCCAACAAATTGGGAATCTCGAACAAATACTATGGAAGTCGGTAACCCAAAATGTACCCAGACATATTGAAAGAACAACTTTGATGTTTGTTCAGCTGTAATCTGCTTGTTGCAAGGTATTAAAATACACATTTTGCTTAACTTGTCACAAGAACATATAAATAGTCATGACCTTTTCTAGCTTTTGGCAATCCCCCAACAAAGTCTATGGAAACATTTTCCCAAGGATGAGAAGGAACTGGAAGTGGAGTGTACAAGCCTAGTTTTCTATTGTTGGGCTTGCTTTTAGCACACATGGTACACCCTTTAATATATCTAGAAAATGTTTCATGCATTCTTGGCCAATAGCAGAATCTTTGCAGCTATGCAACTATTTTACTTACACCAAAATGACCTGATATTAGAGAAGTGTGTACTTCTCGGATTATATTAACTCTTTCAGTTTGTGTAACTCATAGCTTTCCCAAATGATACAAAAGTTGGTCATTAACATGATAATACAATTCTTCTACTTGCTTTCCATGACTTAAAGTTGCATATACATATTTAAATTCTACATCTTGAGCATATTGTTCAATGTAGCTTTCATGCAATACTGAGTTATGCTTAAGTATAGTAGATGCATTTATGATTAGTCTAGAAAATATATCTGCAACTTTATTGTGTATGCCTTTCTTATATGTGATGACAAGATGAAACTGTTGTAGAGAACCCATCCACCTATAATGTCTTGATTGTTGCAACTTAGTTTGTGAGTGTAAAATATTGAAGTGGTTGATGATCAGTATGTATAACTATTTCTTTGCCCAATAGGTAATGTTTCCACTTTTTCACACTCTACATTATTGCATACAATCCTTTATCATATGTGGGATAATTAACTACTACAAAATTAAATGTCTCAGAATGATAACATGTGAGTTTACCATGTTGCATCAACACTGCTCCCATGGCATAGTCACTGGCATCTATTTCAATTTCAAATGGTCTTTGAAGATCTAGCAATGCTAGTACTGGTGCTATACTAATCTTTTCTTTCAAGGTGTCGAAGGCTTTCTATTGTTTGCATCCCCACAAAAACACCTTATTCAATCATGTTAAAGCATGTAAGGGAGCTGCAATTAAGGAAAATTTAGAAATAAACTTTCTCCAATATCATGCTACCCTTAGGAAGTTTCTAACTTTTGTAGCAGATTTGGGTTTACGCCAATTCACAATGACTTCGACCTTAGAGGGATATATCTTCAATTCACCACCCCCTACAATACGACCCAAATAATTCAAAGATGTTTTTCCAAATTCACATTTTGATAACTTAACATAGAGATTTTATTTTTTCAAAACATCTAGAGTCTGCTTGACATGCTTCAAATGTTCTTCCCATGTTTTACTAAAAACAAGAATGTCATCCAAATATACAATTACAAAATCATCAATAAAAGGTTGGGGTACCTCATTCATAATTCTCATGAAAGTGGCAAGATCATTAGTTAAGCCAAAATGCATAACTAGCCATTCATACAACCCTTGCTTTGTTTTGAAAGCAGTCTTCCATGCATCTTTCTCTGCTACTCTGACTTGATGATAGCCACTACGCAAGTCCAACTTAGAAAAGTAAACAACTTCTTTCATCTGATCCAATAGATCATCAATGCGAGGAAGGGGATACCAATTCTTGATTGTTATTTTATTAAGTGCTCTGTAATCAATGCACATCCTCCACGAACCATCTTTCTTTCTCACCAACATGATCAGAGATCCACATGGTGATGTGCTTGGTCTTATGAACCCTTTCTCGAGCACCTCCTGTACCTGCTTCTTGATCTCTGCATTCTCTAAATCGTATAACCTGTACATTCCGATGTTAGGCAATGGAGGATCTTGTTGCAAATGAATATCATGTGCAATTTCCCTCTTGGGTGGCAGACCCTTAGGTTCCTAAAATAGGATATCATATTCTGAAACAACTTTCTCTAAATCAGCTTTCTGTTTAGCATCACAAACCTCAAATACATTGGTTTTATTAGGTTTCTTTTCCTTTACAACCATAAGTAAAAATTGCTTGCATGAATTTACAATTCTTTTCATCTGCCCTGAGTTTATGAGAGTATAATTACTCTTGAGTTTATGAGCTCTTACAATATATTCTATTCCATATTTAACAAGTTAATACTTATTTTTCAGCTCTATAGAAAATGGCTTTTCTATCATACAAGTAAGGACTTCCTAAAACAATTCCACATATATCCAAGGGAATGATATCTAACTCAACCTCATCTACAAATGTTGACCCAAAAGAAAACCTAAGTTTACATTGTCTAGTCACTTGTAGCTTTGCTTTATCACATACCCAACCTAATGGATATGGCTTCTTATGAGGTGTGGTTAGTAATCCCAGCTTCTTCACAATTGCTTCAGAAATAAAGTTTACTTGTGAGCCACTATCAAATAAAGTATCAATCCTTTGATGCTTGGAAATAACTCTAATATGAAAAAGCTAATGTCTTTTCCTCTCATTTTCTTCATTATCAATAGTTTGTGCAGAATTACTAGTAGGTGCTTCAAAATTTTTACCTTTTATACATGTAGCTTTGATTGTTGTTTCATCATCTGAGTCTGACCCCAAATTTTTCTGTATAGCAGTAGCAGTCTTCTTCTTCTTCTTGCCATCAAACTTCTTGGGTTTTAGCTCTGGATGCAAAGACCAACAATGTTCATCATCATGTCCATCCTTCTTACAGTGAGTGCATGAAGGTTTGCCTTTCTGTATAGTGTTTTCCTTCCTCTCTTTCCATTTCTGCTTCCTCTTTTCCTTTTTTTTTCTTGAAGTGGGTTTTGATGATCCCCCAATCTCTGGGTTCACATTCTTACCTCTAGCCTCTAGATGTGTAGCCTGAACAAATACCTCATCTATGCTAGTAGGGTTAAACATGAGAATGGTGTGCCTCAAATAGTTGTATAGACCACCTATATACTTCAGCAAAGTTTCAGGTGAGTCTAGAGAAATGCCTAAAATAAAAGCTCTTTTTCTAAATTCCTAGGTATAGCTTTGTACACTTTGCCCCTTTAATTGGTGAAGAGTTTCCCAATTCATTATGGCTTGTTGCATATAATCTAGTGGATAGAATTGGTTTTTAATGGCAGAAACAAATTCACTCCAGGCAGAAAGAATTTTACCATGCTTCTTCAAATCATCTTGTGTCCTACCTTCCCACCAGACTAGGGTAGTTCCTCCAACGCGTAGGCTGGCCGGCTGAATTTTACTCCTGTCTTAATCAATGTTCTACACCCTGCAATACACATTAATCTGTTTAATCCAGTTACCTAGCTTTTCTGCATTTAATTCTCCATCATATATTGGCAAATAAAATTTTACATCTAACTTAATCAGAGATGTTTTCTTCTTTTTATTTTCAGGGCTATCAGGAGCTATGGATAGAGGAGGCTCTTTTCCTTTCCCTTTGCCTTTAGAATGGCCACCTAGAAGAGGTTCCTTGGTTCCTTTGTCTTGTTTGGAGGTTGAAGTATCTTCACCTCGACCTTTCTTAAATTCTCGAAACATCTCTTCTACCATGGCTCTCATGGTCATGAAACTATCCATGAACTGAGAGTCTAATTCTGAGGGAATTTCTTCAGCCATTTTCCTCCTAGGATAGACTCTTCCTATTTCTAGGTTAGTCTCAACTAGTTCTCCTTCTCCTTATTTGAGCTTTGACCTAGTTAGCATTCACCAATCCAGCACAAGCTTGTATAACCTTAGCAAACCTAAAGCTCTGATACCAGTTGATCTGATAATGAGACTTAAGACAATTAATAAGGTACTACAGACTCATGTGCATGGATTTGCCTATGTTATTTTATGTAATGGATTGATAAGATTGCAAAATACACAAACAATGAAGTAGTAAAGAAGCATAATAGACAACACACATAAACATAACAAATTTAATAAGGAGTTCACCCAAAACTCCTGGGCTACATCTGCTTGTCCAGCCTTCAGTGGTGACCTCTCTATTATGTCTTCAGAATAAAGTTTTACAACAGTGTGAGCTCTATTTGAGTCTCAACACACAACAGATACAACATAAAGAGTTTTACTTGAACCTCTCAAGCCTTTCTGATTACACAGACTCACTCTATCACTCTCTGTCTCTGTCTTTGCTCTGTCTCTTGGCACAGCCTGCCTTTGTCTTCTGTTTTCTATGGCTTTAAAGCCAATTTGCTCTTCTTGTTCACTTTCGCTTCTCGGCTCTCTGTATCCCAACCTCTTTCCGCTTGAATCCCTCTTCTAGCATTAAACAATCATTACATAATGCATGAAGGGGAGGTGGCCACCTATTCTGCAACAGATGTGTGCATCGGGCCTTTGAAATCCCTAAAATAGCTACTTCCTATTAACACAAAGAAATGTATTCAAAACTATGAAAATTCGCCAAAACATTGTTCATCCCAACTTCAAATATTCATAATCGCGTCCTATTCTCCTATCGGGTCCACCTGTGAGTCGCAATCGCATGTTGCAAATGGCCTGTCCCTTTGTATTTTAGAAATACGTTAAAACTATGAAAATACTGCAAAATGGCTTATGACGGATTTCAAATATTATGTATTTTCATTCCCAAACCCCTTCGGGTCCGGGATTTATTGCATCGGTGCTATTTCTTTGTATTTCATTTAATAAACGAAATACATGGAATTACATTAAAAATGCCAATCGACAGATTTCAAATCTTATATAATATCGTTTGTAATTCTAATGGATATATATATATATATATATATATATATATATATATATATATATATATATATATATATATATATATATATATATATATATATATATATATATATTGTCCACTCCTCTGTATGGCTCCAATGCGACTTTGCGATGCGACTTGTCGCAGTCACATGTCGCATGGGCCCTGGGTCGTGGTAAGTGCTTCTATTGAAATCCGCTGATGCGATACAGCGGTGCAATGTGGGCCATCGATCTGCGCGCTTGATTGACGGTCCTCATTGATCCTGCCAATCGCTATCGCAACATATATGCAACCGCCTGCGATAGCCTCTAATCGGCTTTGCCGATTTGTGATATGTCGATCAGATCTGGACCGTTGATAGGCCAGATCTGATGGCTACTGTGCATTTACTGTTGAAGCCTCCAATAAGCCTGTTTTCACCATTTTCCTATGTTTTTTGCTTCCCGATAGTGTTTTTCCACCTTTTTCAAGGTTTGGCCATGTGATAATTTTGATCTTTCGAATGATTTTGAAGACTTAGAGAGCATCTTCGGATCCATTTGGATCATCAAGTGCACATGGTGACTGAATTCTAAATTTGATGCTCTAGCTATGGTCTGGCAAGGGATGTGAAAACTACTACATGATTGTGTGTCTTGTTGTAGCAGTCACATAGAACCTTCTAGGATCATAAATTCCTTCAGTTTATGCTTTTAAAAATATTGATAATTCATGAGTAATTTGTTTGCAAGGACTAGAGGCCTTTTCTGTGGAAGAAGAGATGGAAGAAGGAGAGAAAATTGGTGTTTTTTTATGGATAGAGGTGGAAATGAGAGTGGAGAAGAGTTAAAGTGGTGTGGAAAATGAATTATGAGTCTATGGTGGACCCCTCTTCTTGTTCCTAGATTAAAAACATAATATCTGGACCATTTTTCTATGTCGATCATAGTCTTGTAGCAATTTTGATCACCCCTGTAACAATTCTGGAACACTCTTGTAGCTGAATTGTTTTATCCATATCTATCAAATGGTACATTGGATTGACCTGCAATTTTTTAATAATGTTTTCATTGTCCTTATGCACCTCCCCATAACAAATCTTGGCCAATGGATGCACGAATCACGAGAAAAATTAAAAATGGTTATAGGTGATGGAGGTCAATTTCTCGAAAAATGTGCACTAGAATTTTCTAAACTTCCTTCAGCATGTTACCATCATCCATATGCATATCCTCAATAAACAAATTGGCCAATGGATGCATGGTTTTCAGGATATTGTAAAAACAATTCCTTCCTTGTGTGTTTTGGCAATCCTGTAGCAGAACATGACTTTCTTGTAGCACTTTAGGACAATGAGGAAAATGAATGGCAAAGGCTTGGGAAAAGGAGGAGAAATCCCAAGCTTGACTTCCTTTGACTAGATTTTTGACAAACTTTTTCTTTTGGGGCTAAGTTGGTTTTGTTGCTTGCAAAGGTTGGAGAGAACTTGCATTTATCAAAGAGAAATACATGGAGAAAATAAATTATTTTCTTTTCATTTTTTCATTTTTTCCTTTTAGGTTTGATACATGGAGAAAATATATTTTTTTCTTTTGATTTTTTCATTTTTTTTCTTTTAGGTCTACTAGCTGCCTCAATGAGGTTTTCAACTAGTAGGTTTGCCTAGGTGCCTCAAAGGAGGTTTTCACCTAGGATTTTATTTTTTTCTCCTTTTTCCAACCCATTGACCGACTCATGGATGTTTTCAATCAATGAGCCAATCTCAGGCGCCTCAAAGGAGGTTTTCACCTAAAATTTTAATTTTTTCTTTTCCTCTTTTTCTTTTTTTCTTTTATTCCTCTATCCTACCGTACTTGAAAAAAAAAATGACTTTCAAGTATAGGAATATTTCCAATGAATCCATGTGCATAATAAGATGACAGATAAACTCATGTGTATAATAAGATAACATATAATCTCATGTGTAGGCTCAAAATGTATGCTTTCACATGTACTTGAATATTAGAGACCAATTGCTTTGACTTTGATGATATCAAGAAATGTTGAAGAAGAGAGTGATGCTCCATCTTGTTTATTTTATGGAGCCAAATATCAATACAAATTTTATGCCCTCAGTTCACTTGTTGATTTAGATCACCATGTATATCTTATTATTCCATGAAATTCGAATCTTGTTCTTTTTGTTGATTACTCTCTTGAACACATGGAGGATCTGATAGTAAACATGATAGAACTTTCTCAATATTTGATTCTGTTGTTTTATCTCCATCAATTGCATCCCATGATTCTTTTGCCTCCTCATTTGAATCTTATTTTTTTTAATGTTGTCATTTAATGGAATCAACAAAATCTATTTTCTGCAATACACTTCCCGATCTAAGGTGAATACCATTCAGATCAAGAGGAGTTTTTTGGAAGTATTGTACCTCAACATTGTAAGTGGGTTGAGTTACTAAATTGTTTAGGTTTGGAAATGGTTGTACATGTAGTTGAGTGGGAGTGGATATTTTAGATGGATATGGTTGGGGTTGCGTTTGTGGTGGAGGTGGATGGTAGGGATAACATGGAGTTGGGTATGGAGGATATTGAGGAAAATATTGAGGATATTGTGGATTTCTCCCATAGATTCCTTTCAAACCTTGTTTCCAAGATTGATTTTTGGGTTGAGATGGCCAAGGTTTCCAAGGAAAGAGTGTGTTCTAATTACTTTGAGATGGATGTGCATACGCTTGAAATTTTGAATTAGGTTTTTGCATCATATTAGGTTGACTAGGTTACCATGGTCTTCTTGGAGCTACATAACATAGTTTCTTTGGTGATTGACTTGCTCCATTGTCCTCTTGGTAAACTTCCATCAACCTTGGTAATGATGGAAATATTTAATAGCATGTGATTCTACATGGACAACACAAATATCAGGATCATGTTTTTTCTCATCTTGCATTCTTAACATTTCTACTTGTTTGCTTAGATTGCTAAGAATTTATGTTTTAAAGTTATCAAACACGTTTTCCAAATTCAGCTTCACTTGTCGATCTTGCTGTTGATTTACTTATTCTTGCTCTTCCTCTTGATATGCACTTGAATGTTTCACAAATTTCTTCAAATGATAATTGATATACATTAACTCTACTCATGAGATCAAAAATATCAATCCACTCATCCATAAGTGTTCTAAGTAAGAGGGTTTTTAGTGTGTCAGATCCTAAATGATGTAAGTTTTCCCTTTTAACATTATACATAAATCTGTCATTTAGATCCTAAAGGCTCTCATCTTCTTTTTTAGTCATTCTAATGATTAATTCTTTAAAATCATGATCTTTATATTTTTCTATAAATATCTTTTGCATACCATTCCATGATCTTATTGAATTAGTCCCTAAACTCATGAACCATTTAAAAGCTACATCCTTAAATGTTTCCGGAAACAATCTCGATTTTTTAGTGTTTAATAAGTAACCATAAGATCTATAAAGGATTCCAAATTCAAAAACAAAAGTTTATGGATCCTCCAACCTCATATCATGGAAGTTGGGAAGGAAGGATGGAGGGATATTCTTCATATGAACATTGTCATTAGTATCTTGAATGGTAAATCCAATAGGATCTTCCTCATTGTCATCATATCTATTCATTTATTCTACTTTCTTTGCCACCTCTTCTTATTCTACCTGCAAAAGTGGATGGTGACATGGTTCTTATTGTACCACGTGATCAAATGGGGGGTGGGCTGGTTTTGGAGAACTATTTTTTTATTTTTGTAAAAAAAATGTGAATGAGAATGCTAGTACAATGAAATTTATATTCTTGAAATGAAATATGTCTAATGCAATTTTTTGTGTGTTTTTGTAGAAAGTACAAGAAATTAATCAATTAGGGAAGAAAACAATGCATACTTTGACACCTCCCTAACAACATCGCTAAAAAGTGATGATCCTTAGTATTGCAATAAGAATGTTTCAACTCCAAAGACTACCAACTTAAATGATCAATCTGAGGTTTATACAAACTTAAGAGGTGTTAGCACTATATGTGCAACATGCAATGTGTCCTCCTTTTGTTGATCTGATGCAATGAAGTGAATGCCATGAAATCCAAGCTTAAACTAATTGCAAAAATGGAAAGGAAACCTAATAACTTTTGCGGAGAGAAAATCTTAATCACTTTTGCAAAAAGGAAAGGCTATGATACTTTGCATGAATGTAAATTTTAATCCTATTTGTATAAATGTAAATGTTAACCTATTTGTAGAGTGTGAATGGCACATCAAAAGGAAGCCTAGTCTATGCAATAGAAATAACAATGTTGGAAATGGAAACCCTAACTTAAGATATATGAAACAAAACCTAATCATGAAATCATTCTTCAATCACTACATTCAAGAAATATTTTTTTAACGGAGTTTATAAGGTACTTCATGAAAATCATCATTATGCTCTTCAAGTCATGAGTCTGTCCACTAACCATAACTGCAGAGGTGAATTTCAATGGATAAAAGGCAAGGCTTAAGAGGTATGTTTTTCTTACTCAATCATGTTTCAAATAGTAGAGGTCATTATTCAAGCCTAAGGATAAAAACCTAGCTTTTGGAGAAAATCTAGTCAAGTTTACACGTGCTACACGAGGCCCTGTTTTGCTACATGAGTGAGATAACTTGTCGAATTACCAAGTAAATCAAATGAAAATGAGATGGAAATATTTATTTATTAATTAGGATTTCCTAGATCTCCATTCCAAGTGGAAATAGTCTAAAATACCCTTGTTTACATGTGCTAAAAAATAGCATAAAATCACTACTCTAAAAAGCAGAAATTCAAGAACTAGTGAACTAGTTAACCTACCAAATGAATAACCCAATCAAGTGAAAATGATATGGGGTAAATGTTTTTATTAAATTGAATTTTTGTATTACCAAATACAAGTGGAATCAACTCAAATGAATCTCACCAACACGTTCTAAAAAATAGAAGAAAATTACTACTATTTTGCTACAAGGGACTTCCAGAAATTCTAGATTTTTGAACTAATAAACCAATCCAAGTAGTTCAATAATGAATAAAACATTTCAAGGTTTTTATAAGGACACATCATGTTTGTGATTATAAATAACCTACAAAATATCTCACTTTAATCATTTAACCAATATGACCTACAAAAAAATAAGCATGGAGATGCAAGTGAAAAGGACATTCAAAGGAAATAAACAAATTGTAGAAGAGGGCTCTGAGGCTCCTGGGATGGCCAATACCAAGGAAAATCATAATCCTATGAAGGAAACCAAGCCTTAGAAGCTAAAAATGACACCAAACTTCATTAGTTGAATCAATCCAAGTATATCCCTACTACAAATGAAAGTGGGGCTACTAAATAACAAATTTTCTCCATAAGAAGACTAGGAAATACATGCCCCTAGAGGAAAATTCGAATTGGTACTTATACAATGTCATGAGGAAGCATTCTCCTTGAAAACAGACAACTTTTCCCTCCAAAATCCCTCAAAACGTTGATCTAGTTCCCAACACTAGGAATTTTCATTATATGAAAAGGAACACCTTCCAAGATTTTCTCAATCACTGGAGCTCCAGAATTTGTGCAATAATTTCATAATATCCTGTTCATTTATTATCCAATCTTGGTCCTCATGTAATAGGGAGCAAGTCCCTATATTATCTCATTCAAAATTTACTCCATATTCTCTCAATATTCTACAAAAATAAATAATATTAGGCACGTAATATGCAATTATCTCTAAACCTTCCTAAGAACATATTAAAGCTAAAAAAACATTTTTATGTGTAGAAAAAGAGATTTAATATAGCGTTTTATGTGCCTAGGAAAGGTTAGATGGGCCTTAATTTGTGCGTAATTTCGAGGCCCATCACCTAGTAAGGGTTTTTCCTTTTAACGGGTTTTCCTTTGTTGTTGTTTGCTTCCTCGTTATAAAAGTTATGGCCTATTATATTGTTATATATTTATTATTAAAACTCCTCCTATGTTATGAATCTTATTTGGTACTAGCTCCAAATTGGTAATCTAACTTACTTACAAATACAATTTGCAATTATTAGCTGTAGGTACTTTCTTAAGGTTTATTTATATACAATTCTAATTTATCTTTACAGGGTTCTAACTAATGATTTTCTTTACATGCATTGTTATTTCTAGGCCATGTTGGTTTTGCGTTTCCATGATTCAATTCTTTTGGTCGATCCCTTGTAATCTTGCCTTCTTTCAGTGAGGAATTTGTTATATTCTAAATGGCATAAACAACTTTTAGATTTAGGTTTGAGTAGTTTTCTTTGTTGTACAAATCATTGAATTAGTCTACAATTTTTGTTATTAGTTTCTCTTTGTGTACAAATTTTCTCTGAACAATTTTACTTTTATTAATATATGAATCATTGTGACACCTTCCTTACCCTTCCACTTTTATACTTAGGCTAAGATTGTGCCTATTTATATATGCTTTCAGAGTCTGGAATAATGAGTGCGGGTCTGGGAATAGATATGCCTACTCCAAACGTTTCCTTCTCTGGGATACATAACTGCTTTTGGGTTGTTGGTAGTCATCCAACTTGGCTAGGAACCTAATTTGGTTTGCCACACAATATTGTATATTCTATAGGCCTTACGCATGTCACCTTACTTTTGAATATCCATTTGTGCCTTATGCATAATCTCAACGCAACTAACAGTTTTAGTACTTTGGTCTACATCAACCAAAATAGATTATCTGCAATTCATTGGCCCCTTTACAATAATTCACAACAATCTACTATTCATTATTCTTAAGTTTTCATTTATTTATTTATTCCTTCTTCTTAATAGTTTTTACAAGAATACAACCACTTATGCATATTTAAACATCATGCATACCTACAGATACTTTCACTATACAAAAAACAATCATTCCTTCACCCTCAGAAGTTGTAAAATTTTACAAAAACCTTCACTATACAAGAAACACAATATTTTCCTTTTGTACAGATATCATAATTATTAACAAAAATTGTCATTGTTCAAGAAAATAGAAAGAAGTATACCAGATCACATAATACTCATTGTTTCCTAGAGTTATTAGATAATACAATCAACATATACTCTAGAGAAAATCATTTAGTTCTATAGTTAAAGACATGCCATTCCATTCATTATCCACCTATATATCTAATAAATATTCATAGAAGTACATAGATACTACATGTTCTAGAAATTAGATATGCTTATCTGCATGGGTCTAGACAACTACGAAATTCAACCATGAGAAAGACCACTCCTCCCAACCAATGATAATGAAAATCGCATTCAATTGTCCCCCCGAGTCTTTTTAATTCAAGAACAATATATGGATAGTGACCTTGCAAGACCCGTTCTCAGGCATCAAAACTACACCAGTCCAACCTAGAACTCACATACTCACAAGTTTGTCTTTGGGTTTCCACTGACTCTTAGTCCAACTCAAGAATATGCGAATTGGTAGCATCCTGCCTCACCTAAATCAAGGTGTCAGTTTCTCCTATCCTTCCTTCAATATGCCTTTGGCTTTTCTCTCTTGCCTTCCTTGGCTTCTTTTCCCATTGAGATGTTTTATCTCTAGGGAGAGTGGAAGTAGCTATCCTATAACTATATGGTAAATGAAAATTTTCATCTATAATCTTTTCCTGTGAATTTCAAAACTTGCTATAACCACTTTTATATAAAATTAAAATAAAATTTCATCTAGAATCTTTTCTTGTGAATTCCAAAACTTGCCATAACCAGTTTTATATAAAATTAAAATAAACTTTAAACACATTGCAGTTTCTTACTAGACTTTCCACATAACAAATGATTACCAAATTTTTATAGTAAAACTAAATTAGATATTTACTTTTCACCAAGAAAATATTACATCTTCACTAAAATAATAAAACAATTTCAAAATCATATATTAAAATAATAAACAATTCCCCAAAATCCATTCACTTGTCTATTTTAAAATAATACCCTATAGATAAAAGGAAAAATTGAATGCCTAATTGAATATAAATATGGTTAATTGTAGGTTAATAATTTGAAAATTGAAAATATTCATGGTTTTATTGTTAAAATATATATCTATATATATATATAACCATCCATATTATTATTACTTTTATTTTGATTTTATATATTATATTACTTACCATTTTTCTAAAAATAATGACAATAAAGTTACTAAATATATGAAGTCATGACATTTATATAATGCTTCACCTTTCTTATCTTAAATTTTTACTCTATATAATAATTTATATTAATATTAAATTATAATTTTAATATTAAGAATGGTAAAAAGTAAATTAAAAATAAAAAAATTATGGAATCTGGTTTAATATTTTTTCAAAAATTTGATTATGGAATTGTTAAATAGTGTTTTTAATGGTAGAAATAAATTCAATACTATAAAAAAAACCAGATAACTTAAAACTTGAAATTTAATAATTGTAATCTTGATTTTCAAAAATTTCTGCAAGATCTTCCTAAAATCTTACCAAAATTCCTATCATTTTCCAATGAAATTTATATCCTCTCTAAACTAGGTTATTGACAACGCTTGCATACTATATGCAGTACAGAACCAACAAACCGATAGGCTGAAATTGTTAATTAACATTGAATACCTCGATGTTTGTGTAATGAAATTTTTACTATCCATAAATATATGTTCATGGTCTATCACAGTCAATATCACCTTTTATTTCGAGCTTCTCTTGCGTAGAAAATTTAGCATTTTAAGCCTCAGGTATGTAACTCTGATTCATATTCAGAGTTTCCTCCCGCATTGACTAATCGACAGGACTTCATATGACTCGTTCCTGCTTATGATGATTAGTCTGATTGTTCATATGTTAGATTTGTAAACCACCTGTTGAATGATTTTTCCCATCTCTGAAACTTATACAATCTTCATTATCATGGTAAATTCTCTATAATCCTAATCTTCATTATCATTGTAAATTCTCTATAATCCTTATGGTAGGCTTGAGTCAATGCATTTCTGTAGTTTATAAAAGGTGTGGTTTCTCAGCCTTAATTATAATTAAAAATTATCTTTGCTGAACAGATATATTTTCTTATTAACATAAAAGCATGTGACATTGCCAAAGGAAAGAAATGACCATAAAGAAAGTCTTGTCAATGAAAGAAATGACCATAAAGAAAGTCTGGTCAATAATTTTAGCTTAAATCGTATTTGTATTTTATCCAAATTTTCTTGATTCGATTGTAAAGCATTGAGTGTCCATTAATATTACTAATTTTATAGTTGTATCTAGATTACATTTTCATCTTATGTAGTTTGTAGGAAGATTGTAATCCAAAACATAGGGTGGAAACTTAACTAAAAGAAAGAGTGATTTCCATTGGGATGGATGATGTAGTTATCATATTATAAAATATTTTAGGTCCTGCAACACTTTTTCAGTCATCTCAACGGAAATAAAAGATTAAAAGATTTTTGTGGATGATTTCAAATGATTCAACTTAAAAAGGAGACACTAGTAGTTTGTCACAGAGTATGGTGAGGATCAAACAAATAATAGATGGAATTAGTTGGCTCATAGCTATACATGTCAGGCCTCCTTCATTTATGAAATCTTCTTTTCCATTTTCAATTTCCTTAATGTGTTCTATTAGTGTTGATGGTTGTTCTTTTTTTTAATGTTCATCATCATTTTGTTCTACAAAATAAAATAAATATTTTATAAAAGGGAAAAATTATTTTTGATCTATGTTATTGTTAGCATGAAAATCTATGAGAGGAGGCAATTAGGGGTTGTAGTGTCAACAAAATGAATAGTCATTTGAAACAAGACATATTTTGAAATAGGGTAAAATGACACATATGCCTTCATATCTTGATAGTAATCAACAAATATCAATGGTTTGCTCTTTTCTTTTTCCAAATATGAATGGTTTTCTCTTTTTTATTGACAACTTTGCACTTTTTGTTTGGTATTTAGGCCCATGTTGGATATCCATATACCATATTTGGACATCAACATTAGCATGGCTCCAAACTTCCTTCGGAGTCATATGTAGCGCTGCTTTATGTGGCTCTAATTCTTAATGTAATTAGCACAATTCAATGCTCCAACCTGGAAAGAAGGTGTCATTGTTTTTGGGTTGAATCATGGAATTTGATATCTCTTTTACAATCTCCTTATTTCATTAACAACACCATTTTCCTAAGAGATGTAGGGAATGTAGGGAATAGAATGCTGACGCTCAATGTTATGTTCTCTACAAAAATCCTTGAATTTATGATTGACATTCTTCCCCCCTTTTTTTGTACATAGTTTCTTGATGGAAAGATAAAATTGCTTCCCTACAATGGCCTAAAGGTCTTAAAAGTAGCAAATACCTCACTCTTATACTTAAGAAGGTACACCCATGAGTGAATTCAGAAGTCATGAATGAAAGAAAGTGCATACTTAGCCCTTGAAAATGAGTAAGTCAAATATGACATGAGATCACTATATATCAACTAAAAAAGTGTAGTACCATCCAAGGATTTCCTAATAGAACTTGATGTTTTTAACTAAGAACAAAATTTAAATAGACTCAGTTAGTCCATTAAAATTTGGGAAGACCAAGCACCAAATTTTGTGTGCTTCATTGTTGCAAATACTTGTAGTTTAGATGGCCAAAATTTTCATGCCAAAATATACTCAATGATTCAACACTATAATGAAAGAGGAACCAAAAAAAGACTCAAAATCATTAAACATGTAAAATCAAGAATGATAATCCACTCTTCTTGAAGAAACCTCAATTTTTTTGATTTGGGAGCTCTCAAATAACTCCACTATTTTCCCATGCCCAAAATAACAAATTTGATAAATAGAAATTAAATTAGAAAATAGATCAAAAACAAAAATAACATAATCAATACACCCATAATATAACTATAAAGTGTGCTATCCTAAAACATCAAGTTGTGTAGAGTCCTCAACTACAATCTAGTCAATGCTACCATCAAATGAATGTGGAAGGTAGCAATTCATGAGAATGAGTCATATCCACTAGAATCAAATATTCATTTATTGAAATATAAATGTAAGGCTTAAGTGCATGAAGCAAGTGCTTTGCAAGACGAAGGGACGCTAATATTTTTTTTTATTGAATGGCTTCATTCAACACTTACAGTTTCTACTAAAATCTGGATTTTTTATGACGAGATATGCTATTATAGATATATATATATATATATATATATATATATATATATATATATATATATATATATATATATATATATATATATATAGATATATATATATATATATATATATAACTTGAATTTTGATTTCCCATTTTGATGAAAGATTCATAAAACTTTAAAGATGGATAAAATGACTTTGTTTTCTATTTGAGGCTTGGAGAGAGATTCACTTGCATGAGTATAATTTTTTTTTTTACTTATACCAAATATTTTTGCTGGAGGTTTGATCCACAAGAGCATGATTCTTAAATCTAGAAAAGCATCTAATTGTATAAATTTATATTATTCCATGGTAAGAAGTTGCAAAAAATATCAGAAGAAAGAATTTTAAACTAGTCTCCTAGTATATCCATGGTAAAATAAAATCCCTGCAACTGACTTTTTAGCTTGCAAGGAATCAAGAAAATGCACCCTTTATCTCATTTAGTTTTTTGGCACTCTTTTAGCTATGCAATGAATAGTTTATATTTTGCAAAATAATCTACCTATATTTTATAAAATAATCTTCAACGGATGCATGCTCATAGGGTACAAGTGATGACAATTCTACTCATAATGGTAAGACTAAAAATTCATTGGCTTTAAGAAATAAAGGAGCCAATTTGTCCCAATTTTTTTTCAAAATTTTATATTTAGCAATATGAAATAACAACCTATCTAAAACATGCAAGTTAGTTAGACCCATGGTTCATCATTTAATTTGTTTGAATAGGCAAAAATCTCGATTTCTTTGAGAAACACTAATTAAACCTCAACTAATATTTTCCAAAGCCTTCAAGCTAATAGTTATTGGATCTGGAATTTCAATGTGATGATTATGAGTTATAAGTGCAACTTGAAGAAAAACAATTATTGTAACAAAGATTGGGATTGGGTGGTAGAGAGGTTTCACAAGAAACTTGACTGCTATGACTTATAAGTGCAACCTGAAGCCAAACAATTATTGTAACAAATATTGGGATTGGGTGGTAGAGAGGTTTCATAAGAAACTTGACTGTTGGAAACACACAAATGGTTGAAAATGGGGGGTATGATGATCATGTTAAGAGCAGTACTTCAAAAAACAACAATATATTGGATGCACCTTTTTCTACTTCCTAAGGAAGTCATTAAAAGGATACAATCGATCATGGGACGCTTTATCTGGGTAGGGAAACTACTATCTGAGAAGTTTCACTTGGTAAAATGGTCCCTCATTGCAATACCTATTGAGGAAGGTGGATGGGGCATCATAGATCCAAGTGCTTTCAACATGGCAATGATTGTTAAAAACATGCGGAGGGTGATATCTAGTTTGGGAATATGGTCTCAAATTATCAAGGAAAAATATATGTTTGGGAAAAATTTCACACCATGGATTATTGGAGGGGCCAAGATGAAATCTATTTCATCATACATCTGGAGAAGTATGATGAAAAATATCCACTCGCTCTTGAGGTTGGTACGGTGGGAGGTAGGAGATGGCTCAAAGATCATGATCGGATTGGACGCAGTCAAAGGTATGGCGGGAAACCACTCTCTATCATATCCTTAATTTCCTTCATGAGAAAGAGATAGTTTTCCTTAAACAAATATTCTTCCATAATGTACTCTGTATTGACAGACAATTGTGGACAAGAGTTGGGATATATAGATGCCTCGGGAGTATATTTGTGAATGGGAAGTTTATATTGAAAATCTCATAAATGCAGGTATATCACTTAACGATCAAGAGGATCAGATGACATGGGGGGTAACTTAAAAAAAGGGTCTTCCGATAGTAAAATAAATATATTTGTCATTGCAAAGGAAAGAGAAAGGAAATCAGGCACCATCGTGGGTTCAAGTCATTAGAAAGGGAAACTACCTAACAAGATCAAATGTTTACAAAACCTTGACATGGAATAACCTTCAACGGAGAGGGTACTCGGGCGGAGGAATTTTTCTATTTTGTAGGAACAACAATGAGAATAATGCTCATCTTTTTCTTCACTACTCTTACACACAGGCTATTTGGGAAGGGGTCTCAGGTTTTTTCAACATTGTATCTCCCCAACAACATACAACATTGAGGCATTGCCTAAGGATTTCGTTCAAATCACACGAAAGGTATAGATTTCTTCCATTCTATGTTTCATGGTCCATCTGGTGAAGTTGTAATGCACTTATTCTTTATAATAAGCATCTGGTTGTGAGGAAGGATATCATCACAATTGTGGCATATTTCAATGAAAATGGTCCATCTAAGAATAGCAACAAACCTAGAATTATCAAACGTAGAAAAAATGTCTGTGGGATTTTTCGATGGTGCTTGCTTGAGAAGAAGGTGTGGATGTGGTGCCTATATAGTCATAGAACCATGAAAATTCTTTCACTTATGGTGGGAAGGAGGGCAAGGAACAAACAGTAAAGCAAAGGTTATTGTGTGACACTGTGGGCAGTACTGGTTGCGGCAAAATGGCTGGGAACAACTCACATACAGGTTTAGGGTGTGTTATGAAACCAGCTCACAAAAAGATAGAAAACATAGATCAACGCCATAGAATTCAGCCTCTTCGAGGGGGCAACCTCCTTTACATTATACAAGTGAACAATTCTTATATGATACAAATGGCAAGACCTCCTTTCTATATATGGGAGTCTAAGGGGTCATAATATAATTAGAGCCGACATAACAATAATAATGTAAGGGCACAATAATAACAATAGTGGGCTTCTATGTGGCACAATAGTAACAATATGGGGACTACATGGGTACAACAATATAATAAGGGTGTTGTACTAATAACAATAAAGGGTTACACTAGTAGTATAGGGGCCTAACATGCCCCTCTCCTTCAAAAAGTGTTGTCCTCAACGCTTCAGCAGTTCTTGATGCTTCTGTATAAAATTCTTATTCTCCCATGTGGAATCTTCAGCAATGATGTGGGAGCATGTGAATCAGAGGGGAAAAATCTTCCAAATTATTCCAAAAAAAATCCAAAAAAAAAAAAAAAAAACTACAGGCAAGGGAGTGGGGTCCTTTAGCTTGCAATTTCTATGCTTTCTTAGTTAAAAATAGAATAAATTCTTGCAATAAATCATGCTATTTGTAACAAAGTCTTCAAGCTTTAAATCATTCTGTAAAGCATGCTTTTCTTTGTATCGGATAAGGACCGAGAGGACCTATCCTTAGTTATAAATAAAAGACAGCAAAGCTCTCAGAGGGAGGAGAGGAGCGAGCGCCTTAGCAGTATTTTAAAGAATAAAATCTAGTCTCTCAGCGTCTCTTATTAATGACTCTGTAATATGCATGCTTAGACTATTGGATGGTGCCGACGGTGTTAAATGGTTCCTATTTCATTACGCTGCAAATAATGTATATTAATCATTGAAACCATTTTCCCTTTCGTTTATGCTTGTACAGGCTTTGATTTTACAATTACATATATGTTTGTGCTTATCCTAAGAACTCTTGTGAATTCCCATTGGATTTGAAACTTTATAACTGTAAGTCCTTACCATCGTGGTCCTGAGAATATATTGGCGTAGGGAGATCCTTGGAACTGTTAGTCGTGTGCCGGTTTTCAAAGTCTTTCGGTTCGAAGGGAGCCATAGCGCAATAAGGGCGAGTTCCAAATTTAGGAGTCGAAAGGATATAAACTGTGATGTATATATATCGTTGAGTCCGTCATCTTGGAGGCGGGGAAGTTGCTAATTGAATCGACCGGCGAAAAGCGGAACTGGCGACATATTAAGGCTGGATATAAGTGTATCGGGTCTGGACGCAAGAATATCATTGTTTGGGCGATTGAAACTTATATATATGTCGACCCAAAACTAGCATAGATGTAGAGATATATAACCATCGCAACTGCGATATATATATATATATATATATATATATATATATATATATGAGCCTTTGTCCATGGTAAGGTCCTACCTATAACCATCGCCGATGCGATCGCGCATCAGGCCAAGGAACATAACGTGGCATATATGTATATTGTGTTGTGTAAGTCCGTCAATTGGGTATTTCTTTTAAGAATTCTCGGAAGCCACTGTTTGTTAATAAAGCCTGACAGTGGGTTTTTTTTTAAAGAAATGAAATATCAGTTTTATGACTGAGGCGCCAAGAAGAGGAGAAGGGGAAGTTGATGAAGACATTGATGAGCTTGTTGGCAGATTAGGGAGATTGTCTCTAACGCCTGCACCCCCACCATCATTAGTGGTATCAGAGCCATCAACTGACATTGAATTGAATCTCAGGAGCAGAAGAAGGATGGCTTTCAAAGTTGGAAGAGGACGAGGACGTGGTGGAAGAGGACGACCTGCTGCAAATACTGAACTAATGGAAACAGTAGAAGAGCTGCGAGCTAGAGTGGATGCATTAACTTCAGATAGAAATATAGATGATGGAGATGTCAGTGAGCCCGAAATTGAAGCTGCTGAAGAGGAGGAAGCTGTACAGGTTACTCCTGAGATGAGGTTCTTTCAGTCAGTGTTAAAATCCACAGCCAGGCCATGGAACCAATTAGTACCGGTATATCAAGGAGGACTGAATCCAGAAGAATTGAACAACTAGATTAACAGCATGGAGAAATTCTTTGATTACGAGGAAATAGAAGATGAGAAGAAAGTAAAGTTTGCTGTCACCAAGTTAAAAGGCCACGCAGCACTCTGGTGGGATGGTGTGCAGGCAGAAAGGAAGAGACTTGGTAAGCAGCCAATCAAGAACTGGAGCCAAATGGTAGCAAAGTTAAGAGGTAAGTTCTTGCCAAGTAATTATCAGCAAACATTGTTTAGACAAATGCAAAATCTTAGACAGAGAGCTTTAACAGTAAAAGAATATACAAAAGAGTTTTATAAAGTAAGCATAAGAGCAGGAGAATCTCAAGACACAGATGAGAAGGTGGCTAGATATATTAATGGCCTCACGATGGACATTCAGGATGAGATAAGTCTGTTGTCTCCTAAAACAGTAGAGGAAGCTTATCAGATAGCGCTGAAAGCTGGGGAAAAACTCATAAGGAAGCAGTCTGCCAAAGGGAGAGGGACTTTCAGAGGGAAAGGAAGTCAAGGTGGTAGAGGAAGATCTACAGCACCTAGAGATGGAGCTACCAGTAGCTCAACCCAGCATGCACCCAGAGAAGGTGATGCAAGAGGCAGAGGGAGTTTTTCTAGAGGAAGAGGAGGCGGAGGAAGAGGCAGAGAAATAAGATGTTACAGATGTAACAAGCTGGGACACAGAGCTTTTGAGTGCCCAGAGAATGCAGACATAAAGCAGAGGAATGCAATTGTTGCTCCAGCTGAAGAAGAAGCACTAGCGGCAGCGGTAGCAGAAGAAGAAAATACACCAGAAAGAGGAGAATCTCTGGTGGTTAATAAAGTCTTACTTAAGCCAGTGAAAGAGGTGGCTGAACCGCCACAAAGGAAAACTTTATTCAGGACAGTGTGCAAAGTCCAAGGGAAATGTTGCCAGATGATCATTGATAGTGGCAGCACTGATAATTTGGTCTCTACAGAAGTAGTGGAGAAATTGAAGCTGAAGACAATGAAGCATCCAACACCTTATAAGGTGTCATGGTTACAAAAGGGACATCAACTGTTGGTAAGTGAACAGTGTGAAGTGGAATTTCAAGTGGGCAAGTACAAAGATAAAATTATTTGTGATGTGATGCCTATGGACGTGTGTCACATATTGCTTGGAAGGCCTTGGAAATATGACAGAGGAGCCATACATGACGGGAAGAGAAACACCTACAAGTTTGGAAAAGATGGTGTTAATCATACATTGTTGCCTCTGCAAGAAGAAGACGCATCGGGACAGAAGACTGGTCCAAAAACTCTGTTACTTGGAGGGAAGGAATACTTGAAGCAGATTGAAGAAAATGAGGTAAATTTTGCTGTGATTTGCAAGCCCAAGGTAATATTGACTTCTACTAAAATTTCTGAATTACCCATTGAAATTCAAGAAATGCTGGAGAATTATTATGATATTATTGTTGATGATTTGCCTAACGAATTACCGCCAATTCGAAAAATCAGTCATCATATAGACTTGATTCCTGGAGCAAGCCTACCTAACAAAGCAGCATATAGAATGACTCCTGCAGAAAATGAAGAAGTTAAGAAACAGGTGCAAGAATTGCTTGACAAGGGGTTGATCAAAGAAAGCCTAAGTCCTTGTGCAGTGCCAACAGTGCTGAGCCCGAAGAAAGATGGAGGCTGGAGAATGTGTACAGATTCAAGAGCCATCAATAAGATTACAATCAGGTACAGATTTCCATTACCCAGAATTGAAGATTTAATGGATTGCTTGTCTGGCGCAAAATATTTTTCAAAGTTAGATCTTAAAAGTGGCTATCATCAGATAAGGATAAGAGAAGGGGATGAATGGAAAACCGCTTTTAAGACCAATGAAGGATTATATGAATGGAGAGTGATGCCTTTTGGGTTGTCCAATGCACCAAGTACATTCATGAGGCTTATGAATGAAGTTCTTAAAGAATTCATTGGTAAATTTGTAATAGTATATCTGGACGACATATTAGTCTATAGCAGATCCAAGGAGGAACACTTGAGGCATTTAAACTATGTTTTACAGAAACTGCAGCAAGAAAAAATATTGTTAAATCTGAAGAAGTGTTTATTTATGAAAGAGGAGCTAGTGTACTTGGGATTTGTTATCTCAGCTGAAGGATTGAAGATGGATCCAGACAATATCAAAGCAATTGTGTAGTGGCCTTCACCCAAGAGTATTTTTGAGGTAAGGAGTTTTCATGGTCTTGCTAGTTTTTACAGAAAATTCATTAAGAATTTTAGTAAGATTAATGCACCTATTATTGAGACCATAAAGAAAGATAAACAGCCATTTAAGTGGACTGCTGAAGCACAGAGAAATTTTCAGCTGTTAAAGAGGAAAATAACTGAAAAGCCTGTTTTGGTTCTTCGTGATTTTAACAAAACTTTTCAAGTTAAGTGTGATGCCAGCGCAGAAGCAATTGGAGGAGTTTCAAGCCAAGAAGATAGACCAATAGCTTATTTCAGTGAAAAGCTAAATGATGCAAAAAGGAAGTATTCTTCTTATGATAAGGAGTTTTACGCAATTGTGCAGGCACTAAAGAAGTGGAGGCATTATTTAATGTCGAAGGAATTTATTCTTTATTCAGATAACCATGCATTGCAGTTTATAATGCAGCAGCCAAAACTTAGCTAGAGACATGCTAAATGGGTAGAATATCTTCAAGGCTTTCATTTTGTATTAAAGCATATAACTGGACAGTCAAACAAAGTCGCAGATGCCTTAAGTAGGAGAAGTGTATTGCTGCAAGAAAGTCAAATCCAAGTGTTGGGGCTTGATTTTTTTAAGGAATTATATGAGATCGATTCAAATTTTAAAGAGGCATTTGAGGCTTGTAAAAATATTGTTTTGGCATATAGGAGCAAGTGGCTGGATTATTTTATACAAGATGGACTGTTATTTAAGAAAAATCAGCTGTGCATACCAAACTGTTCAATGAGAGAAAATTTAATCAAAGAGAAGCATAGTGGAGGGCTTGCAGGACATTTTGGTAGAGAGAAGACCTTTGAACAGCTCAACAGATTTTACTTCTGGCCGAAAATGAAATCTGAAGTAGAGAAGTATGTAAGAAATTGTAAAGTCTGCTAGTATGCAAAAGGAAGGAGCCAGAACACAAGGTTGTATATTCCATTGCCAATTCCAGATAGGCCTTGGGATATGGTAAGTATGGATTTTGTGCTAGGATTGCCAAAGACTCAAAGAGGCTGTGATTCAATTTTTGTTGTAGTGGACAGATTTTCAAAAATGGCACACTTTATTCCATGTTATAAAACTAGTGATGCTTCTCATATTGCTAACTTGTTTTTTAAAGAAATTGTAAGATTACATGGATTGCCCAAAAGCATTGTTTCAGACAGGGATTCAAAGTTCGTTGGACATTTCTGGAGAACACTATGGAAGAAGCTGGGACCTAAATTAAGTTTCAGCTCTGCCTATCATCCACAAACTGATGGACAGACTGAAGTTGTGAACAGGAGTTTAGGCAATCTTTTGAGGAGCTTTACTGCAGAAAACCCAAAGCAATGGGATCAAGTGTTACCACATGTTAAATATGCATATAATGATTCACCAAACAGGAGCACAGGACAGAGCCCATTCCATATTGTTTATGGAATGCACCCAAGGGGAATATCTGAATTAAGGAATTTGGGAAAAGAAGAAGTGAGAAGTGTAGAAGGTGAAGACTTTGCTTCAAGAATGCAGGCGATACATGAACAGGTGAAACAACAGCTACAAGACAGCAACATTAAATATAAAACAAGAGCAGACATGAGGAGAAGAGAAATGAACTTTGAAGTTGGAGACTTGGTTTTAGCACACCTCAGGAAGGAGAGATTTCGAAAGGGAGAGTATAATAAGTTAAAATCCAAGAAAATTGAACCATGCAGGGTACTGAGGAAATTCTCTGCAAATGCTTATGAGATTGAATTACCACCTGGTGTGGGAATATCACCAATTTTTAATGTTGCAGACTTGTACAAGTATGAGAGTGAAGCTGCAGATGATACAACATAGGATCAAGAGACTCCAGAGATTGACTGGGTAAAACAGTTACCCACAGCCAAGGATTTACAGCCAGAAAGAATTCTGGATAAGGAAGTGTATAAAAAGACAAGGGGACGAGAATATTTCCAGTATCTGGTGAAATGGAAGGGACAGCCGATCGTTGAAGCTACTTGGGTTACAGAAGACATTCTACAGAAATTGGGCAAATCTGTAGATGAGCTCATGGACAGGAGCCCATGAAGAATTTTGTCCTCAGGAGTCTGATGTGGGAGCATGTGAATCAGAGGGGAAAAATCTTCCAAATTATTCCAAAAAAATAAAAAAATAAAATAAAAAATCTACAGGCAAGGGAGTGGGGTCCTTTAGCCTGCAATTTCTATGCTTTCTTAATTAAAAATAGAATAAATTCTCTCAATAAATCATGCTATTTGTAACAAAGTCTTCAAGCTTTAAATCATTCTGTAAAGCATGCTTTTCTTTGTATCGGATAAGGACCGAGAGGGCCTATCCTTAGTTATAAATAAAAGACAGCAAAGGTCTCAGAGGGAGGAGAGGAGCGAGCGCCTTAGTAGTATTTTAAAGAATAAAATCTACTCCCTCAGCGTCTCTTATTAATGACTCTGTAATATGCATGCTTAGACTATTGGATGGTGCGACGGTGTTAAATGGTTCCTATTTCATTACCCTGCAAATGATGTATATTAATCATTGAAACCGTTTTCCCTTTCGTTTATGCTTGTACAGGCTTTGATTTTACAATTACGTATATCTCTCCGCTTATCCTAACTCTTGTGAATTCCCATTGGATTTGAAACTTTATAACTGTAAGTCCTTACCATCGTGGTCCTGAGAATATATTGGCGTAGGGAGATCCTTGGAACTGTTAGTTGTGTGCCGGTTTTCAAAGTCTTTCAGTTCGAAGGGAGCCATAGTGCAATAAGGGCAAGTTCCGAATTTAGGAGCGAAAGGATATAAACTGTGATGTATATATATCGTTGAGTCCATCATCTCGGAGGCGAGGAAGCTGCTAATTGAATCGACCGGCGAAAAGCGGAACTGGTGACATATTAAGGTTGCATATAAGTGTATCGGGTCCGGAGGCAAGAATATCATTGTTTGGGCGATTGAAACTTATATATATGTCAACCCGAAACTAGCATAGAGGCGGAGATATATAACCATCGCAACTACAATATATATATATATATATATATATATATATATATATATATATATATATATATATATATATATATATATATATACGAGCCTTTGTCCATGGTAAGGTCCTACCTATAACCATCGCCGATGTGATTGCGCATCAGGCCAAGGAACATAACGTGGCATATATGTACATTGTGTTGCGGAAGTCCGTCAATTGGATATTTCTTTTAAGAATTCCCGGAAGCCACTGTTTGTTAATAAATCCTGACAGTGTGTTTTTTTTTTTAAAGAAATGAAATATCAGTTTTATGACTGAGGCGCCAAGAAGAGGAGAAGGGGAAGTTGATGAAGTCATTGATGAGCTTGTTGGCAGATTAGGGAGATTGTCTCTAACGCCTGCACCCCCGCCATCAAGCAAGTAAGTTATTCCACTTGATGAGATACTCTAAAATTGATCGATTTTGTAGCTATCGAGTTCTTGTTTCTGTGACTGCTCTAGGTTCCAATATGATATTTCCTTCCTCTTCAAGTTCTGGCCATATTTTTTGAATTGGGATATTTTACAAATTTTTAATAAGTGGCCACACTTCTTCATCCTTCTTCTATTCATCCCTTACTTCGTTTATCCAATCTGGTTGGATAATAAAAATAACACAAAACAATTCTTCCACATCCTCATCCTTTCTTGAGAATGTGTCTGCAACAAAATTTTGGTTCCATTTTCTATCGATGATGTCAAAGTCATAACCCAACATATTTGTGACCCATTTTTTATGTTCTTCTAAAGATAATATTTGTTCTAAAAAGTATTTAAGACTATCATGATCCATTTTTACCTTGAAATGTCTTCCCATTGGGTAAGGTTTCCATTTCTTAAGTTCATGTACTATTGCCAACATTTCCTTCTCATAAATAGCTTGCTTGAGATGTAGCCGTAAAAATACCCAATCACCTACATCGAAACATTTTTCACTGCGATGTTGATCTACCTGTTATTTCATTCGATTCTGCACCAAAGTGGCGTTATCCTTTAAAAGTTGGACAACTTGTTGTTGATGCTCAATGTGATCTTTCACTACTTTAACCCTTTTCTTCTTGATATGTCCTTCTATCTTTAGAGTTTGAAGAGTGGTAATTTCTTCCAATGCTTTACAAGATATGGTCAGATTCATTTCTTGATGCTTGATGTGATCTTTCACTTCTTGAGAATTTTTCTTCTTGATATGTCCTTATATCTTGATTGTTTGAGGAGTGGTTATTCCAGCTAATGCATTACAAGATATGGTTGGATTCATTTCTCCTTTCTCAATGTGATATTTTACTTCTTGAACCTTTTTCTTCTTGATATGTCCTTCTATCTTGAGAGTTTGAGGAGTGGTAATTCTTGCCAATGCTTTACAAGGTATGATTGGATTCATTTCTTATTTCTCTGGGGTTGGTTCCTGGTGTATATCCTCTTCTTTCGATGTTTATTGATCATTTTCTTCCTCCTCTTCATAATCTATGTAAAATAATTTCTTCTCAGCACACTTATGACCTTTAGTGCATTTGCTATCACAATTTTAACAAAGCCCTTTATCTCTTTTTTCTTCCAATTTTCATGGTGTCACCCTTGTAGGTTGTGGAAGGCTAGGAGAACCAACACCCATGTTTATAGTTATGAGGGCTAGAATTCATTGTTTCCATAGTTTTTCTTTCCACTTTTCTTGCCATCCTGAATGCCTTCTCTAATGAATCAGGCTCCCAAAGATGAACCTCATGTTGAATGTTATCTTTTAAAATCCATATGGAGATATCAATCCTCTGTTTCTCTAGAATATCATTTTCCCTTATATTCAATTTATGAAAGTCCTCAATGTGCTCTTCCATTGAACACTTTTGTTTGAGATTTATCAATTGGCTAAAGAAGGTGTTTCTCTTTGTATCCTCATAATGTGCTATCATTTCCTTCGTGAAAATTGACCACGTGACAAGTAGTTTACGAGAATAAAGCCCTTTACACCATAAAAATTGATTTGGTTCTAAATAATTAGATGCAATACATACCTTTTATAATAGTGGTACACCATGTAGATCAAAATATTTCTCCATCTATAGTATCCAATCTACCGGATCCTTGTCATCAAACTTCTTCATCTCGCTTTTTCTTGATTTTAGGAGCTCAATCTTGAAACGAATGTAACTCTGTAATTTCAGAACTTCCAATTCTGAAACCGCAAACTGTAGTATCCCTCTGCATCCTCTTTCCAATGCCACCAGTCTGATCTAAATTGGATTCTCCAAGGAAGCATTACGCCAAATCTCCTGTGGTGACCTGATTATAGACTAGTTTAGTAGAGAGAACTTGTATGACGTGCCACATGTAACTGTTTCGACCTCTGGATCTGAAAAATGTATACAATAAACTACAGTCCGTCCTCGTTCTGTAACTTCTTACGAAATTTCAATCTGATGCTCAAAACAAAAGTTATGACTATTTTCCCCGGGTCCCCTGTTTGTAATGTAATTCGGGAGTCTTCAAGAAGGCCAACTTCCTCAGGGCATATCTCCGCAAATATAGTGTGAAAAGATCTGAAATTCGGACCCAAGGTTTAGAACAATTTCAATCCAAATGGGTTTTGTTTTTAGCATCTGAAATGTCGCAGAAAAAAGGTTATAGCGCAAATTCCATGATGACCTGTTTGGAGTAGTGAAACCCTAGAATCCAAAGCTCTGATACCAAATGTTATGAACCAGCTCACAAAAAGATAGAAAACATAGATCAACACCTTAGAATTCAGCCTCTTCGAGGGGGCAACCTCCTTTACATTACACAAATGAACAATTCTTAGATGATACAAATGACAAGACCTCCTTTCTATATATAGGAGTCTAAGGTGTCATAATATAATCAGAGCCGACATAACAATAATAATGTAAGGGCACAATAATAACAATAATGGGCTTCTATGGGGCACAATAGTAACAATATGGAGACTACATGGGTACAACAATATAATAAGGGGGTTGTACTAATAACAATAAGGGGTTACACTAGTAGTATAGGGGCCTAACAGGATGATGAAAAAGGAATAGTAGATTGGGTGAAAGGTTATAATAATTTCAATCCTCCCATATTAATCAATTGGATGAAACACATCAGGAGGTTGGTGAGCACATACCGTCACATAAATTTTGATCACATCTACCGGGAATATAACTCAATAGGAGACTTATTATCAAAGAGAAGTATTGATAAGGAACATGGTAAGCTTTTCTTTTCAGAATATGAACGATGAGGCATGATACATGCTGGAAACATAATTTTTCATGGATATTGGAGGTATGATGGACTGTATTTTTTGTTTAATACTAGAAATTACAAGGCAATGTAAAGAGAAAAACACACATTGTAAGTTAAAAGATAGTTTTTTTTTTTTTTTTAATTAGATGAACACAAGTAAGATCCATAGGATTAAGTAGTAAAAAAAAGTACGTTTATTTCTGGAAAAAGGTTTGAATACAGACTGATTGAAAAACCAAATCAGAGTTAAAAATAATTAATATTATTTTTGTATTAATGGAGAAAATGGTTACATTGTTGTAACGTTCTCCCTAGTTTAGGATTAGTTCCTAAAATTTAGGGGTTTGGGTGCAACTTCCTAATTCCTAGTATTGTATTTAATGATGTAATCTTTCATTGTTGAAAATAGAGTGTACGAGAGTGATCTCTCTGTTGCTGGTGAGTGTAGTCTCCAGGTGTAGGCCACACCTTAGAGCTACATCTCTTTATTTTCAATTCTGTTCACATTTTATCTTGGTATCAGAGCTCAGATTGGGTGAGCCTGATCTTTTGTCACCTTATGGCTGAAGTGCCTTTGTAGCTAGCTTACCTGTGTGGTAGAATTGCCTGTGTGGCTTGAAGTGCCTTTGCAGCCACGTGTACACAAGAGCTCTGTGCTCAATTGAGCAGGTGGACTGCAGAACACCTGGCTCAGACTCAGATTTTTTTTTTTCTGAGTGGAGAGGAGATTGGCGCGCTTTTTGCGCTGACAGAAGCGCCAGAAAAGGGAATTAGCGCGGATTATGTGGGATTAATCGTGCCAGAATGCCCAATTGGCGCGGATTTTTCGCTCGGGATCGCGCCAGCAAAGAACACTCGCACCGATTTTTAATTGGCGCGGATTTTTCGCTCGGGATTGCGCCAGCACTAAGAGGATTTTTCGCACGCTGATTGAGGACACGCCAATCTTCCTTCAAGGGGATCTGCGGGAAGCCTCAACTTCGTTTGGCGGTTTGCAAGGGGTGCAGATTGGCGAAGTTGCAGATCTATCCGGGAGAGGCAGATCAGATCAAGTTTTTGATCAGATCAGATCTTCGGCTGTATTGGAGACGCCGAATTTGCTCATTGGAGCGGGATTGCCAGACACTGTAGATCGGATCCAGAGGTGACAGATCGATCTGACAGGTATTTTTTTTTTTTTGGGGTAGATTCAGAATGAGTAATACGATGGAATCTTACCTTAACGAGTCTGGTAAACTTAATGGATCTAACTTCACAAATTGGAAGTTTAAGATCTAGACCTTGCTCGAGGGTGCGAATGCTTGGTCCATAGTTACAGGCGATGAGCAGAAGCCGAATGGAGGGCCACAGGAGCAAGATTGGGAAAAACGAGAGAACAAGGCCAAAGTCTTGTTGAAGATGTCTGTGAAAGACAATGTTATTACGCACATCAGAGACTGTAAAACGTCCGCGGACATTTGGACGAAAATCAAAAGTCTGTATGAGACCCATAATACGAGCAGAGTCTTGGCACTTAAAAGCAAGCTATTTTCAATGAGGATGGATGAGAGGGAGACTGCTACTGCATTTGTTGCAAGAATTAAAGATGTGAAAGACGCATTGGTGGCCATCGGAGTGGCGGTGTCTGATGAAGATCTTGTTGCAATCACAATGAACGGGATGCGTGATGATTTTCAAACGTTCATCACTGGAGTGTCGGCAAGGGAGAAAACGCCCTCATTTGATGATCTCACTGGGATCTTGCAGCAAGAGGAGGAGCGGCGACAGAACTTGAACCCCCAGAGTGATGATCTTGCGTTGATGGCGAAACGACGATCATCCAAAGGAAAGCAGTCACAGCAGCAATCAAAGCAGAAAGGAGGAATATCACAGAAGAATCTGCATTCTCATAAAGGTATGCTTGCAAATCATTCTGAAAAGAAATGTTATTATTGTGGAAAGACGGGTCATATACAGAGAGAATGTTATAAGAAGCAGGTTGATGATGCAAAGAGGAGGCAGGCAAATGCAAAGCACAGAGGATACTTTGTTGAAAAAGAAGACTTCAGCCATGAATTTCGACTCTTCACAGTCGACTGTGCCCTTTCAGCATCTAATGAAGATGACATTTGGTATGTCGATTCCGGAGCATCCTCTCACATGATAGGTAAAAAGGAATTTTTTGATAGTCTTGAAGAAAGTATAAATGGATCAAAAATATATCTAGGAGATGATAGTGGATACAAGATTAAAGGTCATGGGGTGATTTCAGTTAAGTTACCAAATGGAAAAATTAGTCACCTTACAAATGTTTTATATGTACCTGGAATTAAGAAAAATCTGATATATGTATCCTTGATGGCTGATCAAGATATGCAAGTTGAGTTCTTCAAGACTCATTGTGTGATAAAGTTGCAGGAATGAAATAGTGGCAACAGGCATGCGAGTTGGAAACCTTTACAAACTGGATGCAAAAAGCATACCAAAGCAAGCCATGGTTGCAGGAGGATCGACAGCCGAACAACTTTGGCATCAGAGGTTCGGTCATTTGAATTTGCAGGACCTCATGTTATTGCAGAAGAAAGGTATGGTCGAGGGACTCCCTATCTTTCGTAATGTTCAATTAAATTGTGATGGTTGTGCCTTAGGAAAAATGCATAGAGAACAGTTTCCTGTGCATGATAGAAGGAAGGAAACAGATGTTTTAGAACTAGTGCACACTAATGTATGCGGACCTATGCAGACAAGGTCGCTAGGAGGAGCATACTATTTTTTGTCATTTACTGATGACTGCACTAGATTCATGGGTTTATTTTTTGAACAAGAAAAGTCAGAATTTCGAGTGCTTTATAGAATTTAAAACCTTGGTGGAAAAGTAGTTTGGTAAGAGTATAAAAATTCTCCGATCTGACCAAGGGGGAGAATACAAGATAAAGGAATTCATGAAATTCTGGAAAACTCACAGGATTGTTCAGCAGTATACAGTGCCACACACACCACAGCAGAATGGAGTTGCAGAGCACAAAAACAGAACCTTGGTGGAGTGCGTAGGGAGCATGTTACAAGGTAAGGGTCTGTCTAATAGCTTTTGGGCAGAGGCTATTAATACTGCTGTATATTTGAAGAAAAGAAGTCCTACCAGGTATCTTGGCTTCAAAACCCCTTTTGAAGCTCTATATGGATTTAAACCAGCAATAAACCATCTAAGAGTATTTGGGTCAAAAGCATTTTCCCATATACCCAAAGCTGATAGGAAGAAATTAGATCCTAAACAGGGAAAATTTTAAGAACCCCCCCTAAATTTATAAATATAATAAATGGGCGAATCTCCATGGTATATAGGAAAAATGGAAGGCGATTTTATCAATAATATAATATGTATATATAATTTTTTGGCGAATCTCTCACCAGGCATGGCGAATATTTTACTCAATTATAAAATCTTGTAAGATCTTGGCCAGTCTTTCACTAAATAATAAAACTTTGTAAAGTCCTAGTGAATCTTAGCATAGGCTACATGTTGGTTTAATTCCCCCATTTAAATAGGCTACATTCCAGGTGAATACCATGGGTCAATACCATATGCCATTTTGGTGAATACCATGGGTCAATACCATGTGCCATTTTTATTTTTATTAATTCTAATATTAGGGTTAATAATGGTTTTTTGCATGGTATTAATAACAATCTAGTCCATGGTATTTGTCCCATAGTATTTTGGCCATAGGTTTCATCTAAATATAACCCATTTTTTGAGTGTTCGTAAATATAAGGTGACTTATGGAGTAAATATAAAAAAATGTTTTATTTGTTTACCATGCCTCTCGTTTATTTATATTTTTATTAATTTACCATACCTCTTTTACAAATATGGTATTTGGCCCATAGGATTCACTTAAATAAAACCTCTTTCTTGAGCCTTCATAAATAGAACGAGGGTTATGGACTAAATATAAAAATAGGTTTTATTTATTTATGATACGTCTAGTTTATTTATATTTTTATTTATTTACCATACCTTTTGAGTAAGTATAAAAAACGTTTTATTTATTTACCATACCTCCACTTTACTTATATTTTTATTTGTTTACACCCTTACATGTATATAAGGTGACTTATGGAGTAAATATAAAAAATGTTTTATTTATTTACCATACCTCTCATTTACTTATATTTTTATTAATTTACCATACCTCTTTTATAAATATGGTATTTGGCCCATAGGATTCACTTAAATAAAACCTATTCTTGAAAATGGGCGAATGGAAAGTTTTAAGTCATAATTTCAAGGGCTAAATTTACCTTTTTTACCCTCTCCCTTAAAATAAGGTGGGCTATTTAAGGTGATTTGTAAAAATGTACTATGATACAAAATATTCGCCCACTAAAAATTTAAAACCCCTTAATTTCGCCAAAGGGCGAACATTCGCCCCTAAAATTATCCTTGATCCTAAAGCTGTGAAATGCATCTTTGTTGGTTATGGCACAGAATTTAAAGCATATAAATTATACAATCCTCAGTCTCGTAAGACATTTGCAAGCAGGGATGTAGTGTTTCATGAACAGGTACAGGAAGGGAAAGATGACATTCGTGATGATTGGCACATTCCATTGGTGTTGGAAGAAAGCGGTGAAGATGAAAGAGACGAGGAGTAGAAAGAAGAGCAAAAAGAAGAACAGCAAGAAGGTGATCATGCAAGCCCAGTTATAGCAGAAGAAAACAAATTTGAGGTAAGTCCCCTACCAAGGAGGTCAGGTAGGAAGACGCAATTACCATTAAAATTGAGAAACTATGCTTTGATGTCAAAAGTTTTGAACATTGTAGAACCCTCTAATTACAAAGAAGCTAGTCAATAAGGAATGGAGAGCTGCAATGAATGAAGAAATGGAATCAATCCTTAGAAATGATACTTGGGATTTAGTTGAGCTGCCTAAGAATAAAACACCCATAGGATGCAAGTGGTTGTTTAAACCAAAAATGAATGCAGACGGAAGTATAGATAAGTTAAAAGCTAGGCTGGTTGCAAAAGGATATTCACAGCAGGAAGGTATAGATTTTGATGATACTTTTGCACCTGTAGCAAAGCTAAATACAATCAGAATGCTTATTGCTTTAGCTACTAAATGTAATTCGGAATTACACCAGCTTGATGTTAAATCTTCATTTTTAAATGGTGATTTAAAAGAGGAAATTTACTTAGTACAGCGAGAAGGATATGTAAAGCAGGGGCAGGAACATCTTGTTTGCAGATTGAAGAAGGCTTTATATGGTTTAAAGCAAGCACCTAGGTCTTGGTATGAAAAGGTTGATTCTTTCTTTGTAGAGTATGGTTTCCATAGAAGTTTAAATGACCCAAATTTGTATACCAAGTACAATAATCAGGGGCAGATTATTTTGATTTCTCTGTATGTGGATGACATGATTATAACAGGAAATGTAGATGATTTAATCAGAGGAATCAAAAGGCTTATGGCACAAGTTTTTGATATGAAGGATCTCGGAAGCCTTCACTACTGTCTGGGATTAGAAGTATTCAGGGATACTGGGCAAACTCTTCTTACCCAAGGGAAGTATGCCAGAAATCTGTTGGAAAAGTTTGGTATGCATCAGTGTAGAGCAGCAGCGACACCTTTGCAGCAGAATCTGAAATTGAACAGTGATGATGGCACTAAGGAGGTTGATGCCACAATGTACAGACAGCTGGTTGGCAGCTTAATATATCTTACAACAACCAGACCTGACTTGGCATACTCTGTTAGTGTATTGAGCCAATTTATGTCAAAACCGCTTGAAAGTCACTGGATAGCAGCAAAGAGCGTGTTGAAGTATCTTTTTGGTACTGTTAATTATGGTATTTTATACACTGATGTATCTGATGTTATTCTAGCAGGTTTTTCAGACTCAGACTGGGCAGGTAACCTGGATGATCGAAGGTCCATCACAGGTTACACATTCAAAATAGGTTCCGGGGTCATAGCTTGGAGCAACAAGAAGCAGAGTACTGTAGCCTTGTCTTCATGTGATGCTGAGTATCAAGCATTGTGTGCAGGAACTTGTGAAGCGATCTGGTTGAGGAGGCTTCTCAAAGATGCAGGAAAAGAACAGAAGAATCCCACTTCCATCAAAAGCGACAACCAGAGCACCATTAAATTAGCATACAATCCAGTGTTTCACAAAAACACCAAACATATAGACACTCAGTTCCATTTTGTTAGAGAGAAAATACAGTCTAAAGAAATTGCTGTTGTATATTGTAAAACTTGTGACAATGTGGCTGATATTTTCACAAAGCCTCTTGCATGAGTGAAATTTGAATTGTTTAGAAAGCTGCTAGGAGTCCAGGAGAACCCTTTCTCGATTAAGGGGGGGAGTTAAAAATAATTAATATTATTTTTTTATTAATGGAGAAATCGGTTACATTGTTGTAACGTTCTCCCTAGTTTAGGATTAGTTCCTAAAGTTTAGGGGTTTGGGTGCAACTTCCTAATTCCTAGTATTGTATTTAATGATGTAATCTTTCATTGTTAAAAATAGAGTGTACGAGAGTGATCTCTCTGTTGCTGGTGAGTGTAGTCTCCAGGTGCAGGACACACCAGAGAGCTATATCTCTTTATTTTCAATTATGTTCACATTTTATCTATCAGATGTACTCAAATAAGATGTACTATTTGTTTTTATTAATATAAGTTCAGAAGCATTTTCTTCCTCTCGAAAAAAAACTCAACCATGCTTAACTTCACCATGTTAACGAATATGAAATCTGTGTCCCTGCGTTGCCAAAACTTTGTGTTGATATAGAATCAAAAAATTGCAAGTAATGTAATCAAACATTCCAGTGGACCACCGTCTTGGAAAACCAAATCAGTTTGGAGCTTCTAGTTTAATGTTTGCTTGCTATATATATAAAGGGTTCTTACAATGGCTTACAAATACATTAAAAATAGCACTGCTTTGAAAAATAACAATAATTTAGTTATTTAAGCATTCAGTTTCCAATATAAGCGAAACTATTTACACGTAGAGACAATTCTGAAATCAGTGTAAGATGTTTACTGGAGAGATTGCGAATCTACACAAATATCTCTTTATTTGAGCCATCAGTGCATTGCGCTGTTGGAGGGGACTTGGGCATCCCTTATACTGGAGAACCCAAAGTGAGCAGAAAGCCATAGCTGCACTGAAGCTTGGATCTTAAAGAAGCTACAGAATTCTGCATGATTGATAAGTGATCCTGACCCATATTGTTAGGCAATGGAATTGAATGATGGAAGCTGCCTGCCTCTAAATGTGGGGCCTGCAACCATAATCCTGAGTTTGGCCAATTTTCTGTGAGGTCGAGAATAATTGTGGGAAATAAGCTTGAGGTCCATATTCTGGCAATACAGGGTATAAATTGGTTGCCTTCAACCAAATTTTCTCTATTCTTCCCCTCACCAATGAGCTGGTTGGATGCCCAAACGTGCATAGCAGCCATAGCCAAAGGACTCAGAGAATGAGCGTGTTCGCCTTCGTAAGTTGTCATTACAATTGTGGGATCTTGCGCGCATCTCTGAACCTGTTCAAAATTCTCAATGATTTAACATATTAATGTTCAAAATTCTCAATGATTTAACATATTAATGTCAATAGGTGGCCTCGAATGTATTTCATGGTCAACCAGACTTTTAAGAGAAGATTACAAAGAACGAGGTGGTGTTGAGATTTTCTGTTTTGGAGCAAAATAGGAAAAATCTCAGCTGATGACAACAATATAAATTCAGTTCCTAGATTAGCTCCAGGTTGTTGGGAGGGAGTTAATGCCTCCTATATTTGATGTGAGTGAGTTAATGAGGCTGTTAGATTCTCTATGCTATATAACAGGCAACCATTCGGATGGTTTGCTGAGAGTGTGAGAGTTTTGTGAGGATTTCATGATGTAATCTCCTGTTTTGATTAATAAATTCCTGATGCCTATGTTTGGTGGACGTAGCCCAGATTGGTTGGGTGAACCACGTTAAATACTGTGTCATATGTGCTTGATATTCTGCTGTGTGTATTATTTGATTTAGCTGTGCATCTGGGACCAACAATTGGTATCAGAGCTCAAGGTGGAGCGCTGGTTGTGCTGGAGCGCTGAGGGAGTTTGATTGTTGTTCGAGTGGAGCAGAGGTTGCTGTGCGGTGATACCTGAAATACCTGGTGCGTTCGAGTGGAGCAGAGGTTGCTGTGCGCGCTGATACCTGGTGCGTTTACTGTGCGGTGCGCCTGAATGGTATGTCTTAATGCGTGGAGCCTGATTTCTAAAATATTGCTGGTGCATATTTGTAAATTGCGTGGCGATGAATTCCATTGAAGACACCTGCGTGGATATGGTAGTACATTGAAATCTGCGTGGCTATGTTTTGAATAGCGTTGATATATATATATATATATATATATATGCAACAACATGGTTATGTTTTTTGTTTTTAAAACAACATGAATATCCAATGAAAAATGGCATAGTTATATTTTAATGTTGCCGTGGATAGCTGCATTCAAAAGCTTTGGTATATACATTTAAAAACGGCGTCGATTTCTGTATTTAAACAATGCGTGTTAATTGGTGCGTGGGTATATAACCTGGATATATAACCTTCGTGGATATATAACCTGCGTGGAGCGCTGTGAACCATGGCACAACACATCAGTTTTTTTTTAATTGGCACTGCCTGGTACGCTGGTAAACTGCGTTGACAGAGGAATCGGTTGACAGAGCTTGATTCAGGTAATTGAATGCACGTGAACACATATTTGTTTTGCGTGTGGGTTTTTTTTGTTTCGCTGTGAGCGCCGGTTTTCTGAGGAGCTACATAAATTTTATACTAGGTATCAGAATACTGTCTTTGTAAGCCTGAACTTTGCTTACAGATATATGAAACTGACGGTGGCAAGAATCATTTGCAAACTAAATTCTAGTTGGGTTCATAACGACGGCTTTATATATATATTTGCTGGTTGTTTTATATATATTTGCTGGTTGTTTAAACAGTTAAATAAAGGCAAATAGAATAAAGACAGTTCTAATATAAGTGCACAGGGCAGTTTGTTTTTTTTTATTTTAAAAAAGGCACAGGTACAAAGCCATAGGCAGTTTTTCTTTGTTGTGTAAAAACAAAGGCATAGGCAATTTTGTTTTTCTAATTGCTGGTATTTCAAATTGAAATTGGAGATTCTTTGACGAGATGGCCAAAACACAGAGTGCCCGTTTTGAAATTGAGAAATTTAATGGCAAGAATAATTTTGAGATCTGGAAGGTAAAGATGCACGATCTGCTGGTTCAACAAGGTGTGGCGAAAGCATTGTTGGGGAAAAATAAAAGGCCTCCTTCCATGACGGAGGATGAATGGGATGAGATGGACGATAGAGCTCTGAGTGCAATTCGGTTATGTCTGGCAGACGATGTACTGTTCAAAATTGTGTCAGGGAAAACCGCCGCAGGCTTGTGGTCGAAGCTTGAGAAGCTCTATATGACAAAATCTTTGACAAATCGGATTCTCCTGAAACGGCAGCTTTACGGTTTGCGGATGAAAGAAGGTACCTCAATTGCTGATCACCTGAATGTTTTTAATACCTTACTGGTGCAATTAGACAGTCTAGATGTGAAATTTGATTCAGAGGATAAGTCAATAACTCTATTATGTTCATTGCCTAAATCCTAGGATCACTTTGTTACTTCCATAAGCTTTAAGACATCAGAAATCCTTGAGTTTGACGATGTTGTTGGAGCCTTGTTGGCTGAGGAGACAAGGAAGAGGTCGAATGAAGACACCTCTACATTAGAGGTAATGATGGCCAGAGGTCGCTCAAGAGAGAGACACTCCGGGGGAAAGCATAGTGACTCTCGCTCAAAGTCCAAAGGAAAGAAGCCAAAGGTGAAGTGCTGGCATTGTGGCAAGGCTGGACATCTGAAAAAGGATTGCTGGAAGCGAAAGCAGGCTGCTAAAGAAGGCTCTTCGACAGAAAAGAAGGAAGCCAACACAACAGATACAGGTTCAGTATCTGGTTCAGGTATGAGTGATGAGGTATTGTCTGTTAATGTTTCAAAACATGATCAACATTGGTTGTCAGATTCTGGGGCATCTAACCACATGTGTATACATAGAGATTGGTTTAAAACATATAGATCAGTTGATGATGGAGTCGTGTACATGGGTAATGATGTCACGTGCAGTATTGTTGGAATAGGAAGTGTACAACTACAAATGTTTGATGGGACAACAAAAATATTAACTGATGTGAGGCATGTACCAGATTTAAGGAAAATTTTGATTTCATTAGGAGCACTTGATTCAAATGGATATAAAACTGTAATTCAAGGTGGAGTAATGAAAATTTACAAAGGCATCTTAGTAGTTATGAAAGATAAGAAAGTAGGAAATCTATTTCAGTTAGAAGGTAGAACTGGGTCAGATCATGTGTCTATGTCTGAACATGACAATAGTTCCATTCACTTATGGCATCAAAGATTGGGGCATATGAGTGAAAGAGGATTGAAAATTTTGGCTGACCGAAAGTTACTTCCTAATCTAAGATCTGGAAAATTGGATTTCTGTAAACATTGTCTGTTTGGTAAACAAAGTAAACAAAAGTTTAAAACAGGCAAACATACTAGTAAAGGCATACTTGATAATATCCATTCAGATGTTTGGGGTCCAGCCCCTACAGCGTCATATGGTGGCTCGTCATATTTTGTATCATTCATTGATGACTTTTCTAGGAAGGTATGGGTCTACATGTTGAAAAAGAAGTCTGATGTTTTTACAGTTTTCAAGCAGTTTAGAGCATTGGTAGAAAACAGCACTGGTAGAACAATAAAGTGTTTAAGAACTGACAATGGTGGTGAGTTTACTTCCAAGGAGTTTGATAGCTATTGCAAGGATGCAGGGATCGAGAGACATAAGACCACGGTTTATACTCCTAAGCAGAATGGAGTTGCTGAACGCATGAACAGGACTCTTCTAGAGAGAGCAAGGTGTATGTTGAGTAACGCCGGGTTGCAAAAGGAGTTGTGGACGGAAGCAGTGGTAACAGCTTGCTATGTGATAAACCGATCTCCATCAACGGCAATAAGCTGCAAGATTCCGCAAGAGGTATGGAAAGGACACCCTTGTGACTATTCTAAACTCAGAGTGTTTGGTTGTAATGCATATGATCTAGTGCCTAAACATCAGCGAACTAAATTAGATCCGAAATCGAAAAAGTATGTCTTTGTTGGGTATAGTGATGGAACAAAGGGATATAGATTGTGGGATCCTACTACCCGCAAAATCATCATCAACAGAGATGTAAAGTTTGATGAATCCTCTCTTGTACAGTTAGATGTAAATAGTAGATTGAAACAGGATGATGTATCTGATTTCCAGCATATTCAGTTTGACAGCATTTCTAATGATAGTCATAACGACCATAGTTCAGATTCTAGTCATGAACAGGTTTCAGAATCAGATTATGAACAGGGTTCAGATGGAGGTCATGAACAGGTCTCAGATGGCGATCATGAAGAAGTTCCTACAGATGATAGACAGCCAATTGTGGAAGCACCAGAAACATTCTTAAGGAGGTCTACAAGGATCAAACACCCTCCGAGAAGGTATGATGATCATGTTACTTCAGTTGCTTTGATCGCTAATGATGGTGAACCTTTGTGTTATCAGGAAGCTGTAGAAGGTTCAAATAGTGACAAATGGAAAGCAGCCATGAAGGAAGAAATGATGGCCTTAGGTAAGAATGGCACGTGGGATCTGGTTGAACTTCCCAAAGGCAGGAAAACTGTGGGATGCAAGTGGGTGTTCAAGGTGAAACAGGGTGTGAATGATACGGAAGACAGGTACAAAGCGAGACTGGTTGCAAAAGGGTTTTCTCAGAAAGCTGGCATAGACTTTCATGAAATATTTTCACCAGTGGTTAAAATTGTTTCAATTAGAATTGTGTTAGCATTAGTGGCTTTGTTTGATTTAGTGTTGCAGCAATTAGATGTTAAGACTGCATTTCTACATGGAGATTTAGATGAGGAAATATATATGGAACAACCGGAAGGGTTTGTTCAGCATCACAATGAGAAATTTGTCTGCAGGCTCAAGAAGTCATTATATGGCCTGAAGCGGTCGCCTCGGCAGTGGTATAAGAAGTTTGATTCTTTCATGTTGAGTCAGAAATATGTAAGAAGTGAATATGATCATTGTGTTTACTTTAAGCAGTTAAATAATGGCATGTTCATTATCTTAGTGTTGTATGTTGATGATATGCTTTTAGCAAGCAAAAGCATTGAAGAAATCAACAAGTTGAAGACTCAGATGGCAAGGACGTTTGATATGAAAGATCTAGGAGCTGCAAGATAGATTTTGGGCATGGAGATTTTCAGAGACAGGAGCAATGGTAAGCTATGGCTATCACAACAAAAGTATATTGAGAAAATACTTTTGAGGTTTGGTATGGATAATATGAAGCCTGTTTCAGTCCCTTTAGCTTCCCATTTTAAGCTTTCTTCGAGTTTATGTCCTAATACAGATGAAGAAAAGGATTATATGTCTCGAATTCCATATGCCAATGTAGTAGGGTGTTTAATGTATGTGATGGTTTGTACTCGACCAGATATTTCACATGCAGTTGGGGTTGTCAGCAGGTACATGGCAAATCCAGGTAAAGAACACTGGTCAGCCGTGAAATGGGTGCTTCGGTATTTGAGAGGCACAAGTAGTTATTGTATAACTTACAATAAGAGTAGTGAATCTGTTTGCGGATATGTTGATTCTGATTTTGTAGGTGATTTGGATAAGAGAAGGTCAACTTCAGGGTATGTCTTTACTCTTGCAGGTGGAGCTATTAGTTGGATGTCAAAGCTACAAAACATTGTTTCTTTATCCACTACTGAAGCAGAGTACATTGTTGCTTCGCATGCTTGCAAAGAGGCGGTTTGGTTGAAAGGTTTGCTTGGTGAGTTTGGTAGGTTACAGGACAACATCAGGTTACTTTGTGACAGTCAAAGCGCAATACATTTGGCTAAGAATCTGGCCTATCATAGTAAATCAAAGCATATTCCAATCAAATATCATTTTGTAAGACAGGTTATCACTGAAAGGGGAGTTTCTCTTGAAAAGGTGCATACAAAGGAAAACTGTGCAGACATGTTCACAAAACCAGTTTTGTTAGAGAAGCTACGTTGGTGTTTGGCTTCTCTTGGCTTGCAGAAAAGATAAAATAATAATAACAGGGCATCAGGCTAATTGTTGTCAAGGTGCAGATTGTTGAGATTTTCTGTTTTGGAGAAAAATAGGAAAAATCTCAGCTGACGACAACAATAGAAATTCAGTTCCTAGATTAGCTCCAGGTTGTTGGGAGGGAGTTAATGCCTCCTATATTTGATGTGAGTGAGTTAATGAGGCTGTTAGATTCTCTATGCTATATAACAGGCAACCATTCGGATGGTTTGCTGAGAGTGTGAGAGTTTTGTGAGGATTTCATGATGTAATCTCCTGTTTTGATTAATAAATTCCTGATGCTTGTGTTTGGTGGACGTAGCCCAGATTGGTTGGGTGAACCACGTTAAATATTGTGTCATATGTGCTTGATATTCTGCTGTGTGTATTATTTGATTTAGCTGTGCATCTGGGACCAACAGGTGGAACCTGTTTTTTAACTGGGCAACAGGAAGCCGAAGCACATTTGTAATAAGATCTTGGAAGTGGATTGATTTTTGTCATCTTTTGCCCATATTTTCGCCACTGGCAGCCATCATCTCTCTGATCTCAACGGGTGAGGTCATTTTCTTTATACATGGTGGGAAAGCAATAATATATGCAGTGCTCATATTGAGCTTTGCAACTTCATAAACAGGATTCCATGCTTCAAACATAGAAATCATACACTTTAAATCAATCCCTCTGAAATTTCAGAATCATTAAAGGGTAGTGCATTGGAGATGTCTCATTTCTCCCCCATCTATCAGACCGGGCAACAGCAAATAAAACCATTACTTTACTTCCTCTACCATGCGAGACTTTACAATTGGATTAAGGATAGCCCAAGTGCACTGGATGCATTCGATATAGATATTAATTGGAATTTGATAGACATGAGTGTCTTCAAATAAGTGTCTTTGCTCGATTTTGACCTATTTTTTAATTAAATTTCAACTCATTTGATACTAGCGCCACAATTGAAATTCGCTATATGTATTGAAAACAACAACAACATACACTTAATTGTATATTCAGTTAGACTAGTGAGTAGTAGAGTATACATTTGTAAAATTTAGTTGTTATCATCAAAGAGAACTCCATAAGTGCATGTTTCAGTTTTCACTGTACAGCAAAGTGCATGCCTGAGTTATAACATACACTTAATTCTATATTCAGTTAGACTAGTGAGTAGTAGAGTATACATTTGTAAAATTTAGTTGTTATCATCAAAGAGAACTCCATAAGTGCATGTTTGAGTTTTCACTGTATAGCAAAGTGCATGTCTGAGTTATAACTGTATAGCAAATTAATGGCAGTTTTTTAAGTTAGGTTTCTGGATCCACTACTATATTACTTTATGTATAACTATAAAGAATATATTACTTTATGTATAACTATAAAGAATACAATATGTATAACTATAAAGAAGTAATATATTACTTTATGTATAACTATAAAGAATATATTGTATTGAATTGTATTTTTATTATTTCTTTTTAATATATGAATAAAATTCATTATTTTTTTTTTTCTATCAATTTTTTTTTATTTTCCTACAAATTTTGTTAGGTTAAATTGAATTTATACTTGTATGAATATAGATTCTAGCCAACTCATTTAAATTTAGATGTGAATGTCATAGCCAACTCATCTAAATTTAGATGTGAATGCCAAGTTCCTCATGCATATTTACTGTGTTATTGATTTATTAATGCTTTCGAGCTGTATATGTCCATAGTTAGATTTAAGCAAGTACATTATCAAGCTGTGGGTATAAATAGTCCCCTCTCATTAATATGTTAATAACACAATAAATAACAACACATATTTACTATGCTATTGACCCATTAATATTGGGCTCTATATGTTCACCATTAAATTTAAGCAAATACATTATCTAATAGATAAACATATACACTCACTTGCCTTAATGATAATAACACAACCCAATAAATAATAAATAATGGTAAAGTGTTTAGATGGTTTAGGGTTGTTCACATAAATTCTACATAACAAAAATCGATCATTACCGGGGATGGCTCAGATTTTGTTTGCACAGATAGGATTTTCTTGGGCACGACCGTCGAACTCCTGCTCAGAATGTGATGCTTCTTGTTCGGCGGCTTCTTATGACGACAAGGGCTATCATCGGTGGATGAATTGATCCGATTCTAAATCTGTGCCGAATCAAAATAATTTATTGTCCTCTTGCTTGAAGGCAGCTGCTATTCATCCATAAATTTGGCATTCTTGTTGTCCTTTTCCCATCGTCGTTCATGGCAATCCCACTGATCATATTGGGGGACAGCTGCACCCTTGGAGTACCTTGCATACAACACATCAGTGCCTAGATGATCTGGATTGAACATCTACGAAATCAGAAGGTGAACCGTGTTAACAAATTTGGACACCCATGAAACCTAATTATCCGAAAGTCAAGTTCATTTCCCAAAACAGTATAGTGTATCTGGCTTCCACAAAAGCCCTTCCACTGGTCAACCAGAGACCTGATATGCATCTGCAAGTCATTATATTTACTACTCATGTCCTTCAACATAGACTTGAGCTTCAGATTCTCTTCGTTTATGAGATTTATCTTGTCCACAACCATAGTGATCTGCACAAAATAATTTCAAACCATGCAGTTTGCAAGAAACAAACATAAATAAACAAAGAACTGTGAAAAATCCTTGAAAATACCATTTTCTTGTGACCTTCCATCTCCCTTGAAATGTTTACTGCCTGCGAGCGAAATCGGGGGAGAGGTCCTTTATGACATATTTATCAAAGTATGATGTCATGAAATTTGTAATTGGCACGGCGAGTCCCTGGACATGCGAACTCTTGCGACCTATTCCTAGGGGAGGGACACCATTACCTATGCACCCTCCCCTCCACCTCGCCTACAGCCACGTGGACCACAGCTGCTGTCATACGACACATGTCCGACGTGGACTACCACGTGTTGGGCACCGTGTCAAGGTTTCAAAACTCGCTTCCGCACTGTGTCAAGGTTTTTATGTTTAGGTCCAGTTGTTGGGCGAAGCCCTCACCAACGATGGCGCGGGACGGCTCCAATATCTACGTACTTTGCCTGCCATGGTTGAGCTGATGTCCGCCATTGTTTATTGATACACGTCCATGGTTGGAACAAGGTTTCTATTATTCTTGTCGTTTTCCACCTACAATTGTTGGTAATTCTGGACCGCCAGTGGTTTAGGGTTTCCTTGGTGGTGGTTTAATTCGGGCTATTTGTTGTTTGGGGAGGAGCCAATACCAGTTTCAGCCAATTTGAGTTCGAAGGTTGCATTTACAAGTAATTGTAAGTTTTTGTGTTTTTTGTTTGGTTTTTTTGGCTTTTTTGTTGTCCAATTTCTAATTTCCAACTTGTTGCAGGTGTGGCGAGCTCTGGAGAAGCTCTGGCAAAGGTGCAGTGAGCTCTGGACTTGGACATGGCTTTTATCCGGTAGGATTTTAATCCTACCAGCCATTTCTGATGTGTTTTTCAACACAAAACACCTTATTGGAATTTTTGTTAACTTTGCATGGCAGGTTTTGGGTTTTGTAGGTTAGGGGTTTTGTTTTGAGGGTTTAGGGCTTTGCAGGTTAGGGGTTTAGGGTTTTGCAGGTTTCCCATCATGTCTCCTCACTCTTTTTTTGGGCAAAATTCTAAATTTTTTAAGCCTTGAAACAACCCCTAAAAGCTCCTCGACACCTCATCCACTCAAGCCTTCTACTGCTCCTCTTTTCAGCGGCTTACCTCCTCTTCTCGGTTGCCTGTAGCAGCTTCCCTTCCCTCTACTTCAGCCCCTACCTTTCTTCTTCCTACATCGCCTTGCCACTGTCCCTTCCTCCTTCTGCCTGTTGCTACCTTCAACCCTGTCGTAGCCTTGCCTTGGCCTTGCAACAACCTTCATTCCCTCCATGCTGCCTCCATCTCGCCTTAAAGCTGCTCATAGATAGGCTTGTGGATGTGAATGAACTTAATAAGCATGTCGATTAGTGATTTTGAGATTGTGTGGATGTGGATGATTGCTTCAGCTTTCCTTATCATTTGAAAAAATTGATAGATCACAAACAGTTCCGTAGGTATTTGTCCTCTTTAATCTGTCTTTCATCTAGGCAGAGGTCAAATTATTTTCTAGAACAAACCAATCTAGTGGAAGTTGTTTCATATATGATAACAAAGTTGACAAGAGAATATTAGTATGATTGTAAGCAAGAAAAGTCTAGCAATCCTATTATGCATCCTCTAGATTTCGAGATCCCTTTGGTGTTTTTTGATGGGGCCAGTCAAGGCCATCCTCCTCAGTGTGGAGTAAGAATTGTTCTTCACTTAAACTCCTCTCATTTCTTTTATCTCCATTATGCTCCAGGCTTTGGTTCACATATATGATATGAAGGTAGAATTTGCTACTCATATTTTCAGGGGAATCAACACAAAGACAAATAAGTTGTCTAAGGAAGTTTTGTCCCTCTAAGGTAAAGATTTTCTCTCATGAATTCTTGGATGCTCATTTGATTAAGGACATGTCCCTCTTTTTAGGTTTTAAATTCCTTTGTCCCTTTTGGTTTTTTAGTTTTTTGTTGTCAAAGTCATTTTACAAAGTGGTATTTAGGATATACAAGCTAGACCTCTCCTTTTTGGCCTTTTTCTATAATTGGCCATGAATGGACCGGAGATAAGCTGGTGGATGTGAATGAACTTAGTAAGCATGTCGATTAGTGATTTTTCGATTGTGTAGACGTGGATGATTGTGATGAGCTCCAAAAATGGGCAACTTTATGGGCTCATTTTGCCTATTATTCTTGATTAATCCACCATTATTCATAGTCTTATGCATGATTTTGAATATGTTTATGTTAATTGAATGAATGGGAATAGTCAGTTGACCACAAAGTCTAATACATGCTTATTGCAGATTTTTGGACATTTTTTGGACCAAGGTCAGGCATTTATGAGCAAATTGGCAGCCAACTACGAAGGAACAAGGCTGACGATTTGTAGGAGGGGTGTCTCCTACACTAAATGACCCCTTCCTCGAGTTCTCCACCATCAGCTTGGAGTTCAACAGCCCACCAAAGATGATTTCAAGGGGCAGCCGGGAAGGTTTAGTAAAGTGACTGATTAACTGTAGTTTTGGGCAGCCAAGCTCCTAAAGTTAAGGAGGACTGTTGGGAGTCCTCATGTTGCATAAGTAGGAAGGCTACAAGCCTTGGTAGTTTATCTATTGAACATTTTGTTTTCGCACTTTAGTGCAGCTCTACATTTCAACTAATTTTCAAGCTCTTGCTGTAAACAGTTTTGTGACATGACTATTATTTTCTGAGTAATGAAGATGAATCTAGCTTTGCACCAGCTCTGAGCTTTCTTAGGAGGTCGTAGCTCTTGGGGTTGGGCCCAACCCAGATGCCAGTATCTCCTTTGCGTACTTTTATGTGTTTTCCTTCCATTCATAGAATAGTTTCTGTTATTTAGGCTAAAAGCTTGCTTTGTTACTTAGGTTGATTTTGATGTTTAAGATAGCTCTTCATGCTTAAGGTTGATTTGACAGTTGGTAATAGAAAAGATCTACAAAAAGGCCAACAAGCAATCCTTGATCTCATCTCTCCCTCCTTGGGACCAAGAGCTAAGACCAAGGCATACTTGTTGCCACAAAAACACTATTTTTGCCTTCCAATGCAATTACTAGTGCTAGATTTTAAGTTGAAAAAGTTGATATCAGTTGTCTTTTCATGTTTAGATCTGTTCTTTCTTAGTTTCCATAGCTCTCTTGCATGATTTCCTATCTATAAACTTATGTTCATCATGTTTATGGTTTTTAGGTTAGATTAGGTCAAAATAGATAGATCTCTAGTTTTTTTTCAGTCTTTGTTCGATCAGTTTTGGAAAATAGTGTGAAAAGCACCTGTAATACATTCCTACCTACCTTTCCTCCATCATACAACTTGTTCCAGCCCCTAATTCAATATTTCTTCCCTTCATTTGCCACACTTTCCCAACTTACCCTAATTTCTACATTTTTGTGTAACATTGCTCTCACCATCCTTGGACAAATCCAACCATCCTCATCACTCCTTAGTTTCATTGACAAGGTCCTAGACCTGTTAACACCGTTATCCATCCTTCGTTTCCACTTTCCCATCATTTTTCCACCATCAACCCTCTAAAAACCACTTTCGGCCTGTTCTTGTACAACTTCCTGTAGAACCCCTGTAGACTTCTTGTAGAAGTTCACACGAGCAGTTGTTCGAGATATGATTGTTGTGGAATTCTCTAGAAGGGTGCTAGGGACCCCTTAGGCCCTCTTCTCACCTTCTCAACCTCCTACAAGCGCCCACTCCATTTCCTTTCGCCAACAAACCTCTGCACAATCAAAAATAGTTAAAACACATGCATAATAATTCTTCATAAAACTAATCAAAAATACAAAAGATGATTCTTCCACATTTTCCTTCAAAAGTAGCTTAACCACATGCATATTACCTTTTCAAGAGTCAATTACATCCATTTCAGCAGCTTTCATCTCTTTTCTTGCACAAGTAGGGTTAGTCGGTAAAACTAGGGTTTGCTAGGGTTTGCGTTTCCTTTCAGCTTTGATCTTCTTTCAACAAGTAGAATAGCCCTTTTGAGATTAGCTTTCTTCCATCACAATTAAAAGCTTCTTCTGAGAACCCATAGAAGTTGGCTTGAGCTCCTAGTGAACTTGTGCCAGCTGATCAAGTCACAGCCTGTAGTAAGAGCTAGTACTTGTGTATACAACACCATCGCTTCCAAGTTTGTTATGAACTACCATGTTGATAAAAGTAAAGTAAGGAGTCCCAGGAGTTGCAACATCATTTCTGCAATACTAGAGCTCACCATCTTTTTGGCACCATTTCCGGGGAAGCGTCAGAGTATTTTTGATTGTTTCTTTTCTTCTATTTTCTACTGCAACCTCCTACTAAGTAGTTTATTTCAGCAAGAGTAGAGTAGTTGTTTCATTTCCATTTTGCAATTTCATTTCAACAAGTGTAGATTAGATATTTCCCACTTTCATAGATTAGCATTTCAATTCCACAATTTCAATTCTACAAGCATAGATTAGCATTTCAATTCTACAAGCATAGCTTAGCATTTCAATTCTGCAATTTCATTTCAGCAACATACATTAGTCATTTCCTGCTTTCATTTCAATTCTGCAATTTTCATTCCAGCAAGGTTTATTTTAGTTAGTTGCAGTTTGTTGTTCAATCAATTTTAGTTTTGTAGGTACAAGCAGAGGAAAACACAAAAATAAACCAAAAATATTTCCTTTCATGCCTCGTAGGAACATAGAAAATTCAGGAAAATTCCTACCCAACACCCCCAACACATCACTAAGTCACCCTTCTCTCTTCTTTGGTGGCAGTGATCCAGAAGATCATATAGGTGAACCTCCAGAGATATATGAAGATCCTATAGCAAAAAAAGAGCAAGAAAACATTCCTCTTGAGACCATGGTTGAACAGAGAAACAGTATAGGAAATAAGGAGAGAATAGAAGGCGCCTTTCCCATCTGAGAGACCAATGGGGACACAAAAATAAAAAACATAAGTCCCTCAGCCTTACCTCACTTCCATGGATTGACCACTGAAGACCCTGATACCTTCTTGTTTGAGTTTGTTGTCCTTTGCTGAACTTATGACTATGCAGAAGACAAGCAAAAGTTGAAACTCTTTCCCTCTACCCTCAAGGATGCAGAACTCCGTTGGTTCATCAGGTTACCTGGAAACAGTATCACAAATTGGGCTCAGATGTAGCAAGCCTTTAACAAAAAATACTGGGATTACTGTAGGTAAAAGGAAACAAAGGGAGAAATCTTTTGGATGACCATGGGAAGTGATGAATCTTTAAAAGACTATGAAGAAAGGTTCCAACTCAGTTATAAAAGGGCCAGGTGCACACTTGACCTCGAATCTCTGAAGGTGGTTTTGCTCCGAGGAGTCCCTGAAGACATTATAGATACCGTCCATTTGTTGGCTGGGGGAGACATATACCAACTACCTTATGATGACATAAAGACTGTGTTTAGAAACCATTCTAGGGTATCCTGGAAGAAAGGTAGGGGGAGTCAACTTTTAGCCAGTGCCACCTTATCCAAACATGAGTTTGAAAATCAAATGGAAGGCCTCAAAAGTGAGGTGAGACAGACCATTTCCATGCAAATGGATACCTTCCGAATCCAACAGAAGCAAGAGGAAGCTGAGAGGGCTTTGGCCATCTTTTGTCCCAGATGCACAAGGAAGCATCCTAGGAATGAGTGTCCATTGCACTCCGTAGAGGTATGTTTCGGTTGTGAGGTAGACCACCCTACAAACCAGTGCCCAACCTTACCTGGATTTAAAGCTATGTACCAAGGGGCTGAAGGAGCCACTGAACTACTCTAATTCATGAACCAAAGGGGGCCATATGGACCTAGACCTTACCAGCAGGGGATGCAAGGGACATCCTAGACTTATTACAACCCCAACCAATCCACTCACATACCTTCTTGGGGTCCCCCTGCTCATCCTTCCTAGTCCGCACCCCCTCCTTGGTCATATCCATCTGAATACCATACTCAACCTACTGCTCATTCGTTTCATTCTCATGTTTAGCCGCAACCTCAGTGGAATGCACCTCAACAGGGTTGGAGGCCCATTCCAACTCTGCTCCTACTATTTTGCCTCCACAACCTGCTCAATCACAACCATTACCTCCTGCTCCTCCAAGACAACCCCAGATGCCTGCTCAACCGAACCCGAACCCCAATAACAGACAGGCCCAACAGGTATATACTGGGGAGACAGCATGCCCTACCTATGCTGTGGAGATTCAGGAGATCAACCTGTGATCTGGGAAGGTCCTCCCAAATAGCCAACCTCCTCCTAAGGAGGATGAGGAAGAAAAATACGAAAGTGAACCCAAAGCCATTCCATCCTTTCTTAAGAGACTAACTGAAACCACGCAACCAAACCCAGAAGAGACTGAACTTCTGGGAGAACTTAAATAGTTATGTGTAAAAATACCACTTCTCCAGGCCATAAAAGATGTACCAATCTACAACAAATTGATCAAAGAGAAGTGTTTCAGGTACCCAGGCAGGCGCAAGAGAGATGCCCCAACTATCAATTTCATAGGACAACTGTCCGACCTGATGTTGGGACAAGTAATCTGTCCAAAATATCTGGACCCTGGGAGTCCCGTAGTCGATGTCCACATCAATGGAACCATAATCCCCCACACCCTGATTGATCTAGGGGCGGCCATTAATGTGATGACTAGGGACACTATGCTTAAACTCAACCTTTAGAGCTCCCCAAGAAAGACCTCGACAGTACTGCAGTTAGCTGACCGCTCCACCGTGACCCCCGAGGGGATTATGGAAGATGTCATTGTCTCCATTGATTCTTAGGAATACACTGCGAACTTCTTGGTCCTTCAGACAAAGGAAAAACTCACTGGATACGCCCTCATTTTGGGAAGGCCTTGGTTAGCTACTGTAGATGCTTACATCAGTTGTCGAGCTGGGAGCATGACCATTAAGAATGGGTCTATGTCCAAACAGCTAGTCTTATACCCTCCTGCCCAACCTCTGCTAGAACATGACTTACCTCTCTGGTTGGAGGAGGAAGATGAGGATGAAGTATCCTCTGCACCATTGTGCAAAGTGGAAGCCACCAGGGGAGGTCCTCAAACCGAGGATGACCTTATTGAGAATTTAATTCAAAATCCACTTCCCAGTGTGTTGCCATTAGAAGATTTGGTAGAACACACCCAAGCCAGTGCTTTAGTGGATCTCTATGTGGCTGATTCGACCTCTCCCCGAGTCAAGAATGTGGAATTTGGCCCTAAAAGAACTTTGAAGATGAACTCATCCCTATCCCCCTCTCAAGAGAAGGAGTTGTTTAGCTTATTAAACAACCATTTGGATGCTTTTGCTTGGAGCTATTAGGAGATGAAAGGAGTCCACCCCTCAGTTTGTACCCATCACATTTACATTAAAGAGGATTGTAAACTAGTGAAGCAACCTCAGAGGAGAATGAATCTATCCCTTAAGGACATTGTCAAAGAAGAACTGCAAAAGTTGCTAGATGCAGGATTCATCTACCCCATCTCTGAAAGCAAGTGGGTTTCTCCTCTGGTGCTTGTGCCCAAGAAAAAACGGGAAGTGGAGAACCTGTGTAAATTATCGAGAACTTAACAAAGCTACCAAGAAGGACCGTTTCCCTTTGCCTTTCATAGATCAAGTGTTAGATGGCTTGGCAAGGAAGAAGTCCTTTTCCTTCGTAGATGGGTTTAACGAGTATAATCAGATCCAAATCAGCCTGAAAGACCAAGATAAGACCACTTTCACTTGTCCATGGGGTACCTTTGCCTACCGGTTCCTTCCCTTCGAGTTATGCAATGCTCATGCCACTTTCCAGAGAGCAGTACTGAGTATATTTGCTAAGCTGGTTCATGATTCAGAGGAAATCTATATGGATGCCTTTACTCCTTATGGGTCCAACTTCCAAGAAGCATTGACTAACTTGGGAAAAGTTTTAACTAAGTGTATTGAAATGAACCTATCCCTCAGTCCTGAAAAATGTGAATTCCTAATGACTGAAGGGACAGTGCTAGGTCATACAATTTCTCAGCGAGGATAACAGGTGGATCCCAACAAGATTGCTATCATCCAACGGGTCCCACCTCCAAAGGTAAGAGATGTTCAGATTTTTCTAGGCTTAGAAGGATATTATAGAAGATTCATTAAAGGTTTCAGTAAGCTAGCCTCTCCATTGTTTGGTATTTTGGGGAAAGATGTTGATTTTATATGGACTAACAACTGTCAATAGGCTCTGGATGCATTGAAAGGTAAGCTGGTAACTGCCCCAATCTTAAGAGGTCCAAACTGGGTCCTACCTTTCCACATTCACAAAGATGCCTTGAACAAAGCCATAGGAGCAGCCTTAGGACAACTTGAAGAGAAGCTAACGTCTGCCATATATTTTGTCAGTAAAAACCTATCCAAGGCAGAGTTAAACTATACTGTAACTGAGAAAGAGCTCCTAGTTGTAATCCATTCCCTAAACAAGTTTAGGCACTACATCACTGGTTATCAAACATTCGTACACACTGATCATGCTGCAATTAGGTATTTGATGAATAAACCTGATGTAAATGCTCGTATCATTAGATGGTTACTTTTATTGTAGCAATTTGATTTGATCATTGTTGATAAGCCATGTAAGGAAAATGTTGTTGCTGATTTTCTGTCTAGACTAGATTTTCCTGCAGGTGAATAAGGGATGGTGTATGATCAAATGCCAGATGAACACCTGTTTGTTATTTCAGTACTCTCTCCATTGTTTTCTGATATAGCAAATTACTTGGTTTCAACATATTTTCCACCACACCTATCCTCAAAAGAGAAGAGCAAGATCGTGAGGAAAAGAAATCCATTCACTTGGATTGGGAGCAACTTGTTTAAACTTGGCCCAGATCATATTTTGAGGCGTTGTGTTAGGGAGGAGGAATTTTTTGACATCCTCCTAACCTGTCATGATGGGCCCTATGGAGGCCACTTTGCAGCAAAAAGAACTGCATTCAAAATTTTACAGGTAGGGTACTATTGGCCCACTCTTCATCAAGATATCACGAGATACATCAGCCAATGTGACCGATGTCAAAGGATGGGGAAACTGACTCCAAGGGCTGAGATGCCCCTACAACCCCAACTGACTTTCGAGCCATTTGAGAAGTGGGGCATGGACTATGTGGGTCCTCTCAACCCTCCTTCAAAGCAAAAGTCTTACATCATTGTGTGCATGGACTAGCTAACCAAGTGGGCAGAAACAAAGGAAATCAAGACAGCAACAAAAGAAAAAGTAGCTGAGTTCTTGAGGGAAAATATCTTCTACAAGTTTGGCTACCCAAGAGAATTAGTCACAAATCAAGTAAGTCAATTTATCTCCAACTTGATTGAAGACCTGCTCACTCATCACAAGATTAAGCACAAAACTTCCACCCCTTATCATCTGCAAGCAAATGGACAGGTGGAAGTCACTAACAGAGCTTTGGAAGAGATTTTGACTAAAGTGGTGAGCAGCAGTAGAAAAGATTGGGCAAATCGCTTGGTTGAGGCCACCTAGGCCTATAACACTACTTGGAAAACTACAACAGGTTTCACACCCTATGAGCTGGTCTACGGGAAGAAGGTTTTGCTGTCCATAGAATTTGAATATAACACATTGAGGTTGGAAGCTCAACTAGACCTAGATCTCAGCCATGCACAACAAGAAAGATTACTGCAACTGAATGGATTAGATGAACAAAGAATGCAAGCCCTTTTCCACTCAGAGGTAGTCCAACTTCAAAGAAAGATATGGCATGACCAGCACCTCAAAGAAAAGCAATTTTAGCCAGGAGATTGGGAACTATTATATGATTTAAGATATAAGCATTTCAAAGGAAAATTGAGGAAAAGATGGCTGGGACCATCTACAGTGGAGAAATGCAATGACAATGGTTCAGTCCTTATCAGGACCATTGATGAAGAAGCCATCCCCATGCTCGTCAATGGGAATCGATTTAAAATCTACAAGAAGCCCCTTTCTAAGTAGGAGTTGATTGAAACTCTGGGTAAATTAGTGTTGGTAGTGGAGTAGGCCCCTGTCTCCACTCCACCCACACCTTTAACAAAAAAAATAGAAAAAAGAAAAAATGAATGAAAGATCCTTGGGTGAAAACCTCTGGGAGGCACCCAGGGCAGACAGTGAGGGTGAAAACCTTTTGGAGTCACCCTAGCTGTCTCAGACTAAAAATAAAAAAATAAAAAAAATAAAAATAAACCTAATTTATGTTGAATAAATTGCAGGTTGCAGGAAGGTCATTACAAGTTTTAGGAGGATCGCACAAGAAAAAGATAGAGGTCAACACCAGGCTACAAGAATCCCTCACAATCCATTCCTCCATGACCATTACCCTTTCTAATATTTGGTCTCATTTGGGCTAAGATTTCACCTTCTACAGGAAATTTGTATCTTCTACAAGAAGATCCTGCAGAACCTACAGAAAAGCCAAAATCAATCTCAGAAGAGGACCCGAAAGTTGGGAATCTATATATGAGGCCTGTAAACCTCCCTTCTTCTATCCATTGCCATATGTCGCCCTTTTTCCATCTCCGTACACCTCCATTGCACTCATTTTTATGTCCCTGCACAGTCACACACAGAAATCCTGTTTCTTTCATGCTACCAGCAAATTTTTTTAATGACAAATCATAGCAATAGCTTTTGACTCACCATACCTGATACCCTCCATCTAGATTCCTTATCAGTGAAGACCCTCGTTAGCAGTGTAGCCCTGCTCATTCTAGCTTGCATTTCAGGAGGAGAAGTAGCTACAGGAAATCCTACAGGATTCTTGTAGCAGCTGATCCCTCTGAAAGACATACTCCAGATCCAGGGACAACAAAGTATGGCATATGAAACATGCATGGAGCTCTACTTGAATGTGTGAACATCAGCAACAGGCCAAGGCCAAGCATGCAGTGCACAAGCAGCAACCGCAAATGAAGAAATGGGTTCCAAAATCTAAAATCTTCATAACACGGCTGCGACTACACAGGGAAGTGCCTAAACTCTTTCTTCAATTGCATAAATCATATTTCAAGGCTGCATGACTATGGGAATGGTTCGGATTGAGTGGAATTAGTGGCCAGTCAACTAGCCACCCTCGGCCAGTTACACATCCTCGTGGAATCCAAACGAGCCCCATTAAATTCAAAATTGTTGATTAGATGCGCAACCAGTGCGTGTGGAGTGTTCATTCAGGAAGAAATCTTCGGGACTAGTAGTGGTGGCAATGGATAACGGGATAAAGGGAGGTGATGGCGGTTAGACATCATGCAGAAACATTATGGCTGTGATGTAGGATCAACGGTCCAGTCCGGCCACCTCATCCCCTCACCATGAATCACGCCCAAAATTAAAAGACACCTCAGTTGAAACTTCACCACCCTTTGTTCATTCTGCACTCATGACGTTCGCGACTGGAGTACGTATTTACCACTTCCAGAGTAGATAATCAACTATCCTCCACCAATTTTATGCCTGTTTTTGAAAATCTCCTGACTATCGCGCTCTACTAGAAGCACGGTTTCATTCTACAGGAGCTGGGAGATTTCTACAGGAAGGGTTCTATAGGAAAGGCAGATAACGGCTCTATGGAAAGGAACTCGGGATTTTCTTTGGAATTCAAGCTGAAAACGAGGTAGGCTCGGGAAAACTTCCCTGTGCATGATTTGTTTGAGTAAGGTGGTAAATTCAACACAGCAGTAGTTTGAAAAAGAAAGTGGAAGTCTGCCTGTGCATTGAAAATGTGAAAGTATGCCTGCATATTTCCCTGAGTCTACATAGTTTTTTTTTCTCTTTTCATCCGAAATCTCCCCATCATTTTTCAAATTCTCTTGTAAAAAAAAGATACATGTAGCAGTAAAGGCCAGCCTGTGTGTGTGTGAAAAAACGAATGTGCATATCTATCTATGTGCTCAGAAAAGAACCTGTGTCCTTATCCTTTGTTCTGTAGAAAAAAATTCTTTCTTTTCAAAACCAGGAAGTCAAATTCATGGTGGCAGCAGTTTAAAACAGGAGAATTATTTCCATTTGGTATCAATGCAAAGAAGCACCTGGGACATTCCTTCTTGGGTTCAGAAGAAACCGAATTCAGCTATCTTCTGTTTCAGTGATTGACTGTTTTTTTCCCACCTGAGCATTTTCTTTTCTGGTTAAAACATAAAAAGAGCACTCAACACCATGCCAGGAGGATTCATAAGGAAAGAACCCTCATACTCTAGCAAATTGCACGAGCACCCTGAGGTGGTGGACCTTTTCACCAAGGCAAATTAGATATCCTTCTTTGACAAAATTCAGGGTTATGATGAGGAGATAACTAAAGAGTTTTTGATGTCCCTGAGACCACATTCAAAGACACATGCCACAATTAGTTTTAGGGGTTTGACCCTAGAACTTACAGCTGATCTCATCAGTAGAATTACTAGTCTACCATTGGGGCTCCCTTGGAGCAAAGAGGAGAGATCATTGGGATAAGTTGCTCAGAAAACATTTTTTCTACCTGAGGAGCATCCTATAGAAGACAAAAACGGGGTTAGAAGGACAAGCTTGCCTCCTCTCTGGAGTGAAGTCAATTATCAAATAATGAATTATATCACATGTGAAGGGAGGTTTAGCATCATTTATGGATATTGTTTCAGGTTGTTACACAAATTAAGGTATGGGATGGACTTTCCTCTAGCCAGAAAATTGAGCATCCCATATTTCCTCCTTCAGTCCTTAATTGAATGTGGTACAAAGCTAAATGAAGGGATCCCAGATCAGTTGGCCCACCATGGGCTCATCAAACTGTTGGTGGAAGATGCTTTACACACCTATACTATCCCCATAGCTTGGGAAATCTTCAGAAATATGTCCAGGGATGATGACATTAGAACTTTGGCTGAGAACATCACCCCATCCAACAGTGATGAGGGGGAGAAAACTGAAGAAATTGAGAAGAACAAGGATGAGGGAGCACAAGACATTCAAGCATAGGGAAAAATGGAGAAATAGCAGAAAGAAAAAGAATAATTTGACAAGCCTAAAACAGAGAAAGAGACAACAGCAAGAACAGAGAAGGGAAAAAGGACACAGATTGGAAAGGAAAAGGCCGAGAAAGCCCAAAAGAAGACTATGATGAGCCCCAAATATGGTAACATTTTGGGCTCATTTGTCCTAACTACCCTTGCTCAATCCTTCATTTTTCATAACTTATGCATCATTTTTTAGTATGTTTATGTCATTTGTACGAATAAGGGTAGTCACTATTCCTAGGTGGCTAACACATGCTCATTTCAGGATTTTTTGACACATGTTGGAGCAAAACCGAGCAGACAAGGGCTAGGAGACAGCCAAGCTGGGGTTGAGGATTTGTAGGGGGGTTGTCCACGGCATTAAATAGCCTTCCTCGGGATCTTCACCCCCAACTCCGAGCTCCAAAAGCCACCAAAACCGGATCTAGAAGGCAGCCAAACAGATTTTGTGGAAGCAGTTGTTCACTCCCAGTTTGGTCAACCAAGTCCCATAGATTTAGGAGGCCAACTTGGGCCTCGTGATGTATAAATGATAAGGCTTCAACTTTCGAGGGGGACTTTTGGAAAAACTTTTGCACATTCGGCACTACGAGCTGTCAGCTCTGTTTTGTTCTTTTGTAGCCATTATTGGCATAACTCTTGACTTATGATTATTATTTTTTAATGGGAAGCAGTCAGATTTGATCTCAGCCCTGATTTTTTAGAGGAGCCATAGCTCTCGGGGTTGGGCCCAACCTGAGAGCCTAGGGCCTCCTTCTTTGTATTGATATCTTTCCTTTCAGCATTATGATTTTCCTTGTATGCATTTGAAACACAGTTTTTTGAGTTGGATTTAGTTGTGTGGTTAAGTAGGTCATTGTTGAAAAATAGAGTTGCTTCAGATGTCTAGAATAGAGTAATGAGATAAGAATTGATAAAAGCTCTAGAAAGGGGTTGCCTGCACTCTCATTTTCACCTCTTCCTAGGGGCTGGAATTGCAGACAGTGCTGCCCAACAAAAATACTAGTTTGCTCACTCATGCAATCTCTATTGAAATGCTTTCGTTTGTAGGAGTTACTCATGCGTTCAGATCTTTTAGAATGTTCCTTTACTTAAGTGTTGTACATGGTTCTCTTTAGGAATAAAGCTACTGTTAATTGGTTTCATTAACAGTTAGGATAGATCCGTTAATGTTTTGATTGTGTGCAGGACGTGGTTGATTTCGTTAAGTATACACTGTGCGGTGCATATCCATCACTCTCTCATCCATCTAAGCTTCGTCCAGGCCAACTGCTCCACCTCCAAGTTAGGTCCCTCATCTCACAACTACTCTTTTGCCTACGTCACCCTACCTTCTTGGCCTTCCATTGCCTCTGCCCTCTTTAAGACAAGCTAGCTTTCCACACCCTCTCATCACTTCATCTCTCTGTCACTAAGTCATTGCAGACCCCTATCCTACCTCCCTATCCATTCATGCATCCTCTTTCACTCACCCATCATCCAAAATCCAATCGTAGAACATCCTGTAGAAATTTCTGAACATCCTGTAGAAATTCTGAAATATCCTGTAGAACCCCTGCAAACTTCCTGTAGAAGCTCACAAATGAGGTTTCTCGATATCCAAACTTTGTGAAACTCTCTGGAAGGGTGTTAGGGACCCCTTAGACCCTCTCTAAACCTTCCCAACCTTTCCCAAGCATTTCTCCTCTTGATCCACCCCTGCACAGTAAAAAGCCAGTTAAAAGCACACGCATGATAATTCAAAAACTTATTCAAAAATACAAAAAGATGTGTTCTTCAGATAGAGATAGCATAGGCATGTGCATTTTGCCTTTGTAGAAGTAATGGCATATTTTTCAATAGTTTGCATCCTTTCCTTTGCACCAGTAGGGTTAGTTGGTAGAATTAAGGTTTGTTAGGGTTTGCGTTACTTCTTGGATTTCAGTTTCTTTCCGCAAGTAGATTAGCTTCCTTTGAGTTAGCTTTCATCCATCAGTTAAAAAGCTTCTTCTAAAAACTCATAGAAATTGGCTTAATCCCCTAGCGGACTTGTGCCAGCTGACCAAGTGACAGCTACGGCAAGAGCTAGTACTTGTGCATACAACACCGTCACTTCCAAGTTTGTTACGAACTACCGGGTTGATAAAATTAAAGAAGGGAGTTCCAGGAGTTGTATCATTATTGCTACAATACTGGAGCCCACCATCTTTTTGGCGTCGTTGCCGGGGAAGCGTCAGAGTATTGGTGATTGCTGCTATTCTTCTATTTTCTACTACAACCTTCTGCTAAGTAGTTTATTTCATTTCCATTCTGCAATTTCATTTCTGAAAAAGTAGCGTAGACATTTCCTGCTTTCGTAGATTAGCATTTCAATTCTGCAATTTCATTTCCTGTTTCCATAGATTAGCATTTCAATTCCGCAATTTCATTTCTGCAAGCGTAGATTAGCATTTCAATTCTGCAAGCGTAGCCTAGCATTTCATTCCTGTAATTTCATTTGAGCAAAATAGATTAGTCCTTTCATGCTTTCATTTCAATTCCGCATTTCCATTTCAGCAAGATAGTTAGTTGCAGTTCAATCTATTTTAGTTTTGCAGGTACCAAAGAAAAAAAAAAAAACAAGAGCAATCAACAGTCTTTCCACTTCATGCCTCGTAGAAATCGAGATAAAACAGGCAAATTCTTACCCAACACCCCCACCACTTCACTGAGTCACCCTTCTCTCTTCTTTGGTGACAGTGATCTAGAAGAACCTATAGGCGAGCCTCCTGAGATATACGAAGATCCTATAACAGAAGAAGAGTTAGAGAACACTCCATCTGAAGCCATGGCTGACAATAGAAGAGAAGATGAGAGAATAGAAGGTGCCTTTCCCATCCGAGAGACCAATGGAGACATGAAAATGAAAAACATAAGCCCCTCCGCTTTACCTCACTTCGATGGACTGACTACTCAAGACCCTGGTACCTTCCTGTTTGAGTTTGTTGTCCTTTGTCGAACCTCTGACTATACTGAAGATGAGCAAAAACTGAAACTCTTCCCCTCTACCCTTAAGGATGCAGCATTACGCTGGTTCATGGGCTTACCTGGGAACATTATCACCACTTGGGCTCAGATGCAGCAAGCTTTCATTACCAAATACCGGGACTACTATAGGTCCAAGGAAGCCAAGGGAGAAATCTTTCGGATGACCATGGGAAATGATGAGTCTTTAGAAGATTAAGAGGAAAGGTTTCAACTTAGCTATAAACAGGCCAGGTGCACACTTGACCTTGAATCTCTCAAGTTGGTCCTGCTCCGAGGAGTCCCTGAAGACCTTCTAGATACCCTTCACATGCTAGCTGGAGGAGATATTTACCAACTACCTTATGAGGATATAAAGACTGTGTTTAGAAACCACTCTAGGGCAGCCCGGAAAAGAGGTAGAGGAAACTCCCTCTCAGCTAGTATTCCTTTCTCCAAACATGAGTTTGAAAATCAGTTAGAGGACCTCAAGAGTGAGGTGAGACAGACCATTGCCATGCAACTTGATACATTCTGAATCCAGCAAAAGAAAGAGGAAGCTGAGAGGGCTTTGGCTATCTTCTGCCCTAGGTGTACAAGGAAGCACCCTAAGAATGAGTGCCCATTACATTCGGTAGAGGTATGTTTCGTTTGTGAGGAGGACCACCCCACAAACCAATGCCCAACCTTACCTGGGCTTAAAGCCATGTACCAAGGAACGGAGGCACCCACTGAACCTCTCTATTTCCTCAACCAAAGGAGGCCACATGGACCTAGACCTTACCAGCAGGGGATGCAAGGGACATCCCAAGCTTATTATAGCCCCAACCAATATGCTCCTATGCCTTCCTGGGGTCCCCCTACTCATCCTTCCTGGTCTGTGCCTCCCCCATGGTCTTACCCACCTCAGTACCATACTCAGCCCACTACTCATTCGTTTCACTCACATGCCCAGCCACAGCCTCAATGGAATGCACCTCAACCTGGGTGGAGGCCCCAGTACAATACTCCTACCGCCATTTTGCCTCCACCACCAGCTCAACCACAACCATTACCTCCTGCTCCTCCAAGACAACCCCAAATTCCTGCTCAACCGAACCCGAATCCCAACAACCGACAGGCCCAGCAGGTATATACTGGGGAAACAACATGCCCGACCTATGCTGTGGAGATCTAGGAGATCAAACTGCGATCTGGAAAGACTCTTCCAGATCACCAACCTCCTCCCCCAGAGGACGAGGAAGATAAACAGGAAAGTGAACCAAAAGCCATTCCACCCTTTCCTGAGAGACTAATAGCAACCACACAACCCAACCCAGAGGAGGATGAGCTTTTGGGAGAACTCAAACAGTTGTGTGTGAAAATACCACTTGTCCAAGCCATCAAAGATGTACCGATATACAACAAACTGGTTAAGGAAAAGTGTTTCAGACACCCAGGCAGGTGAAAAAGAGATGCCTCAACCATCAACGTCATAGGACAACTGTCTGATCTTATGTTGGGGCAAGTAATCTGCCCAAAGTATTTGGATCCTGGGAGTCCTGTAGTTGATGTCCACATCAATGGCACCATCATACCCCACACTTTGATTGATCTAGGGGATGCCATTAATGTGATGACCAGAGATACCATGCTCAAACTCAACCTTCAGGGTTCCTTAAGAAAGACCTCGACAGTCCTGCAGCTAGTAGATCGCTCTACCATGACTCCCGAAGGGATTATGGAGGATGTCTTTGTCTCTGTTGACTCTTGGGAGTACCCTGCGGACTTCTTGGTTCTTCAACCAAAGGAAAAGCTTACTGGATACCCCCTTTTTTTGGGAAGGCCTTGGTTAGCCACTGCGGATGCTTACATAAGCTGCCATGCAGGAAACATGACCATCAAAAATGGTCCTATGTCCAAGCAGCTAGTCCTATATCCTCCTGCCCAACCTCTATTAGAGCATGACTTACCACTTTGGTTGGAAGGAGAAGAGGATGAGGTGTACTCTGCACCCTTGTGCACCTTAGAAACCACCATGGGAGGTCCTCAAACCGAGGATGATTTGATTGACGCCTTGATTCAGAATCCACCTCCCAGTGCATTGTCCTTAGAGAAATTGGTGGAGGATACCCAAGCCAGCACCTTAGTGGACCTTTGTGTGACCAATCCAATCACTCCCAGAGTCAAAAATGTGGAGTTTGGCCCCGAGAGAACGTTAAAGATCAGCTCCTCCCTATCTCCTTCCCAGGAAAAGGAGCTGTGTAGTCTGTTGGCTAGTCATCTAGATGCTTTTGCTTGGAGCTATAAGGAGATGAAAGGAGTCCATCCTTCGGTCTGTACCCATCACATCTACATCAAAGAAGATTGTAAATCGGTCAGGAAACCACAAAGGAGAATGAATCCAACCCTTAAGGACATCGTCAAGGAAGAATTTCAAAAACTGTTGGATGCAGGATTCATTTACCCCATCTCGGATAGCGAGTGGGTGTCCCCTCTGGTGTTGGTTCCCAAGAAAAATGGGAAATGGAGAATCTGTGTGTACTACCGAGAACTGAACAAAGCCACCAAGAAAGACCACTTTCCTCTACCCTTCATAGATCAAGTGTTGGATGGACTGGCGGGAAAGAAGTTTTTCTCTTTCCTAGATGGGTTTAGTGGGTATAATCAGATCCAAATCAGCCCGGAAGACCAAGATAAAACCACCTTCACTTGTCCTTGGGGTACCTCTGCTTACCGAGTTCTTCCCTTTGGGCTATGCAACGCTCCTGCCACCTTCCAGAGAGTCGTCTTGAGCATCTTTTCCGAGCTGGTCCATGACTCGGTGGAAATCTATATGGATGACTTCACTCCTTATGGGTCCAACTTCCAAGAAGCATTGTCCAATCTGGGAAAAGTCCTAACCAAGTGCATTGAGATGAACCTGTCTCTTAGTCCTGAAAAATGTGAGTTCTTGATGACTGAAGGGACCATGCTAGGACATACCATTTCTCGCCAAGGGTTACAGGTGGATCCTAACAAAATTGCTCTCATCAAAAAGGTTCCACCTCCTCAGAAGGTAAGAGATGTTCGAAGTTTCTTAGGTTTAGCAGGGTATTATAGGAGATTCATTAAAGACTTCAGTAAGCTAGCCTCGCCATTGTTTGGCCTCTTAGCAAAAGATGTTGAGTTTAAATGGACTGACGATTGTCAGAAGGCTCTGAATGAATTAAAGGATAAGTTGGTGTCTGCCCCAATCTTGAGAGGTCCAAATTGGGCCCTACCTTTCCACATCCACACTGATGCCTCGAACAAAGCCGTAGGGGTAGCCTTAGGACAAGTTGAACAAAAACTTCCATACGCCATATACTTTGTCAGCAAAAACTTATCCAAGGCAGAATTGAATTATACTGTAACTGAGAAAGAATTCTTGGCCGTGGTCCATGCACTGAACAAGTTACGACATTACATCACTGGCTATCAAACATTTGTACATACTGATCATGTTGCAATTAGATATTTAATGAATAAACCGGATGTGAATGCTCATATTATTAGATGGCTACTTTTGTTGCAGCAGTTTGATTTGACTATCGTTGACAAACCAGGTAAATAGAATGTTGTTGCTGACTTCTTGTCTAGATTGGATTTACCTGCAGGTGAGGATGGAACAGCGGATGACCAGATGCCAGATGAACATCTGTTTGCTATCTCAGTGCTCTCTCCATGGTTTGCTGATATAGCAAATTACCTTGTCTCAACACAGTTCCCTCCGCACCTATCCTCAAAAGAGAATAGCAGAATTGTAAAGAAGAGTGCCTCATTCACTTGGATCGGGGGCAACCTGTTCAAGCTTGGCCCCGATCAGATCTTAAGGCGTTGTGTAAGGGAGGAGGAAGTCGTTGACATCCTCCTAACCTGTCATGACGGGCCTTGTGGAGGACATTTTGCAGCCAAAAGAACTGCCTTCAAAATTCTACAGGCAGGCTACTATTGGCCCACGCTGCATCAAGATGTCAGAAGATATATCAGCCAATGTGACCGATGCCAAAGGATGGGGAAACCGACTCCAAGGGACGAAATGCCTCTCCAACCTCAAGTGACTCTTGAGCCATTTGAGAAGTGGGGTATGGATTTTGTGGGTCCAATCAATCTTCCTTCAAGGCAAAGGTCTTACATCATTGTGTGCACAGACTACCTGACAAAGTGGGCAGAAACCAAGGCAATCAAAGTAGTGACAAAAGAAAAGGTGGCTGATTTTTTAAGAGAAAACATCTTCTAGAAATTTGGCTACCCAAGAGAGCTAGTCACCGATCAAGGAAGCCAGTTCACCTCCAACTTAATCGAAGACCTACTCGCTCATCACAAAATCAAGCATAGGACTTCCACCCCCTATCATCCTCAAGCAAATGGGTAGGTGGAAGTCACCAATAGAGCATTAGAAGGGATCTTTTCTAAGGTGGTGAGCAGCAGTAGAAAAGATTGGGCAGATCGCCTGGTTGAGGCCACTTGGGCTTACAACACCACTTGGAGGACCACAACCGGCTTCACACCTTATGAGCTGGTCTATGGGAAGAGAGCTTTGCTGTCAATTGAGTTCGAGTACAACACCTTGAGGATGGCAGCTCAGCTGGACCTAGATCTCAGCCATGCCCAACAAGAAAGGTTATTGCAGCTGAATGGGTTGGATGAACACCGAATGCAGACCCTTCTCCACTCAGAGGTGGTTCAACTTCAGAGGAAGGTATGGCATGACTGGCACCTCAATGACAAGAAATTCCAGCCGGGAGATTGGGCACTGTTGTACGATTCCAGACATAAGGATTTTAAGGGGAAGCTGAGAACAAGAAGGCTGGGACCATATGCAGTGGAGAAGTGTAATGACAATGGGTCTGTTCTTGTTCGGACCATTGATGAGGAAGCCATCCCCATGCTCATCAATGGGCATCGACTAAAGATCTACAGGAAACCTCTTTCGAGGCAAGAATTCATCAAAACTGTGGAAAAATCAGTGTTGGCCATAGAGAAGGGTTCTGCCTCTGTTTTGGGCATACCCTGAACATCAAAAAAAAAAAAGGAAAAAAGAAGAAAAAATAAAGATCCTTGGGTGAAAACCTTTCTGAGGCTCCCAAGGCAGATGGTAGGGGTGAAAACCTCATTGAGGTGCCCCTGCTGTGTTTCTGAAAATTTTTGAATAAAAAAAGACCCTTGGGTGAAAACCTCTCTGAGGCGCTCAAGGTAGATGGTAGGGGTGAAAACCTCACTGAGGCGCCCCTGTTGTCTTTCAAAAAAAAAAATAATAAGAAAAAGAAGAAAGAAAAAACAAACAAAGAAAAAGAAAATAGAAAAGAAGGAAGCAGAAACAGGAAAACAGGCTCAAGATTTGAAAATTCATGCAGGTTGCAGGTATTCCATGCAAAAAAGGAGGTCTCTCAACTCAAGGACAAGGGTCCCTACTATGCTACCAGGTGACCTCACCAGCACTCCCTCCAGAAACACTCATCTCTTCCAAGGTCTGGGCACGATTTGATCACAGTTTAGCCTTCTACAGGAAGCTACAAGACTTTCTACAGGAAGTTCTGTATTTCTACAGGAAACTTCCTATAGAATCTTTGGACGGCCCAGGACCGACTGTGTGGAAGAATTTGAAGCCTGAAGTCCAATAAGGAGGCATGCAACCAATTTTTTTCTCCATCACCCACTGTTGTCGCCTCCTTCTACCACCCCTGCTACCATACAATGGAAATACTTGCACAGTCGAATCAGAACGTTGGATTCTCAGAAGAAACAATTCTCAAATGGAATAAAGTATGCAGAGGCCCAATGCGCTACTTATCAAAGCAATCCGAGGACCCTGCAATTGTGACCGTGATTCCACCGTTTCGGCATGCACCCTAGGAGGAGAAACGGCTACAGGATATCCTACAGGAATCCTGTAGCAGTTGATCCGGCTAGAGCATACACCATGAAGGCACCTGCAACTCATAAAGCTGGCGCATGCACCATCCGCAGCCAGGCAACCGGTCTCGTAACCAGCAGCAGTCAGCAAGAAGGAACTCCCGTGCCTGTGCATGAAGCAGCAGCAAGCGGATCCGTCACCCTCGTCCTGAAGCATGAAAATAACGTCGCGGCCGCACAGGTAAGTGCCTCACCCTTTTTCGTCAAATTACATGAACAATGCTCTAAAATGTGTGCGAGTATGGAAATGAATGGGTTGAGCCAGTCGGGTAGCCATTCAACTGGCCACCGCGACCAGTACGATGGTTTCGTCCGATTCGAAAAGCATTTGTTGTGTCAAACAAGATAGGAAATAGACATGTGGGAAGCGTCCAGTCGGGGAGAAGCGGAGATCTAACAGAAATAGCGGCGGTAGATATGCAGGGAATGATTCGGCAGTCAGGCAGACTTACAGTGGAATGATAACAGGTGACGTTGTCCAACGGTCTGGTAGGGACAGCTCACCCCCGCGCCACGAGTTCCGCAGGGATTCAAATCCACCGGCTAGATCGCGTATGGCACTCCACTCATTTATCCTCAACCGCTTTGTAGTAGAGTAAGCATCCGAAATTTCTTAAAGACTGTTACTCCGAGTCCTCGGCCTGTTCAAAGGTCCGGTGGTTGCACAAAAGGCCCAGAATCACTGACACGCTCTCCAGAACCTGTGCACGACTTCTACAGGAAGCTACGCTATAGGAAGCTCACCGCTACGGAGGAAATTAATCTATTCACGTCAAAGGTCGCAAGTTGGAATGAGGTAATCCTGAACCTAGTCCTCCCATGCAATTGGTTCGAAGGGTGGTGAAGTCGACATCCTAAAAAAGTAGAATTACAGTCTGTGCATGAATTTGCAAGCGTCGTCTTACTTCTGCATGAGAATTGTTGTCGTACTGTATATGCGGGGTTTTCTATAGGATTTGGTTCATAATTGAGCCACTGTCAAGGCTCACCTGTAGACAGTCATGAATTCACAAACTGTGTGCATGACAGAGGCGTAATTCTGCGCTCTGTCTAAGGAAATCCCAAAGGTCCATCTTTTTATACGCGCCAGCCAGCTCCGGCTAACATAGCAAGCTTTCACCATGCCAGGTGGGTTCATTAGGAAAGAACCGACAGACTCAAAGAAGCTACGGGAAAACCCTGAGGTGGTAGACCTGTTTTCTTGTGCACGGTAAATGTTGTTCTGCGACAAGCTTCAAGGTTACGATGACGAGGTGGCAGAAGAATTCCTGCGAGCTTTGAAGCCAAAATCAAAAACGCTGGCCATTGTCAATTTCAGAGGGTTGAACCTCAGACTCACCCTACAGTTCATCAGCAGAGTCACTGATCTCCCGATGGGGGTACCGTGGGATAAGGAGGAGAGAAAACTAGGCCAGAAGGCTAACAAGGAGTTCTTTCTGCCGGAGGAGAAATTCTCAGAGGACAAGAACGGAGTTCGAAGAGCCAGTCTACAGTCACTCTGGAGTGAGGTCAGCCTCCAAATTATGAAGTATATCACGTGCAAGGGGCGATTCAGCATCGTGTATGGATACGATTTCCGGCTGCTCACAGAACTTAGGCACCAAATGGACCTACCCTCAGAAAACAAGTTGAGTATTCCTTACTTCCTCCTGCAGGCCATGACTGAATGTGCAACCAAGTTACGAGAGGGAACGCCAGACCAGGTAGCCCATCATGGGCTCATTAAGCTCCTCGTGGAGGATGCACTCCACACATACACCATCCCTCTCTCGTGGGAAGCCTTTCGAAACTTGACTAAGGATGATGACATCAAAATTTTGGCTGAGGAGCTCACCTCCTCCAGCAGCGAGGAGAAGGAACCAATTCAAGCAGAGAAGAAAGGAAAAGGCCAAGAAACCATGGCCAAGGCACCAAAGAAAGAACACAAGGGGAAACAAGAGAAACACCAGGCTGCCAAAACAGAGGATGACAAACCCACATTAACACCCAGGGAGAAAAGGTTACAGAGCAGGGTGGGAAGGACTGAACAAGTCCACGTCAGTGAAGGCACCTCTAAGGCAGCCTCAGCAAAGTCAAAAAGCGAAGCACCCTCAGCCAAGCAGGCTAAAATAGTGCCACCTATGTCTACAGGAAAATAAAAAATGGCTTCTACAGGAAGCCAGAAATCAGCCGCTACAAGGCTTTCTACAGGAAGTCCTGAGAAAGGAACACAGAAGGGGAAGACAGCCGAAATCCTTGCTAGGGAGGCAGCAGCTATGTTGGCCACCCTAAGTACCCCTCCCAAGCCAAAGGAAAAATGAAAGAGGGAGACCCCTCTGTATTTCAAAGCAAGGAGAAGTGTAAGAATCAAAACAGGCAGGCCCCAACCTCCATCCAGCGACCCAATTACCATAGAAGACACCCCTACCTCGCCAAGGGAGAGGTCCCCCTCAAAAATATCAGTCACTTATGAGCGGGGGAGCCCGAAGACAACTGCCTGGAAGGAGAGAATGGAAAGGTTGGCCTCAAAAACCCCGCTACAGGATGTTGAGGCCGTTCTACAGGAAATATTGGCCAGGCTCAAGGAGACCAAAATAATGGAGGGAAAGGCAACCACATCACCACCAAGGGAAGACGGAGGAGAGCCACGGAGGGAAGAAGAGGTAGAGCACATTCCAGAACCTAGTCCCCAGCCAAGCTTCATCTCGTATTATAACTTTTTGGAGGCTGGAAAAATTATTTCACAAAAATTCACAGTGTCGCTTTTTTTTGCGTTGGAGGAAGAAAGAGTGAGAACCCACACGTGGATGAGGATAGCTAAATATAAAGGAGTAGCAGATATAGGCCCCTTGGAGGAAAATCTCAAGGAGGCAAGAAGAGAATTAGCTATGGCAAAACACGTGGGAAACTGCCAGCGGGTATTCCTACAGGAAGAGAATGAGAAACTCAAACTGCAGCTACAGGAACAGAGGAAAGAAAGGGGCACAGCATCAGAGGACACTACAGCAGAACCTCAAGGCAAAGAAGGACTGCAAGTTGGTCTTGGGGAACTAAACCAGCATCTACAGGAAAGGGAATTACAAGCACAAATCGAGATACAAGCTCTCAAACAGCAATTGCAACAAAAAGAGGCACAATTGGCCTGCATGGCCAGTTGGGCCATGGATGCTCTATAATGTAGACAACCAGCCAAATCTTATGGCCTATACCTACGGGACTAGTGGCTGCAATTCCAAAGTAATGCATTAGCACAGAGGGGTATCTCCCAAATCCAAGACCCCCATCAGTTCACAAAGTTATGCCATAGCAGCTCATCAGAGGACAAGGCCAAGCTATCGAAGTTCTATCTCCATAATTTGGCCCTTCCTAATGTGACTTCATGGGATCCCAACACAGTCGTGGGAGATATGCAGTTGATGGCATTTGCCTCATGGTTGAACCATGAAGAAAAGAGAGCAGCAGAGGTCAAAGAGGTCATGAACCGAGAGTTACATGAGCCACTGCTGATTAGAGCAGAGCCAGGGGACCCCACTGCATTGATATCAGCCAACCAACACTTAGCAACCGACTCTCAAGCTTTGTTGAAATACATGGATCAGCAGGCTCAGGCTACAACACATTTCGAGGATATGGAGCGACTATTAGGGGACAATTGTGTTCATGCTTGCACCCACTGGTGGAACACATTGTCCCACAGCCTCAAAATCAGGGAATATCACACTCCAACTCGAATGAGGGAAGCTCTAGTACGGGTGCCCCTCTACAAGAAGTACATACAGAACCTCCAAGCCAGTTGGATTGGCCTCAAGCTAAGCCCACCTTTGCTTTTAGGATTGATGGAAGGCAGCACAGAGAAAGAAGAGCATAAGCAGTGGGAAGAGGTGGAAAGGAAGGCTGGGTTCCATGTCAGTGAGGAGGATACTACTTCAGAAGCCTGGGATGTGAGAGTGGCGGTGAAAGCAATGAAGGACGAGGAGCTGGATTAGTTGCTCAGGGATAAGAAATCATTTTAGCTGGGGGGTGATGATGAGCCCCAAATTTGGTAACATTTTGGGCTCATTTGGCCTAACTACCCTTGCTCAATCCTTCATTTTTCATAACTTATGCATCATTTTTTAGTATGTTTATGTCATTTGTACGAATAAGGGTAGTCACTATTCCTAGGTGGCTAACACGTGCTCATTTCAGGATTTTTTGACACATGTTGGAGCAAAATCGAGCAGACAAGGGCTAGGAGACAGCCAAGCTGGGGTTGAGGATTCGTAGGGGGGTTGTCCACGGCATTAAATAGCCTTCCTCGGGATCTTCACCCCCAACTCCGAGCTCCAAAAGCCACCAAAACCGGATCTAGAAGGCAGCCAAACAGATTTTGTGGAAGCAGTTGTTCACTCCCAGTTTGGTCAGCCAAGTCCCATAGATTTAGGAGGCCAGCTTGGGCCTCGTGATGTATAAATGATAAGGCTTCAGCCTTCGAGGGGGACTTTTGGAAAAACTTTTGCACATTCTGCACTATGAGCTGCCAGCTCTGTTTTGTTCTTTTGTAGTCATTATTGGCATAACTCTTGACTTATGATTATTATTTTTTAATGGGAAGCAGTCAGATTTGATCTCAGCTCTGAGTTTCTAGAGGAGCCATAGCTCTCGGGGTTGGGCCCAACCTGAGAGCCTAGGGCATCCTTCTTTGTATTGATATCTTTCCTTTCAGCATTATCATTTTCCTTGTATGCATTTGAAACGCAGTTTGTTGAGTTGGATTTCGTTGTGTGGTTAAGTAGGTCATTGTTGAAAAATAGAGTTGCTTCAGATGTCTAGAATAGAGTAATGAGATCAGAATTGATAAAAGCTCCAGAAAAGGGTTGCCTGCACTCTCATTTTCACCTCTTCCTAGGGGCGGGAATTGCAGATAGTGTTGCCCAACAAAAATACTAGTTTGCTCACTCATGCAATCTCTGGTGAAATGTTTTCGTTTGTAGGAGTTAGTCATGCGTTCATATCTTTTGGAATGTTTCTTTACTTAAGTGCTGTACATGGTTCTCTTTAGGAATAAAGCTACTGTTCATTGGTTTCATTAACAGTTAGGATAGATCAGTTAATGTTTTGATTGTGTGCAGGACGTGGTTGATTTGGTTAAGTATACACTGTGCGGTGCATCTCCATTAATCTCTCATCCATCTAAGCTTCATCCAGGCCAATTGATCCACCTCCAAGTTAGGTCCCTCGTCTCACAACTACTCTTTTGCCTACGTCACCCTACCTTCTTGGCCTTCCATTGCCTCTGCCCTCTTTAAGACAAGCTAGCTTTCCACACCCTCTCATCACTTCATCTCTCTGTCACTAAGTCATTGCAGACCCCTATCCTACCTCCCTATCCATTCATGCATCCTCTTTCACTCACCCATCATCCAAAATCCAATCGTAGAACATCCTGTAGAAATTTCTGAACATCCTGTAGAAATTCTGAAACATCCTGTAGAACCCCTGCAGACTTCCTGTAGAAGCTCACAAATGAGGTTTCTTGATATCCAAACTTTGTGAAACTCTCTGGAAGGGTGTTAGGGACCCCTTAGACCCTCTCTGAACCTTCCCAACCTTTCCCAAGCATTTCACCTCTTGATCCACCCCTGCACAGTAAAAATCCAGTTAAAAGCACAGGCATGATAATTCAAAAACTTATTCAAAAATACAAAAAGATGTGTTCTTCAGATAGAGATAGCATAGGCATGTGCATTTTGCCTTTGTAGAAGTAATGGCATCTTTTTCAATAGTTTGCATCCTTTCCTTTGCACCAGTAGGGTTATTTGGTAGAATTAGGGTTTGCTAGGGTTTGCGTTACTTCTTGGATTTCAGTTTCTTTCCGCAAGTAGATTAGCTTCCTTTGAGTTAGCTTTCATCCATCAGTTAAAAAGCTTCTTCTAAAAACTCATAGAAGTTGGCTTAAGCCCCTAGCGGACTTGTGCCAGCTAACCAAGTGACAGCTGCGGCAAGAGCTAGTACTTGTGCATACAGCACCGTCGCTTCCAAGTTTGTTACGAACTACGGGGTTGATAAAATTAAAGAAGGGAGTTCCATGAGTTGTAGCATTATTGCTACAATACTGGAGCCCACTAGACTGCCATAGCCAAAGCAGGCACCCAGTAAGAGAAGGAAAAGGCACACCCTGAGATATCAGTAACACAGGCAGAAACAGTGGGCATAGAGATTTTTACAGGAAGTAAAGGAAAAGAACAACAGCAAGAGGAATCCCCTGAAAATTTGGCACGGGAAATAGCAACTGTGCTTGCTATGTTAAGCACACCCACAAAAAAAAAAGGAAAAAGAAAGAGGCACACCTCCATGTACTTTAAAGCCAGAAGAAGCACAAGGATCAAAGTGGGAAAACCCCACCCACAATAAAAGGAACCAATTGCCATTGAGGATACAACCACTAAACAGAAGGAAGAGTATCCTTCCAAGATATCTATCACCTATTAAAGAGGAAGCCCAAAAACCTCCACCTGGAAAGAGAGAATTAGGATGATGGACTCAAAGGCAGCTCTACAGGGAGCTGAAACATCTCTACAAGAAACTCTAGCCAAGTTAAAAGAGACTGAGAAATTGGAGGAGAAGGTAGCCAAACAATCACAAGGAGAAGACAAGACCGAGGAGATACTGGAACCAAGCCCTCAGCCTAGCTTGGGCTCATATTACAACTTGTTAGAAAGTGGGAAGATCATCCCACAGAAGTTTGTTGTACCACTTTTCTTTGCATTGGAACAAGAACGGGTTAGGACTCACACTTGGATGAGAATTGCCAAATCCAAGGGAGTTGCAGACATAGGCCACCTAGAAGAACAACTAAAAGAATCAAGAAGAGAGTTGGCCATGGTGAGGCACATAGAAAGCAGTAAAAGATCCAAATTACAGGAGGAGAATGAGCTGCTGAAAAAACAGTTGCAGCTAAGGAAGATAGGCCGTCCATTTTGGGAGAGCAGCAGCAGCAGCAAGAAGGACCTCCAGTAGACAAGGAAACAACCAAGAAATAGTAGAGAGAGGAAAAGCTACAAGCTGATGTTGAGATGCTAACAAAACTGCTACAAGAAAAGGAGTCTCAGGCAGCAGAAGAAATACAGGGTTTAAAACAACAGTTGTAAGAAAAAGAAGCCCAAATGGCCTGCATGGCCAGCTGGGCAGTAGAAGCCTTACAATGCAGGCAACCTGCTAAGTCCTATGCATTATATCTTAAAGATCAATGGTTGCAATTTCAAATTAACACATTGGCCCAAAGGGGCATCATTCCATTCCAGAATTACAATCAGTTTATGTATTTGTGTGACAATAGCTCAGCTAAAGATAAGGCCAAGTTAGCAAAATTCTATTTACACAACTTGGCACTTCCAAGTATGAATCTATGGGACCCCAATGCTGCATTGGGAGATGTACAACTCATGGCTATGGCTTCTTGGTTAAGCCATGAGGAAAAGAGGGCAATAGAAATTCGGAAGGTTATGGACAGGGAGCTAAGTGAGCCACTCATGATCAGGGCAGAACTAGAAGATCCCTCAGCTCTAGTATATGCACATCAACACCTTGCCAACAACCCTCAAGTTCTCCCAGACTACATTGAAAGGAAAGCTTAGGCCATTGCTCACTTTGAAGACATGGAAAGACTGTTTGGTGATAATTGCATTCATGCTTGCACAAGGAGATGGAACACATTGTCCCATAGTCTAAAAATAAGAGAGTACCACTCCCCGACTAGAATGAGGGAGGCTTTGGCAAGAGTGCCACTTTATAAATAGTCAATGAAAAATATGAAGGCCAACTGGATTGGCCTAAAGTTTAGTCCTCCATTACTTTTAGGACTACTGGAAGGGGTCAAAGAAGAAGAAGAACACAGGAAATGGGAGGAAGTAGAGAGAAAGCAGGGTTTCATGACAAAGACGAGGACATCACCTTGGAAGCCTGGGATGCCAGAGAGGCAGTCAAAGCAATCAAAGATGATGAACTGGATTAGCTGCTCAGAGGATGAGCAACACATTCGGTAGGGGGGTGATGATGAGCCCCAAAAATGGGTAACTTTATGGGCTCATTTTGCCTACTATTCTCGATTAATCCACCATTATTCATAGTTTTATGCATGCTTTTGGATATATTTATGTTAATTGAATGAATGAGAATAGTCACTTGACCACAAAGTCTAATACGTGCTTATTGCAGATTTTTGGACATTTTTTGGAAGAAGGTCAGGCATTTATGAACAAATTGGTAGCCAACTACGAAGGAAAAAGGCTGAGGATTTGTAGGAGGGGTGTCTCCTGCACTAAATGATCCCTTCCTCAAGTTCTCCACCATCAGCTTGGAGTTCAACAGCCCACCAACGATGATTTCAAGGGGCAGCTAAGCAAGTTTAGCAAAGTGGCCGATTAACTGCAGTTTTGGGCAGCCAAGCTCCTAAAGTTGAGGATTGTTGTGAGTCCTCATGTTGCATGAGTAGGAAGGATTCGAGCCTTGGTAGTTTAGCTATTGAACAATTTGTTTTCGCACTTTAGTGCAGCTCTGCATTTCAGCTCGTTTTCGAGCTCTTGCTGTAAACAGTTTTGTGACATGACTATTATTTTTTGAGTAATGAAGATGAATCTCGCTTTGCACCAGCTCTAAGCTTTCTTATGAGGCTGTAGCTCTTGGGGTTGGGCCCAAACCAAGTGCCAGTACCTCCTTTGTGTACTTTTATGAGTTTTCCTTGCATTCATAGATCAGTTTATGTTATTTAGGTAAAAGGCTTGCTTTGTTACTTAGGTTGGTTTTGATGATTAAGATAGCTCTTCATGCTCCAGGTTGATTTGACAGTTGGTAACAGAAAATATCTAAAAAAAGTCCAACAAACAGTCTTTGATCATCTCTCCCTCCTTGGGACCATGAGGTGAGACCAAGGCATACTTTCTGCCACAAAAACATTGTTTTTGCCTTCCAGTGCAATTTCTAGTGTTAGATTTTAAGTTGGAAAAGTTGATATCAGTTGTGTTTTCATGTTTAGATATATTATTGCTTAGTTTCCATAACTCTCTTGCATGATTTCCTATCTATAAACTTCTATTCATCATGTTTCTGGTTTTTAGGTCAGATTAGGTCAAAATAGATAGATCTCTGGTTTTTTTAAGTCTTTGTTCGATCAGTTTTGGAAAATAGTGTGCAGAGCACCTGTAATACATTCCAACTTACCTTTCCTCCATCACACAACCTGTTCTAGCCCCTAATTCAAGATTTCTTCCCTTCATTTGCCACACTTTCCCAACCTACCCTAATTTCTACATTTTTGTGTAACATTGCTCTCACCATCCTTGGACAAATCCAACCATCTTCATCACTCCTTAGCTTCATTGACGAGGTCCTAGACATATTAACACCCTTATCCATCCTTCATTTCCACTTTCCCACCGTTTTTCCACAATCAACCCTCTAAAAACCACTTTCGGCCTATTCTTATAGAACTTCCAGTGGAACTACCTGTAGAACCCCTACAAACTTCCTGTAGAAGTTCATGCGAGCAGTTTTTCAAGATCTGACTGCTGTGGAATTCTCTAGAAGGATACTAGGGACCCCTTAGGCCCTCTTCTCACCTTCCCAACCTCCTGCAAGTGCCCACTCCATTTCCCTTCACCAACAAACCTCTGCACAGTAAAAAATAGCTAAAACACATGCATAATAATTCTGCATAAAACTAATCAAAAATACAAAAAGATGATTCTTCCACATTTTCCTTCAGAAGTAGTATAACCACATGCATCTTAACTTTTCAAGAGTCAATGACATCCATTTCAGCAGCTTTCATCTCTTTTCTTACACAAGTAGGGTAAGTTGGTAAAACTAGGGTTTGCTAGGGTTTGCGTTTCCTTTCAGCTTTGATCTTCTTTCTGCAAGTAGAATAGCCCTTTTGAGATTAGATTTCTTCCATCATGATTAAAAGCTTCTTCTAAGAACTCATAGAAGTTGGCTTGAGCTCCTATCGAACTTGTGCCTGCTGATCAAGTGACAGCCTGTAGTAAGAGCTAGTACTTGTGTATACAACAACGTCACTTCCAAGTTTGTTACGAACTACCGAGTTGATAAAAGTAAAGTAGGGAGTCCTAGGAGTTGCAACATCATTACTGCAATAGTGGAGCTCATGAGATTGCTTCAACTTTCCTCATCATTTGAAAAAATTGATAGATCCCAAGCAGTTCAGTAGGTATTGTCCTCTTTAATTTGACTTTTGTCGGGGGAGAGGTCAAATTATTTTCCAGAACAAACCAATCCAATTGAAGTTGTCTCATATATGATAGTGAAGTTGACAAGAGAATATTAGTATGATCATAAGCACGAAGTATCTAGCAATCCTATTATGCATCCTTTGGATTTTGAGATCCCTTGGGGGTTTTTTGATGGGGCCAGTCAAGGCCATCCTCCTCTGTGTGGAGTAAGAATTGTTCTTCACTTAAACTCTTCTCATTTCTTTTATCTCCATTATACTCCAGGCTTTGGTTCACATATATGATATGAAGGCAGAATTTTCTTCTCATAGTTTTAGAGGTATCAACACAAAGACAAATAAGTTGTCTAAGGAAGTTTTGTCCCTCCAAGGTAGAGCTTTTCTCTCATGAATTCCTGGATGGTCATTTGATTCAGGACATGTCCCTCTTTTTACGTTTTAAATTCCTTTGTCCCTTTTGGTTTTTTTAGTTTTTTGTTGTCAAAGTCATTTTACAAAGTGGTATTTAGGATATACAAGCTAGACGTCTCCTTTGGATTTTTGCTATAATTGGCCACGAATGGACCAGAGATAGGCTTGTGGATGTGAATGAACTTAGTAAGAATGTCGATTAGTGATTTTGAGATTGTGTGGATGTGGATGATTGCTTCAGCTTTCCTCATCATTTGAAAAAATATATATATCCCAAGCAATTCAGTAGGTATTTGTCCTCCTTAATCTGTCTTTTCTCAGGGCAGAGGTCAAATTATTTTCCAGAACAACCAATCTAGTGGAAGTTTTTTCATATATGATAGCGAAGTTGACAAGAGAATATTAGTATGATCGTAAGTAGGAAAAGTCTAGCAATCCTATTATGGATCCTCTAGATTTCGAGATCCCTTGGGGGTTTTTTGATGGGGCCAGTCAAGGCCATCCTCCTCAGTGTGGAGTAAGAATTGTTCTTCACTTAAACTCCTCTCACTTCTTTTATCTCCATTATGCTCCTGGCTTTGGTTCACATATATGATATGAAGGCAGAATTTGCTTCTCATATTTTTAGGGGAATCAACACAAAGATAGATAAGTTGTCTAAGGAAGTTTTGTCCCTCCAAGGTAGAGCTTTTCTCTCATGAATTCTTGGATGGTCATTTGATTTAGGACATGTCCCTCTTTTTAGGTTTTAAATTCCTTTGTCCCTTTTGGATTTTTAGTTTTTTGCTGTCAAAGTCATTTTACAAAGTGGTATTTAGGATATACAAGCCAGACGTCTCCTTTTCGGCTTTTTGCTGTAATTAGCCATGAATGGACTGGAGATAGGTTTGTGGATGTGAATGAACTTAGTAAGCATGTCGATTAGTGATTTTGAGATTGTGTGGATGTGGATCATTGCTTCAGTTTTCCTCATTATTTGAAAAAATTGATAGATCCCAAGCAGTTTAGTAGGTATTTGTCCTCTTTAATCTGTCTTTTGTCAGGGCAGAGGTCAAATTATTTTCCAGAACAAACCAATCCAGTGGAAGTTGTTTCATACATGATAGCAAAGTTGACAAGAGGATATTAGTATGATCGTAAGTAGGAAAAGTCTAGCAATCCTATTATGCATCCTTTGGATTTCAAGATCCCTTGGGGGTTTTTTGATGGGGCCAGTCAAGGCCATCCTCCTCAGTGTGGAGTAAGAATTGTTCTTCATTGAAACTCCTCTCATTTTTTTTATCTCCATTATGCTCTAGGCTTTGGTTCACATATATGATATGAAGGCAGAATTTTCTTCTCATATTTTCAAGGGAATCAACACAAAGACAGATAAGTTGTCTAAGGAAGTTTTGTCCCTCCAAGGTAGAGCTTTTCTCTAATGAATTCCTCGATGGTCATTTGATTCAGGACATGTCCCTCTTTTTAGGTTTTAAACTCCTTTGTCCCTTTTGGTTTTTTAGTTTTTTGCTATCAAAGTCATTTTACAAAGTGGTATTTAGGATATACAATCTAGACGTGTCCTTTTTGGCTTCTTGTTGTAATTGGCCATGAATGGACCGAGGATGGGCTTGTGGACGTGAATGAACTTAGTAAGCATGTCAATTAGTGATTTTGAGATTGTGTGGATGTGGATGATTGCTTCAGCTTTCCTCATCATTTGTAAAAAATGATAGATCCCAAGCGGTTCAGTAGGTATTTGTCCTCTTTAATCTGTCTTTTCTCGGGGCAGATGTCAAATTATTTTCGAGAACAAACCAATCCAGTGGAAGTTTTTTCATATATGATAGCGAAGTTGACAAGAGAATATTAGTATGATCGTAAGTAGGAAAAGCCTGGCAATCCTATTATGCATCCTCTGGATTTCGAGATCCCTTAGGGGTTTTTTGATGGGGCCAGTCAAGGCCATCCTCCTCGATGTGGAGTAAGAATTATTCTTCAATTAAACTCCTCTCATTTCTTTTATCTCCATTATGCTCCAGGATTTGGTTCACATATATGATATGAAGTAGAATTTTCTTCTCATATTTTTAGGGGAATCAACACAAAGACAGATAAGTTGTCTAAGGAAGTTTTGTCTCTCCAAGGTAGAGCTTTTCTCTCCTGAATTCCTGGGTGTTCATTTGATTCATGACATGTCCCTCTTTTTAGGTTTTAAATTTCTTTTTCCCTTTTGGTTTTTTAGTTTTTTGCTGTCAAAGTCATTTTACAAAGTGGTATTTAGAATATACAAGCTAGGCGTCTCCTTTTTGGCTTTTTGCTATAATTGACCATGAATGGACCGGATATAGGCTTGTGGATGTGAATGAACTTAGTAAGCATGTTGATTAGTGATTTTGAGTTTGTGTGGATCTGGATGATTACTTCAGCTTTCCTCATCATTCGAAAAAATTGATAGATCCCAAGCAGTTCAGTAGGTATTTGTCCTCTTTAATCTGTCTTTTGTCGGGGTAGAGGTCAAATTTTTTTCCAGAACAAACCAATCCAGTGGAATTTGTTTCATATATGATAGCGAAGTTGACACTAGAATATTAGTATGATCATAAGCAGGAAGATTCTAGCAATCCTATTATGCATCCTCTTGATTTCGAGATCCCTTGGGGTTTTTTTGATGGGGCCAGTCAAGGCCATCCTGCTCGATGTGGAGTAAGAATTGTTATTCACTTAAACTCCTCTCATTTCTTTTATCTCCATTATGCTCCAAGCTTTGTTTCACATATATGATATGAAGGCAGAATTTATCAATACAAAGATAGATACATTGTCTGAGGAAGTTTTGTCCCTCCAAGGTAGAGATTTTCTATCATGAATTCCTGGATGGTCATTTGATTCAGGACATGTCGCTCTTTTTAGGTTTTAAATTCCTTTGTCCCTTTTGGTTTTTTAGTTTTTTTTTGTCAAAGTCATTTTACAAAGTGGTAATTAGGATATACAAGCTAGACGTCTCCTTTTTGGCTTTTTACTGTAATTTGCCATGAATGGACTGGAGATAGGCTTGTGGATGTGAATGAACTTAGTAAGCATGTCGATTAGTGATTTTGAGATTCTGTGGATGTGGATGATTGCTTCAGCTTTCCTCGTCATTTGAAAAAAATGATAGATCCCAAGCAGTTCAGTAGGTATTTGTCCTCTCTAATCTGTCTTTTGTCGAGGCAGAGGTCAAATTATTTTCCAGAACAAACCAATCTAGTGGAAGTTGTTTCATATATGATAGCGAAGTTGACAAGAGAATATTAGTATGATTGTAAGTAGGAAAAGTCTAGCAATCCTATTATGCATCCTCTAGATTTTGAGATCCCTTGGGGGTTTTCATATGGGGCCAGTCAAGGCCATCCTCCTCGGTGTGGAGTAAGAATTGTTCTTCACTTAAACTCCTCTCATTTCTTTTATCTCCACTATGCTCTTTTGGGACCTCATATTGTCCCTTTTTGACTATATATTTTGCTATTATGTCATCCATTTTCAACCCATATCTAAAGTCCTTGTTATTGCTTTAACCCACTTTTCTAAAGGTATACAATATTTCTTCTCATTACTATACGTTTAATTTATTTTACATACAATTACATTACTTTCATAATTTATTGATTGAAACAGATAGTTGCTGAAATAGTTATCATTGCAGTCTACGTTGGTGAAATAGCTTGAAGACTGCAGGGTTATTATTACAGGTCATGTTTCTGTAACAGTTAGAACAAGGAGTAAATCCCATTGCTGAAGTGTTGGGTGTGGAGCCTGATTATCTTCTATATTCAAAGGTATCGCCACATTGGACCCCAATTCAAAATGGGGGCAGCAACGCCGCCCGTAAAATATTCACTGCAGGGGGGGTCCAGGGGGGGGCAGCTGCGACCTTTTGGAGCCCCCCCTCCTGACGGGGGGTTTCGGGGGCAGCGCTCCGAAGCTAAAAACAGCTGTAAAATTGCCTTGTAAAAGTATAGTAATTTCTAGTCAATCTGGGCCGTTCATTAGGGGGATGATCTGAAGGTAGAACTTATGTTTAGTTTAGGGTTTTTTGCCCTAGAAGGAAACCCCTCTCTTTGTATGAGGGCATTGTATTTGAGGCTGTGTGATAGATGTGTATTCTGTGAGCGACTAACAGAGAGGTGAGACTGTGAGAGAAAACAGAGGATATTACTGCAGATTTGATGTAGGTTGTGTCTCTTCATTTTGCTGGATAATAGAAAGGAAGGACTGGCTGTTCAGGGTGGACGTAGCCCAAATTAGGTGAACCCCATATATCTGTGTCTCTCTTGTTTTGTGCATTTTCTGTATTTATATTTCTGCAATATTTTATGTGTTCCATTGCTCCGTAATATATAATTTTCTAACATGAAGCAGTCGTGATTTGCATTCTAGATTCGACAACAAAATAAGAAGATCATCGAAGGAGCTACTACATTGGCTATAACTACCACATTCCAATGTCAGCATTACCATAACCATTGTAACAACATTTTGTTAATAGGAAATCTGATTTCACTATTTTGGTATATTTGGTTAAAGATAGGACTTACCATGTAATCAATTGTAATAGATGTATCCTCTTTAAAAAGAGGAGACATTTACATTAGAAGACAGACAGACTGCGGAATGGTTTTTAGCTGAAGGAGAAGAACTGGAATCTTTTTGTAACATGACATTTTGATGGATGAATAAAATACTATTCTGAGCATTTCTTTCTAGTTCTTGTTTCCTGGGGAATCTTGTGAGAAGGACAGGGCCCACCTTCATCATAAGATTCACCCATTATATTTTTGTTGTGTGCTAAGTGTGTTTCCTATCCATACCTTGTTAAAAGTTCTGTTTACTAAATGTGCTTATGCATTGTTGTTGAAATCTATTTTTTCAATTGATTGTTGCATTATTTAGTTCATCTATAATTAATTCATGAGTGTTCCATTGGCAATTGAGTTTACAGAGTGAGTTGGCAAGCATGGTAATCAGAAACGGGTGCTGAAGGTTCCTGCTTTGGGAATAGGGTCCTATTCTCTATTAGGGCATAGCTATTGCTTTCCGTTGCAGATTGATTCCTTTCCCATTAGATTACTCTTTTAATGAAATTAAGCATTCTTTGGTGATTGTCTGCAATAGATTGTTTTTGTTGTAACTCAGAGTGGAGCTTTAGTTTGCTTAGAGCAAAGTGTGACTAATTTATTTATTATTACAACTTCTATTGCTTTTGAGATTGAGCACATACAGTGCGTAGTTTCCTTTGAAATAAACAGACTTCCCTGGGTTGACAATTTATGTAGCACTTAGTTGTTTGAATTAATAAGCAATTAAAGTGACCAACATTTTGGCGTCGTTGTCGGGGAAGGCAATTGTAGATTTCAAAAAGCATTAATGTTTTTATTTTAGATATGCAGAATGCATGAGAGGACGCAAGAAAAACAACCATACAAGTGTCAAGGGTAAAGGAGGAGGAAGAAAGACCTTTATTGATGATATTATATCAAAGGCTGAAACTTCTCAGAGGCTGAGCTCTCAGAAGCCCAAGCCTCAGCTCTCCCTCCAAACAAACTACGAAACAGAGGAAGTTGTGGGTCCTGAAAAAGTTGAGGAAATAGTAGAAGAAATTGAAAAATCAACAGAAGATTTCAAGGAACCAGTTGAAGACATTGAGGGATCAATTGAGGACGTTGAGGAACCAGTTAAGGACGTTGAGGAGCTAACAGAAAACATTGAAGACAGAGCAAGTGCAGCGGGAGAGCAACCAATGGAAGAGAATAATGAAGGATTCTATAATGGAAGACAGGAAGGAAGACATTCTCTCTCTACATTGGGATTTCCTATTGGGGATCTTCCTAGGGGGGCAACTCCTATGAAGAATATCCCACTCTCAGCCTTACCTAACTTCCATGGTTTATCTTCTAAAGATCCCGATGATTTTATTTTTCAGTTTGATATATTGTGTAGAAGTTATGATTATGTTACTAATGCTCAGAAATTGAAGCTATTTCCAGCAACATTAAAAGGAAATGCACTAAGATGGTTTATGGGTCTGGGAAGTCAGGGAATCACGACATGGGAACAAATGAAGGAGAATTTCTTGACCAAATATCAAGAATACTGTCGGACAAGAGAAAAAATTGAGGAATTATTTAAGATGGTTCAGAAGGACGACAAAAATCTGGAGGAATTTGTGGAAAGACTACAATACAATTTGCAGAGATCCGATCACCCTAATGTAAGTAAAGATATTCTTAAGACAATATTATTGAAAAGGGTAATGGATGATTGTTTATAAATGCTAAATATGCTTGATGAATGGGACATATCTAAAGAATCATACGATGAAATTGCCAACCTTTGCAAGAGATGTTCAAGAGCTGCAAATAGATCAAAAAGCAGGGATAATACATATTCAAGAGTCCAAAAATCAGCCAGTGGAGGAGCAACAAGAGGTGAAATATCTAATCTACTTGAGGAATTCAAAACTGAAATGTTAAGTTCTTTTGCTTCACAGATTGATACCTTGCAGGTTAATAAGAAACAAGCAGAGGCAGAAGTTGCTTTGGCCATATTTTTCCCTAAATGTAGAGAAAAACATCCACTAAGGGAATTCCCATTGGACAAGGTACCAATTTGCACCATTTGTGAGAAGGACCATGAAACTCAACAATGCCCTTCTTTACCAGGAATAAAAGCATCATTGCAACCAACCGAGGAGGAAGTTGAAGTTGTTTATTTGCTAACACAAAGGAGGCAATGGCAACCACGAGGACAAGGTATTAACTCTAATATGCCATTTAATCATTGGAATAAGTATCCTTCTTTTAATCAAGCAAACTACCCACTCTTCAACCAAATGCAATACCCACCCTTTAATCAAATGAATTTCCCACCCATGCAACAAACAAACCCTCCCTTTGTAGACCCTGCAATGTGGACTCCTTGGCCTCCACAGCAATCTTATTTTAATCAATGGAACCCAAATTGGAGAGCTCAACAAATCCCATTCCCAAACCAATTTCCTCAGTTTCAGCAACCACTATCTCTACCATCAGGTGCTCCACCAAATAATCAGATAATAAGACCCTAGCTGCCTATACAACCGAACCCTAACCCTAATAATAATAAAGTTGTGCAAGTCATCGATATTCAGAACCTACCTACATCTCCTGTTTACCCTGTGTAGTGTAATGATATTCATTTACGATCTGGGAGAGTAGTTGAGCCGATTATTGATGATATTACCTCTTCTGACTCTGACAAAGAAGAGATAGAAAAGAATAATTTACCTAATAAGGGTACTGAAACAGTTGAGCCACCCTCTAATAAAGGTGTTGAAACAACAGAGCCACCATTCCTTGAGCGTCTAGCTCTCACTAAGAGACTGGAGCCACCTGCTTTTAATCTTTTAGGGGAATTGCAGAATCTTTATGTTAAAATCCCACTTTTACAAGCACTCAGAGATGTACCAATTTATGCCAAAATCGTCAGAGACATTTGTATTAGGAAACCTAGTAGGAAAGCTAAAGATCCCCTTACAGTTCATGTGATGGGTGATCTAGCTACTTTAATGTCTAGAAAAACTCCCCCTGTTAAATATGGTGACCCCGGTCATCCTACGATTACAGTACAGATTGGAAAAACTATTGTTTCACAAGTTCTGGTAGACTTAGGTGTTGCTATAAATATTATGACCCTTGAAACCTCACAACTATTACAGTTAAAGAATGTAATCAGAGAGACACCAACTATCCTGGAGTTAGCTTACCGTTCCACAATCAAACTAGAAGGAGTCATTGAAGATCTAATCATTTCAGTTGAATCCTGGAATTACCCAACTGACTTTGTTGTATTACAGACTAAAACAAAGTTGGGGGGACATCCTCTAATCTTGGGGAGACCCTGGCTGGCTACAACAGATGCTTTTATCAGCTGTAGATTAGGTTCAATGACAATTTCTAATGGATGTGAAAATAAGAAACTTACTCTTTATCCTCATGCCACACCTATGATTAATAATGATGATTCTATATGGTTAGATTATGATGATAATGCTACTCAACCTATTTTGACTATCAGACAAGCCTTAACTCTTAAAGATACCACGAAGGATGAAGTAATTAGTAATTTTATTTCCGAACCCTCCTCGGTCACTTCTGAAACATATAACCAGTTGACTGCAATTTTGGAACCTGAAACCCAGGAAAAGATTAAATCTGAAAATTTACCTCAAACATCAACTACTATCTCCTCTAAAAGCATAACAGTAGAAATTGAACCTGGCAAAACATTGAACATAAACCCCAACTTATCAGATGTTGAAACACAACAACTAATGAAGTTACTTCGAGAAAACAAGGAAGCATTCGCATGGGACTATATAGATATGAATGGGATCTCTCCTGAATTATGTACTCATTGAATCTATATTAAGGAAGGGTGTCGACCAGTCTATCAACCCAAGCGGCAAATGAATCCCAATTTGAGGGAAATTGTTAAAGAAGAACTTCAAAAATTGCTTAATGCAGGGCTTATATACCCCATATCTGATAGCGAATGGCTTTCTCCATTGGTGATAGTACCTAAGAAAAACGGGAAATGGAGAGTGTGTGTAGACTATAGAGCTTTAAATAAAGCCACTCAAAAAGATCATTTCCCCTTGCCATCCATTGATCAGGTTCTAGATAGTTTGTCAGGGAAGAGATTCTTTTCCTTTTTAGATGGTTTTAACGGATATAACCAAATCAAAATTGCACCCCAAGACCAAGACAAGGCCACTTTTACTAGTCCTTGGGGAACTTTTGCTTATACAGTTATCCCATTTGGACTATGTAATACTCCAGCAACATTTTAAAGAGCAGTGATAAGAATCATTTCTGATATGCTTAATGAATCTATGGATATATTTATGGATGACTTTACTCCTTATGGTGTGACTTTTGAAGATGCATTACAAAACCTTGAGAAAGTACTTAAACGTTGTATACAAGCTCACCTTTCCTTGAGTACTGAAAAATGTCATATGATGATGAATGAAGGAATTGTACTAGGGCACTTCATTTCATTCCTAGGGATTCAGGTAGATCCATCCAAAGTAATCCAGACCCTTCCTATCCCTAAAACACAAACTAATGTAAGAAGTTTCTTAGGACATGCTGGATTTGAGATTTATCAAATTTTTTTCTAAAATAGCTTCTCCTTTGTTTGTGTTACTTATGAAAAATGCTGAATTCAAGTGGATTGATCTTTGCCAGAAAGTATTTAATGAACTTAAGTATCAGTTGTCTACAACTCCTATTCTAAGGGGACCTAATTGGGCACTTCCCTTTCATATATCCTCTGATGCTTCGGATACTGCAATTGGAGTTGTCTTGGGACAAGAAGAAAATCATCTTCCTTATGCTATTTATTTCATTGGTAAGAATATGACCCCTGTTGAGCTTAATTACACAATCACTAAGAAAGAATTTTTAGCAGTCATTTATGCTATTAATAGATTTCAACATTACATTATTGGTTATCCTACTTTTGTTCATACCGACCACTCGGCTATTAAGTATTTAATGAACAAATCTATCACAAATGCTCGAGTTACTAGGTGGTTATTGCTATTACAAGAATTTGATATTACAATTGTAGATCCACTAGGTAAAGAAAATGTAGTTGCTAATTTCCTTTCTCGGATAAAAACTGATGATAATACTCTAATAGATGATTCCTTTCCTGATGAGTATTTATTTGCAGTATCTGCTCACTCACCTTGGTATGCAGACATTGCCAATTATCTAGTTGCAGGGAAGCTACCATCACACCTATCACATCAGGAGAAAAGAAAGATCATTCAACAAAGTGCTCGGTATAGCCGGATAAGTGGGTGTCTTTTCCATACAGGACTTGACCATGAAATCCAAAGATGCATTAGAGAAGATGAGGTTTATGATATATTGAAGGCTTGTTATGATGGCCCTTGCGGAGGGAATTTTGCTGATAAGAGGATAGCACATAAAATTCTCAGAATGGGTTATTATTGGCCCTCACTTTTCAAGGATGCGAAGAAATATGTTAGGGCCTGTGATAGCTATCAAAGAATGGGTCAACCTAATCATAGAGATGAAATGCCATTGAATCCCCAGGTAATACTTGAACCGTTTGAAAGATGGGCTCTAGAATTTATAGGACCCATCAATCCTCCATCCAATCAAAGATTTTACATATTGGTCAATACAGATTATATGAATAAATGGGTGGAAGCTAAGGCACTTATTAGAGCTAATGAAGAATATTTTTTAACTTTTCTATGTGAATAAATCTTTGTTATATTTGGAGTGCCTAGAGAACTAGTTACAGATGGAGGACCTCCTTTCAATTCTCATGGTTTTAAAGCCACACTTCAAAAATATCATATTCATCATAAAATGACTACACCTTACCACCCCCAAGCCAATGGTCAGGTGGAAAGTACAAACAAGGTCATAGAAGCTATTTTAACAAAAACAGTGAAGGAAAATAGGAAGGATTGGTCTCAAAGGCTATCTGAGGCATTATGGGCTTACAGAACTACTTGGAGGAACACTACAGGATTTTCTCCTTATGAATTGGTTTATGGTAAAAGTGTTGTTTTTCCTGTGGAATTTGAGATTAAAACCTTAAGAACTGCTTTAGCTGTTAACCTTGATTTGACTGATGCACAGACAGCCAGGTTGCAGCAGCTTCAGGAATTGGATGAAAAGAGGTTAGATGCCATCCATCAAACAACTATGATTCAACAACAAAGAACTAGGTGGCATGATAAAACTATTAAGCATAAGCAATTCCAAAAAGGTAATTGGGCTTTATTGTATGACTCTCGGTTTGAAAATTTTCAATGGAAATTATGAACAAGATGGTTGGGACCTTACGAAATAGATATTGTTTTTCCCAATGGAACAGTAAGGCTCCTAACAATTGATGATTCTAGAACACCATTATTAGTAAATGGGTATCGGCTTCGTCCCTACCAGTAGCCCATTTCTAAAGAGGATTTTAAAGCTACCTGCATGGTAGATTCACATTATATCTTTTTGGGGGAGCCTACTACCCCTCATTGCATTTAATTTCTGCATTGTATTCTTTTTAGTATTAGATTAGATTTCTTAACTAATAATCCCTGTCAAGGGTTTCCATGTTACAATTGATTATTTTGCAGATCTCAGATGTAGGGAGGCTGGTTGAAAAGAACAATCTTACTGCAAGCAGATTTAAGCTTCATCTTGTGAAGCATTGTTATCTCACTCCAATTCACAATTCATTCCCCCATTTTGATCATTCTTCCTTTTTCCCCTCCTTATGTCCCCCATTATTTTTCAGCAACATCTTTCCCATTCTTATCATAAGTATTTTTCAGCAACATTTTCCTTATTTCTCCCATTTACAGCAACATTCTTCTCCCCATTGCTGAAACACCAATTTCCATCCATTTTCCTGTTGCTGAAACACCAACCTTTCCCCTTTTCCCATTGCTGAAACACTAACTCTTACCATTTTCCCTGTCGCTGAAACACCATTTCTTCTCAAGGAATGAATATACATTACTTTCAGTTGTGAGAATCATCTATTGCATTGTTCTTTCACTGCCTTCTCCTATCATTATGTAGGCCTTTCATACAACTACCCTCATTTTTCAAAACCCCTTTTCCATAACCATTGATGATCTATTAGCAATGTATACTATATATTTTCCGAATATCAATCAAAGGTAAACATGAGGTATGTATTTGTATGTCTAAATATTATTAAACTATAGTCAAATGAGAAGATTACAACATTATTACCACGATCGCCATACATTTAAAACTCATTATTCCAGCCGTAGTTGGGGGCAATATCAAATCATCACGCCATCATTTCACAACACGCCAATCACCGTTATTTTTTTACCCATGATTATGTCTCATCACCCCGTCTCTGTCTTATTATTCCATGAACTCATTTGCAAATTTACTCTGTCTCAGGTGCGGTAACTTGGTTTGTCACTGTGCATTTTACTGAAGCTGGTAACTATGGGAGGACCTACTATTCGTTATGAGCCTGGCTCGGTAGCTTTATTAGAATTACACCTAGAGGTATATCAGATTTTTCAGCACACCGGTTGGGTAGATTATTTTCGGAGGCTCCAGGGATTTGATCCGCAGCAAGTCCTTGAATTTGCACGTAATTTATGGGATGGCTATTCTACCATTCAAGGAGTTCGAATTCTAGTTTTAGGATGATATAGCATAGGTTTCAAGCCTACCAGCCACTGGCACTCGATGGTTTAGTCATAAACACATCATTCTTAATGCATAGCAGGACTTTCTTCTACTAGGAGAGCGGGTTGAGCCTAAAGGTAGGGGTGTTTCGCTTCATTCATTACCACTTCCATAGTTGACGGTTGCCGAATTTGTCAAGCACTATCTCACTTGTGAAGGTCGCTACCAGGTAGTCTATCAACATGATTTTGTCCTATTAAATCATTTGAGACATGGTCGACTATTAAATATGTCGTATTATCTACTTGGGTGTCTAAAGAATATGTCACATTACTATATGCATGCAAAATACCCACTCCTTTCCCTCACCCATCATCGTCTCGTCCAGTTATTAATTCAAAGAGGTTTGGCTCAGCAGAACCCTTCCCCACCTAACAATCCACCCCTAGAACCCCAAGAAGCTGCTGAAATCCCTCAAGCAACAGCTGAAATTCCCCAAGAAGCTGCTGAAATTCCTCAAACAGCAGCTGAAATTCCTCAACAAACTCCTGGAATCCCTCAGCAAGTTGAAAATCCTTCCAAACAGCAACCAGGAAGCATTTCTGACCCCCTAGAAATTCCACCACCTGCATTAGCTAATCTAATTGACCCTCCCACCACATTAACTCCATCCCATAATTTAGCAGAATCATCCACTCCCACTATCCACTTTCCTAGTGATGATTCTGATGATAAACTTCCCATTGCTAAGCTAAAAAGAAAAGGCAAGAAAAGGCTACTTCCCTACCAAAAATACAAACAAGGGCCTCAACCAAAGAAGCTACCATCCCTCATGACCCTCCTCCTCTAAAGAAAACCACTCACAAAAGAAAAACCATTGTTTTCCCTGCCTTTTTACCTCAAAGACAAACAAGGACGTCTACTGAAGCAACAACTATTACCACCATCCCAAATTCCCCACCTATTACTCTAAAACCCCATACCCCACCACAGTCCCAAGGCCCTGAATCTTTACCTGTCTCACCCTCAAGTACTGAAATGCAAGATGCCAAGGATTTTGTAACATCATTTCTTTCAGAGAATGTAGCTGTCACACAAGAACCAACTACTGATTCAACAGTTGTCACATAAGAACCAACTGTTGATCCACCAAATCTAGATACCCAAGATGATTTAGAACATGTAGCTGCCCCACAAGAACTAGCTACTGATCCAGCAGTTGTCACACAAGAACCAACTGCTGATAAACAGAAAACAGATGACCTAGATGTAGCTGCCCCACAAGAACTAGCTACTGATCCAGCAGTTGTCACACAAGAACCAACTGTTGATAAACAAAAAACAGACGACCTAGATGTAGTTGCCCCACAAGAACCAGCTACTAATCCAGCAGTTGTCACACAAGAACCAACTGCTGATAAATAGAAAACAAACAAACTAGATGTAGTTTCCCCACAAGAACTAGCTACCAATTCAGCAGTTGCTACACAAGAACCAACTGCTGATGAGCAAGACATAGATAACTAGGACATTGCACAAACCATAGCTGCCCCACAAGAACCAGCTACCGAGTCAGTAGCTGCCACACAAGAACCATCTGTTGATATGAAAAATATGGATGCTCAGAATGATGAAGTTGTTACAGAACCAGTCGATGATTCAGCAATTGCCACACAAGAACCACCTGCTGAGGCTCCAAATGATGAAGCTGTTACAGAACCAGCCGATGATTCAATAGTTGCCACACAAGAACCACCTGCTGAGGCTCCAAATGATGAAGCTGCTATGAAACAATAGGCCTTTCATTCACTGGAATCAGCTACTAAAATTGCCACTACTACACAAAGCCCAGTCACCTTGGCTTCCCTTCTACAGGAAAACGAGTTTCTAAAATCAGAACTCGAAGCTTACAAACAAGAATTAATAACGACAAGGGAAGCCTATGACAAAGAAATTAATTTGTATACTTTAGCTCATGCAACATTTGCAGCTGAGAAGAGTACAGAGAAAGACCATTATAATGAATATATGTGTAGCCAATGTGGTAATATCTATCATCAAGCCGGTTATAAAATAGTTGAAGTTCCACTGCCTGGAGCCACCCCTACATCTACTTTTGTTGCAATTAAAGAGGAACACCCTGCTGTTACACAAGAACTAGCAGGGCCTTCAAAGATTTTTGAAAAAGAGGTTAAACCACAAATACCTTGGCCTACTGTGATTGTTAAAACCGAAAGTCCTGTACCCCGGCCTACAAAGACTGTGTTTACTCAGACTGAACCCCGACCTACAAAAACTGTCTTCACTCAGACCAGCAGCACTCAAGCACAAATGGATAAATGGAAGAAGGAATATGTTATGTCACAAGAAAAGATCTTGCAGGAGCACAAATTATCGTGGCAAAATCATATATATGCAAATTGGGAAGTTTTGGAACAGTCTCGTGCACAGAACAGGGAAAATAAGCATTTAATTTGGTTCAAAGATTACTGGCCACCAGGAAACCATCCTCCAATTACTCTCTCTTTCTTGCAGAATGCTTAGCGTTCTTCCAAATAAAGGCAATTAGAGATGGTAGACCTCATGAGGTATCTACACCTGAACAGTTTGTGAAAACCTTCATAGAAGCATCTCCCAGTGAACAAAATTTACTCTGTGAACTGTATCTCCATAATGAAGCCATCCCTAAGGATAGGAAATTCAATCTAAACCCTCTGGTTGGTGACATTCAGATTAGAGCCTTTGTCTCTTTCCTTTCCAATCAGCTCACGTGGCAGAATGCCTTCCTTTCAGCAAGACACAATGAAGATAATCACCTTCTGTGGATTCAATTCGAGCCACATAATGCTGCCATTTTCGTTGTTGAATATTGTCAGTTTTTGAAGGAACTAGGAATGACCGAGCATATTAGACAGTTACAGGCAGCAGTCTTAAAAGACTGCCAACATTATGTCAAAGCCAAGGGAGCCCTTGCCTTACAGGCAAACAACCTATTTTGGGAACAGTCTCCTAAGGAAAGGAAGGAATATCATCCCTTTAACCCTCTTAATCTTGAGACAACAATTTCATGGCTACCTAACTATGTCAAATGCATTCAACAGTGTGCTGAAAAATGGTTAGAGTATCATTTTCATTTCCCTATTCTATGGCTACCAGCACAAGAATATAAGGCTTACTTCAGGTTGTCCAAAAAGGAGGAGCTAGCAGCATGGCAGAGATTACAGAATGTTCATGGTTTCAGAGACTTGGCTGATAGCACCTTCTATACTTACTGCCTAAGTAATTTTCACTGCAAGTCCCAGTACTCGGACTCAGATTCAGAGTAAAAGTTGCATGAGGACATGCAACCCTTTCAGTTGGGGGGGATGTTAGGACCTCATATTGTCCCTTTTTGACTATATATTTTGCTATTATGTCATCCGTTTTCAACCCATATCTAAAGTCCTTGTTATTGCTTTAACCCACTTTTCTGAAGGTATACAATATTTCTTCTCATTACTATACCTTTAATTTATTTTACATACAGTTACATTACTTTCATAATTTATTCATTGAAATGGATAGTTGCTGAAACAATTATCATTGCACTCTACGTTGTTCAAACAACCTAAAGACTACAGCATTATTATTACAGGTCATGTTGCTGTAACAGTTAGAACAAGGAGAAAATTCCATTGCTGAAGCAGACGTGATTTGCATTCTAGATTCGATAGCAACAGAAGAAGATCATTGAAGGAGCTTCTACATTGGCTTTAACTACCACATTCCAATGTCAACATTACCATAACCATTGTAACAACATTTTGTTAATAGGAAAGATGATTTCCCTATTTTGGTATATTGGGTTAAAGATAGGACTTACCATGTAATCAATTGTAATAGATGTCTCCTCTTTAAAAAGAGGAGACATCTACATTAGAAGACGGACAGACTGCGGAAGGGTTTTTAGCTGAAGGAGAAGAACTGGAATCTTTTTGTAACATGACATTTTGATGGATGAATAAAATATTGTTCTGAACATTTCTTTCTAGTTCTTGTTTCCTAGGGAATCTTGTGAGAAGGATAGGGCCCACCTTCATCACAAGATTCACCCATTATATTTCTACAATGTGTTGAGTGTGTTTCCTATCCATACCTTGTTAAAAGTTTTGTTTACTGAATGTGCTTATGCATTGTTGCTGAACTCTGTTTTTTTCAATTGATTGTTGCATTATTTAGTTCATCTACAGTTAATTCATGAGTGTTCCATTGGCAATTGAGTTTACAAAGTGAGTTGGCAAGCATGGTAATCAGAAACAGGTGCTGAAGATTCCTGCTTTGGGAATAGGGTCCTGTTCTCTGTTACAGCATAGCTAGTGCTTTCCATTGTAGATTGATTCCTTTCCCATTAGATTACTCTTTTAATGAAATTAAGCATTCTTTGGCGATTGTTTGCAATAGATTGTTTTTGTTGTAACTCAGAGTGAAGCTTTAGTTTGCTTAGAGCAAGGTGTGACTAATTTATTTATTATTACAAGTTCTATTGCTTTTGAGATTGAGCACATACAGTGCATAGTTTCCTTTGAAATAAACAGACTTCCCTGGGTTGACAATTTATGTAGCACTTAGTTGTTTGAATTAATAAGCAATTAAAGTGACCAACATGCTCCAGTGTTTGGTTCACATATATGATATGAAGGCAAAATTTGCTTCTCATATTTTCAGGGGAATCAACACAAAGACAGATAAGTTGTCTAAGGAAGTTTTGTCCCTCCAAGGTAGAGCTTTTCTCTGATGAATTCTTGGATGGTCATTTGATTCAGGACATGTCCCTCTTTTTACGTTTTAAATTCCTTTGTCCCTTTTGTTTTTTTAGTTTTTTGCTATCAAAGTCATTTTACAAAGTGGTATTTAGGATACACAAGTTAGACGTCTCCTTTTTGGCTTTTTGCTTTAGTTGGCCATGAATGGATCGGAGATAGGCTTGTGGATGTGAATGAACTTAGTAAGCATGTCGATTAGTGATTTTGAGATTGTGTGGATGTGGATGATTGCTTCAGATTTCCTCATCATTTGAAAAAATTGATAGATCCCAAGCTGTTCAGTAGGTATTTTTCCTGTTTAATATGTCTTTTGTTAGGCCAGAGGTCAAATTATTTTCCAAAACAAACCAATCCAGTGGAAGTTGTTTCATATATGATAGCGAAGTTGACAAGAGAATATTAGTATGATCGTAAGCAGGAAAAGTCTAGCAATCCTATTATGCATCCTCTGGATTTCGAGATCCCTTGGGGGATTTTGATGGGGCCAGTTAAGGCCATCCTCCTCAGTGTGGAGTAAGAATTGTCCTTCACTTAAACTCCTCTCATTTCTTTTATCTCCATTATGCTCCAGGCTTTGGTTCACATATATGATATGAAGGCAGAATTTGCTTCTCATATTTTCAGGGGAATCAACACAAAGACAGATAAGTTGTCTAAGGAAGTTTTGTCCCTCCAAGGTAGAGATTTTCTCTCATGAATTCCTGGATGCTCATTTGATTCAGGACATGTCCCTCTTTTTAGGTTTTAAATTCCTTTGTCCCTTTTGGTTTTTTAGTTTTTTTTGCCAAAGTCTGTTTACAAAGTGGTATTTAGGATATACAAGCTAGACCTCTCCTTTTTGGCTTTTTGCCATAATTGGCCTTGAATGGACCAAAGATAGGCTTGTGGATGTGAATGAACTTAGTAAGCATGTCGATTAGTGATTTTGAGATTGTCTGGATGTGGATGATTGCTTCAGCTTTCCTCATCATTTGAAAAAATTGATAGATCCCAAGCAGTTCAGTAGGTATTTGTCCTCTTTAATTTGTCTTTTGTCGGGGCAGAGGTCAAATTATTTTCCAGAACAAACCAATCCAGTGGAAGTTGTTTCATATATGATAGTGAAGTTGACAAGAGAATATTAGTATGATCGTAAGCAGGAAAAGTCTAGCAATCCTATTATGCATCCTCTGGATTTCAAGATCCCTTGGGGGTTTTTTGATGGGGCCAGTCAAGGCCATCCTCCTCGATGTGGAGTAAGAATTGTTCTTCACTTAAACTCCTCTCATTTCTTTTATCTCCATTATGCTCCAGGCTTTGGTTCACATATATGATATGAAGGCAGAATTTGCTTCTCATATTTTCAGGGGAATCAACACAAAGACAGATAAGTTGTCTAAGGAAGTTTTGTCCCTCCAAGGTAGAGCTTTTCTCTCATGAATTCCTGGATGGTCATTTGATTCAGGACATGTCCCTCTTTTTAGGTTTTAAATTCCTTTGTCCCTTTTGGTTTTTTAGTTTTTTGCTGTCAAAGTCATTTTACAAAGTGGTATTTAGGATATACAAGCTAGACCTCTCCTTTTTGGCTTTTTGCTGTAATTGGCCATGAATGGACCAGTATAGTAAACATATCAGTAGGATTGGTGTATGATTCAAGTATATAGAAAAGTAGTGTGAGGCACTTTCAGTTCCCTGCAGAGGATGTAACATGTATATTTCTCTTTCTGAAATATAAAGATTTTTTCTTTCCAGATTATATATATATATATATATATATATATATATATATATATATATATATATATATATATATATATATGGATAGATAGATAGATATAGATATAGAAATCCATGGAGAGAAGTTTGAAAGTTTAAAATTTATTGCACGTCTCAAATTGTGCAAGAATATTAAATGAAGATTGAGAGCAATGGTTGCAATTTGATTTATATGTACTTTATATGACACGTGGATAGAACCATAATGTTGTTAGCATTCAAAGCAATAAAACAACCTACGTTGTAAGCCAAAATGTTTATGTCACAAGAAAAAGACACAATCCATCCAAAATCCACATCATAATGTGGTTACAACCAAAAACATATGACACCCCTATTCTTTATGACCCTGAGAATCTTGTAAGATTTGTACATTATAATATAGTATAGATGTTCCCTCTAAAATGGATTTTTGCTACAATGTCACACACATTATGAAATAAAACAACCTAGGTTGTAGGCCAAAATATTTATGTGACAAGAAAAAGGTGCAATCCATCCAAAATCCACATCATAGTCTAGTTACAACCAAAAACATATGACACCCCTATTCTTTATGGCCTTGAGAATCTTGAGTGCCAAAACTCCCCGAGTTACCTTCTTGAGCCAGGTAGGTTGGCCTACCTATCAAGGGTTGATTAGGAAATGGTTGATTGATGCCATATGATTGACTCCAATTTGAAGCTTCCAACCATGGAGGTATTGAGTATTCATACCTCACATTTGCACTACTGACCCCTGCATTAAGTGGAGGTGTGTAATGAGCATACATAGAATTGACACCAACTCTGGTAGGAATAAGGCAAGTGGGTAAACCCTCAGTTTGATAGTGAGGCACTTGAATGTTTATGAGTTCTTGGAATAATGGTGTATTATCTACAATGGAGTCCAATGAGTTTGAAATAATCTTGGTTTCATCAGTTATTCTTGTATCATTGTCATCCATATTGATCATCCCTTGTTCCTTTCCAAGCATTTGTTGTGCCTTTCTTTTTTCCTCTTCCTGTCTTGCCATTTGCTTTTGTTGGTCCTTAACTTGCCTTGCTTTATCTCTTTCAATCCTTTCATCTGCTCAACATTGTGCTGCAACAATCCTTGCTGCCTCCTTCTCCTTGACTAGATCCTTCTTTTTCTGTTTTAATTCTTGAATTTCAAATTTATTTTTTTTAGACTCAACTAACAGGTTTATATAGTCCTCTGAGGTGATTAACTGTGAGCTTCAGCCCAGATAAAGACTACCCGGTGCACCTTGCTTTTTTTTCATTGATACTCTCTCTACTGGTAGCTTTAGGAACTGGCCAAGTGTCTTCTCCACCCCTCCCACCTGCATGTCATTGCTTGGTACTTCCCTTTCATTATCTGATGGAACTTATTAAACTATATCATTATCTTCATTTGATGCCTCATTATGTGCTTCATCTTCTTCCATTGATCTATTGTCCAAAAAAAAATGAACAATTTCACTGTTCAATTCTGATGGTTGTGAGGGCACGTTCATGCTTTCTTCATTGGTTTCTTAGACACTATGTGCATTCATATTAATCATTGTTTCTGCTAGCCATGAAGGTGGGGTTACTTGGCTTGGCAATGTCAATTGGTCATTGTCAACTGCATGTTCAACAATGTCATTAACAATATTAGGAACAAGAGTTTCATGTTCTTGAGTTGGCGAAATGATCTCCATGTTACTGCGAATTTGTTCATGGTTATATTGTGTTTCACATACAATTTTATCATCTTCAGCATATAAGTGTCCTTGATATAGGGAAATCATATTACCAGCGGCAACACCATCATCTTGGTCATCTACTTCTTGCACTTCAACACCTATTTGGGCATTCCCTTCTTCCTGACCATCCACATGAAACACTTGGCTACAACCAGTATCATGCATAAGAGCATCATATTTCAGTGGCCAGATTCCTGTCCAGCCAGCCTTGATATTTGATTGTGTTAGAGGCCTTTTAAAAGCTTTACTTGCAAGCTCTGCTAGCTCGAACCTTTTCACCTCAAACCCTGGATTATTTTCCATCCATGTAGCGTGTTCCAACCTGAAATAGTTCTTGAAAGGGCCAAACACACTAACATCAAGGGGTTGCAGTCTATGAGTGGTATGAGCGGGCAATGTCAACAATTCGATGCCTAAATTATTTGCTTCCTCAATTGTTTGTACAGCCATGTGGCTCCCATGGCCATCTAATATCAATAGGCGTCTGTTATTAGGCGAGATGCCACTTGGTACCAATGAAACAAAGTGAAAAAGGAAACTTAGAAACAGTTCTTTTGTCATCCATGCATGGGGATGTGTAGCCATGCATGCACCTGGTTCATAGTTCTGTATATAGTTTTTTAGTTGATTTTTACCTTTGAATAGATAACATCCTCGGATTGAAGTACCAATTGCATTGACACAACATAAAATAGTAATCCACTCCCAACACTTAGGCAAAATATTTGGCACATTTCGGCTCCCTCTCTTGGCAATTACCCGCATGCCACAATTCCTCCCTACCTATAAACCTGTTTCATCATAGTTCCATATATGGTATGCTCCATAAGAATGTTTATCGTAAGCACTAGAAAGTGTGTCATAGAAATTTTGCACAACCGCAGGGTGCAAATTTAATGCTCTGTCTCTGTCAAGGCCCTCAGCAGTACGCAATACAAGTTCTGGATGCCTTTTTTTAAACCCAAACCACCATGATTTACTAGGAAACCCATCTTTGAATGGGTTTGGCCTCCCTTGACAGATTTGAGCAACTGTGGATTTGAGTTGTATCAACTCTAGCCCATGTCCCAATTGGGCCATCTCTTTACACCACTCAACCACCTCGGCCTCCTCCTCCTGAGTCATAACAGTAAGAGGCCCTCTATGTTTTGTATGAGTCAATACATTTATCCAATAATGTATTGATGAGGGAGGAATATCATGTTTTTTTGCAGATGCCCGAACTGGGTATCCATTAAACTCTATGTCGTCAATTACAACTAACATTTGTTCTTTTGTCCATCCTCGCACTGATATTTTTAGTTGAACTTGCCCCTTGGACTATTGTTGATGGTGGTTCTGTGGTTGATGGTGTGTTGACATCAGTTGCCATCACATGGTCATCCTCAACAATATTCCCTAGGGCATTGTTGACATTGACATCAGTTGTCCTGTCCTCATCAGACAATGTGCATCGCAGCTGCGCAACCCTTGTCATTATCCTGCCACTTCTCCTTGTACGAGCAGCATAACTTCCTTTTGCCATAGATGCAACAACCTGTAAAATTATTGCATGCATTTAGACATTAGAATATTTGTAAATTATGATTTCATACAAGGCAAAAATAATTTTTCTTTATTACAGGAAATTATCAACATGTATGTTAGTATCCTTGAAAAATCAAATATACAGAATCATTTTGTTGTATGTCTTCAAAATTATCAGTGATTGTTGTTTTGATAACTTGTCTTTACACTTAAAATACCATGACTGTATTGATTGGTTTTGTTATGCATTTCCCAACAGAGCTCTTGTTCGGTTTGACTACTTAAAATATTGTTTTTTTGTTTGTTGGTTTTTGTTGTTTTGTTGTTTTCTGTAAGTGATTGGCTGACATTGGAATATGTATTATTACAGAAGTCGAAGATTACAAATAGAGTTCTTGCCTCAACATCCCTTTCTCCAAACCTGTCCTTTGACCACATCCCTACGTTTCCACTGCAGTGATGTAACTGGATGGAAATGGAAGAAAACTTAGATTTTTAGTAACAACATTTACCGAGTTTGACATGAAGCTATTGTTCCCTAAGCGCTTGCAATAAAAGCCTGATATGATCATTATGTTCTCCTCTGAACTTAAAAGTCGTCAAAGTATCATCAAGGAAAAACAAGTAAAAATTTGTTCAACGATTTGCTAATATAGTGTCCATCCAGAAGATAAATGATAAAAGTAGTTGGGGCATTTGTTGCTCATAGTAGCATCTTGTTCGGTATGCTACTATGTTGTCTTGTATATGTCTTCATCTTTGATTTGGTGATGCTGACACTAGAGGACACCCCTGCCTGTTACAATCTCAGTCACTTTAGCACAGCTTGCACTGAAAGCTCAAATACACAGACGAGCATGCACAGAAACAGGCAAAAAGAAATAAACCACACCAGGATTTCCTATGCATTAATTTATCTTGGTAATTGAAATTACAGGGCTTGCTGTGTGAAAGGTTTTTGGTGCTATAACAATTAAAACTTAAAACCACAACACAATAAGCAACCACAGGGCCAACCCCTTTCATACAGGTTGTTACCCCTCATGTTACATGAGGTTTGCACTTGTGATTTTCATCACAACACTAGTGAATTTTTGTCACAAGGATCAAGCTTGCAAGATCACATTGATAGATGTTTTGATGGACAGGGGATGCATTTGTGTATTGGCTTATAATTGGTGTTATCTTGGGGTGAAATTATTGCCACGATGGTTGTTGGTGAGTGTGGGATGGGATGTTATAGCATGTTAGTGGTGGCCTAATTGATGAGTTAGCATGTGCCTAATGGTTTAAACTCTTGATGTTCTGGTGCACCCTCATTATTTGGCAGTGTTGTCATGTTTTGATTGTCTCAGCTTAGCAACTATTAAACACTTCATGCATTTCATGTAGTGGGAACCCATCAACTTAGGGTCTGCCTAAGTTTCAAGTGTTAATAATTTGCTTCTTGGTATGATGGTTAAATTAAGGGTGCTTCACCATGGTTTGGTTGTGATTAATCTTCATTAAGATGGAGCACACTAGCACTTTGGATGCTGAATTTCTTATAGTTTGCAATTTTGGAGATAATTCTTATTGAGGGCACTAGCTTACTTTCTCGTTGTTCACATTGTATAGATATTTCGAGTTTGAAGTCTCCTAGTTAGAATGTCCTAGGAGATATGAGGGAATTGCACACATGAACCACTTTGTTATGATGTGTCCAACATCCCTTAATGGAGCACTAGCATTATTGCATGCACTTTTATGGTGATTTGACACTATGTTAACCACTTGAAAGCTTATTAAGGTAGTTCCCTAGCTCATTCGCATGATTTCACACTTGGGTGGGGGTTATCCTGACATATCCTACAGTGGCCACAACAACAATGAGAGGATACATTGTTGCTGGCCACAACTCCTATGAGTGCAGGTGCATATCTGTGTGTTGGGATACTAATTCGTATGCGAGGAATGCATTTCATAGTGATAGCCGAGGTGATAGCTGCATCTGATGAGGTGAGGGGCCTCGATTCTTATTGATTCTGATCATTCATAATACCAATTATAGATTCTGATGACTAGTGCCTCGAGATGGATCATCATTATAAATGTTGTTCTGGGGACTCTATTTTCCTTACTGTATGTTTTCATCTAAATGGACAACAATATTTTCCTTACTGTATGTTTTCATCTTATAACTCGGTTCCCCTTAATAGTCTTTTCGTTACTGTCTATTTTTTTCATATCCTTATGGTTATATCTCAGTGCTCCTTAACAGTATTTTCCTTACAGTCTTTTTTCATCTGATCCTCCTGGTTATATGTTGGCTCTTCTTAAGTAGTAGTCATTTGATTACGCTTTTCAATAAAATCTTGTGAGGCACATCAATACGTCTATAAGTCTGAACATAGAAATAGAAATAGGTGAATTGTGAAATAGAACTATAGGCTATGTATTTATTTTCATGAAAGTGAAACTGAATCTGTAAGAAGGTGAATTGTGAAATAGAACTGTAGGTTGCGTGTTGATTTTCATGAAAGTGAAACTGAATCTGTAAGAACTGAAACTGTAAGAACTTTGATAAATGAAAATAGAACTGTAAGAAAAATGTGTTGTAATTGATATAACTAACCTGGATATATTGGCACTTGAATATAGAGCATAAGATGCAACTTCAACAGGGGTTAAACTTCTTTTTTAGTTTTTGGCACTTGAATTTAATTGGTGGACATGGATGGACATAGATTGCAATGGCTTCATTTTTTATTTGTAGTCTGGATTTAATTTGATGTGATCTAATGGTTGGGAATTTGTTATTTGTTGATCCATGTGCTTTAATTTGTTTTAATGAAAAATAGAGTGAGTTGGGTGTCATTTGTTGTAGTTATTGGGTTTGGGTGCCAGTTATTAAACAAAGTGGGTTTAAATGTTATTGGGTTGGGTGTCATTTATTGAACATAGTGAACAACACAACAGTTATGGCTGACATACATTCCCTTTTATTATGTGCATGTATGGATATTTATTTGGATACGAAGCTTCAGTTCTGATGAGTGGGGGTTGAAGTGACTTCTACTTTTTGGAAGCATTTATGGTTTTATCTCTTTTCTAGTTGGGTTAATATGGTTTGCACTCTTAAATATTAAGATACTATTTCTGGACAGTTGTGGGCCCAGTCAATGTATTGGGAAATTTTGGACATAAATTAATACTTATTTATACTTAATGTTATTTATTTCGTTTAAATATTGATTGCAAAAGTCTCAATTTCTAGTGGTTTGGTGGGATCAGTGCTATATCAATTATTGGTCCCTGCACAACATTAGAAATCTCTCCTCTAATTAGCCTTTTCTATTCTTCAGAGCAAAATTCCGCGGCCGTCACTACCAACGCACATGACCGGTCACGTCGAGCCATAAAGTTGATGCTCTTGTTAGGCTCCATTATTAGAATTTTTTCATTGATTATCGGGCCCGCAGTAATCGCAAGCTAGCAGTTCCTCTAGCTGCATTAGAGGATTGACTCAATATGGTAGCGGACTCAATTGATATATGGAATGCAGGTTTTTTTTTAATTATTTTTTTTGAATTTAGCAATATTATATTTTCAACAATATGTTTAATATATCATTTTGATTGGGGAAAAGAATTGATTTAGTGATTTTACATTTAAAAAAGCTTCAGAACATACTGATCACTTTCTATACAAGACTTTATGTATTTTTTAATTATTTTTAAATATATATATATTGAAATTATAATTTTATATTGTTTAAAATTATATATAATTAATGTTTTTAAAAAAGAAATCTGAAATACTCTCATTGTTTAGGGTTTGGATTGTGCAGTGCTAAGTTTAAACTTAACATATTCTTATTAGATTTTGAACAAATGTAACTAAATATTTAAAAACATTGAACAATTAGACTTACAAAAAAAACACTACAGCGATATATGCTATGCCAGTAGCTTTTCGTCCATTGTTAACTACCCTGTACTGCACGGTAGTATTAAATGCTGCTGTATATGGCTGTAAATTTTAAGTAACAATTAATTTTCGAGCCCGAAATGATCGTCGATCACCTTGCAAACCGCGGCTTTTTTATGGAAAAAATGAACGAAAACAGATGATGAAGATAGGATGCACGGGTAGTCTTTGTTGGATGTGAAATGTGTGTTCGTTGTGTCGTTTCTTTAAAAAGGCAAGACATCAACAATAATGCACCGTTAGCGTCTTTCCACAAAAGGAGATATGAATCCAAGAAATGTATGTGGAATGTGGGGACGTTTTGTCATGTAGGTTAAAGAAGGAGAAAGGAGAGTGACCTATGAGAGGAGAAGAGCCAACCAGATATTTTATTGATAAGGTAGTATTAAATTCCACCTAAGGAGAAAGGATAGGAAGGTGGTTAAAAAAGAAAAAGAAAAAAATTCCATTTAAGGAGAAACGATAGTGAAGAAATTTATATCCCTGTCATCACAATTGTTTTAGGGCAGGGTGAGGGTGAGTATTAGATGCAGGTTGATATTAGATTTTTATTTAAAATTATTTATTGATTTTTATTTAAAATTATTTATTTATACAAAGATAAGGAAGGATGATATATTGAGTTTTTATTTAATAAATTGTATATATATATATTAAAAATAAAATTATAATTTTAAGTAATAAGGTAAGATGATAATTATTAATTGTAATATAAATTTTAAAGAAAATAATTGATAATGAGATTGTCTTTGGGATTAATAACATTATTAAAATTTGGTTGATATTTGGAATCATAATGTGGTTTATTGTGAGGACAAAGGTGAAAAAATCAATTTATCCAAATATTTAAATATGTTAAAAATTAGTTATTATAAGAATTGAAATAAAACTGATTAGAAGAATTGAAATAAAAATGAATTTCTGTATTATTTAATTACAAAATAAAAATTAACGGTTGGAAATTAGCCAATAAGAATTTTCCATTAAATTAAATTGCTAAATTAAATTAACTAAATTAAATTAAATCAATATTTAATTATAAAGGAATTGTATATTTATATATGCATATTAACTATAAAAATAATTTTCATATTATTCTACCAGTAGTTTTAAATATTATTATTTAATATTAAGATATCACAGAATAATTAATTAATAAAGTAAAAAATGAGAGACTAAAAAATAGAATTGAAGTATATGTGTATATATATATATCGGATGACAAAAAAACAATGAAGAAGAGAGGGCATGAATCCAACTCCTACTTCCTACTTAATTTCCAACCATCCTCCCTATTGAGATTGATTGCATGCTTTTCATTCTCAATGGCCTCTTTTAGCTTCCTATGATTGAAGTGATCAACCATTGTGATCACCCGAGAATCCTCAATGGAGACATGGTGCTGAGATTTCTCTGCATGTTCAGGTAAAGTTGAGGAACCAAAACAATTGTGCTTAATGTTTGTTGCATGTTCTTGGATTCGTTGGTTAATGAAGCCACTAATTTCCCAATGTAGAGAATCTCACAGGAACACGGATAAAGTAGAACCTTTCATATCTTTCAAGTAAAAACATGAAATATTATTTAAATGAGAAATAAGCCAAATTAATTAGAATTAATATTGTAAAAATTATTTTAACTTTTCATCTGTTTTATTTGGAATTCAACCATAAATTTAACCTAACAATTTTTCACAAAAGTTATTTTAGAACCAAAATGATTTTGGAATGGCAAAATTGTTACTTTTAATTTATAAAAAGACTTCATGCCCTCAAATATCACTTGTACTACAAAATTATTTAGATGCTAACATAAGATTACAATGTCAACCACTAATATATATAATTGCAAAAATAGAAAAAGATTCCCATCTAATTTTAACCAAAAAAAATTATAATCACTCTTTATTAATTTTGAAAAGAGTAAAACTATGACAATATTAATAACGACAACACTTTATACAAAAATATCCATAACTACTCAAGCATTGAAGACAATACGTTTTTGAAGGAGAGGGGCATGTTAGGTCCCTATAATACTAGTGTATTCCCCCATTAGTATTGTCATTGTAGCACTTATTGTTTATTTTGTGCCCATTTTGTCCCCATATTGTTATTACTATGACTCATAGAAACCCACTATTGTTATTATTGTGCCCTTACTGTATTATTGTTATGTTGGCTCTGATTATATTGTGTCCCCTTAGACTCCTATATATAAAAAGGAGGTTATGTCATTTGAATCATCCAATAATTGCTCATCTATGTAATGTAAAGGATCCCCCTTGAAGAGACTACTTTTGAAGTCGTTGATATTTCTCTTCTTCTATTTTCTGAGCTAGTTTCATAACATTTGGTATCACAGTCGTTTCCTTTGGTCCAAAGTAGTTGTTTCTTTCTAGCCATTGGAATGATCAGTCTCTCTATTTAACTTGTTGTCATGATCTGATTCTTCATCTTGTCCTGATGGTTAACCACACTTAGTGGTCCGAAACAAGTTAACAAATGAATTTTGATGTGATTATCACCGAAAACATGTCTCAAAAAATTTATATGGATCACAGAAGCCTTAATTCAATAATATTAATAATGTTAGAAAAGAGTAAAACTATGACAATATTAATAATGTCAAAGCTAAAAAATAGTAGAATAAAAAAATTTATTCGATGATAAAAAAAATATAAAATAAATTGTAAACTATTTTATGTTTATCAAATAAATAAATAACAGAATATAAAATAAATTAAAATTAATTTATGTTTATCAAAAAAAAATTATAAAATGTTGGGAGACTAGAGTGGGAGGGGTTGTCATTTTCCTTGATGAAGAAAGAGTGATTCAATTTTTTTGGGGCTAGGAATCTCAAGAAATAACCAAGTAGAATTTGTTTTATTATGTTAGGGTTAGGAATTGGCCTTTCCCAAAGGTGTTCGTGAATTATCATCTTTTGGGGACTCTATGATAGTGACCCAATAGGCTATTAAATTCTAGGGAAATAATGAGCAACTCCTTCCCTCTATCTTGCATCGCTTCAAGCTATCTATGGACAAATATGACTGGATTGAATTCTTTCGCATTAAGAGAAATCTCAACAAGGAAGTTGATACCTTGGCTAATGAGGGTGTGTAGTTGGCACAAGAAATTTTAAAAATCAACAACATTGATTCTATTATCAAAGATATCCCTTAATATTTTTCTTTTTCTCTGCAAATACTAAATTCTATTAATTGTAAGGCAAAATATTTTTACATAGAGTTGAGGCCTCAGGAAACATAGTTTGAGGGCGCTCAACAGAACAAAACTGCCCCCTTACAAACAGAAGCTGGGGAGACCAGTTACAAAGAGCAAGAAACCAGATGAAAGACACAGAGAGTGACATGTTTAGCTGAGAAGGAGAACTGAGCCACAGAAACACAAAATCAGTGCAAACCAGCATAAAGTGTATCACCAATTCCCCAGCTGGAAGCCAAAAACAACAGGTCATGAGTGCTGAAACCTGACTGTGAGCCTGAAACAGTAGCCGAATCAAAAAAGAAAGAGGCAGTCCCAGGTGGCGCTACCCCTCCTTAGCCTTACCATGATTCTTCTCCTCAGCCAGACCTGCACCGTCGGTCCTCAAACTCTCATTGCCATCCAAATCGCTCACAGGGATTGCCATGGAATGGCTTGCTTCACCTTGAGTCCCTTCCTCAGCAGCAGGTCCTGTATCTTCAAGGGTAGGAATATTTTTGAGAAATTCCTCCTGACCAGACTTCTCACTTTTCCAATTCTCCAGGCTATCTTTGTCCATGGAATGCTCACTGCTTTGGGAAGGATCAGGAGCAATGCAAGCCAGAGGGGAGACCTGATTTTCCTCTTCCGAAAGAATAATGGTGATGTGAGCAGTAATAAGAGGCCTGTTCAAATTACTTTGAAATTTAAAGTGTGTGGTTTGGAAGGCACTGTTCGGAATTGGCTTGCGCCCAGAGCGCAAAGGTGGCACAGCTTCGTGGATGGGGGCCAGCTCAGGTTCCACAGCATGAATGGCCGAGGAATGCAAGCCACTGTCATGACGCCCCCTAGAACGATGTCTCTTGCCCGAACGAACCATAATGACAGACAGGTGGTAGGGCGCAGAGAGATTATAGACAACAGAGACGACAGAACAGAGTCGGTTGAGGCGATAGGGATGCCAAACAGAATTCACAGAATACACCCTAGATGACGACACAATACATCCAATGCATAAATCTAGAACAGGGGAGAGCTTACCCTTGGAAATGTTGGCCTGGAGCTCGCGGCGGTGAACCAAAATCAGCCCATCACCATCTGCCTCCGCTAACCAGGTTCCGTTGCCATGAGACTGAGCATAAGGCATGATGAAAACACTAAGGATCAACATGATTATAACAGAGAGAATGTTGCGTCGAACAGCACGAGCCATTAATGCAGATCTGCTAACCGATCCTGCCTTAATACCTTCCTCCCGCTCGCACAAGGTGAAGTCTCGGGAAGCCACGCTGCTCTGCAGCTGGCAGTACCAGACTTTAATTTTCTTCATGATATGCATTAAGAGTGATGGTGCCACCCGCATCCGGGGAGATATCCCTTAATATTAGTTATCATATGAGCATTAAATTGCTACTAGGGAGAGGTAAGCATTCGTTATTGAGTTGATTCCCTTCCTTCTTTTTGGCAGCACACTATATCAAACTCTCATTAAATATGAGTTTATGGAGGTGTGTTGTCATCATGAAGAATTGTGTTGTAGTGGACACTTGGACAGTATTCGTCATAGTGAGCTTGACTCAAGACAAATGGATATCGCTTGATTTAATTCCCAAAGCAAGTTGAATGTGGGAAGTTTCATTCATTGTGTCTGGTTCTCGGTTGATTGCAGATATTCACACTAAAACTTGCTACGATTACAATCTTTCCATAATGAAGTATGCACACTCGGTGGTGTTAGTCAGGTCTAGCATTAACACAGGGGATTCACTGGGGGAGAAATACCATACCACGTGGGTTCATATTGGGTAATATATATTGAGTAAAAAATGACATAATATATTGGGGGATATATAGGGGGTAAAAGGTTTTTATATTGGAAAATATAAAAAATGGAGCATAAAGTTAATGAAAAAATATAAAGGGGTATAAAAATGTTAATGAAAAAATAAATACCTACAATATCTAGTGAAAGTAGGGGTTTTTTTAATTGGGAAGTTGTATTGGGTTCCTATTGGTATGGGGTTAAATAATGTGATTTTTAGAGCGATTTTCCAATATGTAGTCAAATTAAGGGTATTGTTTAATATGCCATAAACGCACATGATATGTTAGAGGTTCACTGAGTGAATCCTCCATGGGCATTAATGATGCTTGGAACAGGAATGTTGTGAAGCGAGAAGGATCAAACATATAAAAGGAATGTTGGGGAGTGTATGAAGGCTATGGAATTCTTTCAAGGGATGCAATTTGTTAAGTTCTTAGTTATATCCAATGCAATATGCAATTCGTGGAGCATAATATAAGATTTGCAGAGGAGAAGTTCAAGTTCCTAATTTCAAGGGTGGTCGACTCTATCGATTATGTAATCTCCCTGATCCCTTGACATATTGAGATGTGTTTGGCAGAATACAGGGCCCATTCTTAAGCACTCTAGGGCCTTAAGATAGAAAGACTAAAACTTGCAAATGAGATGCTCAAATTTCGAGTAGGAAACGTGATTCAAAACGAAAAACGGCTTGGTGTTGATGAACACATGCAAGTGAATGCATAACATCAAGAGAAGATTGATCACGAGGACTGATTGGATGAGGAAGAAGGTAAAGTCATTGATGAACAAGGACTCATTTCAATTCAACTCGACATGGAAGTAGAGGATATCTAAGTTTCCCACAATCTACAGGAAATGTAATTATATATTCTTTTATTTTTAAGTAATGTTATGTAGATTTGTAGTATTTCTAGGTGTTTTTTGGAGAGTATATGGGAGGAATCAGTTTCAATATGTTTTGTGTAATTCTGGGGTGAATTTTGAAAAACCAAAGTGGAGTATGGGGTTAGATGTAGTAGAATGTTTGGAATATTTTGTAAAAGGTTTTGGCCTTCAAAATAGGCTTTTCTAATGAAAATACTATATGTTACTTTAAAAAATAATATATTATAAAATGGTAAAGGAAGAACTTACCTTACCAGTGTAATAACTTTTATTTTTCAAATCAATAAGCGTTTTATATTTTATCTTCCACCTAAAAACTAAGAACATTCTCTTTGCTTCTCCCACCCTAGCCCAAATTTCACTCCCTAAGAAGCACAATATCATCAATCAAAATCTAATATCTTAGCTAAAAACAATATCAAAATTTGTCTTCAAAATTCACATGATGCTAGAACAATTATTGAGAAGAATTAAAGATAAATCTACCTAACCTACCTTTTCCTCAACATGTTTATAAAATTCTCTATTCTTCTAGTATTTAGTACATTTGCCAAAACAATTCATGTATGAAATTTGGATGAAAGAACATATTGCTAACATTTTTTGGGTCCTAGCCTCCCTAACCCCATAAATAGATAAATTACTATGCATTTCTATGTATGGAGACCATTACTAGTAAATTCATGTAGTGGTGTGAAAATTGTAAAGGTTCTAAGATTTTTTGATAATATGCACACAAGAATCTAATTGCAAAGAAGAAATAACAACAATTGCAAACTTGATAGCAAATGAAATGAAGGGAGAATGAGTGAAATTATATTAACTCTAAGAATGAATGAGTAACATATGAAATACTCTTCGTGAGAGAGCTAACGCATAGTAGGTTGTGATTCCATTAATATAGGTAAGTATCAGTGAAAAAATGCCATAATCTCAGTTAATCAGCCATGCAATGGAATTCTCTTAGTTAACTAGTTATGCACAAGTGAAGTGACTAAAATTTATGCATGCATAACAAGCCTTAATTAACCCATCCATGCACAAATGGATAGTTCAAGCATGCATAACAGTTCCACCTTCTTAGCTTTATGCACATGAATTATAGCTTGGTGATTATTCTAAAACTGGCATGAATGAGTCAACTAATGAGCTAGTGGTGCATGCAGAACTAAACTCCACTTGAGTGACAAAAATACAATTGATCCATAACTCAAGAAGAAGTGTGCACTTTTCTAGGAGGAGAATATTCTGACATGAGCAAGAGTATCTAAGACCAAGTGAACTATTAACAATAGAAATTAAGAAAGTATGAATTAAGCATGCGTATCCCTCATGAAGCACAACTAAGATATGCATAGTAAATGCGTCTTAGCAATATGTAGTCATGTCAAGTATCGATGTAAAAAGAAACTAGGAAAATTACATTAAAGATGAGGCGAAAAGAGAAAACCTAGTGGGGAAATCTCCCTCAAAAGGTAATGCTAACTATGCTAGTTATTATTTAGTTGTGCCCTTCACCCCATGAGATCTCACAATGATGCAAACTCTTTCTTGGTGAAATTATTTGTGAATATGTCTACAACGTGTTTTGAAGAAGGACAACATTGTAGATCGATGACCTAATCATGGATTTGTCCTTATATTAAGTTCATGTGTACCTTTATATGTTTTGGTTCTTTGTTTATTTATTGGATCTCTATACAACTTCAATGTACTCTAATTATTACCCTAGATAACAATCAATCAATAAAACTATAAATCAATTATGTGAGGAAGTGTTGTAACCATATGTTCTAAGTTGTAGCATCAACTACACCTCTATATTCATCCTATGTAATAAAAAAGAAACGGAAAATTGCTTTTTACTAGAAAACATATAGGGTTGGATCCCTATCCAAGGACATAACTTAACGTGTATTTATGATATATGTCATTTCTAACCCAATCTATATCTACATAGCCAACAGGACCCAAGTTACATCGATTGCATAATGTATTCTAAAGCTAGCAACACCCTTGACATACTAAAGTATTCATTTAACATTCTTCTAGTGTAGTTCATGCAACTCCATGTCTCTGAAGCAACCCCAAAAATGTATGAGATATATATTCAAGAGCGGGAAAGGTATAGAAGACTCCCAACCAACTATTGATGCTTGGTAGGGTTGACCAAATTCATAGCAACAACATATTATAGATTGACCCTAGATAGGAAGGGTGATGCACTTTTCTTACAATTTTTCACCTAAAACCTGACAAGTAGATTTTTGGAATGGTTGGAATATTTCATATTGATTCCTAAATCAAACTAGCCAATTTTGAGACTAATAAAGTAATATAGTAGTCCCATATCTATCATGGAAAACTTGTCATGCAAGGCTAACTTCACTATAAGAATGGTTGAGACTAAATTCCATGTGATTATTAAATCATCTTCATATAATTCTATCAAAAAGAGAGAATCAATATGTCTCAACATATACACATTTAGATAAAATTTGCAATGAATGAAACCTTGAGAGAAGGTATGAGTTCATGTTTGAATACCAACCACAGGGTACATGTTTAAGGCCATACAATGAATTTTTCAATCTGCAAACAAGTGATGGATCCTTAACATACCCATATTACTACTCATATATATCTCCTCCTCAATATCTATATGAATAAATGAATTATTGGCATTGATATGATGTACCTCCCACTTTTAAAGTTACTACAATAGTGAATCAATTTGAATCGATTCCATCTTGGATATTGGTACAAAGATATCATTTTATTTGATCCAATGAACTTGTGGAAAACAATTGCCTAAGGTCAGCCCTTGTATTTTCTTACAATTCTATCCATTGCAACGAAAACTTTAGGGGATAAATTTTGCAAATGGGATAATTTTCCATGCTTTTGCCTAAGAAAGATTCACCAATTTTTATTTTTTATAAAAATGGATCACCAAATTTTATAGGATAAATTATGTTATCTTAAAAAATGCAAAAACTTTATCGAAATTATATAAAATCAATAGAAATTTGAATATTTTTACAAAAATTTCACCAAATATTTTATAGTTTTCATATTAGGGACTAGTAAGATTAACCAAGATTTCTATACTTTAAAATAAATTTCCATCCTTCAAATTTTCCCTAATCTACTACCTTCTTTGTCTCGTATATACCCTTGCATCAAATAATTTCCCAATCGAGGGAAAGCAAAAGTAAATCCCAATTGTAGTTCTTAACGAGGGAATTGTACTCCTCATTCATAGCAGCTTCCCAATAAGGTTTTCCTTCAACCTATGCATAACATTGGCTATTATATGTGATAACCACATAAAAATGAAAGTGTACTATTAGATGTATAGTAATAAGGTCTTGTGAAACATTGTAAATTGAGATCTAGTTCTCTATGGATTGATAGTATCACCCACTAGATCACTAGTTTCCTGTAAAGTTTGTTCTTCCCACTGTGATTTGTAATCTAGGTAAGAATAACATTCTCATGAATATATAAATAAGAATCTTAAATTTGATATGAAATACAATATAAATAGCACAAAGAATCACCTCTAATTTCATCATCTAGAATAAGTAAAGAAGCTATAGTAGTTTCCTCCCAGAGTGCATGCAAGGGTCCGTCTTCAAATTTGACATTTAACTTAATGAATAGTTTATCTATGAAAGGATCTAGAAAACTATACCACTTTAAACTATCTACATAACCAAAAAAATAAAAATCTCATCTTTTGGGTTCAAAATATTTCAACTTATCAGAAGTGATGTGGACCTATTCACAAAATCTAAAAATATGAGTCTATGACTTCTAGTTTCTTACTGCTCCAAGCTTCAAATGGTTTCAATCCCTTCAAGGATTTGTGCGGGACTCTAGTTTGAATGTATGTTGCATAATTTATTCCCTCAACCCATAATTTTGGAGGAAGATATCTTGCAGTTGGCCATTTATTTCAAAGGCGGGTTCTTTCTCTCAACTACTCCATTTTTTGTGGAGTATAGGGAATTATGCATTGAAATTATATGCTAGCTTCAAAAAATTTAGAAGTTCCAAATCCTTATTCACATATTCCCCCATTGTATGTATGAAGGATTTTAACCTTATTTGATTTTATGCAAGTTCCTTGAAATCTTTAAGATACTCAAATACTTCAAATTTGAATTTGACAAAATGGACAATCTATATCTCAACGAATCATTAATGAAATTACGAACGTATTTGGATTTTCTCATCGATGGTTGTGGGAACTTGTTATATGAACGTGAAAATAATTTAGGATTGATGATTCTCTCCATGTTTTCCCTTTCTTGAATTTCTCTTCAAGATATTAAGGATGTTTTCCAAGTAAGTAGCCTTGACAAACTCCATCTCTAAACTTTATGTTGGCTAGACCATTTACCCTTTCTTGCATGATTAGTTGTTGCAAATACCTAAAAATAAAATTGTCCAAACCTTGTGTGACATAATCTAGATTCTTCATATGCATGTGTTAAAAGCACAACATAATCATACTTAGGAACAAAATTTGAGGAATATACCTACAATGGTGATCTAATTGCTTGACAACAATTTTGGAGAAATCTAGCACATTTGAGATTGCAATTGAAGCTAGGGTGAATTCTACCTCCTCTGCTATGCATTAATGCTTTATCTGATAATATCAAGAATAGATTTATGGATAGTTTTGGAACATGTAAGATATTTAAAAAGAAAAAACCATTCTCTAGATTTTCTCTTCCTTATCTAGGTACTTTCATACGATTTTCATCTCCCATTAGATGGGAGGATTGGTGCAAGGTCCCAAAGATGATAAAGTATTTTGTGATGTAGTCATATGATATGAGGCTCCATAGTCTAAAATCCCTATATTAGGTTAAGAAGAAATAGAAACAAAAGAATTTTATTTACCTTGATGTTTGGGTGGCTAATTTCCAACCCTTTTCTTGGAATTTTCTAGTATTTAAGCTTCAATATTAATTTGTTGGAGAGCTTCTGTCATTTGATCGACAATATTCTTCATGGATGATCTTTCTAGACGATATAATTTATTACAATAGCTACATTGGGACCTCTCCTTTGATTTACCAGATTTGGAGTTAGAATAATCCTTAATGGATTTGAGTTTTGTTCCTTATTTTTTATCAAGTTCATTTTTTCCTTTTGACTTTTACCTTTTTTTAATGTTTTTCGTGCTAATTTCCTATACTGAAATCGCATTGAATTTGAAATTCTCGAGAACACCCATTTTTATGATCTTATATCTCTTTTGTACAAGTGATTCAATGAATGCATCCATAGGAGGAAATTTTTGTATTTCTTTAATTATTAGTCTTGAATTATGAAAGCAAGAAATGAAGACCTAGATTCAAGAGAATAGAGAATATTAGATGCTCCTCTTTCTTTTTTATCAACATGCCTCCATTTTTAGCAACAAAAGTATAAAGTTTTTGAAAAAAACCTTTCATAATGACAAAATTATTTGGTCTCAACAAGTTGAGATCATTCTCCAGTTGTTGTTCTTTTAGTATGTCTTGTTTCATGAACAAACCCTTCAATATGGTCTAAAATTCATTGGGTGTGAAAGAAAATTCGACATGGAAGAGTATATCCATAGATATGGAAAAGAATAATATCCCATATTATTCTTAAATCATGTTAAATACCCTACCTTCTCAACTATGGAATCAGGATTTGGTAACATACCCATAACCCTAATGCTTGATTAAGGATGCAAGGTATTGAGGTCTGACCTCTAAGATTACTTTATGGAAGTGAGGTTGTTGAAATTCCTCTTATTTTAACCACCTAAAAACTCATTTATGATACCACCATCATCTTTTGTTCGATGAGATCTTCCAAACAATATAATTTTCATCTCAATCCAAGGTCTGGACATAAAGTTATGTCCAAGTGCCACATTAGCATCCATACCATTTCTATGTGGTAGACACCTTATAGGGACATATCCCTATCTATGCCACATCAATTGTCACGTCATCATTGTTGCACACTATAAACAACATTATTCCATGTTAAGACATCCTTGCTACATCATCATATATGACAACATGCCACATCACCTAAGACATGTCTTTCTACCATATAGACCTAACACATCGAAACTGTATCAAGTTCTACCAGTAATGAGAGGAAACCTCAATAGCTAATATCCTAACCTACCATCAAAACCTTATTGGATTCTACCGGTATTGAGGGGAAACCTCAATAGCTAATGTCCTAACATGTTGATACTCAATAGCCTCATATCATGCCCTTAACATCTCATCCAATATCAAAATGTTCTCTGATAGTTAACAGATATTGTTGGGATCCATTAGTATTAGGAGTATGTATGACACGATATGGATCCTATTCCTCATTCTCCTAATACCCAGTATCCTAACACCCAATAGTTGATATCTCTATAACTGATAGTTATGCATAATTGTACCATACACCATGTGTCATGGTTCCTGAAAGATACGACACCAATGTAAACTCCTCATAGAATTTATCACATAGCTCACCCATTTTGACATATATAGTTTTTGATTTATTCCCTTTTACTTTCTTTTTGGTGGGGCATTATCTAGTATAATGACCATATTTGTGACATGAAAAGCACTTAAATTTTCTTATGTCCCTCTTTTTCTCTCCCAGTGAAGGTCATCCTTCACTCCAGTTTTGTTTGGATTTACCCTTTACCTTCTTTTCTTTCCCAACAAGAGAAATTTTCTCATCTCCACCTCTACGTTGTCCATTAGATATCAAACTCTCATGAATCTACTTTTGGGTGAAGTCATATCACAACCTGGTCTATTTATTAAGCATGTCTCTAGCAAGGATACATATTGAAAAAGGTAGCCCATTACTTGGTACAACCACGTAAGGATATCTTAACAAGTTAATCCTCATCCACAACTTCCCAAATACTTGTAATTTCATCTTGAACCTACTAAATTATTGTGAATTATGAGGCTATAGTTTCAAACCCATTAACTTTAATATTACTTAGCTTTTCTCTTAACACCATATTTCTATTTTGGTTTTCACTTTGTTACATATTTACTAAGGTTTTCCACATTTGATGAGTTTTTTTATGCCTTATGATGTGAGGGATCATGTGGTCCTTCATAATATTAAATATGGTCCTTATAGCCTTCAAATATTTAAGATTGTGTTCAATTGCTTGTGTAGGATCCGAAGGAACTTGGATCTCTTTTTTAGAAAATTCCCAAAGGTTATTTTCCATCAAAAAAATGGTGATCCTATCCTTCCATGGAATAAATTTTTCACCTTCCTCCAACCTATCTTCAAATCACATAATTGATGATGTCATCTCACAAGATCAATTTCCGTCAAAAACCCCTTGCTGAAAAATAAAAATGATGCTACAGAAATATAAAAATGTTGTTATTTCAAACCCCTATCCACTGATATTCCTTCACATATTTTGATCAATTCTCTAGTGTGATATTAATTTTCTAAGTTTCAATCATATTTTCTGTCTCATATATTTATTTTATGCCCAAAATTTTTCTCTTACTAGTAAATAGAATTTAATTTCTTAAAGTTAGAAATAACAATACTTGGCACTTTTAACAACAATTTTATAGTGGAAACAAAAAAAAAAATAACTCACAAAATCAGAGAGAAAAACAATGAAATTTTGCCCTCCCACCTCTCATCATAATCAATTGACTCAGAGAAATCATCAAGATCCCTAACCAAGGAAAATGACCCATAGAAAGTACAAAGAAATTATATAGAAACCTCAATAATTTTATAGCAGAAATTCAAGCCTCCCAATCACTTGTGTGACCATCCTTCAGCCTTATGTGCATCCCAAATGTGGCCCAATCTACTAGGAACTTCCCATGTGCACGATCTCTGTTAGTTTTCTTATTGCTGAAAATTTTCTCTTGCTATATTTTCTTCTCCCCTCAGCCTTGTGACTCACAAAAATATGCAATTCAACATATATTTCTCTCAAATTTCTCACTCTCACCTGAGTAGCTACAATATTATATGTTTCTTCTTCCTCTTTCTCAGGCTTCTTTTGTCATTCTTCCAAGTCCAAATCCCTAATCTCCAAAGCGATTGAGGGATAGGTTTAAATCGTAGATTACTTAGATCAATGTTGGAGATTAGATCTAAGTCACTTAAACAATTAAATATTTATCCTTAGATAAAACATCAGCCTAATATTACATTAATAATTTTAATTTATCAATGTACTTTTCCTAAGGTAAACTTAAGAAGGATATCATATTAGTTTCTCTTCTTGAACAACCACCTAAAGGGGATTTCACTTCCACATGCTAAGACACCAAGCCTATGTTGGAGACCTTCCAATGCTACAAAAATAAACATACTTGTCATAGTTGGTATGGCTAATGACCCATTCCAATGCCTTGATACAAGGGAGCATTAATGCCCTTGTTTCAACCAAACATCTGTTTGGTGTGGAGCCTAATTATCTTCTATAGTACCGGTATATTGGACCCCAGTTAAAAATGGGGCGGCAACGCCGCCCGTAAAATAATTGCTGCCATGGGGGAGCCCCCCCCTGGCGGGGGGTTTCGGGGGCAGCGCCCCCGAAGCTAAAAACAGCTGTAAAATTGCGTTGTAAAAGTATAGTAATTTCTAGTCAATCTGGGCCGTTCATTAGGCGGATGATCTGACGGTAGAACTTATGTTTAGTTTAGGGTTTTTTGCCCTAGAAGGCAACCCCTCTTTTTATATGAGGGCATTGTATTTGAGGCTGTGAGATAGATGTGTATTCGGTGAGCGAGAAACATAGAGGTGAGACTGTGAGAGAAAACAGAGGATATTACAGCGGCTTTGCTGTAGGTTGTATCTCTTCATTTTGCTGGATAATAGAAAGGAAGGACTGGCTGTTCGGGGTGGACGTAGCCCAAACTGGGTGAACCACGTATATCTGTGTCTCTCTTGTTTTGTGCGTTTTCTGTGTTTATATTTCTGCAATATTCTATGTGTTCCATTGCTCTGTAATATATAATTTTCTAACAACATCACCTAAAATATTTGATGTTTAGAAAAACCAAATCATCCATCTTGTTGAAAGAAAGGTTTATATGTGGTGTATTCTCAAGATAATCTTCATTATTTATTTCAATGAAGAGGGAATTCCATCCTAGTACATGGAATTTTTGACTGGTTCTAGCATTGGTATCCCCATATAGCGGTGCATGTGCAGATAATTTTCTTAGAGGCAGTGAGATGACTTATTTGACACTTTTTACTAGTTTTGGCTCTACCTTTTATGTTAACATTAGACTGGATGCCTTTTTTGGTGCCTTTCCCATTCCCTTTAGTTTCTTTGGGTATTTTCAAACTAGACCTCTTCTTGAAGATATTTTATTTGCAATGATCGATATTCAAAGTTACAAATCAATATTTATTGTTCCAAAAATAAGGGTATCACTGCAAAATTAATAGAACCTAAGCATGTTTGGTATTAATGAAACTAAAATTAATGAAAGATTACTAGTGATATGGTAGAAAACTTATGTCAAACCAAGAATTTCACCCCCTATAGTTGATAATTGATTACAAATTACTTTTAGGGTGTACATTTGATTATGCCACTTATCATCCAAACACAAAAAAAAGTGAGTGTTTATTGTATGGATGTAGATTTAATGAGTGAGGATGAAATATAGGAATATAAAAGGAATTAAATCCTAATCATGATCATTAGGTTTGCTAAATATTAAGGTTTAAATGTAGCCCTGCATGTTACATTCACCATTACATAAAAGCCTAGTGCATTAAGGGCATGAAAAAGATTTTTTCTAACCATTTTGATACTTATGAAAAACATCTTTTTTCACATTTTATTGCATTCATCAATGTCAATTGAAAAAGTATAACTTCTATTTTTTTCCACACATTTTCATAAACCTTCAAAATTATATTTTAGGAAATAGCATGACATGGTTTATTATGTTCATCAAACCTCGATGGGTGGGCACATCATTACTACCCCAAAGCCTTATCCTAAGCTTTGAAACCCTACCTCGAAAATATTATTTAGGGATCTTTGTTTTCCAATATGGATGAATGGAAACACGCCCCATCATAACCCCAAACGCAACCAGAGTTAGAAGGTGGTGGTTACTTTCTTGACCCAACTCCCAAGGTACAATTATGGGAATGGGAGCAATTTTTTTTTACCTTTTTCCATCTTTTCTGGAATTTCAAATAAATTCAATCATTATGTTCATATTTTGGATATGGTTTCAATGATATAAAATTTTCCTCAATCTGACTTACAGGTCAAAAGTTATGGCCCTTCAAAGAGTGACCATTTACACCTTGCCATGTTAGCATGACACCTAAGTGGCACCTGATGCATCCACATGGCACTTGATGCATCCATGTGGGAAACCCACGTGGTACCATATGTACCCATGTATTTTCCCACATGGCAAGCACAAATCCCAAGGAATTTGATGGTTGGCATCCTAAGAAGCCCAACCCGCAACCTCTAACCTAGGTCGGGGTTGACCTAAATCCAATCGGTACTATAATGTAGAGGATCAGACAAGTTTGTCCCCCTACATTGACCCCAACTCATTGATCCCCATGACCACTCGACCTGTGGATGCGAAGAACCAGGTGGGCCTATTGCAGGTCGGGCCTTCTAGGTGGACCTCCCAACCTCTCACCTGCAAACCATAAAAATGAATTTTTTTTTGCAATTTTTAACACTTTAACAGTGCTGGAAATTTTCTAATTATTACAAACTTTCAAGCGCTACCTCCAACACTTAATGGCTAATAGATACATAAGTAATTTAAGGCTAAACTTAAGATATACTCAATCATATGCATGATATCAATTTAACAACATTTCTAAGTGCATTAACTCCCAAAATACAAATAGTTGTAACAAATTAATAACAAAGAAGAAAAATGATCTTCATGGTTCATGCATTATAGATGCAACCATAGGGTATGGAATTCAAGACTTCCTTCCCTTCGATGAAGAATGTACCCAATTGCATGCAATAAATCTCTGAAGAATATTCAACAAACTAAACATGCATTCAACACAAGATTTCAAATATTTCCACATTATTTATTAACATTGTTAAGCACTCATTTCAATGTAGCTCACATTTTCATAATAAATAATCCCTACAACCAATATGTTAGTGTGAACCATGCATTATATACATCCATATTTTCACTTCTTCATGTAGCTTGAAATTGACATAGTAACTATGCACGGTCCTGTAATTTATTCAAAACCATATCACTGAGATAAGGAATATTGCATGTTAGTCACTACAAGAAGTAAGCTAGTTTGGCCACATGTTGTTCCAACACCTTTTACACAATGATAACAACTCATTGGTCATGGCATAAGATAAAGAAATCATGAGCCATGCCATCAATAAACACCATTTTCAAACCAGCAACGAAAATAGGCATATATGTATATAAAGTATTAGCTTCCTGGGAACATAATATATACTTATCCGAATACTAATGGGAAACTAAGTCTAGGAATATGACTCTCCACCTAACCATAGACAACTATAGCCAAGCCTCACTTGTAATTGTCACTTCCAAGCCAGATTCTAGAAGTTGAGGGATCTTTTGCTTCAGGGATTACAAACATCCATCAGATCAAAAGGGGACTCCAAAGATTCAACCACCTCATCCACCAATTGAATTGAAACCATTAAAACACATAGGGATTCTAGAGACTAACAGTCTCCAACCTTCAAAACATAACATTGTGGTTCCACTCAAGGTAGGGATTCCAAAATCCATGGTAAAATAAAAATACATCAAAAACATTTTATATATCCCCTAGGAATTTTCTAGAATCAATGTCTCCACCTCATCCCTTTGGGATTTCCTGAGAAGCACCATATCCACCCTCCAGGCCACTGGGGACTTGAAAGCCAATCAATTCCTCACTTGGTGATCTATTCCAGCTCCTTAACCAATGAAAACTTAATTCCTTTTTTTTGTTCTTCCTTTCTTGGTAATTTGAATTTCTTTATCTTTGTTGGTGTCCCCTGTGTTCTCTCCTTTTCTAGCTCAAAACATTTAACCAAAAATCCCCTCTAATGTTGTTCAAATGCCTTTTATTATTTTTCTTATGTCTCTCCATGTTCCTCATGGAAATTTCTTGTGTGTCTCTTCATATTCCTCATTGAATTTTATACATATTAATATATTTCTAGTAATTAATCACCCCAACCCTCTGAAATTTGTGTCCCATTACTCATCCCATTTTATTTTTATTAAAACGTTTACATTGCATGCATAAATGTAACTACTTTGGGGTTGTCAAAAACTGCTCCGTATTGGGGGAACATCGTCCTCGGTGTTCTTATTCCATATGAAACACCAAAATCATGCTTAAAACAAAAAATACAGTTTATGGAGCTTTATACACACAACTTTCTATAATATTTAAAATATTTTATGCATTTTCTTCAACCAACAACCAAAAGATATGGTAAACATCAACTTATAATTCAACCATATTCCAATGGTCCTATTTGCAGTCTTTGGAAGCTTGGATGTGTCCAGCCCAACTTAGATTGTTCTTTTCCTTGGAGTGTTTCCTACCTCCCATGTCCAACATTTTAATCCTTACTCTCCTTGTTTCTTCAATGAACAATCCTCAACTCATTGTTTCCTAGGCACACCCCTAATGTGGTTTTCATTGCCAAATAACTATACTAATTACCAAAAACAAATTAATTTCTAGGCCTTCCCTTCTTTGCTTCCTAGTGCCTCGGGAAATTCGAACATCCTTTTCCTTGAAGTCACTCACCTTCCAAGTTCAAGCATCCCCTTCTCTACTTCCCAGTTCTAAGTGTTATCCATTCCTTGGAAAGGTTTCCTCACATTGAAAATTCCCAAAACTAAGGCATGTACCTACCTCAAAACCATCATAACAGTCATAGCCTGCATATGGAAAGCAATGCACACTATTGGGTACCATCTTCCCGTAAGGGCTCTATTCCTAAAGTACTTTACCAACATATTGTTGCATGCTCTAATTTCCTTTTACTGTTATTTCTAACACTCTTGCATCCAACTACGACCACTCATACAAAGAGATTTCTGAACTTTCCTACATCAAAGCACATAAATTTTCCATTAAATTCACCATAAGCAATTATAATAAACTTAAATCATACCACATTAGTAGCTCATCAATGAGGTCACATTTACAATTTCATTTGGTTCCTATCACAAGTCAAATTAGCTCCTCGATCAAATCATCATGTACAATAATATCGCACCTAGTTAGCTCAAAACCCAATCATCATAAATCAGATTGTGTTCATAATATAGAAATTTAAAAAAAAAAGGCTAAATGAAATATTGATACTCATCTTAATTTGTTCTTTTCTTCTACCTTTAAACACACTAGACTAGTTTTCCAACCATTATCATCTATTTTCCTTTTCTCTTTTCGTACATACACTGGACCAATTTCAAAACCAAACAAGAACCTAGTGCCTTCTCTTCTCTTCCATACGTAGGATCAGTTGCCTAAGGCAATAAAAGAATCTAGAGGTGCACCTCCACCCTCAATCATCAAGGGAATCCAAAGGCTCCCTCCAACCCATGATGAATATATATATATATATATATATATATATATATATATATATATATATATATATATATATATATACACACACATATATATAATCCCATTCGCTACCCCATAAGTATGGACACTACCAAACCAAGAAGTCACTACCAAACTAGGTATTCTTTTGTCATCATAATATTATTGTTGGGAATTCAAAGGCTACCCCACCTCCATCCAAGTCTTTTTTCATCCTGATGATGAACCACAATGGTGGGTTCTAAACATCATTAAAACATTTATGAATGTGATGGTTTTGGAAATAAAATTACAACAAGTCCCATACCAAACACATTACACCTTATAATGTAATACACAACATGAACATATAACACAATACACAAATATATAACACAATTCCACATATACATAACATATGTACATATACAGATGACTCAACACATTGTAAAATAGAATCCAGAGACCACACCGTCTTTATTTATGTGAACCATGCAGTATTGCCTCTAGTGTCCTTCCCGCACTTCGCTACAAGCATCCACAGTCCAAATCCAGGATTTGTCATGTTTTTTCAATTATCCATTCTTGTCCCAACATGCTACAGCTCACACTACTTCCATTTTGTTAATATATCCTTCAACATTCACTATCCATATTATAAATACGGAAATAACGTCAAAATCATATTCACATGATATTAAAATCATAGATCCACTAGGGCTACCTTTCTCACTTGATTCCTCATAAAACCATAAAACTTTTTATACCATTCACATCTACACTAAATAAATAAAAATATTCATTATTCCACAAGAATGACCCCTAACAACCTTGTTAGACAATGGAATTTTCATATACATATGTACTCATCAACATAATCATGTATACAACACATAATTACATGTGTCCATAAAGTCAAGGTTAAAAGAACTTCCTTTATTTATGCAAAGCATGCCCAACAATGAAAACAACAATTCCCAACTTGGCCAAGGTGTTTGTTACCTCAATCTCATTCATTTTACCTTTTCTTGTTGCCCTTTTTCATGGTTGTCTTACCACTATCCATTTATCCATTATGGACTCAACTAGCCCAATCAGTTCTTATATTTCTCTTTCCTACCTCCGGCTGCCTTTATTCATGCACTAGGATTTTTCCAAGTATTTACATTTCTTGTTAGGTTCCACTTATCTCTTCTCGAGCTCCCTTAGTTTTCCTCTTTCCCCAAAAAATTCCTAAGACTCCCAAAACATAGAAGGAAAGAATGAGAAGAAAAATAAAATGAAGGAAGCATAGCAAACCAAACACTAATTCAACATCATAAACAAAGTGGCATGGCCATGAACCAATCAACGGTAAAAAAATGTCATATCAAACATAAATCCAATAGAGGAACACAAAATATCAATTTATCAATAAACATACCCATTCAACCCCATGAGTTTCAGTGTTTTCAATATTTCACGGATAAAACTTAGTCCTATCCTTCTTCAAGATTTCATGGTATCCCTTTTAAACTTGCACTTCCCTTCCAATTTCTTTCAAAAGGGGTCCTTTGATACTTATCTTGCAGTAGTGAAATTTGTTGTCTCAAATGCTTGGAACTCTTTCCAACTGCTCCTATTTTTGTTGTTCTAAAGTTTATAATACGTTGACATTCACACACAATTTTAGTGCATTAATAAATAAATAAGGTATACCAATTTCTTTTCCATGTTTCACCAAGCACGCTGCCCTACAATTGAACACATATATCAATTTACATATTAACCACATGTCTCAAAATCCATGACATAAATAAGCATATTTGGTCTCAACATAAATTTTTAGAAGCCAAAATTGTTGCATGCACATGCGCATGCGCATATCATCTCTCAAAGGATTTCAATTCCACTAACAAATTTAATTATAATTGGAAAATGACTATTATGCCCAAACCAACATTATTAATTTCATTTGACCTCTTGTACTGAGACCAAACAACAATTTAAATTCATTGTTTACGTCAAGGCTAGAAATCAAGGCATCTACAACCTTAAGGGAATTAAACTAGAAACAATTTATCATACAAGCATTAGCTCATGCCTTTACTCATTACTTTTCATGTTTATGAAATGAATCAAGCATGTGTAGAAACTCTCACAATTAAAGCATGCATGAAGTTACTTAATCACATTTCCAAACCCAACGCCTACTAACAAAGTAGGAAATCAACCTAATGTTGGGCTCTAAATATTTCATATCATTTAGTATATAAATTTTCCATTGATAAGTCATATTCCCTAATTTATGACACTTTCCATAACAATTATAGCACCAACTTTTACTAAATATACCTCTTTTACCTTGTGGTTAATTATGATGGATTTCTTATGTTTTTAATCATTAAATGTGTTTTTAACATGGTTTTACCAATGATGGTTTACTAGTGTGGTTATGTGGCCAAGAATCATGTTCAAATGTGAAAATTTCTATTTCTCTACCAGCTCAATAACAATTTTGAAGTTTAGTACTTAGTTTAGTACCAATTCTGCAGTTCGATACTCTTCTGCACTTGCATGAATGGAGAAAAAATTCGAAATTATAAAATATGCGTTTCTTTTCTCTAGCATGGTAAATCAGGTTCCACATGGACCTAATATGATTGTACAAGCATTGGAATATAACCAGCTCACACGTGTTGGATCTTAGCACATGATTTAAGTAGAGCCAAAAATAGGTAACAATTTTGAAATTTCCATGTTCTTCCTCGATTTTAGTGCATACACTAGCAAATCTCAAGAATATGGAAAATGGGTTTTTCATAAACATATAAATTTACTTATATATCAAGTCGTTTCCAAAAGTTTCATACAGTTTAAAAGCTACATATGGTTCTTCAAAACCGATTTGTACAAAATTTATGCAAAACCTAGATTAGCAAAAGTATCTAAACTATCAACTTCATGCATGATTTACAACGACATGGAATTGAATCAGGAAATTTCAAGAGAGTTTTTTGTTGAAAGTATGTAAATTAGGCTTCATAAAAACATATATCCAAAATACAAGACAATTTAGAATATACATGAGGATCTTTAAGCCTAATTTGTAAAAAATGCACAATTCTATGTGATTTCCAAATCATGCCCAGATTTGGGGAAAATGTAAAATCAATCATCTTAACTATATGGAGAACGAATATCACTTATTTTAAGAGTCTAAAAATCATTATGTAATATCTCATATGCATTTTGGGGATCACAATCACCCAATCTTGTGTTCTAAAATCTCCATTTACTATTTTAAATGTAACTTCCAGTCAAGTAGATCAAAGATTGGGGGATTGGTTTTGATCCATCCAAACTTATTTTTGTATAAATATTCAAGCTAAAAATAGATCTGGGAGGTTGGAAATTTTTTCTTGTAAAAGGGCTTGGCATAGATAGTAGGTTAAAAGCTTAATCATGGCAAGAAACTTGAGTGTTGCCTCTATGTAACAATGTTGATTTTTCCTTAATAAAATGTTGCTAATTCTCTAACATCATGACTCTTCTTAGTATTTTGACATTTTAGGTTTGGTTAAATTTTAGATGTAGTAGCTTATTGATCTCAGTATTCTATTTCCATATTGTTTTATAGTTTTTAAACTCCTTTGAAATGTTTTATATCTTTATTTTTGTTATACTTTATTTATTTATTATATAAAGCTAGTCTAGTTTGGATCTAATTAGTTTTCATTATTTTTATTTGTTTTCTTGTACCATATGAGTGGATCCACTACAACAAATAATCATTGAAGTTTAAATACATCAATGAGCTACTCTTGTAAATTTGTATGGAAACCCTCGTGTGTGGAAGATTGCGACTTATATCCTTTATAGCATTAGTTGTTACACACCTAGTATTTTGTTTCCCTTACTGTTAACTTTTAGTCATTTGATTATATATTCACTACAAGAATTCATTGAAGTATATTGAAATCTTAGCAATCTCTTCACGATAGATCACATGAACATCCAAGGATGAAAGATCGTGATCCAGAACCTTATAGAACTAAGTTGTTTTATCTCCTAGTGATAGGCCTTATGGTGATTTTCCATTTGATTTTATTTGTCCCAAAGTATGATTTGCCGAAATTAGTTGTTATCATAAGCTATAGTAGGCTCTAATCCTAAATTTCCTATGCTTGCATCTCTAACTCGGACAATCCTAGATTCGATAACTAAATGGTAGAATTAGAATATATATAATTTTACCAACACCTACCCTTTACCTTCACATTACTACAATCAATACAGGCGAGAAACCATCAGTCTCATCACTCTTCTAGTAGAGTTTTAGGTCCTTTGTCCACAAATTCTAAATAAGACCTTTGAATACAAAGTATATCACCTATATCACAGACCAATCAATCACATGATTAGAATCTTGTACATATCTTTTAAGTAAAGAAACATGGAAAACACCATGGATTTTATCTTATGGAGGTAAGGATAACCTATAGGCCATTGATCCTATCCTTTCAAGTATATCAAAAGGCCCATAAAGTTGTGGTGCCAACTTGGCATATGACCTAATCCTCAAGGAGCTTTTCTTGGTTTTAATTATCAAGTAAACTTGTTCTCCAATTTGAAATCTTTTATGCACCCTATGCTGATCCGCATAGCTATTTTTCCTATCATTTTCTATCTTTAAATTCTACTTAATGATCTACATTCGGTGCTCCATTTCTTCTAGCATATTAGGCCCAATAAGGAACTTTTTCACCATATTGGTTAGTGGACCAGGGGAAAGAAGCAAGTAAGGACGTCTATAGATAGAGGCTTTCGATCGAGGTGATTAATAACATGCTCTTCCTAGGCGACCTCCATTTGAAATGAGCTTCGTTTGCTTCCGAAGCTGGGTCGACTATCGCTGATCCTAAGCAGGTCTTAAGCTATAGGATAGGATTTGACTCCGAGTTAGGGAGTCGAAATTGGGTCCCTTCGTGCCCCCACTTCGCGGAGCTTTGTCCCTCCAACTAATAGGAGTATTAGAAATCCTTCCATACAATGCCTCAAATGGGCTCATCTTTAGAGATTCTTGGTGCCCATTGTTGCATGGAAAGTCTGCAAGTGGAAGATACTCTTCCCACTTCTTTTGTTGGTGCATTACATACATCCTTAACATGTATTATAGGATTCTATTTTTCCTCTCTACTTTGCATCTATCTATTAATGATAAGTTGTACTAAAGGCCAATTTTGTCCCTAATTCTTCAAATAATTCTTTTCAAAACTTGGAAGTAAACTTGGAATCTCTATCTGAAATAATTTTCTTGTTAACTGCATGTAACCTCAAAATATCTTTTATGAAGATTTGAGCCACTTCATTTGTTGAATTGGTGGATTTAACTACTAAAAAGTTAGCCACCTTTCTCAAGTTGTCAATCACCACCATAATTACAACATGCTACCTTTGTCTCTATAATTATGAGAAGCTTTGTAGTATGATTGCATTCATCTCATCTTGTCTCTCCTGAGCCTTTATAAACCTTTCATTGTCTTCTTTTATACTTCATATTTCAGCCTTTAGGCCTCCAAAGGTATCAATCCAATCATGATATTTTTCCCCTCCCCCTTGGCCAACTGATCTCTCTTCTTCACTTTCCCTCACTTCTTCATACCCACTCAATGAATGATCAGAGTTGTATTATACCATTCCTATCCTTATTTCTTTTTTCTTTCCCTATCTTGTGCTTCTTGTGGTGTATTTTCATGCACATGCAATTTTTAGATATATGATAATACAAATAAATAAAAAAATCATGCCATGAGCTTGCTTTTGTAGAGTTGTTATAATAAGGCCAATTGTAACAAACAACCATGTTAGCACCCATGTACATGCATGCATCATCAACAAAATATATTTTCTAACAAAAATTGTTAGTTCCTCGATAACAATAAAAACATATCAATCAGGCATGCAATCAATTAATTTTAGATAAACTTTTAACACCAAATTTTTTGTCTTCTTACTTACCCATGATAGAGCCCATACATACTATGTGTTGAACCTGGATGCTGTGATACCACTCGAAAACACACCCACTCCTAACCCAAACCAAACTAGAGTTAGAAAGTGGTGGTTACTCTATTGACCCAACTTCCAAGGTACAATTATGGGAAAGAGACCTATTTTGTTTTACTTTTCCAACTTTTCAAGAATTTCAAATAAATAACACCATTTTGTTTGTATTATCAAGATGATTTCAATCATATAAATTCCATCTCATTCCAACTTACGAATCAAAAGTTATGGCCCTTAAAATATTGGCCATTTATACATTTCCACATCAACATGAAACCCAAGTGGCACTTGACGTGCCCACATGGAAGACCCACATGGAACCTAATGCACCCATGTGGTACCTTACGTACCCATGTAGTAGCCCACATGGCAAGCACGAACCCCAAGGAATGTATTGGATAGCCTACATTCGTGATGTAATTACTTAACAATAGGAAACCCAACCCCTGACCTTTGACCTAGGTCAGTGTCAACCTGAATCTCATTGGCACTGTAATGTAGAGGGTTGGGTGGGTTTGACCCCCTGACCACTCTGACTCCCTAAACCCCCCAACCACCTAGTATATGGGCATGGAGAACTAGACCAGCCCACTAGAGGTCAAGTGGAAAGCATGCTGGAGGTCGAGCCGTCTAGGGCAACCTCCTAACCTTCGACCTGTACACTAAAAAAAATGCAATTTTTTTTGCAATTTCTAGCACTTTAACATTGCTAGAAATTTTTAAAATTTTACAACTTTTCAAGCACTATCTCTAGGAGTTAATGGCTAATATAGACATAAGGAATTTAAGGCTAAACTTAATAAATACTCAATCGTATGCATGACATGAATTTAACAACATTTTCAAGTGCATTAACTCCCAAAATAAGGAGAAGTGTAACAAGTCATAAACAAAGCAAAGAATTGATCTTCTTGCTTCATGCATGATAGAATGTGACCACATGGAATGGAATTCAAGACTTCCTTCCCTTAAATCAAGAATTTACCCAATAGCATGAAATAAATCTTCCAATATTATTTAACAAACTAAACATGCATTCAACACAGTATTTCAAATATTTCTAGATTGCTTTTTAACATCGTTGAGCACTCACTTATGCCAATGCAACTAAACATTTTCATAATAAATAATCCCTTTGACCAATATGTTAGTGTAAACCATGCATTCTATACATCCACACTATTGCATCTTCATGTAGCTTGAAATTTACACAGTAAATATACAAAGTCATGTAATTTAATCAAAACCATATCACTTGCAATAAATAAGATTATAGGTCTCACTACAAAACTAAACGAAACCTACCATGTGTTATTCCAACACCTTTTACACAGTAACAACAAATCATTGTTGAATCATAAGATAAAGAAATCATGAACTATACCATCTATAAACATCATTTGCAAACCATAAATGAAAATAGGCATATATGTATATAAATTATTGGCTTCTTGAGAAATGAAGAGATATTGATCTATAGACTAATGGAAAAACGAGATTGGGACTATGACTCTCCACCCAACCATAGACAACTACAACCAAGCCTCACTTATAGTTGTCACAGCCAAGCCAAATTCCAGAGGTTGAAGGATATTTTGCTTCAGGGACTACACACATCGACCAGCTAAAATAGAGACTCTAGAGATTCGTCCACCTCCACCCACCAACTAAATTGAAATCAATAAAACACAAAAAGGGTTCTAGAGACTAACAAACTCCACCCTTCAAGACATAATATTGTGGTTCCACCTGAGCTAGGGATTCCAAAATCCAGAGTAAAATAGAAGACAACAAAGAAGATTCTAGAGATCCCCAAGAAATTTTCCAAGATCAATTCATCCACCCCATATCATCAGTATTTCTTGAGAAGCACTATCTCCACCCTCTAGGCCATCGGGGACTCAAGAGACAATCAATTCCTCACCTGGTTATTTCTTCCAACTCCTTAGCGAACTAAAAACTACATTCATTTTTTTGTTCAACATTTCTTGGTAATTTGAATTTCTCTATCTCTGTTGTTGTCTCCTATGTTCTCTCCTTTTCCAGCTCAATATTTTCAAGCCAAAAATCCCCTATAATGTTGTTCAAATGCATTTTATTATTTTTCTTGTGTCTCTCCATGTTCCTCATGGAACATTCTTGTGTGTCCCTTCATATTCCTCAATGAATTATCTGCATATTAATAGTATTTCTAGCATTTAATCACCCTGACCCTCTAGAATCAGTTTCTCATTATTCATGCCACTTTATTTTCATAAAAATGTTTACATTGCATACACAAATGGAACTACTTTGAGATTGACACAACGAATCATCGAAATGCTTCACCTAGCTCACCCATGCTCTATCCAAACTTATCCAAAAACTTATTAATGTCAACTAGGAAACATAAGGTTTGAGCACATAAGTGTTGGGTGAAATTTCCAATATTTGATCATGATCATTAAGAAAAAAGCTTAAATGTTTGATGGATCATTGATGTTTCTCTAAAAGGGTAAGGAAAATCGATATTTTCATAGTTCTCAAGACTCTCATTTTCATAACTCATTTAGTTTTCTTGGTGATTAGTGGCACATTTGTGTTTGAAGGAACCTACAAGCATTATACCTTACCAAAAGGATCTAATGGTTCTTCATTCATGACAAGTTTTGTTGAGTTAATCATCCATCACTAACACTAATCTATCATTGAAACTTTGAAGAATCCTCTATCGATGTGAATTCTTATTGTAAATCAACTATTTAAATCATTTTCCCTTTTTATCAATGCTCGTTGAATCATCAAGACTAGTTTGTGAGATGCTTTTGGTATCATTGCTATTGGGAATTAGTCTTATTAGTATTTTTCTTCAATGTTTGATGAATCCATCATTTTTTGTAGGAAATTTTGAGATCTTTCTTCTCCTTCGAATCTCATTTCTATTGAAAATCATCTATTTGTCATGCTTTGCTACATTAAACGTTGTTAGGTGGAAAGGTATAAGTTATCACTTTTCAACACATATTTGTAAACCCATGAAAGTATATTTTGGGAATATTCACTTAGAGAGAAATTTATTACATTCATGAGGCTTTAGTGAGTGAGCACACTAAAGTTACAAAACCCTCCACTAAAGAAAATATTTGTGGAGTATTCCTTTCCTCATACGAAAGAATCATCAAGGGACTTCACCTAGCTCATCGACACTATGAAAACTTAACCAAAATGTTTATCAGTGTAAATTGGGAACCATTGGAATTGAGCACCTCAATTGTGAGGTAAAACTCTTGATCTCCATCATTGGTGTTGAGAGAAAATTTTAAATCATTGGTAGGCTATCATTTTTTGGAAAAAATGTGACGTGAATTGAATACTGACATAATCCATAAGACTCTTTTTTTGTCACTCATTTGGCTTTTTTGATGCCCAATGGTTCATGGGAATTCAACGGATCTTCAAAAATTACACTTTATGACAAGGCTTCAATGGTTCATTTTTTCATACGATTTTTGTTGAGGTTATCATCGAGTGTCGACATATAAATGTCATCGACACTTCTAAGAATAATTCAACAACACTTAACATAAATATATTATTTAAATTTTTTTCTCTTTCCTCATATTTCCAATGAATCATCAACATCGCTTTGTGAGGTGTTTTGGACATCAATTCACTTGGGAATTTGTCTTATTACTCCTTTCACTCAATGCCCTATGAATCCATTAATATCTGAACAAATATTTGAGATTTTGAACCTCCTTCAAATCTCTTGGTTTTTTTCTTTTGTTAAGTTGAAAATGAGATTTACCAGGGCTTTGTGATTCTTGGAAACTTTTTTTTTTTTTCAATCTAAGATGAAAATAAGAAATAATGTGCATCAAATTATTAAATATACCCACCTAAGAAATAAGAGTAACCACCTACCCCCTCTCTTTTTGGTCCAGCTCATTTGTCCGCTCACCTATTGGAGGGTTTGCTCGATAATGGGAGGGGTTTCTAGAGTTGTTATTCTTTGACCTAAGAACTGGAGTTTCATCGGGTACTTTCCTATCATGGCTCCACCCCGCACTATTTCTTGTTCTTCCATAACTATTCCATTATTTTTTATGAATTTGTCATTATTTTTTATTGGTTTAATGGGTAGAGTATTTTTATTTACAGGTGTGTCCTGCCTCTGCATGAGGAATTAGCTCAACTGGAGGAGCAATGAAACCTCCTTGCAAAGGATAATGGATTACCCAGTTTTTCAAAAAAATTCACCAATAACTTAGATTTGTACTTATTTATTTGAAACGATGCATGAGGTAACACATATCAAATTCTAAGTAATTATTGGTACTTTTTTACATGTAGGTAAATGTTTACTGAGTCCACATTTCCTACAGGTGGGTTTTCTAATCCTAACCAGTGTATTCCTCTTGAAGCAATTCCTTTTTTTTCAATAATAAAGAGTTTTGTCCCATGGCTTGTTATTTTGTCTTGTTGGTGGCAGGTTTGAACCATGCATCCCTCACTGGAATGGTCTTATCAATTTTTGCTTTGTTATATGAAAATTTTAGAACTTAATTTTACACAACCACTTCTCCCAGGTACTGGTCGTGCATCCAAAATTTGGTTACTTGAACTACTAGTTGAAATTTATTTGAAGTAGAAGTTGGTTATACAAGAGCATTATTTGAAGACTATTTAATTTCATAAATTTATTTGGATTTTGGCCTTCCTTGTTATACAATGAACTGAAGTCGAATCAAGTACCACTTTTTAATTTTGTGATTGAGTTTTTGAGATTTTCTCCAACATTCGTCTTGATCTTCAATTGATTAAAAGAATAATTTTTTCTTACACTAGTGATGAGCCCTAGTATTGCAACAAAAATGTTCCAACTCCCAAGGCTACCAACTTAAAATATTAACCCTAGGTTCTTACAAACTTAAGAGGTGTCGACACTATATGTGCAACATGCAATGTGTCCTTCTTTTGTTGATTTGATGCAATGAAGTGAATGCCATGAAATCCAAGCCTAAACTAATTGCAAAAATGGAAAGGAAACCTAATTACTTTTGCAGAGAGGAAATACTAGTTACTTTTGTAAAAAGAAAAGGCTATTCTACTTTTCATGAATGTAAATGTTAATCCTATTTGCATAAAAGTAAACATTAACCTATTTGCAGAGTGTGAATGGTACATCAAAAGGAAGCATAGTCTATGCAATAGAAATAACAATGTTGGAAATGGAAATCCTAGCTTAAGATGTATGAAACAAAACATAATCATGAAATCACTCTTCAATCATTACAACCAAGATATATTTTTTCAACAGATTTCATAAAGTACTTCATAAAGTAATCATGAAAAGCATCAATATGCTCTTCAAGTCATGAGTTTATCCACTAACCATAACTACAGAGGTGAATTTCAATGGAGAAGAGGCAAGTATTAAGAGGTATTTTGGTCTTACTCAATCATTGTTCAAAGCATGGATGTCATTATTCAAGCTTAAGGGATAAAATTAATCTTTTGGAGAAAATTTGGTCAAGTTTACACGTGCTATAGGAGTGCTACAAGAGGCCCTGTTTTGCTACAGGAGTGACATAACTTGTCGAATTCCCAAGTAAATCAATTGAATATTAGATGTAAATTTTTTTATTATTAATTAGGATGTATGAGGACTCTGTTCCAAGTGGAATCACTCCAAAATACCCCTGTTAACACTTGCTTAAAAAAGGCAGAAAATTACTACTCTAAGAACCAGGAATTGAAGAACTAGTGAGCTAGTTAACTTACCAAATGCCTAACCTAATAGTGTGAAAATGATATGGGGTAAATTTTGTTGGTAACTTGAATTTTTTTATGACCCAATACAAGTGTAATAAAATCAAATGAATCTCATTAACACGTTCTAAGAAATAACATAAAATTACTACTATGTTGCTACACGAGACGTCTAGAAATTCTAGATTTGTGAACTAGTAGACCAGTCCAAGTAGCTTACTAATGAATATGAATTTTCAAAGTTGTTATAAGGATGCATCATGCTTGTGACTCTACAAGTAATGTACAAAAAAGCTCACTTCAATCATTTAACCAATATGACCTACAACAAAAGAAGCATGAATAGTAAATATAGAAATAAGATATGCAAGTGAAAAAGACATTCAAAGGAAATAAAGAAATTGTACAAGAGGGAAATGCGGCTTCTGGGATGGCCCAGCCCAAGGAAACATAGATTCCTATGAAGGAAATGAAGCTTTAGAAGCTAAAAATGGAACCAAACTTCATTATTTGAATCCATCCAAGTACATCCATGCTAGAAATGAAAGTGGAGCTACTAAATAACAAGTTTTCTCCACAAGAAGACTAAAAAATGCATGCCCCTAGAGAAAAATTTGAATTGGTACTTATACAAAGTGATGAGGAAACATTCTCCTTGAAAAGAGGCAACTTTCCCCTCCAAAATCCCTCAAAAAGTGATCTAGTTCCCAACACTAAGAATTTGCATTAAATGACAGAGAACACCTTCCTAGATTTTCTCAATCACTGAAGCTCCAAAATTTGTGCAATTATTTCATAATATTTTGTTCATTTATTATCTAATATTGGTCCTCCTGTAGTAGGGAGAAATTCCCCATATTATCTCATTCATAATTTACTCCATATTCTCTCGATATTCCGCAAAAATAAATAATATTAGGCACATAATATGAAATTATCTCTAAACCTTTCTATGAACATATTAAAGCTAATAAACATTATTAAGTGTAGAAGGATAGATTTAATATAGCCTTTATGTGCCTAGGAAAGGTTAGATGGGCCTTAATTTGTGTCTAATTTGGAGGGTCATCACACCCCCTACTGAAATTGTTGCTCATCCTTTGAGCAACCTATTCATTTTCTTTCCCTATTGTTCTTCATGAAATTCTCTTCCTTAGCTCATTATTCTTTGGGAATAATGGCAAATGATTTGGATGGCTTCCTACATTGAATGGACTTCATGTAAAAACTTGCCATGGGAGCAAGTTGTGCCTCCTTTTCCTGTAATTTATCTCTAAGCCTCTTGTTTTCTAGTTGTAGTTACTCCTTCTTGACTAATTCATTTATCCTCAACTCAGTTAATTCCTTACCCATTTGTTGCAATTTTTCATCCGTGAGGCCCACATCTTCTACCTTATTGGATTTTTCAATTTGCATCCATCTATGAGTTCTTCCTCTTTCCCTTTCTAAGTCAAAGAAGAGTGGTATTGCAAATTTGGTGGGTATAATTATCCCATCCTCAATGAATTTGTAGTAGGATCCAAGGTCAGGTTGTGGATTAGGATCCTAGAGTTCTTCTAGGTCTTCTTCTCTCCCTTTTGATGTGGCTCCCCCTTCCTGTAGCATTTCTTGTTGCTCCTTTTGTAGTTCTTTTTCTTCCTGCAACAGTTTTGTTATAGTCTTGTAGCATCTCTATTTTCACCCTTGCCATTTCCTTCGAATATTACGTTGCTTCCCAAGGCTCTAGTGGTTGTTCTAAGCGAAATTTTCCTTCCTGTAGCAATATGTTAACTTCCTATAGTAGTTATGTCCCTTCCTGTAGCAACTTTGTTCTTCCTATAGCATTGTTGGTACTCCTATAGCAACCAACCAAAATCCTGTAGCATCTATTCTTTGCATGCCAAGAGGTGGTGGGTCCACCTTTTTATTCTTTTTATTTATTATTATTATTATTATAATATTAATTTTTTTTCTTATTCCATTGCATGCAAAATAAACTCAGAGTGTTTTTTGTTAATTGAGTTGGCCCTCACTTACCCCTTCATACTCCTCGTCCTCCATCATGATTAAATGATAACAACCTAGTTTCTCAAGTCATTTTCACTTTTGTCATGTTCCTCTCCGACACATGTGGGAGTTTTGGTAGAAAAGTGAATTTAACTGCTATATAAGGTTGAGGTTATTCTGCTACTAATTTTCCCTATAAAAGAACTTTTTCCTTCATACACTTGCAATTTTTTTCAAGCTAAAATAGGTTTGAAGGGTGAGGTTAGAGAGTTTCATACGTGTGCCTTACCATCAGTGTTTTCTTTTTCTTTTGCAAGATGTTATTATAGTTGTGGAGGTTGCCTTTGCTGATCTTGAAGTCACATGTGACAATCTGTTGGAGGTCCTCTAGATTTTCCTTTTGTTGTTGTTGCTCTGCTACTGAGATGCTATTGATGTGAGCGTTCTAATTGATCATGTGTCATGTATAAATAGAGTAAGGTTGTTGTGCATGTCTTCTGCAATTTCTTGAGAAAGATATGTATTCTTTTTATGTTCTCTTGTTGACTAATGCTTGATGATCCAGTTATGTCCTTCATGCAGATGCTATTTGGATAAGATGTTTCTATTTTCTGAGTGATAAAGCAACTGATATGAGGTCCTGCGGCTAATGAAGGATCTAATTTGCAATCCTCAAGTGCTCATGGTGACTAAATTTTAAATTTGTTTCTCTAGTTGTGGTCTCACAACGGATGTGTAGACTACTACATGACTATGTGTCTTCCTATAGAAGTCAGATAGACCCTTCTAGGATCATAAATTCCTTCAGTTTCTGATTTTAAAAACACTGATAATTCATGAGTAGTCTATTGACAACGATCAAAGGCTTTTTTTACTGAGGAAGAGATGGAATAAGGGGATAAAAGTGGTGTTTTATAAGGACAAAGGTGGAAATGAGAGTGGAGAAGAGGTCAAGTGGAGTGGAAAATGAATTTTGAGGCTATGGTGGACCCCACTTCTTTTTCCTATATTAAAAACATAAGATCTAAGCCATTTTTCTATGTTGATCACAGTCCTATAGCAATTATGGTCACTCCTATAACAATTCTGGAACACTCTTGTAGCATAATTGTTTTATCCATATATCTCCAATGGTAGATTCGATTGAATTGAAATTTTTTAATCATGTTTCCATCACCATTATGCACCTCCCCATAAAAATTCTTGGCCAATGGATGCACTATTCGCGAGAAAAATTAAATATTGTTGTAGGTGATGGAGGTCGATTTCTCGAATATTGTGCTCTAGAATTTGTTGAAATTCCTTGAGAATTTTATCATCATCCATATGTATCTCTCCAAGAAACAAATTTGACAATGGATGCATGATTTTTGAGATATGATGAAAACAATTTGCGCCCTATGTATTTTGACTGTCTTGTAGCAAAACATGACCTTCTTGTAGCACTTTAGAACAATGAGGAAAATGAATGGGAAAGGCTTGAGAATGATGGGTGGATGTTGGGAATGGATGAGGGTGATGGAATGGCATGGTCTTGGTCATGTTGGAGTATGTAGAAAAAGGAGGAGAAAGCCCAAGTTTGACTTCCATTGACTATATTTTTGACAAACTTTTTCTTTTGGTGCTAACTTGTTTTTGTTTCTTGGAAAAAATGGAGAGCACCTACATTTATTAGAGAGAGATACATGGAGAAAATGATTTTTTTTATTTTCATTTTTTTATTCTTTTCTTTTAGTCCTACTCGTTGTCTCAATGATGTTCTCGACTAGTAGGTTTTCCTAGGCACCTTGTTATAAATCCATTTGGGCACATCAAATCCAAACATTCAGATCAGTGTTTTGGGGCTCATAAAACCCTAATTTCAGTTGCTTCATGCCCTAAACAAGTCACCCCTTTGAATGCCTCCTTCCCAGACAGTTTCATGACTTGAAGACATCTGGAAATAGCCTCTAGAGGGACCAGCGTAGGTAAGCCCTTATGAAGGTGCGCTGCAGAGCAGTTAAGTCCACTCCCAGGGTGCTCTGCAAAGCACTTAGGCTTCCTTTCACCTACGTTGGGTGAGAATGAGAGAAATTCACATAGGGTTTGGGGAATATTCAAGTATATTTTGGAGTCATCTAGAATTTTCCCTTACTTATCAACTCCTATGAGCTCAACAATGGATGAGGAATGAGTTAAGGTGCATCCTATCCTCTCATCCCTTCCTCCATGGAACTAATTCTTAGTATGAAAGGCCATTCAATGCCACCATTAATGACAAAGCCTCCTTCATCCTCCTATAAATTGACCATTCATCTATGTGATCAGGGGCTGGACTATGTTTAATTGTAAGGAGATAATGTTGCTATGATATTTGGCTTTGAAGCAAGTGTTGTGATGCTACAAGTTTGTCTTGCTTTTGATCTGATGTGGATGGGATCCAAGCTGAAGGAATAACTTTGAATCAGACACTGATGGTTGTAATTCCTTCTTCTATCTAATAAAGTGTTTGAACCTTTTTCCATATGTTGTTTTCTTTCATAATGCTTATATGTGTGAATTGCTTATGATTCCTTCCATTTATATTCAATGGATTGTATGCTTTGATTGCTTTATTGTATTCTGTTGTCTTTACAGGGTACATCTCAAGTGGATTAAGTATGGGAATGAGTTATGGAATCGATACAAGGGAGACGAGAGGAAAGTGGAACTATAGGTAGGCCTTCTATCTTCTCATATTATCTATTGTTTATAGGAAAAGTCTAAAACACTTTAAACTCTTGTCCTGGGAACAACTCTACTTGTCTAGTGAATTAGTCTTTATCTGCAGATGCTAAATTATCCAAAACAAATTAGCGTCTCCACTGGGGACGGATCCTCTTTCCTAGTAGCATATCCACCTCTTAAGACATCCTTGTAAACATCATTTGTGTTCATATATTGTAATTCAGTTGTGTGCATTGAAAAATTGGTCAAAATTGTGTCAATTTTCGTTTTGAAATGGCTTACTGCCACCAGCGTAGGATTGTGAGGGACATAATGCACTGCAAAGCACCCTTAGCTTAGCTACATTCCTCTAAAGTGCACTGTCTCCCACTTTGGGCTACGCTGATCCTCCTAGGATTAGTTTCCCACCTTTGGAAAGAGTTTTTTACCAAATTTTCTCTATTTGATTGTTTGTTGATTGATCAATGAATGCTATGTCTCGGAAAATGAGTTGTTATCTCCTGGTCTAGCTCGACTTTGATTGGATTGATTAATGTTTCTTCATGTTTTCTTTGTCATTATTGATCAATAGTCAAAGTTAGGATATAAATGATTAATCTTCATTCGAAAGAAAGTGTTGTAAAGTATTCTCTTCCTTCGAATTAGAACTATCATAAAAGTATTCATTCTTATGAAAGATTGATTGATTGTATGTGCATATTTCCTTTTGTTCAAATTCACGTTAAGGAAATCGAAAAGAAATACATGCATGATGCATTGAAAAAGTTTGTGTGTGCTCATAGGAATAGTGTAGGGAAATTGCATTCAGATTGTGCTCTTTGCTCTTTGATCAAAAGAAATACGATTGCTCTATCCCTAAGTAGCTAGGATTTTCATCATTAAATTGAATGGAAAGAATGCTTATCATGATAGTTGCATTCCTAGGAATTTCATAATACATCACGTGGTGAACTTGAAAGGAAAATTCCTAAGCAAAATTAACTTAAAATTAACATAAATTTACCTAATGTAGCATTGTCATTAACGAGAACATTTAGTGGTTCTAGGCTAGAGAAGTGTTCCAACGTCATAAAACAAAGTTGTTGTCACTAACTTGTTTGCAATACATCTCAAGTGTGATAGCTCATTCCACATACGTGAGTATATCGTAGCTTGTCCATGTACCTTCGGGTATATAGGGTGGTGTTACAATGCGTAAAGTATATGGGAATGCTCTCACTGTGCGGTTTTGCATTAGACAATGCTTATATAGACTGGACCTCCACGTACCTTTGAGTATATATGGGAGGAAAACTATAGGTTGCTATCCATCCTTAAGTAACCGAGTCAGCTGCCTTGTAAACTGTGATACACCGAACATAGCATTCGGGGAGATTGCCTGCCCGTACTTCTTGGTTCACCAGGAGGTATTCTGCAGTTCACAGTTTCTTGGTAAACCTTTTTCCTAGTATACCCCTTTTTTTTATTTCTCTTTTGATAATAAAATTAATCAGCAATCATGGAGGAACATCAACCCTTGCCCTGTCGTTCATGGATAACAGCAAGCAAACCACCTTTGCCACCCGAAGCGACACCTATTCGAACAAAGCAGACTCGCTTAACTAAGTCTAGTACATTAAGAACTCCTAGTTATTCATCTGAATTACATGAATCATCTATTTCAGTAAGTACTGAGACTCCAGTTACTCCAACTATTTATGGTACATCTATTCCTGAAGAAGAAATTTCACAATTACCTGAGGAAATTAGCACTGATCCTAGTGAAACAATAACTGAAGTTGTTCAACAACATGTTGATCCTCAAATTGAAGTTGCTCAACTAGAAAGTACTTCTAAACTTGAATCAGTTCAACCAAAAGTTAATCCAGAACCTATCCCAGTTCAAACGGAAGTTACATCTGAACCTGAAATTATTCAGGAACCTCTTACTGAAACTGTTGTTCATTTACCTAAACATCTAGAATTCGAAATTGAACATTCAGAATTTGTTACTTTACTAGAAGACGATCAACTAGTTACCCCTCATACATCAGTGACTACTGAAACTTAAACTTTATCAACACCAGAAATCTTTTACGGACCTCACAGTGAAGTTCTTCCACTAGGTGTAATTGCTATAGAGGAAGAATTGGAAGAATATTCCACACCAGGAACCCCTTTCCATTTTCGAGCTGGGATTTATCTTTATCCTCATACTCCTCATTTTACTGCTCCGTTTGATCCTACTTATTTTCAAGTACTCGTCGAATCTTTAGGACAATTTTTGGGTCAGTTAACTATGGCTGAACAACTGTCAACATCTCAGACTATATCATCTGATGTAGCTGCAACAAAATCTTATGTTGCAACCTCCTCGATGCTTTCTACCACACCTGAGTCACACCTATATGGTGAACCATTCGTCCCAGTTGGTCACCAATCTTTATCTAGAACCCACTTAGGGGTTATTTCTACACCATGGTCATCACCCATGTCCTCAACCAGAATTTTACCTCGTTCTTCTCTAACAGGAACTCAACAGTTTGATCCTACATATCAATATCAAGTTGGGCAATCTGGTCAACAAAGACCTATGTATCCATTAAATACTAGATTTCCACCATATGGAGAGCAATATGCTTATTCACCGTATCCTCCTTATTCCAGAGGACCATCATATGGTAATATCCCACAGTATTTAGGTCAATTTGGAATTAGAGTTTGTCAATGGCAACTAACAATTCCAGTTCAACCAAGGCTTGTGTATCCAACATAACCAATGCAAACTGTGCTAGCTATTCCTACTACACCTGTTGTTATTACTGTACCACAGTCACAAGTTCAAATTGTTGTATCTCAACCGGTACAAATTAATCCTTCTGCCTTGAAACCACAGGTTTTAGGACAAGAAGTTAAAATCCCTCAAGTTGCTATACAACAACCACTTGTTTTCGAGGTTCAACAACAACCTCAGGTTAGTATACCATTATCTGGACTGACCCAAGCTTACACTAGTATAGTTTATTCACAACCTGGCCAGCCTTTCATTGTTGGGCAACAAAAACCATTAAATCAACAACAATTGTATTAAATTGATTCAACAACTGTGGCAGCCTCAATTTCAACAACCCCAATTCGAGCAAATCCAACCCCAATTTGGACTTGCTCAGCAAGCTCGACCTGGGTTTGGTCAGTATCAAGCTTACCAAGGTCCTGGTCAACAAGGCTTTGTAGGTTACGGACAACCACACATTCAACCTAGTTATCAACAACCACCTTATGCTGGTTTTGTTCAACAACAACCATACCAAGGTTACCAAATGCATATGCCCTATGTCAGTATGCAAAGACCTATTGCTCAGGAAATTCCATCATATCCTCAGTATGCTCATCCTGACTTGAATCGACAGTTGTCGTTTGTAGCAACTTTATAATTACCAGATTTAAATCAGCTCACTAATGATCCAATATTATATGCACCTTCGTGGCCGATAATTCTGCATAAGTTACCATCTGACATTCTGAAATTTAACGAAAATCCTGAAGAATACCCATCAAATCATGTCATGACATTTCATTTGTGGTGTTCATCAAACTCCCTAAATGATGATTCGATTCGACTCCATCTTTTCCAAAGAACACTTACTGGTCCAGCTTCTAAATTGTACATTAAGTTACCAAGAGCTTCTTTCGATAATTTCACCACTTTAGCCACTACCTTTTTGACCCGCTTCTAGTTACTCATCAGATACCAGACTGGAATGGAACTCATAACCAACTTTAAACAGAATACTACTACCCATATATCAGATCATATTCATGACTGGCGATGTCGTCGTCGAATGGTTAAGACATATGTTCCCGATCAGCTATTAGCTAAGTGGCTCATAAAATCCTTGTTGCCATCAATCACCAAGGATGTGGAAAAAGGTGGAGTTGTCACATAAGAGCAAGTAATTTCTCGTGCCCAATACTTGGATTTTATTTACACACAATCCGGCATGCTTTATGATAAAATTCCCAATGCACCCTGACTAGCTTTCACTATTCCTCCTCCTCCACAATCAACTAAGGACTCTCATGTTAGCGATGGTGTGATCGGTTCTTCGAGCACGCAAATGGTAGGAAGACCATCTGGTCAAACCCTTATCGTTAAGAATCAAACTACCAATACATCATAAAATACTCTTGCTTCTAAAATTAATGCCGTGTTATCTGACAAAGGCAAGAATCCAAAGCAACTAGGAAACAAGAAAAAGGGAAAAAACAAGAAGAAGGAAGATAATTCCCCTCCAGAGAAATCATATGATTCCTATGCTTTAGCAAGGAAACCTCGTTATGCATGTCTAATATATAATGACAAGCATTTTACAAGAGATTGTCCACACCGCTCCGAGGTCTCTAAACTTTTAAAGACTTCAAACACATCGACAGTGTTGACTGATCTGTTTCCAAAACAGGAGACTCATTTGGTTGCAACAGACCATGCTTCCACATTGCAGGTACTCATGTTATCCATCACAAAGCCAAAAAACGAAGTTTTGGTGTCAACGAGAAACAAATATTATGGAAATCCACTGTCATCGTCGAATAATCAGGCCACTGATCAACCTAATCCTTCGACTTCAACTTCATCTGAAAATGTTCCACCCATTGTACCTGAATTGACAATAAAACCACCAAAGGGAGTTGTGAACAAATCAACATTTAACCCTTGGGCTCAAGGAGCTCAAAATTATAATATAGTAGAAGATCTTGCTTAATCACCTTCTATTATGTCGACACTCGAGGTGTTTCAAAATTATCCCTCCCAGAAGTAGGTTTTACTATCAGCAATCAGCATAATAGATCCTATGGATTCAAACTTGTGGTTTTTAACCATGCAGGATATACACCATAGTTACCGGTGCAGTTAGCATTCCTAATTCAAGTAAAAGCTCTCAATAAGAATGTTCATCAAACTATTATCGATGAGGGGGTGTCTACTTGCATTATGTCAATGAGCTGCTGGAAAACATTTGGTTCACTGCCGTTGTCACGATCACCAACCACGTTGAAAGCTTTTTATGGAAGAACATATATTCCTTGTGGGATTTTGAGTAACCTACAAATTGAACTAGGGGGAAAAACAGTTACTATTGAAGTTGAGGTAGTTGACAGACCCCTCAATTACAACATTTTACTGGGAAGGCCATGGGTATATGCTATGGTTGTTGTGGTTTCCACGTACTTTTGTACTATTCCATTCCCTTTTAAGGGTGGAATCACAGTAATTGATCAGTTAGCCTTCTTTTCCAATAGTTCACAGGCTACGGGAAGCATTCTACTGGTACACGGACCCCCATTGTCACTTCAAAGTGTTGGAGTAGGTCTTTTTAAAGATCCTTCCCTAATGGGTATTTTTACCCTACCGTCACCATCTGATTTGGCAGAAGTGGCAAGAGTAGAGACTTGTAACATGATTTCCTCCACCTCATCTGATTTAAGGAGGATTACCAACAAAGTTGAAATTGATAGTAATACTGGGGTGATGTCGTTAAGCCCCATTGAGTCATCATAGCAATAAATTTTTCGAGCTTCTGTGGCAAACCGAAATCCGCACTCAACAATTATATGGGCAGATCGGTCGTTAGAATATGGTACCTATTTGAATCATTTTTCACGTATACATTCTACGAATGAAGGAATCATCCAATCAATGATGATAGGAGAGGAACCATGGGAAGATTATCATCATTGTTCCCATCTTCCAGATGACATTAAAGATTATTCAAATGAACTAAACCACCCATCAGTCGTTGATTTCCTATCGAATTCAATTTTCATAGACATAATCGAATCTGAGCAAAACCTGTCAAATATTGAAGAAACGATTTCTATTAATATTTCGACCAAGCCTAATATTGTAGAGAATATTCATGTCGATAAATCTTGTTCTCCATCAGAACTCGATAATTATTGGGCTCTCTTTCATGAATTTAGAGATATCTTTGCATGGTCTTACGAGGAGATGTCAAGCATTGACTCAATTATTGTTGAACATGAGATCAAAACGTACCCTAATGTCAAGCCAGTTTGGCAGCGGCATCGACCTGTTCATCCAAAGAAAGCCACTGCAATTAAAGTAGAAGTTGAAAAACTTTTGCAAGCTAGTTTCATTTATCATGTTCCTCTTACTGACTGGGTTTCCAATATTGTTCTTGTCATGAAGAAAAAAGGAAAAATACGAGTGTGCATCGATTATAGGGATGTAAATCAGGCATGTCCAAAAGACAATTATCCTACTCCCTTTATAGACCAAATTATTGACGAATGTGCTAGATGCGAAATATTTTCATTTATGGATGGTCTTTCCGGCTACAATCAAATCAATATACACCCACAGGACCAATCAAAAAAAGCTTTTATTTGTCCATGGGGCACATTCGCCTATAGGAAACTCCCATTTGGTTTGAGGAATGCTAGGGCCACATTTCAGAGGGTAATGAATTATGCCTTCCATAACATCAAGCACATTGTTCAACCTTACCTTGATGATTTACCTGCTCATTCACGAAAGCAGACTAATCACCTGCAGCATTTGATAGAAATATTTTTATGGTGCTGACACTACAAGATTCGACTCAATCCACACAAATTTGTGTTTTACATTGGTTCTGGTCGATTGCTTGGATTTGTAGTGCCTCAAGAAGGGATTTGATTGGATCCATTAAAGGTTCAAGCAATTCTGGATTTGCCTTTACCTTCAAATCTTTTACAGTTACAAAGACTACAAGGGAAAGCCAACTTTCTGAGGAGGTTCATTCCTAATTATGCTGAAATGGCTAAAGGTTTTACATGTCTTTTGAAAAAGGAAATACACTTTCATTCGGATCAAGTTGCGCAAGCTTCCTTTGACACTCTTAAAGATACCATGATTAAAGCTTCATTAATGTACTCTCCAAATTACAAAAATGACTATTACCTGTATCTCCCCACTGCAGATACAATCATTGGCATGGTTTTAGTCCAGGAAGAAAATAGGATTGAACATCCTATTTATTACTTGAGCCGTAATCTCAACGATACAGAAAGTAAGTACTCTTATGTCGAAAAACTAGCTTAGGCAGTTGTGTAGGTTGTTCAAATATTTCGCCACTATATCCTGTTACAGAAAACAACTATCATTTCAGATTGCAACCCTATGACATACATTTTGTCACGTCAATTGTTCGGGGGGAAATACTCTAAATGGATAGTTATTTTACAGGAGTTTGATTTGGAATTCATCAAGTCCAAATCAAAGAAATCACTAGTTTTTGCAGAGTTACTATGTGACATTCCCTCTACCTCCATTGATTCAACATCTGAACCATCAATATTGGATGAGTATCTATTTCTAATTTCATCATCTGACACATGGTATGGAGATATAGTGATCTATCTCCAGACCCAAACTTTCTGGCAAGATACCTCTCACTCGCAAAAACGACAAATTTGTTATCAAGCCAAAGACTATCTAATCATTTGCGACACACTTTACCGTTGTGGTATTGATATAGTTTTACAAAGGTGCCTCACACATGAGGAAGCCGAGAAAGCATTGAATGATTGCCATTCCGGTCCCTGTGGTGGACACTTATCTAGATATGCAACCACACAAAGAATTCTTTGTGCTGGTTACTTCTGACCAACTATATTTAAAGATTGTATTATTGTTGTCAGCAACTATCATGCATGCCAGAGATATGACCAAAAAACCAGATTACCACCTGCACCACTGCATCTAGTCATTGTTGTTGGCCATTCACTAAATGCGGCATTAAATTTATGACATGTAACCCCACCTCGGCCGGGGGGCATGGGCGTATTATAGTCGTTGACTATTTTACCAAATGGGCCGAGGCAATGCCAACATTGAACAACAGTGGCAAAATGGCTGCTCTTTTCTCTTTTAACTATGTGGTTTCCTAGTTTGGTGTACAAAAACACATAGTTACAGATCATGGGTCGTATTTTTGCAATCACATGATGGCTGAGTTGACTTCTAAGATAGGACTGTCACATGATAGTTCTACCCTATATTACCCGGAAGCGAATGGACAAGTTGAGGCCATCAACAAGGTCCTGAAGTAGATGTTGCAAAGAATGATAGGGGTTCATAAAAGAAACTGGCACTTAATCCTGTACTTTTCCTTGTGGGCATATCAAACCTCGATGAGAAATGCAACTGGATTTACACCCTTTCAGTTGGTGTACGGTTTGGAAGCAATATTATCAATACAAAGTGAAATTTCATCACTCAAACTCGGGATTGACCTGTTACCCGACACTTCTGAAGAAGAAGCACGTTTCTTGGAATTAATCCATCTCGACGAAACCCATCTTGATGCCGCATTAGCTAATGAAATGCATAAGAAATGTATTAAGGTGCAATATGATAGGAATTTCAAGCCTCGTATCTTCTCAGAAGGAGACCTGGTCTTGCTTTACGATTAAGAGGCTGATAAACTTGGAGCAGGAAAATTCGAACCATTATGGATGGGTCCTTATGTTCTCAAGCGTTTTTTGGTAAAAGGAGCTTACGAGTTAGTAGATTATGATGGGATTCGATTGTCGCGGCCCCAAAATGGGTTGTACCTCAAATGTTACTATGCTTGATTAAGTGTAGTAAAACTCACTGTGTATATGCTTTCATTACATGTGTGTGTGTGTGTCTTTTAGAGATTTTTATCTAGTTAGTAATCCACTTTGCATTTGTTGTAGATATTAGAGTCTTGAGAACCTTTTGTTGGTTACGCCAATGGTGCTAGTCGTAGTACTCAAAATTTGTCTTCTACAGCATGGGATATTTTCGCTCCAAGTGGCAAGTTAGTGAATTTCCAAGGGATTTGTATCGGTCGATCGACAAATAATATTGTTGAGTATAGCGCGTTGATTGAACTACTCTCTGATGCCATTTCACTTGGCATTTGTCAAATTATCGTTAGGCTGGACTCACAACTCGTTGTACTAAAATTAACAAACATTTATACTATCCGAAATCCAACAATTTTACGAATGTTCCTTAGAGTTCGTATTTTGGAAAGACATTTTGAACACATTCAATATCAACATATTTCTAGAAATCTTAACACATTAATTGACTCTCTAGCAAATTATGTGTTAAATAGACATTTGCGACACATGTAAAAATAGTATTTTCAATTCACATCATCAATTGAATAGGATTGCATATAACCATAAAAAAACTCTAAAAGTAAAATAGATATGTGTTTTTAAAAGTTTTTACAAAATTTTTGCCCAAGACACATTTGGTCATCTAACCCAAAAACTAAAAAATGCATACAAAACATCCTAAGTAGATCTAGTGGTGCTCATGGTAACAGGTCATAGCCTATGCTATCATGCACAAAAGCCTAGCCCAACAGTTAAGAACACCAATAGTGTGGCGCTGCAGCCTCATAGGCAACTCCTCGATCCAGATGTTCGTAATACCAAGGGTTCGTCTCTCTATATGATCATGTAACTCTGCTAAGGTTTCAGCCAAATCCAAGTCCTAGAGAACTGTTCTCCCGATGTTTCTTTGTGCTAGCCCAACTGCAAACTGTTGGTGTACCACAAGTCGAACAGTACCCACATCTGTACGCATAAGAGTAATTTTAAGTTTAGTCTTGGAAACATTAAGAAAAACACGAAAAATATGTAAAAACTTGAAAAATCAAAAAACACTTTGGTCAAACAACTTACCCATAGCACCCCATTGTGCTCCAACTAGTAGAATCAAATCTAGATCTCCATAATAATCCATCCCTGAGTATGGATGCTTCCCGATCACAACATGTTGTCGCTCGAGCCAGCTAAAAAATGGAGGGGAGAAAATGATTTTTGACTGACCAGCATGTCGAGCCATCAATTCAACCCACCTCTACATATGTGGATCTCTAGGACCAACCACACCCAGTGATACATGTTGTGGTTGCATCAATGGGATTTTCTCTAAGGCAAAAGAAATTAAGATCGAACCATAGTAGAAATTCTTCGTCTTACCGCTTTTTACCTTAGTCAGTTGTTCTTTTAGCAAAAGTACAGCCTCGCACCAGTTGAAAACTTTTGGCTTTACACACTCAAGTGCATATTGCATATAAGATCTGTTCGCCAGATGTAGTGTCACATTGCTAGCCAATTTTTCATTTGTGAAGAGGATCATTCTTAAAAGCAAATAACCTACATCCTTGATATTTATTTTCCCATCCTTGCTAGGCTGTGTACCTGGCCGACAAAATTGTCTAATATAATCTCTCACCAATTCACCTCCACAAGCAAATCCAGAAAGTGAGATGGGGACACCTCGCCTCGATAGTATGGTAAGAAAGTTAATATCCAAAATAGTAATAGGGACCATCTTGTCCCTAATGTGAAATTTCTGATCTATCGGATCCCATGCACGAACAAGGAACTGCAATAGTTCTATTTGTTGCCTCATTCCAGACAACTTAGAGTATTTGAGTAACCCGCAAGTCCTGAGGGCTTCAACTGTACCCGAGCTATTTAGGGCAACCATGTCTTGTTCTTCATGCTCTCTTTCTCGCCATGTAATTGACATTCTGATCTGATGAAAGCCTGAAACACAATCATAAGCTAAATTAGTATCCTTTCCATGCAAAAGACAAGGCAAATTTTGGAGCAAATAGCTAAAACAAACTTGGGAAATGCTAATCTGGATTGATTGTATAGACGAGATAGCCTCCCCTAAACTTCACTGAGGTACACTTGGTCATGTTTATATGTGATTTATCTAACATGGTATGTTTACAAGAATTAGATTATCAAGATGACTAGCAAAATGGTGGACTACAAGTCACGTGATTCTTCCTACATCTCAGATGAACATCATGGAAATGAGTACTCCCTTGACATAGAAGATACATTAAGAAGTTTGAAATAAGATATCAAAATTTTCAAGGTAGATAATGACATGATCATTTAGTCATGAGAGAGACTTGCCAAAGCACAGGAAAATCAAGTTGAAGTTAATGTAGTAATCTTTCAGATTCTATCATATTTAAATAAACAAGAACCACTTAGGGTCAATCATGTATAAGAGGAAAGGACCAATGGGAATACGACAGCATGTCTCAATCACAACAAAGGTTTGACAGGGATGACACAATAAAATATTGTAGGTTCCTAGATACACCTAACACGAGGGGTAATGACCATGTGTTCTATTCTATTTCTAGTTCAAAGAGACATCATCATCATCACCGCCACCATCTATATAAGAGAAGTGAGAAGCAGTACTTTCCAGAAGATTTGAAGAAAGAAAAACCTCATAAATTTGATGGAGAAATGAAGAAGTCACAAGATGCAAAAGCTTGGTTGCTTGGGATGAACACATTTTTCATATTGCATGAGTATTCAGATACATGAAAGCCAAAATAACTACTTTTAGTCTTACAAGAAAAAATACATTTGGTGGGAATATGTGAAGAATATCAAAGGCATTCAAGAAGAGGATCTAACTTGGAGTGAGTTCGTGAGACTTTTCAAGAAAAATTATCTATCTAAAAGATACTATGATGATAGGGAAAATGAGTTCTATGAGTTGAGATCTATGAAAGATGAGGAGTATACTATCATATTCTTGGAGTTGTTTAGATATGTGCCTTATCTTAAGGAGGAGAAAGCAAAGATTCATAGATCTTCATCAGTGGATTTTCGGTACCATTCAAAGACAAAATTGAGTTTGATGAGCCGAGATCATTAGAGGAATCCATCAAAATTTGAAGCATTGTTATGAACAAGTGAAACACAAAACTGAGCCTAAGTAGGATTAGAAAGGTAATGAGAAGAATAAAGGAAAGTGGGTTAAGGAGAGAGGAAAAACATAGGATACAAATAACAAGGAGAATGTAGTGCCACACAAGAAGTTTAACACAACTAACAGAGGACATGGATTTCAATCTGGGGAGCAGAACAAGGGTGATGGCAGCAAGCCTTTGTAGTGTTGGACTTGTGGCAAGGATCATCATAGGACAAATTTTCGACAACATCAGGGTGGAAGACTACAAATTTTCAGTGCTAAAGAGGAACAAACAATTGTGGATGTTTGAAAGAGTATTCAGTAGATTTACAAAACGTTGGATAATAGGTAGGCTAATCATCAAGCATTTATTATCAAGATGGAAGGTAATATTTCTTATCAAGTCATTTCTATTTTGATTGACCCAGGATCTAGCTATAGTTATATCATTCCTAAACTGGTGGACAAGTGTTGCTTGAATAAAGAAGTGCATGCAGAGTCTTGATTGGTTCAATTGGCTATAGGTACTAATGAGCCTCAATATTGCAATAAGAATGTTGCAACTCCCAAGGCAATTGCCAACTTAAATTATCAACCCAGGGTTCGTACAAACTTAAGAGGTGTCAACATTATATGTGCAACATGAAATGTGTCATTCTTTCATTGATCTGATGCAATGAAGTGAATGCCATTAAATCCAAGCCTAAAATAATTGCAGAAATGGAAAGGAAAACTAATTACTTTTGCAAAGAGGAAATCCTAGTTACATTTGCAAAAGGAAAGGATATTCTACATTGCATGAATGTAAATTTTAATCCTATTTGTATAAATGTAAACATTAACCTATTTGTAGAGTGTGAATGGTACATCAAAATGAAGCCTATTCTATGCAATAGAAATAACAATGTTGGAAATGGAAACCCTAGCTTAAGATGTATGAAGAAAAACCTAATCATAAATAATTCTTCAATCACTACATTCAAGATATATTTTTTCAACATAGTTGATAAGGTACTTCATGAAGTAATCATGAAAACCATCATTATGCTCTTCAAGTCATCAGTCTGTCGACTAACCATAACTATAGAGATGAATTGAAATGGAGAAGAGCAAAGGCTTAAGAGGTTTTTTGGTCTTACTCAATCATTTTTCAAATCGTGGAGGTCATTATTCAAGCTTAAGGAACAAAATCCAACCTTTTGGAGTAAATCTGGTCAAGTTTACATGTGCTACAAGAGTGCTACATGAGGTGCTATAGGAGGCCTTGCTTTTCTATAGGAGTGAGATAACTTGTTGAATTCCCAATTAAATCAATTGAAAATGCGATGGGAATATTTTTTTATTAAGTAGGATTTCCTAGGACTCGATTCCAAGTTGAATCAATCCAAAATACCCCTGTTAATATGTGCTAAAAAAGACAGAAAATTACTACTCTAAAAACCAAAAATTCAGGAACTAGTGAGATAGTAAACCTACCAAATTCCTAACCTAATCAAGCGAAAATGATATGGGGTGAATTTTTTTATTAAATTGAATTTTATTATGACCCAATACAATTGGAATCAACTCAAATGAATCTCGTTAACTATTATAAAAAATAATAGAAATTTACTACTATTTTGCTACAAGGGACTTCTAGAAATTCTAGATTTGTGAACTAGTAAACCAATCCAAGTAGCTCAATGATGAATATTAATTTTAAAAGTTGTTATAAGGATGAATGATTCTTGTGACTCTATAAATAACCTGCAAAACATCTCACTTCAATCATTTAACCAACATGACCTACAACAAAAGAAGAATCAATAGTAAATATAGAAATAAGAGATGCAAGTGAAAAATAGATTCAAAGGAAATAAAGAAATTGTACAAGAGTTTTCTGAGGCTCCTGGGATGACCAAGCCCAAGGAAATTCAGATTCTTATGAAGGAAACCAAGCCTTAGAAGCTAAAAATGGCACCGAACGTCATTATTTGAATCCATCCAAGTACATCCCTGCTAAAATGAAAGTGGAGCTACTAAATAACAAGTTTTGTCCACAACAAGACTACAAAATACATGCCACTAGAGGAAAATTAGAATTGGTACTTATAAAAAGTGATTAGGAAACATTCTCCTTGAAAAGAGGCAGATTTCCCCTCCAAAATCCCTCAAAAAATGGATCTAGTTCCCAACATTAGGAATTTGCATTAAATCACAGGGAACACCTTCCTATATTTTCTCAATCGTTGGAGCTCTAGAATTTGTGCAATAATTTCATAATATCATGTTCATTTATTTTGAAATCTTGGTCCTCTTGTAGTAGGGAACAAGTACCTATATTATCTCATTTAGAATTTACTCCATATTCTCTCAATATTCTTCAAAAATAAATAATATTAGGCACATAATATGCAATTATCTCTAAACCTTCCTAAGAACATATTAAAGCTAAAGAAACATTATTAAGTGTAGAAGGAGAGATTTAATATAGCCTTTATGTGCCTAGAAAGGTTAGATGGGCCTTAATTTGTGTCTAATTTGGAGGCCCATCATACCCCCCTACTGAGATTGTTGCTCATCCTCTTGGCAACCTATTCATCTTCTTGCCATGTTGTTCTTCACGCAATTCTCTTCCTTAGCTCATCTTTTTTTGGGGAAAATGGCAGCTGATTTGGATGGCTACCTGCATTAAATGGCCTTCATGGAAAAAATTTCCATGGGGCCAAGTTGTGCTTCCTTTTCCTATAGTTACTCTCTAAGCCTCTTGTTTTAGAGTTGTAGTTTCTCCTGCTTGACTAATTCCTTTAGCCTCAAGTTAGTCAATTCCTTACCCATTTGTTTCATGTTTTCCTCCATGAGGCCCACATCTTCTATCTTCTAGGATTTTTCAATTTGCATCCATCTATGAGTTCTACCTCTTTCCCTTTCCAACTCAAAGAAGAGTAGTATTGAAAGTTTGGTGGGTATAATTCTCCCATCCTCAATCAATTTGTAGTAGGATCCAACATCAGGTTGTGGATCAGACTCTTGGAGTTCTTGTAGGTATTCTTCTCTCCCTTTTGATGTTGATTCCCCTTCCTGTAGCATTTCTTGTGGCTCCTATAGCAGTTCTTTTTCTTCATGTGGTAGTTTTTTTATAGTCATGTAGCATCTCCATTTTCACCCGTATCATTTCCTTCGAATATTTCCTTGCTTCCCAAGACTCTAGTGGTTGTTTTAGGTGAATTTTTCCTTCTTGTAATGCTATGTTAGCCTCCTGTAGTAGTTATGTCCCTTCCTATAGCAACTTTTTTCTTCCTATAGCATTGATGGTACTCCTGTAGCAACCAACCTAAATCTTATAGCAACTATTCTTTGCATGCCAAGAAGTGGTGGGTCCATCTTTTTATTCTTTTTATTTATTTATTTTTAATTTTTTTGTCATATATATATATATATATATATATATATATATATATAGAGAGAGAGAGAGAGAGAGAGAGAGAGAGAGAGAGAGAGATTCTATTTTTTCTCTTTTTCCATTGCATTCAAAATAAAATCATAGTGTTTTCTATTAATTGAGTTGTCCCTCACTTACCCCTTCACACTCCTTGTTCTCCATCACGACTAAATGATAACAACCTAGTTTATCAAGTCCTTTTCACTTTTGTCATGTTCCTCTCCCACACATGTGGGCATTTTGGTGGAAAAGTGAAGTTAACTACTATATAAGGCCAAGGTCGCTCTACTACTAATTTTGGCTATAAAATAACCTTTTCCTTCATACACTTGCAATGCTTTTCAAGTTAAAATAGGTTTGAAGGGTGAAGTTAGAGAGTTGCATACATATGCCTTATCATCATTTTTTTTTTGTAGGATGTTGTTGTAGTTATGGAGGTCACCTTTGATGATCTTGAAGTTGCATGTGGTAATCTGTTGGAGGTCCTTTAGGTTTTCTTGTTACTATTGTTTCTCCACTCCTTAGATTCTCTTGATGTGAGCGTTGTAGCTGATCATATGTCATTTCTAAATAGAGGTAAGGTTGGTGTGCATGTCTTCTACAATTTCTTGAGAAATATATGTATTTTTTATGTTCTCTAGTTGGCTGATGCTTCTACAGGGTTGTGTGTCTTGATGTAACAGTCACATAGAAACTTCTAGGATCATTAATTCCTTCAGTTTTTGCATTTAAAAATATTGATAATTCATGAGTAATCTGTTAACAAGGACCAGAGGCCTTTTCTATGGAAGAAGAGATTAAGAAGAAGGAGAGAAAAGTGGTTTTTTTTTATGGACAGAGGTGGAAATCAAAGTGGAGAAGGGTTCAAGTGGTGTGGAAAATGATTTATGAGGCTATGGTGGAGACCTCTTCTTATTCCTAGATTAAAAACATAAGATCTGAACCATTTTTCTATGTCGATCATAGTCCTGTAGCAATTTTAGTCACTCCTACAACAATTTTGGAACACTCATTTAGCAGAATGGTTTTATCCATACCTCTCAAAAGGTAGATTGGATTGACCTAAATTTTTTTAATAATGCTTCCATCATCCTTATGCACCTCCCCATAACAAATTTTGTCCAATGGATGCACAAATTGCGAGAAAAATTAAAAATGGTTGTAGGTGATGGAAGTCAATTTCCCGAAAAGTGTGCACTAGAATTTGCTAAAATTACCTCATCATGTTACCATCATCCATATGCATCTCCTCAAGAAACAAATCGTCCAATGGATGCATGGTTTTTGAGATATGGTAAAAACAATTTCTGCCTTATGTATTTTGGCAGTCCTATATCATTTTAGGACAACGAGGAAAATGAATGGGAAAGGACTGGGAATGATGGGTGGATGTTTGAAATGGATTAGGGTGATGGATTGGCAAGACCTTGGTCCTGTTGCAGTATCTCGGAAAAGGAGGAGAAATCCCAAGGTTGACTTCCTCTGACTAGACATTTGACAAACTTTTTCTTGTGGGGATAACTTGGTTTTGTTGCTTGCAAAGGTTGGAGAGCACTTGCATTCATTAGAGAGAGATACATGGAGAAAAGAAATTATTTTCTTTTCATTTTTTCATTTTTTTCTTTTAGGCCTTATACATGGAGCAAATTTTTTTTTTTTTCAATTTTTCATTTTTTTCTTTTAGACCTACTAGTTACCTCAATGAGGTTTTCTACTAGTAGATTTGCCTAGGTGCCTCAAAGGAGGTTTTCACCTAGGATCTTAGTTTTTTCTCTTTTTTCCAATCCATTGAGCGGCTCATGGAGGTTTTCAATCAATGAGCCAATCTCAGGCACCTCAAAGGAGGTTTTCACCTAAGATTTTATTTTTTATTTTCCTCTTTTTATTATTTTTCTTTTATTCCTCTATCCTACTCTACTTGAAAAAAAGAAAATATCTTTCAAGTATAGGAATACTTCCAATGAATCCATGTGCATAATAAGATGACAAATAAACTCATGTGTAGACTCAAAATGTATGCTTTGACATGTACCTGAATAATAGAGACCAATTGCTTTGTCTTTGATGATATCAAGCACTATTGAAGAAGAGAGTGATGCTCCATCTTGTTTTTTTTCTGGAACCAAATCTCAATATAGCTTTGATTCCCTTAGTTCACTTGTTGATTTAGATCATCATGTATGTCTTCTTATTCCATGAAATTCAAATATTCTTATTTTTGTTGATTACTCTCTGGAACACATGGAGGATCTAATAGTAAACATGATAGAACCTTCTCAATCTTTGATTTTGTTGTATGCTCTCCATCAAGTGCATCCCATGATTCTTTCTCCTCCTCATTTGAATCTTCTTTTTTTGAATATTGTCATTTAATGGCATCAAGAGAATCTCTTTTCTGCAATACACTTCCCGTTCTAAGGTGAATACCATTCAGATCAAGAGGAGTTTTTTGGAAGCATTGTTCCTCAACATTGTAAGTGGGTTGAGTTACTAAATTGTTCAGGTTTGGAAATGGTTGTACAAGTAGTTGAGTGGGAGTGGATATTTGAGATGGATGTGGTTGGGATTGTGTTTGTGGTGGAGGTGGATGGTAGGGATAACATGGAGTTGGGTATGGAGGATATTGAGGAAAATATTTAGGATATTGTGGATTTCTCCCATATGTTCCTTTCAAACCATGTTGCCAAGATTTATTTTGGGGTTGAGATGGCCAAGGTTTCAAGGAAATAGTGTGTTCTAATTACTTTGATATGGATGTGCATAAGCTTGAAATTTTGAATTAGGTTTTTGCATCACATCAAGTTGACTAGGTTACCATGGTCTTCTTGGAGCTACATAAGATAGTTGCTTTGGTGATTGAATTGCTGCATTGTCCTCTTGGTAAACTTCCTTCAACCTTGGTAATGATGGGAAATATTTAATAGCATGTGATTCTATATGGACAATACAAATATTAGGATCTTGTTTTTTCTCATCTTGCAATATTAACATTTCTACTTGTTTGCTTATATTGCTAAGAATTTATGTTTTAAAGTTATCAAACAAATTTCCAAGTTCAGCTTGACTTATTGATCTTGATGTTGATTTTCTTATTCTTGCTCTTCCTCTTGATATGCACTTTAATGTTTCACAAATTTCTTCAAATGATAATTGGTATACATCACCTCTACTCATGAGATCAAAAATACCAGTTCAATCATCCCTAATTCTTCTAAGTAAGAGGGTTTTTAGTGTGTGAGATCTTAAATGATGTCATTTTTCCCTTTTAACATTATACATAAATCTATCAATTAGATCCTCAAGGCTCTCATCTTCTTTTTGAGTCATTCTAAATATTTCTTCTTTAATATCACGATCTTTATATTTTTCTAGAAATATCTTTTGCATATCATTTCATGATCTTATTGAATTAGTCCCTAAACTCATGAACCATTTAAAAGCTACATCCTTCAATACTCCTAGAAACAATATCAATTTTTGAGTGTTTAATAAGTAGCCATAAGATCTACAAAGGATTTCAAATTCAAAAAGAAAGGTTTATGGATCCTATGACCTCATATCATGGAAGTTCGGAAAGAAGGATAGAGGGATATTCTTCATATGAACATTGTTATTAGTATCTTGAATGGAAAATCCAATAAGATCTTCTTCATTATCATCATATCTATTCATTTCTTCTACCTTCTTTATCACCTCTTCTTCTTCTACCTGCAAAACTAGATGGTGATGTGGTTCTTACTGTACCACGTGATCAAATGGGGTGGGGGTGGGGGGTTTGGTTTTGGAGAAGTATTTTTTATTTTTATAAAAAAAAATGTGAATGAGAATTCTAATACAATGCAATTTATATTCTTAAAATTAAATTTGTCTAATGCAATTTTTTTGTGTGTGTTTTTGTTGAAAGTAAAAGAAATGAATCAACTAGGGAAGAAAACAATGCATACTTTGACACCTCCCTAGAAACATCGCTAAAAAGTGATGATCCCTAGTATTGCAATAAGAATGCTGCAACTCCCAAGATTACCAACTTAAATTATCAATCCGGGGTTTGTACAAACTTAAGAGGTGTCGACACTATATGTGCAACATGTAATGTGTCCTTCTTTCACTGATCTGATGCGATGAAGTGGATCCCATGAAATCCAAGCCTAAAATAATTGCAAAAATGGAAAGGAAACCTAATAAGTTTTGTAGAGAGAAAATCCTAGTCACTTTTGCAAAAAGGAAAGGCTATTATACTTTGCATGAAAGTAAATGTTAATCCTATTTGCATAAATGTAAACGTTAACCTATTTGCAAATGTCAATGGCACATCAAAAGGAAGCCTAGTCTATGCGATAGAAATAACAATGTTGGAAATGGAAACCCTAGCTTAAGATATATGAAAACAAACATAATCATGAAATCATTCTTCAATCACTACATTCAAGATAGATTTTTTTTAACGGAGTTTATAAGGTACTTCATGAAAATCATCATTATGCTCTTCAAGTCATGAGTTTGTCCACTAACCATAACTGCAGAGGTGTATTGCAATGGAGAAAAGGCAAGGCTTAAGAGGTATTTTTTTTCTTACTCAATAATGTTTCAAATCCTGGAGGTCATTATTCAAGCCTAACAATAAAAACCTATCTTTTGGAGCAAATCTGGTCAAGTTTACACGCGATACATGAGGTCCTGTTTTGCTACAGGAGTGAGATAACTTGTCGAATTCCCAAGTAAATCAAATGAAAATGAGATGGAAATTTTTATTTATTAAGTAGGATTTCCTAGGTATTCAAAATACACTCATTAACATGTGCTAAAAAATAGCAGAAAATTACTACTGTAAAAACCGAAAATTCAAGAACTAGTGAACTAGTTAACCTACCAAATGCATAACCTAATCAATTGAAAATGCTATGGGGTAAATTTTTATTAGCTTGAATTTTGTTATGACCAAATACAAGTGGAATCAACTCAAATTAATCTCATGAACACGTTCTAAAAAATAACAGAAAATTACTACTATTTTACTACAAGGGACTTCCACAAATTCCAGATTTTTGAACTAGTAAACCAATCCAAGTAGTTCAATAATGAATAAAAAAATTCATTTTTTTTGATAAGGATGCATCATGTTTGTTACACTATAAATAACCTACAAAATACCTCACTTCAATCATTTAACCAATATGACCTACAAAAAAAGAAGCATGGAGATGCAAATGAAAAAGACATTCAACGGAAATAAATAAATTGTATAAGAGGGCTCTGAGGCTCCTAGGATTGCCAAGACCAAGGAAAATCAGAGTCCTATGAACGAAACCAAGTCTTAGAAGCTAAAAATGACACCAAAATTCATTATTTGAATCAATCCAATTATATCCCTACTAGAAATGAAAGTGGAGTTACTAAATAACAATTTTTCTCCATAAGAAGACTAAGAAATACATGCTCCTAGAGGAAAATTCGAATTTGTATTATTATACAAAGTGATGAGGAAGCATTCTCCTTGAAAAGAGGCAACTTCCCCCTCCAAAATCCCTCAAAACATTGATCTAGTTCCCAACACTAGGAATTTGCATTAAATGACAACACTTTCCTAGATTTTCTCAATCATTGGAACTCCAGAATTTGAGCAATAATTTCATAATATCCTGTTCATTTATTATCCAATCTTGGTCTTCCTGTAGTAGGGAGCAAGTCCCCATATTATCTCATTCAAAATTTACTCCATATTCTCTTAATATTCTACAAATATAAATAATATTAGGCACATAATATGCAATTATCTCTAAACCTTCCTAAGAACATATTAAAGCTAAAAATAACATTTTTGAGTGTAGAAGGAGAGATTTAATATAGCCTTTTATGTGCCTAGGAAAGATTAGATAGGCCTTAATTTGTGTCTAATTTGGATGCCCATCACATAGTAAGAGTTTTTCCTTTTAACATGTTTTTTTTTGCTGTTCTTTGCTTCCTCATTATAAAAGTTATGGCCTCTTATATTGTTATATATTTTATTATTAAATCTCCTCCTGTGTTATGAATCTTATTTGGTATTAGCTCCAAATTGGAAATCTAACTTACTTACAAATATAATTTGCAATTATTAGCTGTAAGTACTTTCGTAAGGTTTATTTATATACAATTCTAATCTGTCCTTATAGGGTTCTGACTAATGGTTTTCTTTATATGCATTGTTATTTCTAGGCCATGTTGGTTTTACATTTCCATGATTCAATTCTATTGGTCGATCCCTTGCAATCTCGTCTTCTTTCAGTCAGAAATTTGTTATATTCTAAATGGCATATACAAATTTCAGATTTAGGTTTGAGTAGTTTTCTTTGTTGTACAAATCATTGAATTATTCTATAATTTTTATTATCAGTTTCTCTTTGTGTACAAAAATAATATCAGTCTGTTCTCTAAAGAGTTTTATTTTTATTAATATTTGAATCATTGTGACAACTTCCTTACCCTTCCACTTTTATACTTAGGCTAAAATGGTGCCCATTTATATATGCTTTCAGAGTCTGGAGTAATAAGTGCAGGTCTGGGAATGGATATGCCTGACCTCTCCAAACCTTTCCTTCTCTGGGATACATAATTACTTTTGGGTTGTTGGTAGCCACCCAACTTGGCTAGGAAGCTAATTTGGTTTACCACACAATATTGTATGTTCTATAGGTCTTACAAATGTCACCTTAATGTTGATTATCCATTTGTACCTTATGCATAATCTCAACACAACTAATAGTTTCATTACATTTGTCTACATCAACCAAAATAGACTATCCACAATTCATTGGCCCCTTTAGAATAATTCACAACAATCTACTAGTCGTTGTTCTTAAGTTTTCATTTATTTATTTGTTCCTTCTTCTTAACAATTGTTACAAGAATATAACCACCTATGCATATTTAAACATCATGCATACCTATAGATACTTTCACTGTACAAAAAACAATCATTCCTTCACCCTCAAAAGTTGTAAAATTTTACAAAAGCCTTCACTATACAAGAAACATAATATTTTCCTTACGTATAAATATCATAAATATTAACAAAAATTGGCGTTGTTCAAAAAAATAGAAAGAAGTATTCCAGATCACAGAAAACTCATTATTTCCTAGAGTTATTAGATAATACAATCAAGATATACTTTGCAGAAAAGCATTTATTTCTATAGTTAAAGATCTGCCATTCCATTCATTATCCACCTATATATCTAATAGATCTTCAGAAAAGTACATAGATACTAGAAGTTCTAGAAATTAGATATGCTTATCTGTGCGGGTTTAGACAACTAGGGAATTCAACCATGAGAAAGGCCACTCCTCCCAACCAATGAGAATGCAAATTACGTTCAATTCTCCCCCTGAGTCTTTTCAATTCAAGAACAACATATGGACAGTGACCTTGCAAGATATGTTCTCAGGCATCAAAACTACACCAGTCCAACCTAGAACTCACATACTCACAAGTTTGTCTTTGGGTTTCCACTGGCTCTCAGTCCAACTCAAGAATATGCAAATTGGCAGCATCCTACCTCACCTAAACAATGTCCTCTTCAAGGTATCATTTTCTCCTATCCTTCCTTCAATATGCCTTTGGCTTTTCTCTCTTGACTTCCTTGGCTTCTTTTCCCATTGAGATGTTTTATCTCTAGGGAGAGAGGAAGTAACTATCCTCTAACTATCTGGTAAATGAAAATTTTCATCTAGGATCTTTTGCTGTGAATTCCAAAACTTGCCAGAACCACTTTTACATAAAACTAAAATAAACTTTAAACACATTCCATAACCACTTTTATATAAAATTAAAATAAACTTTAAACACATCACAATAACCACTTTTATATAAAATTAAAATAAACTTTAAACACATTACAGTTTCTTACTAGACTTTCCACATAACAATTGATTTACTAAATTTTTATGGTAAAACTAAATTAAATATTTACTTTTCACCAAAAAATATTACATCTTCACTAAAATAATAAACAATTTTCAAAATCATATATTAAAATAATAAACAATTCCCAAAAATCCATTCACTTAATACTTTGTAGATAAAAAGGAAAATTGAATGCGTACACCAAGGTAGCCCCCAAAAAATTGAATATAAATATTTTTAATTGTATGTTAATAATTTAAAAGTATTTATGATTTTATTGTTAAATAAAATTGTTAAGATATAAAGTTTATATATATATGTATATATATTCAATGCATATTAATGAATATTAACTTAATAATAAATATTAATTTAACCATCCATATTATTATTACTTTTATTTTGATTGAGTTGCATAATATAAATTTATATATTATATTACTTACCATTTCTCTAAACATAATGACAATAAAGTTACAAAATATAAAGCGATGAAATTTATGTAATGCTTCACTTTTCTTATCTTAAATTTTTACCATATATAATAATTTACCTTAATATTAAATTGTAATTTTACAAAATATTAAGAATGATAAAAAATAAATTAAAAATAAAAAAATTATGGAATCAGGCTTAATATTTTTCAAAAATTTAATTGTGGAAGTGTTAAATAGTTTTTTTAATGGCAGAAATAGATTCAACACTATACCAAAAAAAATCAGATAACTTAAAAACCTAAAATTTAATAGTTGCAATCTTGATTTTCAAAAATTTCTACAAAATTTTCTTAAAATTTTATCAAAATTCTTATTATTTTCCAAACAAAATTATAGCCTCTTTAAACTACCTATTCACACAGCTTACATACTATATGCAATACAGAACTAAAATTGGAACGATACAGAGAAGATTAGCATGGCCCCTGCCCAAAGATGACACGCACAAATCGAGAAATGGTCCAAATTTTTGCACATGAGTGCATGGTATTGCTGTAGGAGCTGTGGATGTCACGCTCCTCAGCCGAGTTCTAATCATGTAAACATTGTGATTGTATATTGGTATCATATGATTAATGTAATGGATATATATAGTGTATATAATGTATTCTGGGCCCAATACATGCTTCTTCAGGACTAGCCCCCAATTTACAAAAAAAAAATAAAAAATAAAAAATACAAAACTAACAAACGCATGACCTGAAATTGTTAATTAACATTGAATACCTGGATGTTTGTGTAATGAAATTTTGACTATCCATAAATATTTGTTCATGGTCTATCACTGTCAATATCACCTTCTATTTCGAGCTTCTCTTGCGTAGAAAATTTAGCATTTTAAGCCTCAGGTATGTAACTCTGATTCATATTCAGAATTTCCTTCCGCATTGAGTAATCGACAGGACTTCATATGACTCGTTCTTGCTTATGGTGATCAGTCTGATTGTTCATATGTTAGATTTGTAGACCTCCTGTTGAATGATTTTTCCCATCTCTGAAACTTACACAATCTTCATTATCTTTGTAAATTCTCTACAATTCTTATAGTAGGCTTGAATCAATGCATTCCTGTAGTTTATAAAAGGTGTGGTTTCTCCGCCTTAATTATAATTCTGGTTAAAAATTATCTTTGCTTACCAGATATATTGTCTTATTAACATAAAAGCATGTGACATTGTCAAATGAAAGAAATGACCATAAAGAAAGTCTTGTCAACATTTTATGCTTTAAATCATATTTGTATTTTATCCTTATTCTCTTGATTACATGGTAAAGTATTGAGTGTCCATTGCTACTATTAATCTGATTTTTTTATAGTTGTATTTAGATTACATTTTCTTAAGTGGCTTGTATGAATGAAGATTGTAATCCAAAGCATAGGATAAAATTTTAACTTAAAAAAGAGGTGATTTTCATTGAGATGTCTGATGTAGTTATCAGATTACAAAATATTTCCAGTCTTACAACATTCTTTTCAGTTATCCCAACCGTAATAAAAGATTATTGTGGATTATTCGATTCAAAAAGGAGATACTAGTAGTTTGTGACAGAGTAGGGCGAGGGTCAAACACAGAATAGATGGAATTAGTTGACTCAGAGCTATACATGTAAGGCTTTCTTTATTTAAGAAATATCTTTCTTCATTTTCAGGTTGTTTAATGTGTTTTATTGGTGTTAATGGTTGATTTTATTTTTAAAAATGTTCATCATCTTGTTTAAAAAAAATTCGAAAAAAATTATTTTTGATCTATGCCATTGTTAGCATGAAAATCTATGAGAGGAGGAGGAGGCAATTAGGAGTTGTAGTGTCAACAAAATGGACAACCATTTGAAACAAGACATAGTTTGAAACATGGTAAAATGACACATACTCTAATAGTAATCAAGAAATGTCAATGGTTTGCTCTTTTTCTTTTCTAAATATCAATGGTTTTCTCTTTTTCACCAATAACTGTGTACTTTTTGTTTGGTATTTAGGCCCATGTTGGATTGCCATACACCCTAAAATTATCTAGACATCAACATTAGTATGGCTCCAAGCTTCCTTTGGATTCATATGTAGCATTGCTTTATGTGGCATCTAATTCTTAATGTAATTAACACCATTCAATGCTCCAACCTAGAAAGAAGGTGTCATTGTTCTTGGGTTGAATTATGCAATTTGATATCTCTTTTACTATCTCATTATTTCTTTCACAACATCATTTTCCTAAGAGATGTAGGGAATAGAATGATGATGCTCGATGTTATGTTCTCTACAAAAATCCTTGAATGTATGATGGACATTCTTCCTCCTTTTTTAACATAGTTTCTTGATAGAAAGATAAAATCGCTTCTCTACAATGGCCTAAAGGTCTTAAAAGTAGAAAATGCATCACTCTTATACTTAAGAAAGTACACCCATGAGTGAATTCAGAAGTCATCAATGAAAGAGAGTGCATACTTAGCCCTTCAAAATGAGTAATTCAAATATGATATGAGATCACTATCTATCAACTAAAAAAGTGTAGCACCATCCAAGGATTTCCTAATGGAACTTGATGTTGTTTACCAAGAACAAAATTTAGATAGACTCAATTAGTCCATTAAACTTTGGGAAAACCAAGAACAAAATTTTGTGTGCTTCATTGCTGCAAATACTTGTAGTTTAGATGGCCAAAATTTTCATGCCAAAATATACTCAATGATTCAACACTTGTAATGAAAGATGAACCAAAGGAAGACTCAAAACTATTAAACATGTAAAATAAAAAATGATGATCCACTCTTCAGAAACCTCAATGTTTTGGTTTGTTTTGGTTTTGTAGCTCTCAAATGTCTCCACTATTTTCCCATGCCCAAAATAACAAATTTGATAAATAGAAAGTAGATTAGAAAATAAGTCAAGAACAAAAACAACATAATCAATGCACCCATGATATAACTTACAAAGTGTGTAATCCTAAAACATCAAGCTGTGTAGAGTCCTCAACTACAATCTACTCAATTCCACAATCAAATGTGGAAGGTAGAAATTCATAAGAATGAGTCATATGCACTAGAATCAAATATCCAGTTATTGAAATATAAATGTAAGGCTTAAATGCATGAAACAAGTGCTTTGCATGAAGAAGGGACAATAATATTTTGTGTTATTGAATGGCTTCATTCAACCCTTATAGTTTCTACTAAAATCTAGATTTATGATGACAAGATATACTAAAAAAAAACTATATATTCTACTTGAAGTTTTCTTTCATGTCTCGAAGAAAGATTCATAAAACTTCAAAGATGGATAAAATGACTTTGTTTTCTATTTGAGACTTGGAGGGAGACTCACTTACATGAGCATAACCTTTTTTTTAACTTATACAAGTGTTTTTTTGGCTAATCTTTAGAGGTTTGATTCTTAAATCTAGGAAAGCGTCTAATTGTATAAACTTATATTGTTCCCCGGTAAGAAGCTCAAAAAACAAAATATTTTTAAACTCGTCTCTTAGTATATCTATGGTAAAATAAAATATAAAATAAAATCCCTTTCTAGCTTGGAAGGAATCAAGAAAATGCACTCTTCATTTCATTTAGTTTTTTGGCACTCTTTTAGATGTGCAATGAATAGCCTATATTTTGAAAAATAATATTCAAGGCATGCTCATAAGGTTCAAGTGATCAAAATTCTACTCATAATGGTAAGGCTCATAATTCATTGGCTTTAAGAAATAAAGGAGCCAATTTGTCCCAACTTGTTTTCAAAATTTTATATTTAGCAATATGAAATAATAACCTATTTAAAACATGCAAGTTAGTTAGACCCATGGTTCATCATATAATTTGTTCGAATAGGAAAATCTCTCGATTTATTTGAGAAACACTAATTAAACCTCAACTAATTCCATAACCTTCAAGCTAATAGTTATTGGATCTTGAATTTCGATGTCTCATGATTATGAGTTATAAGCTCAACCAAACCAGAAGCCAAACAATTATTCTAACAAGGATTGTGATTGATTGGTAGAGAGGTCTCACAAGAAACTTGACTTCTGGAAACACAGATGGTTGACAATGGGTGTAGGATGATCATGTTAAGAGAAGTACTTCAAAAAATAGCAGTATATTGGATGCACCATTTTCTACTTCCTAAGGAAGTCATTAAAAGGATACAATCAATCATGGGATGCTTTATCTGGGCACGAACACTACTATCTGGGAAGTTTCACTTGGTAAAATGGTCCATCAATGCAAGACCTACTGAGGAAGGTGGATGGGGCATCATAGATCCCAGTGCTTTCAACATGGCATTGATTGTTGAAAATGTGTGGAGGGAAGTATTTGGTTTGGGAATACGGTCTCAAATTATCAAGGAAAAATATATGTTTGGGAAAACTTTCACACCATGGATTATTGGAGGGGCCAAGATGAAATCTGTTTCATCATACATATGGAGAATTATGATGAAAAATATCCACTGGCTCTTGGGGTTGGTACGGTGGGAGGAAGGAGATGGCTCAAAGATCATGATCGGATTGGACGCAATCAAAGGTATGGTGGGAAACCACTCTCTATCATTTCAGATTCTTAATTTCCTTCATGAGAAAGAGATAGTTTTCCTTAAACAAATATTCTACCATAATGTACTCTTTATTGATTGACAATTGTGGACAAGAGCTTGGGATATACAAATGCCTAGGGAGTATATTTGTGAATGGGAAGTTTATATTGCAAATCTCATAAATGCAGGTATATCACTTAATGATCAGGAGGATCAGATGACATGGGGGGATAACTTAAAAAAGGGGCTTTCAATGGTAAAGGAAATATACTTGTCATTGCAAAAGAAAGAGAAAGGAAATCAAACACCATCCTGGGTTCAAGTCATCTAGAAAGGGAAACTACCTAACAAGATCAAATGTTTTTGCTAGTTGGCTCTCATGGACATAACCTTGACATGGAATAACCTTCAACGCAGAGGGTACTCAAGCCCATGAATTTGTCTACTTTGTAGGAACAACACTGAGAATAATGCTCATATGTTTCTTCACATCTCTTGTACGTTGTTTGGGAAGGCGTCTCAGGTTATTTTGCTATTGTATCTCCCCAACAACATACAACATCAAGGCATTTTCATAGGATTTGGTTGAAATCACATGAAAGGTATAGATTTCTCCCATTATATCCTTTATGGTCGATCTCGTGAAGCCATAATGCACTTATTTTTTATAATAAGCATCCGGTTGTGAGGGAGGATATCATCAAAATTGTGGCATATTTCAATGAAAATGGTCCATTAAGAATAGCAACAAACCTAGAACTATCAAACACAGAGATATTTGGAAAACATATCCGATTTTTCGATGGTGGTTGCTCCAAAAGAAGATGTGGATGTGGTGCCTATATAGTCATAGAACCGCGAAAATTCTTTCACTTCTAGTGGGAAGGAGGACAAGGAACAAACAACAAAGTATAGATTATTGCGCTATGGCGAGTAATGATCGCGGTAAAATGGCTAGGAATGGATCACATATAGGTCTAAGGTGATGCAAAAGGAATAGTAGATGGGGTGAAAGGTTATAACAATCCTCCCATATTAATCAATTGGATGAAACACGTCATGAAGTTGGTGAGCACATACCATCACATAAATTTTGATCACATCTAGAGGGAACAAAACTAGACACCAAACTTACTATAAAAAAAAGTATTGATAAAGAATATAGTAAGCTTTTCTTTTCAACATATGAACAAGGAGCCATGATAAACGGTAGAAACATAATTTTTTCATAGATATTCGAGGTACGATGGACTGTACTTTTTTGGTTAATACTAACCATTACAAGACAATGTAAAGAGGAGAACGCATATTGCAAGTCAAAAGATAGTTTTTTTTGTATTTTGAGGTAAGATCCATAAGATTAAGTAGTAAAAAAAAGTACGCTGATTTTTAAGAAAGGTTTGAATACAGACCAATTGAAAAACCAAGTAAGATGTACTATCTGTTTTTATTAATATAAATTCAAAAGCTTTTTTTTCCCTTAAAAAAATGCTCAACCGTGCTTAACTTCAACATGTTGAAGGATATCAAATCTGTGTCCCTGCCAAAACTTTGTTTTGATACAGAATCAACAATTGACAGTAATGTAATCAAATATTCCAATGGACCACCGTCGTGTAAAATCAAATCAGTTTGGAGCTTCTAGTTTAATTTTTTTTTGCTATATATATAAAGGGTGCCTACAATGGCTTACAAATACGTTAAAAATAGCACTGTTTTGAAAAGTAACAATAATTTAGTTATTTAAGCATGCAGCTTCCGATATAAGCGAAACTATTTACACGTAGAGACAATACTGAAACTAGCGTAAGGTGCTTACCGGAGAGATCACCAGTCTACACAAATATCTCTTGATTTGAGCCATCAGTGCATTGCGGTGGTGGAGGGGACTTGGGCATCCCTTATACTGGAGAACCCAAAGCGAGCAGAGAGCCATAGCTGCACTGAAGTTTGGATCTTAAAGAAGGTACAGAATTCTGCATGATTGATAAGTGGTCCTGACCCATATTGTTAGGCAATGGAATTGAATGATGGAAGCTGCCTGCCTCTAAATGTGTGGCCTGCAACTATAATCCTGAGTTTGGCCGGTTTTCTGTGAGGTCGAGAATAATTGTGGGAAACGGGCTTGAGGTCGATATTCTGGCAATACAGGGTATAAATTGGTTGTCTTCAACCAAATTTTCTCTATTCTTCCCCTCACCAATGAGCTGGTTTGATGCGCCAACGCGCCTAGCAGCCATAGCCACAGGACTCAGAGTCGAATGAGTGTGCTCGCCTTCGTAAGTTGTTATTACAATTGTGGGATCTTGCGCGCATCTCTGAACCTGTTCAAAATTCTCAATGATTTAACATATTAATATCAATAGGCGGCCTTGAATCTATTTCATAGTCAACCAGACTTTTAAGAGCAGATTACAAAGAACGAGGTGGAACCTGTTTTTTAACTGGGCAACCGGGAGCCCAAGCACATTTGTAATAAGATCTTGGAAGTGGATTGCTTTTTGTCATCTTTTGCCCATATTTTCGCCACTGGCAGCCATCATTTCTCTGATTACAACAGGCGAGGTCATTTTCTTTATACATGGTGGGAAAGCAATAATATATGCAGTGCTCATATTGAGCTTTGCAACTTCATAAACAGGATTCCATGCTTCAAACATAGAAATCATACACTTTAAACCAATCCCTCTGAAATTTCAGAATCATTAAACGGTATTGCATTGGAGATGTCTCATTTCTCCCCCATCTATCAGACCGGGCAACAGCAAAGCAAACCATTACTTTACTTCCTCTACCATGCCAGACTTTACAATTGGATTAAGGATAGCCCAAGTGCACTGGATGCATTCGATATAGATATTAGTCGGTATTTGATAGACATGAGTGTCTTCAAATAAGTGACTTTGCTCGATTTTGACATATTTCTTAATTAAATTTCAACTCATTTGATACTAGCGCCACAATTGAAATTCGCTGTATGTATTGAAAAAAACTACAACATACACTTAATTGTATATTCAGTTAGACTAGTGAGTAGTAGTGTATATATTTGTAAATTTAGTTGTTATCATCAAAGAGAACTCCATAAGAGCATGTCTGAGTTTTAACTGTATAGCAAATTAATGGCAGTTTTTTAAGTCAAGTTTCTGGATCCACTACTATATTACTTTATGTATAATTATAAAGAATATATGGTAATTGTATTTTTATCATTTTTTTAATATATGAATAGAATTAATTAATTTTTATTAATTATTTTTCTCTATTAATTTTTTTTTTATTTTACAAATTTTGTTAAGTTAAATTCAATTTATACTGGTATGAATATAGATACTAGCCAATTCATCTAAATTTAGATGTAAATGCCAAGTTCCTGATGCATATTTACTGTGTTATTAACTTATTAATACTTTGGAGCTGTATATATCCACCATTAAATTTAAGCAAAAGCAAGTACATTATCAAGCTGTTAGTATAAACAGTGACCTCTCATTAATAAATTAATAACACAATAAATAACCACAAATATTTACTACGCTATTGACTCATTAATGTTGAGCTCTGCATATTCACTATTAAATTTAAGCAAATATATTATCCAGCAATAATACATCCCCAACCCTAATGATAATAGCACAATAACCCAATAAATAATGGTAAAGTGTTTAGATGGTTTAGGGTTGTTCACATAAATTCTACATAACAAAAATCGATCATTACCAGGGATGGCTCAGATTCTGTCCGCACAGATACTATCTTCTTGGGGACGGCCGTCAATCTCCTGCTCAGAACGTGATGCTTCTTGTTCGGCGGCTTCGGCGGCTTCTTATGACGACAGGGGCTATCATCGGTGGACGAATTGATCCGATTCTCAATCGGTGCCGATTCGAAGTAATTTAGTGTCCTGTTGCTTGAAGGCAGCTGCTGTTCGTCCATAAATTTAGCATTCTTATTGTCCTTTTCACATCCTCGTTCATGCAAATCCAATTGATCATATTGGGGGAGAGCTGCACCCTTGGAGTACTTTGCATACAGCACATCAGTGCCTGGATGATCTGGATTGAACATCTACGAAATCAGAAGGTGAACCGTGTTAACAAATTTGGACACCCATGAAACCTAATTATCCGAAACTCAAGTTAATTTCCCAAAACAGTATATACTATAGTGTACCTGGCTTCCACAAAAGCCCTTCCGCTGGTCAACTAGAGACCTGATATGCATCTGCAAGTCGTTATATTTACTACTCATGTCCTTCAACATAGACTTGAGCTTCAGATTCTCTTCGTTTATGAGATTTATCTTGTCCAAAACCATAGTGATCTGCACAAAATAATTTCAAACCATGCAGTTTGCAAGAAACAAACATGAATAAACAAAGAACTGTGAAAAAATCCCTGAAAATACCGTTTTCTTGTGACCTTCCATCTCCATTGAAATGTTTACTGCCTGCGAGTAAAATCGGGGGAGAGGCCCTTTGCGACATATTTATCAATGTATGATGTCATGAAATTCGTAATTGGCATGGCGAGCCCTTGGACATGCGAACTCCTGCGACCTATTCCTAATTAGCCCTTCCTATTCTTCAGCTCAAAATTCCGCGGCCGTCACTACCAACCCACATGACCGGTCACGTCGAGCCATAAAGTCAGTGTTCTTGTTAGCCTCTATTATTATTAGATTTTTTTCATTGAATATCGGGCCCGCAGTAATCCGCAAGCCAGCAGCAGTGAGTCAGTTCCCAGTTCCTCTAGAAGCATTAGAGGATTGACTCAATATGGTAGCTGACTCAGTTGATCTATGCAATGCAGTTTTTTTTAATTATTTTTTTTAAGTTTGGTAAGATTATATTTTCAATCATATATCCTAAAAGGAAATTGATTTAGTGATTGCATCAAAAAATATTTTAGAACACGGATCACTTTCTATCTAAGAACTTATGTACTTTTTAACTATTTTTAAATTGAAATTATAATTTTATAATACTTTAAAACACAAATCACTTTCTATCCAAAACATTATGTACTTTTTAACTATTTTTAAATTGAAATTATAATTTTATATTATTTAAAATTATAAATGTTAATATTTTTAAAAAGATTCTGAAATACTCTCATCGTTTAGGGTTTGGATTGTGCAGTGCTAAGTTTAAACTTAACATATTCTTATTAGATTTTGAACAAATTTAACTAAAATATATACCAAAAATATCTTAAAACATTGAACAATTAGACATTGGAAAAAAAAATTATAGCGACCATTAGATTTAAAAAAAACTACAGCGATATATACTATGCCAGTAGCTTTTCGTCCATTGTTAACCACCCTGTACTGCACGGTAGTATTAAATGCTGCTGTATATCGCTGTAAATTTTAAGTAACAATTAATTTTCTAGCCCGAAATGATCGTCGATCACCTTGCAAACCACGGCCCTTTTATGGAAAAAATGAATGAAAACAGATGATGAAGATAGGAAGCACGGGTAGTCTTTGTTGGATGTGAAATGTGTGTTCGTTGTGTTGTTTCTTTAAAAAGGTAAGACATCAACAATAATGCACTGTTAGCGTCTTTCCACAAAAGGAGATATGAATCCAAGAAATGTATGTGAAATGTGGGGACGTTTTGTCATGTAGGTTAAAGCAGAGAAAGGAGAGTGACCCATGAGAGGAGAAGAGCCAACCAGATATTTTATTGATAAGGTAGTATTAAATTCCACCTAAGGAGAAAGGATAGGAGGGTGGTTTAAAAAAAAAAAAATCCATTTAAGGAGAAACGATAGGGAAGAAATTTATATCCCTGTCATCACAATTGTTTTAGGGCAGGGTGAGTATTAGATGCAGGTTGATATTGAATTAAGATTTTTATTTAAAATTATTTATTTATACAAAGATAAGGAAGGATGATATATTGAGTTTTTATTTAATAAATTGTATATATATCAAAAATAAAATTATAATTTTAAGTAATAAAGTAAGATGATAATTATTAATTGTAATATAAATTTTAAAGAAAATGATTGATAATGAGATTGTCTTTGGGATTAATCACATTATTAAAATTTGGTTGATATTTGGAATCATAATGTGGTTTATTGTGAGGACAAAGGTGAAAAAATCAATTTATCCAAATATTTAAATATGTTAAAAATTAGTTATTATAAGAATTGAAATAAAACTGATTAGGAGAATTGAAATAAAAATGAGTTTGTGTATTCAAGTTTCTGTGATAATTTTTTGGCCAACACTTTTCGAACCAACAAGTGTGGTTCGTCATGAAAAGAATTGAAATAATAAAAAATATTATTATTTTGATATTAAATTAAACTAATATTTAATTACAGAATAAAAATTAACTGTTGGAAATTAGCCAATAAGAATTCGCAGATAGGAATTAGCAGTTTAGAAGAATTGATTTTTTTAATTAAATTAAATTGATTTTTTTAATTAAATTAAATTCGCTAAATTAAATTAAATTAAATCAATATTTAACTATAAAGGAATTGTATATTTATATATGGAATTGTATATTTATATATGTATATTAATTATAAAAATAAGTTTCATATTATTCTACCATTAGTTTTAAATATTATTATTTAATACTAAGATATCAGAGAATAATTAATTAAGAAAGTAAAAAATGATTAGAGACTAAAAAATAGAATTGAAGTGTGTGTATATATATATAAATAGGATGACAAAAAAAACAATAAAGAGAGGGCATGAATCCAACTCCTACTTCCCACATAATTTCCAACCATCCTCCCTATTGAGATTGATTGCATGCTTCTCATTCTCAATGGCCTCTTTTAGCTTCCTATGATGGAAGTGATCAACCATTGCGATGACCCGAGAATCCTCAATGGAGACATGATGCTCAGATTTCTCTGCATGTTCACCTAAAGTTGAGGAACGAAAACAATTGTGGTTAACGTTTGTTGCATGTTCTTGGATTCGTTGGTTAATGAAACAACTAGTTTCCCAATGTCGACAATCCCACAGGAACACGGATTGAGTAGAACCTTTCATATCTTTAAGGTAAAAACATGAAATATTATTTAAAAGAGAAATGAGCCAAATTAATTAAAGTTAATATTGTGAAATATTATTTAAAAGAGAAATGAGTCAAATTAATTAAAGTTAATATTGTGAAAATTATTTTAACTTTTCATCTGTTTTATTTGGAAATCAACCATAAATTTAACTTAACATTTTTTCACAAAAGTTATTTTAGAACCCAAAATATTTTCTAATGGCAAAATTGTTATTTTTAATATATAAAAAGATTTCATGCCCTCAAATATCACTAGTACTACAAAATTATTTAGATGCTAAGATAAGATTACAATGTTAACCACTAATATATATAATTCCAAAAATGAAAAATATTCCTATTTAATTTTAATCCAAAAAATTTTAATCACTCTTTATTAATTTTGAAAAGAGTAAAACTATGACAATATTAATAAGGACAACACTTTATATAGAAACATCCATAACTACTCAAGCGTTGAGGACAACACTTTTTTGAAGGAGAGGGGCATGTTAGGTCCCTATAATATTAGTGTATTCCCCCATTACTATTGTCATTGTAGCCCTTATTGTTTATTTTGTGCCCATGTTGTCCCCATATTATTATGCCCCATAGAAGCCCACTATTATTATTATTGTGCCCTTACTGTATTATTGTTATGTCGGCTTTGATTATATTGTGTCCCTTTAGACTCCTAAATATAGAAAGGAGGTTATGTCATTTGAACCATCTAAGAATTGTTCATCTATGTCATGTAAAGGAGGTTCCCCCCTCGAAGAGACTAATTTTGAAGTCGTTGATCTTTCTCTTCTTCTATTTTGTGAGCTAGTTGCATAACATTTGGTATCAGAGTCATTTCTTTTGGTCCAAAGTAGTCGTTTCTTTCTAGCCATTGGAATGATTGGTCTCTCTATTTAACTTGCTGTCATGATCTGATTCTTCGTCTTGTCTTGACGGTGAACCACACTTGCTGGTTCGAAACGCATTGACAAATGAATTTTGATGTGATCATCGCCGAAAACATGTCTCAAAAACTTGATATGGATCACAGAAGCCTTAATTCAATAATATTAATAATGTTAGAAAAGAGTAAAACTATGATAATATTAATAATGTTCAAGCTAAAAAATAGTAGAATAAAAAAAATTATTCGTTAAGAAAAAAATATATAAAATAAATTATAAACTATTTTATGTTTATCATATAAATAAATAACAGAATATAAAATAAATTAAATTAATTTATGTTTATCAAAAAAAATTTATAAAATGTTGGGAGACTAGAGTGGGAGGGGTTGTCATTTTCCTTGATGAAGAAAGAGTGATTCAATTTTATTTGGGCTAGGAATCTCAAGAAATAACCAAGTAGAATTTGTTTTGTTATGTCATGGTTTGGAATTGGCCTTTTCCAAAGGTTTTCATGAATTATCAGCTTTTGGGGACTCTGTGATAGTGACCCAATAGGCTTTTAAATTCTAGGGAAATAATGAGCAGCTCCTTCCCTCTATCCTGCATTGAGTCAAGCTATCTATGGACAAATATGACTGGATTGAATTCTTTCACATTAAGAGAAATCTCAACAAGGAAGTTGATACCTTGGCTAATGAGGGTATGTAGTTGGAATAAGAAATTTTAAAAATTGACAACATTGATTCTATTATCAAAGATATACCTTAATATTAGTTATCATATGAGCATTGAATTGCTACTAGGGAGAGGTAAGAATTCATTATTGAGTTGATTCCCTTCCTTCGTTTTGGTAGCACACTATATCAGACTCTCATTAAATATGAGTTTATGGAGGTGTGTTGTCATCATGGACAATTATGTTGTAGTGGACACTTGGGCAGTATTCGTCATGGTGAGCTTGACTCAAGACAAATGGATATTGTTTGATTTAATTCCCAAAGCAAGTTGAATGTGGGAAGTTTCATTCATTGTGTCTGGTTCTCGGTTGATTGGATATATTCACACTGAAACTTGCTATGATTACAATCTTTCCATAACGAAGTATTCACACTCGGTGGTGTTAGTCAGGTCTGGCATTAATGATTCTTGGAACAGGAATGTGGTGAAGCGAGAAAGATCAAACATATATAAGGAACATTGGGGAGCATATGGAGGTTATGGAATTGTTTCAAGGGATAGAATTTGTTAAGTTCTTAGTTCTATCCAATGCAATATCCAATTCGTGGAGCATAATATAAGATTTGCAAAGGATAAGTTCAAGTTCCTACTTGCAAGGGTGGTCGACTCTCTTGATTCTGTAATCTCCCTGATCTCCTGACATATTGAGATGTGTTTGGAAGAATACAGGGCCCATTCTGAAGCACTCCAGGACCTTAAGACTGAACGGCTAAAACTTGTGAATGAGATGCTCAAATTTCGAGTAGGAAACATGATTCAAAATGAAGAACAGCTTGGTGTTGATGAGCACATGCAAGTGAATGCATAACATCAAGAGAAGATTGATCACGCGGACCGATTAGACGAGGAAGAAGGTGAAGTCATTGATGAACAAGGACTCATTTCAATTCAACTCGATGTGGAAGTAGAGGATATCTAAGTCGTCCACAATCTACAGGAAATGTAATTATATATTCTTTTAGTTTTCAATTATGTTATGTAGATTTGTAGTATTTCTAGGTGTTTTTTGGAGAGTATATGGGAGGAATCAATTTCAATATGTTTTGTGTAATTCTGGGGTGAATTTTGAAAAACCGAAATGGAGTATGGGGTTAGATGCAGTAGAATGTTTGGAATATTTTGCAAAAGGTTTTGGCCTTCAAAATAGGTTTTTTCTAATGAAAATAATATATGTTACTTTAAAAAATAATATATTATAAAATGCTAAAGAAATAACTTACCTTACCAGTGTAATAACTTTTATTTTTCAAATCAATAAGCGTTTTTCACTTTATCTTCCACCTAAAAGCTAAGAACATTCTCTTTTCTTCTCCCACCCTAGCCCAAATTTCACTCCCTTACCAGCACACTATCATCAATCAAAATCCAAGATCTTAGCTAAAAACAATATCAAAAATTGTCTTCAAACTTCACATGGTGCTAGAACAATTATTGAGAAGTATTAAAGATAAATCTACCTAACCTACCCTTTCCTCAACATGTTTATAAAATTCTCTATTCTTCTAGTATTTAGTATATTTGCCAAAACAATTCATGTATGAAATTTGTATGAAAGAACATATTGCTAACATTTTTTGGGTCTTGGCATCCCTAACCCCATAAATAGATAAATTACTATGCATTTCTATGTATGGAGACCATTACTGGTAAATTCATGTAGTTGTGTGAACATCGTAAACACTCTAAGATTGTTTGATAATATGCACACAAGAATCTAATTGCAAAGAAGAAACAACAACAATTGCAACCTTGATAGCAAATAAAATGAAGGGAGAATGAGTGAAATTATATTAACTCTAAGAATGAACGCATAACATATTAAATACTCTCCATGAGAGAGCTAATGCATATTAGGTTGTGATTCCAATACATTAATATAGGTAAGTATTAGTAAAAAATCCCATAATCTCAGTTAATCAGCAATGCAATGGAATGCTCTTAGTTAACTAGTTATGCACAAGTGAAGTGACTAAAATTTATGCATGCATAATAAGCCTTAATTAAATATCCATGCACAAATGGACAACTTAAGCATGCATAACAATTTCACCTTCTTAGCTTTATGCACATGAATTATAGCTTGGTGATTATTTTAAAGTTGGCATGAATGAGACAACTAATGAGCTAGTGGTGCATGCAGAACTAAACTCCACTTGATTGACAAAAACACAATTGATCCATAACTCAAAAACAAGTGTGCACTTTTCTAGGAGTAGAATATTTTGACCCGAACAAGAGTATCTATAACCAAGTGAACTATTAACAATAGAACTTAGGAAAATATGAATTAAGCATGCATATCCCTCATGAAGCACAACTAAGATATGCATAGTAAATGGAATGTAGTCATGTCAAGTATCGATGTACAAAGCAACTAGGAAAATTAGATAAAAGACGAGGCAAAAAGAGAAAACCCAGTGGCGAAATCTCCCTCAAAAGGTAATGCTAACTATGCTAGCTATTATTTATTTGCACCCTTCACCCCCATGAGATCTCACAATGATGCAAACTCTTTCCTGGTGAAAGTATTTGTGAATATGTCTACGACATGTTTTGAAGAAGGACAACATTGTAGATCGATGACTTCATCATGGATTTGTCCTTATATTAAATTCATGTGTACCTTTATATGTTTTGGTTCTTTGTTTATTTATTGGATCTCTATACAACTTCAATGTACTCTAATTATTACCCTAGATAATAATCAATCAATAAAACTATAATCAATTATGTGAGGAATTGTTGTAACCATATGTTCTAAGTTGTAGCATTAACTACACCTCTATAGTCATCCTATATAATAAAAATGAAATGGAAAATTGTTTTTGACTAGAAAACATATAGGGTTGGATCCCTATCCGAGGACATAACTTAACGTGTATTTATGATATGTGTCATTTCTAACCCAATCTAAATCTACATAGCCAACAAGACCCAAGCTACATCGATTGCATAATGTATTCTAAAGCTAGAAGCACCCTTAACATACTAAAGTATTCATTTAACATTCTTCCAGTGTAGTTCATGCAACTCCATGTCTCTGAAGCAACTCCAAAAACGTATGAGATATATATTCAAGAGTGGGAAAGGTATAGAAGACTCCCAACCAACTATTGATACTTGGTATAGTTGACCAAATTCGTAGCAACAACATATTACAGCTTGACCCCAGATAGGAAGGGTGATGCAATTTTCTTATAGCTTTTCACCTAAAACCTAACAAGTAGATTTTTGGAATACTTGGAATATGTCATATTGATTCCTGAATCGAGCTAGCTGATTTTGAGACTAATAAAGTAATAGAGCAGTCCCATATCTATCATGGAAAACTTGGCATGCACGGCTAACTTCACTATAAGAATGGTTGGGACTAAATTCCATGTGATTATTAAATCATCTTCATATAATTCTATCAAAAAGAGAGAATCAATATGTCTCAACATATACACATTTGGATAGAATTTGCAACGATTGAAACCTTGAGAGAAGGCATGAGTTCACATTTGAATACCAACCACAGGGTACATGTTTAAGGCCATACAATGATTTTTTCAATATACAAACAAGTGATGGTTCCTTAACATACCCATATGACTACTCCTATATATCTCCTCAATATCTCTATGAAGAAATGAATTATTGGCATCGATATGATATACCTCCCACTTTTAAGGTTACTACAATAGTGAATCAAGTTGAATGGATTCCATCTTGGATATTGGTAGAAATATATCATTTGATTTGATATGATGAACTTGTGAAAAACACTTGCCTAAGGTCATCCCTTGTATTTTCTTACAATTCCATCCACTGCAGGGAAAACTTTAGCGGCTAAAATTTGAAAATGGGATAATTTTCCATGCTTTTGCCTAAGAAAGATTCACCAATTTTTATTTTTTATAAAAATGGCTCACCAAATTTTATAGGATAAATTATGTTATCTTAAAAAATGACAAAAATTTATCGAAATTATATAGAATCATTAGAAATTTGAATATTTTTACAAAAATTTCACCAAATATTTTATAGTTTTCATATTAGGGACTAATAAGATTAACCAAGATCTCTATACTTTAAAATAAATTTCCATCCTTCAAATTGTCCCTAATCCACTACCTTCTTTGTCTCGTATATCCACTTGCATCAAATAATTTCCCAATCGAGGGAAAGCAAAAGTAAATCCCAATTGTAGTTCTCAATGAGGGAATTGTACTCCTCATTCATAGCAGCTTCCCAATAAGGTTTTCCTTCAACCTATACATAACATTTGCGATTATATGTGATAACCACATAAAAATGAAAGTGTACTATTATATCTATAGTAATAAGGTCTTGTGAAACATTGTAAATTGAGATCTAGTTCTCTATGGATTGATAGTATCACCCACTAGATCACTAGTTTCCTATAAAGTATGTTCTTCCCACTGTTATTTGTAATCTAGGTAAGAATAACATGCTCATGAATATATAAATAAGAATCTTAAATTTGATATGAAATACAATCTAAATAGCACAAAGAATCACCTCTAATTTCGACATCTAGAATAGGTAAAGAAGCTATAGTAGGTTCCTCCTAGAGTGCATGCAAGGGTCCCTCTTCAAATTTGACATTTCCCTTAATGAATAGTTTATCTATGGAAGGATCTACTAAACTATACCACTTTAAACTATCTACATAACCAAAAAAATAAAGATCTCATCTTTTGGGTTCAAAATATTTCATCTTATCAGAAGTGATGTGGACCTATGCACAAAATCTAAAAATATGAGTCTATGATTCTAGTTTCTTACCGCTCCAAGCTTCAAATGGTTTCAATCCCTTCAAGGATTTGTGCGGAACTCTAGTTTGAATGTATGTTTCATAATTTATTCCCTCAACCCATAATTTTGGAGGAATATATCTTGCAATTGGCCATTTATTTCAAAGTCGAGTTCTTTCTCTCAGCTACTCCATTTTTTTGTGGAGTATAGGGAATTGTGCATTGAAATTATATGCTAGCTTCAAAAAATTTAGAAGTTCCACATCCTTATTCACATATTTCCCCATTGTATGTATGAAGGATTTTAACCTTATTTGATTTTATGCAAGTTCCTTGAAATCTTTAAGATACTCAAATACTTCAAATTTGAATTTGACAAAATGGACCAATGTATATCTGAATGAATCATTAATGAAATTAAGAACATATTTGGATTTTCTCATTGATGGGTGTGGGAACTTGTTATATGAATGTGAAAAATATTTAGGATTGATGATTCTCTCCATGTTTTCCCTTTATTGAATTTTTCTTCAAGATATTAATAATGTTTTCCAAGTAAGTAGCCTTGACAAACTCCATCTCTAAATTTTATGTCGACTAGACCATTTACCCTTTCTTGCATGCTTAGTTGTTACAAATACCAAAAAATAAAATTGTCCAAACCTTGTGTGACATAATATACATTCTTCATATGCATGTGTTAAAAGCACAACATAATCATACTTAGGAACAAAATTTGAGGAATATACCTAGAATGGTGACCTAATTGCTTGACAACAATTTTGGAGAAATCTAGCATATTTGATATTGCAATTGAAGCTAGGGTGAGTTCTACCTCCTCTGTTATGCATTAATGCATTATCTGATAATATTAGGAATAGATTTAGGGACAGTTTTGGAACATGTAAGACATTTAAAAAGAAAAAACCATTCTCTAGATTTGATCTTCCTTATCTAGGTATTTTCATAGGATTTTCATCTCCCATTAAATGGGAGAATTGGTGAAAGGTTCCAAAGATGAGAAAGCATTTTTTGATGTAGTCATCTGATATGAGGCTCCACAGTCTAAAATCTCTGTATTAGGTTAAGAATAAATAGAAACAAAAGAATTTTATTTACCTCGATGTTTGGGTGGCTAATCTCCAACCCTTTTCGTGGCATTTTCTAGTATTTAATCTTCAACATTAATTTGTGGAAGAGCCTGTGTCATTTGATAGACAATATTCTTCATGGATGATCTTTCTAGATGATATCCTTTATTGCAATAGCTACATTTGGACCTCTCCTTCTTTGATTTACCAGATTTGGAGTTAGAAGAATCCTTAATGGATTTGAGTTTTGTTCCTTATTTTCGATCAAGTTCATTTTTTCCTTTTGACTTTTAATTCTTTTTTTGAGTTTTCATGATAATTTCCTATATTGAAAACGCATGGAATTTGAAATTCTTGATAACACCCATTTTTATGATCTTATATCTCTTTTGTACGAGTGATTCAATGAATGCATCCATAGGAGGCAATTTTTGTATTTCTTTAATTATTAGTCTTGAATTATGAAAGCAAGAAATGAAGACCTAGATTCAAGAGAATATAGAGGATTAGATGCTCCTCATTCTTTTTTATCAACATGCCTTCATTTTTAGCAACACAAGTTTAAAATTTGTGAAAAACCTTTCACGATGACAAAATTATTTGGTCTCAACAAGTTGAGATCATTCTCCAGTTGTTGTCCTTTTAGTATGTCTTGTTTCATGAGCAAACCCTTCAATATGGTCAAAAATTCATTGGGTGTTGAAGAAAATTCTACATGGAAGAGTATATCCATAGATATGGAAAATAATAATATCCCAAATTATTTTTAAATCATGTTAAATACCTTACCTTCTCAACTATGGAATCAGGATTTGGTAACATACCTATAACCCTAATGCCTGATTAAGGATGCAGGGTATTGAGGCCTGACCTCTAAGATTACTTTATGGAAGTGAGGTTGTTGAAATTCCTTTTATTTTAACCACCTAAAAACTCATTTATGATACCACCGTCATCTTTTGTATGATGAGAGCTTCCCAACAATATAATTTTCATCTCAATCCAAGGTCTGGACATAAAGTTATGTCCATTGAAAATATTCCCTCCAAGTGCCACATTAGCATACATACCATTTCTATGTGGTAAACACCTTATAGGGACATATCCCTATCTATGCCACATCAATTTCCACATCAATTGTCACATCATCAATTTTTCACAATATAAAAAACATTATTCCATGTTAAGACATCCTTGCTACATCATCATATATGACAAAATGCCACATCACCTAAGACATGTCTTTCTACTAGATAGACCTACCACATCGAAACCATATCAAGTTCTACCAGTATTGAGAGGAAACCTCAATAGCTAATATCCTAACCTACCATCAAAACCTTATTGGATTCTACTAGTATTGAGGGGAAACCTCAATAGCTAATGTCCTAACATGTTGATACTCAATAGCCTCATATCATGCCCTTAACATCTCATCCAATAGCAAAATTTTCTCTGATAGTTAACAGATATTGTTGGGATCCATTAGTACTAGGAGCATGTATGACAAGATATGGATCCTATTCCTTGTTCTCCTGATAACCGATATCCTAACACCCAATAGTTGATATCTCAATAACTAATAGTTATGCATAATTATACCATACACCATGTGGCATGCTTCCTTATCGAATTTATCACTTAGCTCATCCATTTTCACATATATAGTTTTTTATTTATTCCCTTTTACTTTATTTTGGTGGGGCACTATCCAGTATAATGACCATATTTGTGACATGAAAAGCACTTGAATTTTCTCATGTCCCTCTTTTTCTCTCCTTGTGAAGGTCCTCCTTCGCTCCAGTTTTGTTTGGATTTACCCTTTACCTTCCTTTCCTTCCCAACGAGATAAATTTTCTCATCTCCACCTCTACGTTGTCCATTAGATATAAAACTCTCATGAATCTACTTTTGGGTGAAGTCACATCACAACCTGGTCTAATTAGGAAGCTTGTCTCTAGCAAGGATACCTATTGCGAAAGGTAGCCCATTACTTGGTACAACCATGTAAGCATATCTTAACAAGTTAATCCTCATCCAAAACTTCCCAAATACTTTTAATTTCATCTTGAACCTACTAAATTATTATGAATTATTAGGCTATAGTTCCAAACCCATTAACTTTAATATTACTTAGCTTTTCTCCTAACACCATATTTCTATTTTGGTTTCACTTTGTTACATATTTACTAAGGTTGTACACATTTGATGAGTCTTTTTGATGCCTTATGATGTGAGGGATCATGTGATCCTTCATAATATCAAATATGGTCCTTATAGCCTTCAAATATTTAAGAATGTGTTCAATTGCTTGTGTAGGATCCGAAGGAACTTGGATCTCTTTTCTAGCAAATTCCCAAAGGTTATTTTCCATCAAAAAAATGGTGATCCTATCCTTCCATGGAATAACTTTTTCACCCCCCTCCAACCTATCTTCTAGTCACATACTTGATGGTGTCATCTCACAAGATCAATTTCCGTTAAAAACCCCTTGGTGAAAAATAAAAATGATGTTGCAGAAATATAAAAATGTTGTTATTTCAAACCCCTATCCACTAATATTCCTTCACATATTTTGATCAATTCTCTAGTATGATATTATCTTCTAAGTGTCAATCATATTTTCTACCTCATCTACTTATTTTATGCCCAAAAGTTTTCTTTTACTAGTAAATAAATTCAATTTCTAAAAGTTACAAATAACAATACTTGGCACTTTTAACAACAATTTTAGAGTGGAAAAAATAAAAATAAAAAATAACTTGCAAAATTAGAGAGAAAAACAATGAAATGTTACCCTCCAACCTCTCATCATAATCAATTGACTCAGAGAAATCATCGGGCTCCCTAACCAAGGAAAATGGCCCATAGAAAGTACAAAGAAATTATATAGAAACCTGAATAATTTTCTAGCAAAAATTTAAGCCTCCCAATCACTTGTGTGACCATCCTTTAGCCTTATGTGCATCCAAAATGTGGCCCGATCTACTAGGCACTTCCCATGTGCAATTTCTCTATTAGTTTTCTTATTGCTGAAAAATTTCTCTTGCTATTTTTTCTTCTCCCCTCAGGCTTGTGACTCACAAAAATATGTAATTCAAAAAATATTTCTCTCAAATTTCTCACTCCCACCTGAGTAGCTACAATATGATATGTTTCTTTATCCTCTTTCTCAGGCTCCTTTTGTAATTCTCCAAGTCCAAATCCCTAATATCCAAAGCGATTGAGGGATAGGTTTAAATTGTAGATTACTTAGATCAATGTTGGAGATTAGATCTAAGTCACTTAAACAATTAAATATTTATCCTTAGCTAAAACATCAGCCTAAGATTACATTAATCATTTTAATTTATCAATGTACTTTTCCTAAGGTAAACTTAAGAAGGATACCCTATTAGTTTCTCTTCTTGAACAACCACCTAAAGGGGATTTCACTTCCACATGCTAAGACACCAAGCCTATGTGGGAGACCTTACAATGCTAAAATAATAAACATACTTCTAATAGTTGGTATGGCTAATGACCCATTCCAATGCCTTGATACAAGGGAGCATTAATGCCCTTGTTTCAACCAAGCATCACCTAAAATATTTGATGTTTAGAAAAACCAAATCATCCATATTGTTGAAAGAAAGGTTTCTATGTGGTGTAGTCTCAAGAAACTACCAGATTGGGAATGACTTTGGTCAGATCTAATGCAGGAGGAGATAAGAAGAAGCACCGAAGATGGTTCTTCATCCAAGAAGGATGAAGAAAATTGCGCCTTAGTGAGTAAGGTGAAGAAAGCGAAGGAGAAGGATTCTCATCCCAAATCGAGTTCTTCCCATGGTGGGAAGAAGTTTGACAAATCGAAAGTGTGATGCTTTCATTTTCATGAGGTGGGCCATTTTTCTACAAATTGTCCACTGAAGAAATCCAATATGGGATCCAAGGAAGGATCTGAAGGTGAGGCATTGGCCTCACAATTCGAGTTGGATTTAACCCTCTTCACATGCATGGTTTCATCCATGGTGGGATGTGGTTGGTTTCTTGACAGTGGAGCTTCTTTCCACATGACCGGTGACAAGAGTTTGTTCAGTACCTTGGAGGAGAAAGATCTCTAGATACTCATAATGATGGGTAATGATGAAAAGTATAGTGTCTCAGGTGTAGGCATGGTTGTTTTTCAGAGGGAGCATGGAGCTCGTATTACCTTAACCGATGTCAAGTATGTACCAAAACTGAAGAAAAATTTGGTGTCGATTGCAATGCTGGAAGACAAAGGCTATGATGTAGTCTTCAGTAAGGGAAAGGTTTTCCTTCGACACATCACCACTAGACAGGTGAAGCAGATCAATTCATGAGTCAAGAGCCTGCATGCTGTTGAGGTTCAAGATGCATGCAAAGCCTTGAGGAGTAAGGAAACTGTTGGAGACTTGGTGGTTGAGAGGGAGAGTACATTACCTCTCAACATGCAACGCCAGAAGAAGTCTCAGACAATTGTGGAGGAGCCACAATTGGTGAAGCAGCGTCAGGAGGTTGTAGAGTAGCCACAACTACAGAAGCCGAGAGGAGACCAAGTGGAGGCATCCACTCATGCAGAGACCTCCAGTAGGGGGAAATTTTGAGCCAAGTGGGTAGAGGGAGCACATGCATCCATACCTCCAGGTAGGAGGTGGGGCGAGGTGGAGTGACAGTCCCAAGAAGGCTAGAATAGGGGCATGATCATATAGGTACCCAACCTCTTTCATTAGACCTTGCTACGGGAGCCCCAATGAGGAGTAGCAGGACTAGCTAAGTGGGTAGAGATAGATGCAGATGGAGTGGCAGAGAGAGCTACAGTGGAGGAATCCCAAGATAGTGCAGAGCTAGCAGGCCGCAATGATGCGAGAGGCACAGGAGTTTTGCACCAGTGCAGGATGGCACAGAGAGGTGTGCAACGGTGTGAGATGCATGGAGTGTTGCAGTAGCTCAGAGGTCAGAGAGGGAGCACTTGTTAGTGGTAGAGGGAGCTTCAGCATCAGAGGGTGTTTCTAGCCCAACAGAGAGGTCAGTTGGGAGATTTTTTTTGTTTCTAGAGTTGCTGGAGCGATAACACTTGGGAGAAGTGTTGCATGAAGAACATTCCAAAGGTTTAGGATTGGGTTCGAGTTGAATGCCTTTCTTGTTGAGAGGGAGTGTTGAAAATGGCAACAAGAAATGCTAAAAATAGCATTGTTATAAATAGCAGTTCGAATACCAGTGTTGGACATAGCAACAAGGAATGAAAAATGGAAGTGCTAAAAATAGCATTGCTATAAATATCATTTTGGGATGGATTCCAATTTTAGTTAGTCCATGAACTAAAATTGAGAAGTAAAATTCGAATTTTGATCTTAGCAGCTATTTGTAAAATAATTAATTAATTCATATTGAGTTAATTAGCTGTAGAAAATCAAACATGAATTCTATGTGAAGACATGAAACAATTTCTCCATTGATTGAGGAATTTATCCATCAGTTAAAGAGATAATGATGAGTTGTAATTTGAGTTGTAATTAGTTAGCTTAGTTAACTGAGTTAAGTCCAATTAGATTAGTTTCAACAGTTTGTGGAATTAATTGTGAGTTCAGTTAGTTAATGCTTGCATGCATGTAACTGTTGCACTTCAAATAACTGAATATTCTCTCATAAATAACTCATGCATGTCAGTTCAGTTAGAGACCCAGTTGAGATCAGAGAAAGGGACAGTGTACTATTAGTTAGAGTATTTTTCCTATATAGGAAACTCATCCATGTAGAAGGAATTATCTCCTTCAGGATTGCGTAGTTACTTCTGAGTTTAGTGAGTAGTGTGAGAGGCCAATTCACACAGGTGGCAGCATTGGACCCCAGGAGAAACTGCGCGAGGAAATAGGAGGCTTGGAGGGAAAAGGAGAAGGTTTTTGATAAGCCTTTGACTGTCTATGAGTAGCAGAGGAATTGTACTGAGAGCTGGATAGCTTCCGAGCTAAGGTTTTGTGTAATCCGGACATATTTCCACTTGTATGATATTACAGAGATCGGGGTTTTAGGTTGAGGCTTTCACTAGAGTATTCTTCTGTGTTCGTGTGTGATTGCTTTCTCATTCTCAATTATATGTCTTCTATTGATCTTGCTCATATTCAATTAAGCTTCCGCAAAGTTTGTTGTAGAAGTAGATCTTGTATTTTGCTTTAGTATATTGCATAATCTGTTGATCTACAGTGAGAATTTCTACACAATACCCCTAATTTGAATAAATATTAGAAAATACCTCTAAAAATCACAGTATTTAACCCCCTACCAATATGAACCCAATACACCTTCCCAATTTAAAAAACCCCTACTTTCAATAGATATTGTAGATACCCATGTTTTCATTAACATTTTTTATACCCCTTTATATTTTTTCATTAATTTTGAACTCCATTTTTATACTTGTGAATATAAAAACCCTTTACCCCCTATATATCCCCCAATATATTATGTCATTTTTCCCTCAATATATATCCCCCAATATGAACCCACATGGTATGGTATTGCTCCCCCAGTGAAGCCCCCATGTATAAGGCCAAGGTTGCTCTACTACTAATTTTGGCTTTAAAAGAACCTTTTCCTTCATACACTTGCAATGTTTTTCAAGCTAAAAGAGGTTTGAAGGGTGAGGTTAGAGAGTTGCATACATGTGCCTTATCATCATTTTTTTTTTGCAAGATGTTGTTGTAGTTATGGAGGTCACCTTTGATGATCTTGAAGTTGCATGTGATAATCTGTTGGAGGTCCTCTAGGTTCTCTTGTCACTATTGTTTCTCCACTCCTTATATTCTCTTGATGTGAGTGTTGTAGCTGATCATGTCATTTAGAAATAAAGGTAAGGTTGGTGTGCATGTCTTCTACAATTTCCTGAGAAAGATATGTATTTTTTTATGTTCTCTGGTTGGCTGATGCTTCATGATGAAGGTAGGTCCTTCATGTACATGCTCTTTGGATCATATGTTGTTATTTTTTGATTGATCAAGTAGCTAAAATGAGGTCTTATGACTACTGAAGGATCAAAATCGCAATCCTCAAGTGCACATGGTGACTGTATTCTAAATCTGATGCTCTAGCTGTGGTCTGACAAGGGATGTGCAAACTACTACAGGGTTGTGTGTCTTGTTGTAACGGTCACATAGAACCTTCTAGGATCATAAATTCCCTCCATTTCTGCTTTCAAAAATATTGATAATTCATGAGTAATCTGTTGACAAGGACCAGAGGCCTTTTCTGTGGAAGAAGAGATTAAGAAGAAGGAGAGAAAAGTGGTTTTTTTTTATGGACAAAGGTGGAAATCAGAGTTGAGAAGAGTTCAAGTGATGTGGAAAATGAATTATGAGGCTATGGTGGAAACCTATTTTTGTTCCTAGATTAAAAACATAAGATTTGATTCATTTTTCTATGTCGATCACAGTCCTATAGCAATTTTGGTCACTCCTATAACAATTTTGGAACACTCTTGTAGCAGAACGGTTTTATCCATCTCTCTCAAATGGTAGATTGGATTGACTTGAAATTTTTTAATAATGTTTCCAACATCCTTATGCACCTCCCGATAACAAATCTTGTCCAATGGATTCACGAATCATGAGAAAAATTTAAAATGGTTGTAGCTGATGGAGGTCAATTTCTCGAAACGTGTGCACTATAATTTGCTAAAATTACTTCATCATGTTACCATCATCCATATGCATCTCCTAAAGAAACAATTCGGCCAATGGATGCATGGTTTTTTAGATATGGTAAAAACAATTTATGCCTTGTGTATTTTGGCAATCCTATATAGCATTTTAGGACAACGAGGAAAATGAATGGGAAATGATTGTGAATGATGTGTGGATGTTTGAAATGAATTAGGGTGATGGATTGGCATGACCTTGGTCCTGTTGGAGTTTCTGGGAAAAGGAGGAGAAAGTTCAAGGTTGACTTCCTTTGACTAGATTTTTGACAAACTTTTTCTTCTTGGTTTTGTTGCTTGCAAAGGTTGGAGAGCACTTGCATTCATTAGAGAGAGATACATGGAGAAAATCAATTATTTTCTTTTCATTTTTTCATTTTTTTTCTTTTAGGCCTCATACATGGAGCAAATAAATTTTTTTCTTTTCATTTTTTCATTTTTTTCTTTTAGGCCTACTAGTTGCCTCAATGAGGTTTTCTACTAGTAGGTTTGCCTAGGTGCCTCAAAGGAGGTTTTCACCTAGGATATTTTTTTTCTCTTTTTTCCAACCCATTGAGCAGCTCATGGAGGTTTTCAATCAATGAGACAATCTCAAGCACCTCAAAGAAGGTTTTCACCTAATATTTTATTTTTTTATTTTCCTCTTTTTATTTTTTTCTTTTATTCCTCTATCCTACCCTACTTGAAAAAAAAAAAAACAAAATCTATTTCAAGTATAGGAATACTTCCAATGAATCCATGTGCATAATAAGATGACAGATAAACTCATGTGTAGCCTCAAAATGTAAGCTTTGACATGTACCTGCATATTAGAGACCAATTGCTTTGTCTTTGATGATATCAAGCACTATTGAAGAAGAGTGTGATGCTCGATCTTGTTTATTTTCTGGAACCAAATCTCAATATAGATTTGATGCCCTTAGTTTGCTTGTTGATTTAGATCATCATGTATGTCTTCTTATTCCATGAAATTCAAATCTTATTCTTTTGGTTGATTACTCTTTTGAACACATGGAGGATCTAATAGTAAACATGATAGAACTTTCTCAATATTTGATTTTTTTGTATGCTCTCCATCAAGTGAATCCCATGATTCTTTTTCTTCCTCATTTGAATCTTCTTTTTTTGAATGTTGTCATTTAATGGCATCAAGAGAATCTCTTTTTTGCAATACACTTCCCAATCTAAGGTGAATACCATTCAGATCAAGAAGAGATTATTGGAAGTATTGTACCTCAACATTGTAAGTGGGTTGAGTTACTAAATTGTTCGGGTTTGGAAATGGTTGTATAGGTAGTTGAGTGGGAGTGGATATTTGAGGTGGATGCGGTTGGGGTTGTGTTTGTGGTGGAGATGGATGGTAGGGATAGCATGGAGTTGCGTATGGAGGATATTGAAGAAAATATTGAGGATATTGTGGATTTCTCCCATAAGTTCCTTTCAAACCTTGTTGCCAAGATTTATTTTGGGGTTGAGATGGCCAAGGTTTCCATGGAAAGAGTGTGTCGTAATTACTTTGGTATGGATGTGCATATGCTTGAAATTTTGAAATAGATTTTTACATCATATCAAGTTGACTAGGTTACCATGGTCTTCTTCGAGCTACATAACATAGTTGCTTTGGTGATTGACTTGCTCCATTGCCCTATTGGTAAACTTCCTTCAACCTTGGTAATGATGGGAAATATTTAATAGCATGTGATTCTACATGGACAACACAAGTACCAGGATCTTATTTTTTCTCATATTGCATTATTAACATTTCTATTTGTTTGCTTAGATTGCTAAGAATTTATGTTCTTAAGTTATCAAACAAATTTCCAAGTTCAGCTTGACTTATCGATCTTGATGTTGATTTTCTTATTCTTTCTCTTCCTCTCGATATGCACTTTAATGTTTCACAAATTTCTTCAAATGATAATTGGTATACATCACCTCTACTCATGAGATCAAAAATATCAGTGCAATCATCCCTAATTCTTCTAAGTAAGAGGGTTTTTAGTGTGTGAGATCTTAAATGATGTAATTTTCCCCTTTTAACATTATACATAAATCTACCTTAAGGCTCTCATCTTCTTTTTGAGTCATTCTAAATATTTCTTCTTTAAGATCACAATATTTATATTTTTCTAGAAATATCTTTTGCATATCATTCCATGATATTATTAAATTAGTCCCTAAACTCATGAACCATTTAAGAGCTACATCCTTCAATGCTACTAGAAACAATCTCAATTTTTGAGTGTTTAATAAGTAACCATAAGATCTACAAAGGATTTCAAATTCAAAAAGAAAGGTTTATGGATCATATGACCTCATATCATGGAAGTTGGGAAGGAAGGATGTAGGGATATTCTTCATGTGAACATTGTTATTAGTATCTTGAATGGAAAATCCAACAGGATCTTCCTCATTGTCATCATATCTATTCATTTCTTCTACCTTTTTTGTCACCTCTTCTTCTTCTACCTACAAAACTAGATGGTGATGGGGTTCTTACTGTACCACGTGATCAAATGGCGGGGGGGGGGGGCTGGTTTTGGAGTAGTATTTTTTATTTTTATAAAAAAATGTGAATGGGAATTCTAATACAATGCAATTTATATTCTTGAAATTAAATATGTCTAATGCAAATTTTTTGTGTGTTTTTGTAGAATGTAAAAGAAATGAATCAACTAGGGAAGAAAACAATGCATACATTGACACCTCCCTAGAAACATCACTGAAAAATGATGATCCCTAGTATTTCAATAAGAATGTTGCAACTCCCATGGCTACCAACTTAAATTATCAATCCGAGGTTTGTAAAAACTTAAGAGGTGTCAGCACTATATGTGCAACATGCAATGTGTCCTTCTTTCATTGATCTGATGCAATGAAGTGAATGCCATGAAATCCAAGCCTAAACTAATTGTAAAAATGGAAAGAAAACCTAATAACTTTTGTAGAGATAAAATCCTAGTCACTTTTGAAAAAAGGAAAGGCTATTATACTTTGCACGAATGTAAATGTTAATTCTATTTGTATAAATGTAAAAGTTAACCTATTTGCAAAGTGTGAATGGCACATCAAAAGGAAGCCTAATTTATGCAATAGAAATAACAATGTTGGAAATGGAAAACCTAGCTTAAGATATATGAAAACAAACATAATCATGAAATAATTCTTCAATCACTACATTCAAGATATATTTTTTAATGGAGTTTATAAGGTACTTCATGAAAATCATCATTATGCTCTTCAAGTCATGAGTTTGTCCACTAACCATAACTGGAGAGGTGAATTGCAATGGATAAAAGGCAAGGCTTAAGAGGTAATTTTTTTCTCACTCAATCATGTTTCAAAGCCTCGAGGTCATTATTCAAGCCTAACAATAAAAACCTAGCTTTTGGAGCAAATCTGGTCAAGTTTACACATGCTATAGGAGGTCCTGTTTTGCTACAAGAGTGAGATAACTTGTCAAATTCCCAAGTAAATCAAATGAAAATGAGATGGAAATTTTTATTTATTAATTAGGATGTATTGAGTATCCGTTACAAGTGGAATCACTCTAAAATACACTCGTTAACATGTGCTAAAAAATAGCAGAAAATTACTACTATAAAAACCGAAAATTCAAGAACTAGTGAACTAGTTAACCTACCAAATGCATAACCTAATCAAGTGAAAATGCTATGGGATAAATTTTTTTATTAACTTGGATTTTGTTATGACCAAATACAAGTGGAATCAACTCAAATGAATCTCATGAATACGTTATAAAAAAATAGCAGAAAATTACTACTATTTTACTACAAGGGACTTCCAGAAATTCTATATTTTTGAACTAGTAAACCAATCCAAGTAGTTCAATAATGAATAAAAAATTTCAAATTTTTTATAAGGATGCATCATGTTTGTTACTCTATAAATAACCTACAAAATACCTCACTTCAATCATTTAACCAATATGACCTACAAAAAAAGAAGCATGGAGATGCAAGTGAAAAAGGCATTCAAAAGAAAGAAATAAATAAATTGTATAAGAGGGTTTTGAGGCTCCTGGGATGGCCAAGACCAAGGAAAATCAGAGTCCTATGAAGGAAACCAAGCCTTAGAAGCTAAAAATGACACCAAAATTCATTATTTGAATCAATCCAAGTATATCCCTACTAGAAATGAAAGTGGAGTTACTAAATAACAAATTTTCTCCATAAGAAGACTAAGAAATACATGCCGCTAGAGGAAAATTTGAATTTGTATTATTATACAGAGTGATGAGGAATCATTCTCCTTGAAAATAGGTAGCTTTCCCCTCCAAAATCCCTCAAAACATTGATCTAGTTCCCAACACTAGGAATTTGCATTAAATGACAAGGAACACCTTCCTAGATTTTCTCAATCATTGGAGCTCTAGAATTTGTGAAATAACTTCATAATATCCTGTTCATTTATTATCCAATCTTGGTCCTCCTGTAGTGGAGAGAAATTCCCTATATTATCTCATTCAAAATTTATTCCATATTTTCTCAATATTATACAAAACTAAATAATATTAGACACATAATATGCAATTATCTCTAAAACTTCCTAAGAACATATTAAAGCTAAAAATAATAATTTTAAATGTAGAAAGATATATTTAATATAGCCTTTTATGTGCCTAGGAAAGATTAGATAGGACTTGATTTGTGTTTAATTTGGAGGCCCATCACCTAGTAAGGGTTTTTCCTTTTAACAAGTTTTTATTTGTTATTGTTTGCTTCCTCATTATAAAAGTTATAGCCTCTTGTATTGTTATATATTTTATTATTAAAACTCCTCTTGTGTTATGAATCTTATTTGGTACTAGCTCCAAATTGGAAATATAACTTACTTACAAATATATAACTTACTTACAAATACAATTTGCAATTATTAGTTGTAGGTACTTTCTTAAGGTTTATTTATATACAGTGCTAATTTGTCCTTACAGGGTTCTGACTAATGATATTCTTTATATGCATTGTTATTTCTAGGCCATGTTGGTTTTACGTTTCCATCATTCAATTCTATTGGTCGATCCCTTGCAATCTCGTCTTCTTTCAGTTAGGAATTTGTTATATTCTAAATGGCATATACAAATTTCAGATTTAGGTTTTAGTAGTTTTCTTTGTTGTACAAATCATTGAATTAGTCTGCAATTTTTATTATCAGTTTCTCTTTGTGTACAAAAATAATATCAATCTTTTCTCTGAATAGTTTTATTTTTATTAATATATGAATCATTGTGACAACTTCCTTACCCTTCCACTTTTATACTTAGGCTAAAATTGTGCCCATTCATATATGCTTTCAGAGTGTGGAGTAATAAGTGCGATTCTGGGAACAAATATGCCTAACCTCTCCAAGCCTTTCCTTCTCTGGGATACATAACTGCTTTTGGGTTGTTGGTAGTCATGCAACTTGGCTAGGAAGCTAATTTGGTTTACCACATAATATTGTATGTTCTATAGGTCTTACGTATGTCACTTTACTATTGATTATCCATTTGTGCCTTATGCATAATCTTAGCGCAACTAACAGTTTCATTACATTTGTCTACATCAACCAAAATAGACTATCAATAATTCATTGGCCCTTTTAGAATAATTCACAACAATCTACTACTCGTTATTCTTAAGTTTTCATTTATTTATTTGTTCCTTCTTCTTAACAGATGTTACAAGAATATAACCACTTATCCATATTTAAACATCACGCATACCTACATATACTTTCACTCTACAAAAAACAATCATTCCTTCACCCTCAGAAGTTGTAAAATTTTACAAAAACCTTCACTATACAAGAAATACAATATTTTCCTTATGTACAGATATCACAAATATTAAGAAAAACTGTCATTGTTCAAGAAAATAGAAAGAAGTATTCCAGATTATAGAAAACTCATTATTTCCTAGAGTTATTAGATAATACAATCAAGATATACTTTGCAGAAAAGCATTTAGTTCTATAGTTAAAGATCTGCCATTCCATTCATTATCCACCTATATATCTAATAAATCTTCAGAAAATTACATAGATACTACAAGTTCTAGAAATTAGATATGCTTATCTAAGTGGGTTTAGACAACTAGGGAATTTAACCATGAGAAAGGCCACTCCTCCCAACCAATGATAATGAAAATTGCGTTCAATTCCCTCCCCCCCCACCCCGAGTCTTTTCAATTCGAGAACAACATATGGACAGTGACCTTGCAAGGTCTGTTCTCAGGCATCAAAACTACACCAATCCAACCTAGCACTCACATACTCACAAGTGTGTCTTTGGGTTTCCACTGGCTCTCAGTCCAACTCAAAAATATGCGAATTCGCAGTGTCCTACCTCACCTAAACAATGTCCTCTTCAAGGTATCATTTTCTCCTATCCTTCCTTCAATATGCCTTTGGCTTTTCTCTCTTGCCTTCCTTGGCTTCTTTTCCCATTGAGATGTTTTATCTTTAGGAGAGAAGAAGTAACTATCCTCTAACTATCTGGTAAATGAAAATTTTCATCTAGGATCTTTTGTTGTGAATTCCAAAACTTGCCATAACCACTTTTACATAAAATTAAAATAAACTTTAAACATATTCCATAACCACTTTTCTATAAAATTAAAATAAACTTTAAACACATTACAATAATCACTTTTATATAAAATTAAAATAAACTTTAAACACATTACAGTTTCTTACTGGACTTTCCACATAACAAATGATTTACCAAATTTTTATGGTAAAACTAAATATTTACCAAATTTTATGGTAAAACTAAATTAAATATTTACTTTACACCAAAAAGTATTACATCTTCACTAAAATAATAAACAATTTTCAAGATCATATATTAAAATAATAAACCATTCCCAAAAATCCATTCACTTATCTATTTTAAAGTAATACTCGATAGATAAAAGGAAAAATTGAATGCCTACACCAAAGTAGCCCCAAAAAAATTGAATATAAATCTTTTTAATGGTAGGTTAATAATTTAAAAATGCTTATGATTTTATTATATATATATTCAACCCATATTAATGAATATTAACTTAATAATAAATATTAATTTAACCATCCATATTATTATTACTTTTATGTTGATTAAGTTGCATAATATAAATTATATATTATATTACTTACCATTTCTCTAAACATAATGACAATAAAGTTACAAAATATCAAAAATTTGAATGTGGAAATGGTAAATATTTTTTTAATAGCAAAAATAGATTCAAAATCATCAAAAAAAACTCAAATAACTTAAAAACCTAAAATTTTAAAAGCTATAATCTTGATTTTCAAAAAATTTTACAAAATATTTTTAAAATTTTACCAGAATTCTTATTATTTTCCGAACAAAATTATAGCCTATTTAAACTATCTGTTCCCAAACTATCTGTTCCCAAAGCTTACATACTATATGCAATACAGAACCAACCAACCCATGACCTGAAATTGTTAATTAGTATTGAATACCCAGATGTTTGTGTAATGAAATTTTTACTATCCATAAATATATGTTCATGGTCTATCACTATATGTTCATGGTCTATCACTGTCAATATCACCTTTTATTTCGAGCTTCTCTTGCGTAGAAAATTTAGCATTTAAGCCTCAGGTATGTAACTCTGATTCATATTCAGAGTTTCCTCCCGCATTGACTAGTCGACAGGACTTCATATGACTCGTTCTTGCTTATGGTGATTAGTCTGATTGTTCATATGTTAGATTTGTAGACCTCCTGTTGAATGATTTTTCCCATCTCTGAAACTTACACAATCTTCATTATCTTTGCTGACCAGATATATTGTCTTATTAACATAAAAGCATGTGACATCGTCAAATGAAAGAAATGACCATAAAGAAAGTCTGGTCAATATTTTATGTTTAAATCGTATTTGTATTTTATCCTTGTTCTCTGGATTAGATAGTAAAGTATTGAGTATCCGTTGATACTATTAATCTGATTTTTTTTATAGTTGTATTTAGATTACGTTTTCATCTTAAGTGGCTTGTATGAATGAAGATTGTAATCCAAAACATAGGATAAAATTTAAAAAAAAAAAAATGATTTTCATTGAGATGGATGATGTAGTTATCAGATTACAAAATATTTCCAGTCGTCCAACATTCTGTTCAGTTATCCCAATCATATAGTTGTATTTAGATTATATTTTCATCTTAACTTAACTGGCTTGTATGAATGAAGATTGTGAAAAAAATTTAACAAAAAAAGAGTGATTTTCATTGAGATGGATGATGTAGTTATCAGATTAAAAAATATTTCCAGTCGTACAACATTCTTTTCAGTTATCCCAACCGTAATAAAAGATTATTGTGGATTACTCGATTCAAAAAGGAGACACTAGTAGTTTGTGACAGAGTAGGGTGAGGGTGAAACACAGAATAGATGGAATTAGTTGACCGAGAGCTATACAGGTAAGGCCTTCTTCATATGTAGCACTGCTTAATGTAATTAGCACCCTCCAATGCTCCAACCTAGAAAGAAGGTGTCATTGTTCTTGGGTTGAATTATGCAATTTGATATCTCTTTTACTATCTCATTATTTCTTTCACAACATCATTTTCCCGAGAGATGTAGGGAATAGAATGATGATGCTCAATGTTATGTTCGCTACAAAAATCCTTGAATGTTATGTTCTCTACAATGGCCTAAAGGTCTTAAACGTAGAAAATACCTCACTTGTATACTTAAGAAAGTACACCCATGAGTGAATTCAGAAGTCATCAATGAAAGAGAGTGCATACTTAGCCCTTGAAAATGAGTAAGTCAAATATGACATGAGATCACTATCTATCAACTAAAAAAGTGTAGTACCATCCAAGGATTTCCTAATGGAACTTGATGTTGTTTACCAAGAAAAAATTTAGAGAGACTCAATTAGTCCATTAAACTTTGGGAAGACCAAGCACCAAATTTTGTGTGCTTCATTATTGCAAATTCTTGTAGTTTAGATGGCCAAAATTTTCATGCCAAAATATACTCAATGATTCAACACTTGTAATGAAAGAGGAACCAAAGGAAGACTCAAACTATTAAACATGTAAAATCAAAAATGATGATCCACTCTTCGGAAACCTCAATGTTTTGGTTTGTTTTGGTTTTGTAGCTCTCAAATGACTCCATTATTTTCCCATGCCCAAAATAACAAATTTGATAAATAGAAAGTAGATTAGGAAATAAGTCAAGAACAAAAACAACATAATCAATAAACCCATGATATAACTTACAAAGTGTGTAATCCTAAAACATCAAGTTGTGTAGAGTCCTCAACTACAATCTACTCAATGCTACAGTCAAATGTGGAAGGTAGCAATTCATGAGAATGAGTCATATGCATTAGAATCAAATATCTAGTTATCGAAATATAAATGTAAGGCTTAAATGCATGAAACAAGTGCTTTGCATGAAGAAGGGACACAAATATTTTGTGTTATTGAATGGCTTCATTTAACCCTTATAGTTTCTACTAAAATCTAGATTTATGATGACGAGATATACTAAAAAAAAGCTATATATTTTACTTGAATTTTTCTTTCCCGACTCGAAGAAAGATTCATAAAACTTCAAAGATGGATAAAATTACTTTGTTTTCTATTTGAGACTTGGAGGGAGACTCACTTACATGAGCATAACCTTTTTTTTAACTTATACAAGTGTTTTTTTTTACTTATCTTTAGAGGTTTGATTCTTAAATCTAGAAAAGCATCTAATTGTATAAACTTATATTCTTCCCCGATAAGAAGCTCAAAAAAAGAAATATTTTTAAACTCGTCTCTTAGTATATCTATGGTAAAGTAATTTATAAAATAAAATCTCTTTTAGCTTGGAAGGAAGCAAGAAAATGCACTCTTCATCTCATTTAGTTTTTTGGCACTCTTTTAGTTGTGCAATGAATAGCCTATATTTTGAAAAATAATATTCAAGGCATGCTCATAATGTACAAGTGATCAAAATTCTACTCATAATGGTAAGGCTCAAAATTCATTGGCTTTATGAAATAAAGGAGCCAATTTGTCCCAACTTGTTTTCAAAATTTTATATTTAGCAATATGAAATAATAACCTATTTAAAACATGCAATTTAGTTAGACCCATGATTCATCATATAATTTGTTTGAATAGGCAAATATCTTGATTTGTTTGAGAAACACTAATTAAACCTCAACTAATATTTTCCAAAACCTTCAAGCTAATAGTTATTGGATCTTGAATTTCGATGTCTAATGATTATAAGCTCAACCAATCTAGAAGCCAATCAATTATTCTAACAAGGATTGGGATTGGTTGGTAGAGAGGTTTCACAAGAAACTTGACTGCTCGAAACACAGATGGTTGACAATGGATGTAGGATGATCATGTTAAGAGAAGTACTTCAAAAAATAGTAGTATATTGGATGCACCTTTTTCTACTTCCTAAGGAAGTCATTAAAAGGATACAATCAATCATGGGACGCTTTATCTGGGCACAAACACTACTATCTAGGAAGTTTCACTTGGTAAAATGGTCCATCAATGCAAGATCTATTGAGGAAGGTCGATGGGGCATCATAGATCCTAGTGCTTTCAACATGGTATTGATTGTTAAAAACGTGTGGAGGGAAGTATCTGGTTCGGGAATATGGTCTCAAATTATCAAGGAAAAATATATGTTTGGGCAAACTTTCACACCATGGATTATTGGAGGGGCCAAGATGAAATCTATTTCATTATACATATGGAGAATTATTATGAAAAATATCCACTGGCTCTTGGGGTTTGTGTGGTGCGAGGAAGGAAATGGCTCAAAGATCATGATCCAATTGGACGCAATCAAAGGTATGGTGGGAAACCACTCTCTATCATTTCAGATTCTTAATTTCCTTCATGAGAAAGAGATAGTTTTCCTTAAACAAATATTATGCCATAATGTACTCTATATTGATCGACAATCGTGGACAAGAGCTTGGGATATACAAATTCTTAGGGAGTATATTTGTGAATGGGAAGTTTATATTGCAAATCTCATAAATGCAGGTATATCACTTAATGATCAGGAGGATCAGATGACATGGGGGGGTAACTTAAAAAAGGGGCTTCTGATGGTAAAGGAAATATATTTGTCATTGCAAAAGAAAGAGAAAGGAAATCAGACACCATCCTGGGTTCAAGTCATCTGGAAAGGGAAACTACCTAACAAGATCAAATGTTTTTTCTAGTTGGCTATCATGGACATAACCTTGACATGGAATAACCTTGAATGTAGAGGGTACTCAAACCCATGCATTTGTCTACTTTGTAGGAACAACACTGAGAATAATGCTCATATGTTTCTTCACATCTCTTACATGCACGTTGTTTGGGAAGGGGTCTCAAGTTTTTTTGGCATTGTATCTCCCCAACAACATACAGCATCGAGTCATTGTCAAAGGATGTGGTTCAAATCACATGAAAGGTATAGATTTCTCCCATTATATCTTTTATGGTCCATCTGGCGAAGCCATAAGGCACTTATTTTTTATAATAAGCATCCGGTTGTGAGGGAGGATATCATCAAAATTGTGGCATATTTCAATGAAAATGGTCCATCTAAGAATAGCAACAAACCCAGAATTATCAAACACAGAGATATTTGGAAAACATATCCGATTTTTCGATGGTGCTTGCTCCAAAAGAAGATGTGGATGTGGTGCCTATATAGTCATAGAACCAAGAAAATTCTTTCACTTCTAGTGGGAAGGAGGACAAGGAACAAACAACAAAGTATAGATTATTGTGGTATGGGGAGTAATGATCGCCATAAAATGGCTAGGAATGAATCACATATAAGTCTAAGGTGATGCAAAAGGAATAGTAGATAGGGTGAACGGTTATAACAATCTTGCCATATTAATCAATTGGATGAAACACTTCATGAAGTTGGTCAGCACATACCATCACATAAATTTTGATCACATCTACAAGGAACAAAACTAGACACCAGACTTATTATCAAAAAGAAGTATTGATAAAGAATATGGTAAGTTTTTCTTTTCAACATATGAAGAAGGAGCCATGATAAACTGTGGAAACATAATTTTTTCATAAATATTGGAGGTATGATTGGCTTTACTTTTTTGGTTAATACTAACCATTACTACAAGACCATGTAAAGAGGAGAACACATATTGTAAGTTAAAAGATAGTTTTTTTTGTATTTTGAAGGTTATAGATGGAAACAGGTAAGATCCATAATATTAAGTAGTAAAAAAAAGTACGCTTATTTATAAAAATGGTTTGAATACAGACCAATTGAAAAACCAAGTAAGATGTACTATCTGTTTTCATTAATATAAATTCAAAAGCGATTTTTTTTCCTTCAAAAAAACAAAAGCTCAACCGTGCTTAACTTCAACATGTTAAAGAATATCAAATCTGTGTCCCTGCAATGCCAAAACTTTGTTTTGATACAAAATAAACAATTGACAGTAATGTAATCAAATATTCCAATGGACCACCGTCCTGTAAAATCAAACCAGTTTGGAGCTTCTAGTTTAATTTTTGTTTGCTATGTATATAAAGGGTGCCTACAATGGCTTACAAATACGTTACAAATAGCACTGCTTTGAAAAGTAACAGTAATTTAGTTATTTAAGCCTAAGACGTTTACTGGAGAGATCACCAGTCTACACAAATATCTCTTGATTTGAGCCATCAGTGCATTGCGCTGGTCGAGGGGACTTGGGCATCCCTAGTACTGAAGAACCCAAAGTGAGCAGAGAGCCATAGCTGCACTGAAGTTTGGATCTTAAAGAAGGTACAGATTTCTGCATGATTGATAAGTGGTCCTGACCTATATTGTTAGGCAGTGTAATTGAATGATGGAAGCTGCCTGCCTCTAAATGTGGGGCCTGCAACCATAATCCTGAGTTTGGCCGGTTTTCTGTGAGGTCGAGAATAATCGTGGGAAACGGGCTTGAGGTCGATATTCTGGCAATACAGGGTATAAATTGGTTGTCGTCAACCAAATTTTCTCTGTTCCTCCCCTCACCAATGAGCTGGTTTGATGCGCCAACGTGCATAGCAGCCATAGCCAGAGGACTCAGAGAATGAGTGTGTTCGCCTTCGTAAGTTGTTATTACAATTGTGGGATCTTGCGCGCATCTCTGAACCTGTTCAAAATTCTCAATGATTTAACATATTAATATCAATAGGCGGCCATGAATGTATTTCATAGTCAACCAGACTTCTAAGAGCAGATTACAAAGAACGAGGTGGAACCTGTTTTTTAACTGGGCAACCGGGAACCCAAGCACATTTGTAATAAGATCTTGGAAGTGGATTGCTTTTTGTCATCTTTTGCCCATATTTTCGCCACTGGCAGCCATCATCTCTCTGATTACAACAGGTGAGGTCATTTTCTTTATGCATGGTGGGAAAGCAATAATATATGCAGTGCTCATGTTGAGCTTTGCAACTTCATAAACAGGATTCCATTCTTCAAACTTAGAAATCATGCACTTTAAATGAATCCCTCGGAAATTTCAGAATCATTAAACGGTATTGCATTGGAGATGTCTCATTTCTCCCCCATCTATCAGACCGGGCAACAGCAAAGTAAACCATTACTTTACTTCCTCTACCATGCCAGAATTTACAATTGGATTAAGGATAGCCCAAGTGCATTCGATATAGACATTAATCGGAATTTGATAGACATGAGTGTCTTTAAATAAGTGAGTTTGCTCGATATTGACATATTTCTTAGTTAAATTTCAACTCATTTGATACTAGCGCCACAATTGAAATTCACTATATGTATTGAAAACAACAATAACATATTGAAAAAACAGGCGGGAGCACAAGGGCGATTTTGGAGCTAGGGTTACAGTTTAGCAGAGTTCGTTTTCCATGGAAGGCCGTAAAGGAGGGAGCTCCACTCCCTCCTACAAGCAGGCAGTGGCCAGCAAAGGAAAAAACCAATAAAAGAGGATAGAGATCCTTTAGCGGAAAGGCAAAGAAACAAAGAAAAGGAGCACGAGGGCTCTAAATCTAAGGAGAATAACAACACTAAAGAAAGCAAGGAAGCAGACAAGGAACAGGGCACAAAAGACAAAACTCAAAGGGGATCATGCAAACCCAAGACTACTATCACTCCTAGAGTTGTATTGAATGATCCTGCTTTGCAAGTGCATAGGGACCACATGCAAACTTATGTAATCATTTGTAAGTTCATGGGTTTATGGCCCACTGAAAAAGCATTACAAACATGGATTAAATACCACTTGAAACCAAAAGGAAGCATAGAACTACATTTTGGGTCAAAGGGATTCTTTACTATAGTCTTTGCAAACATTGAAGATAAGGACAGAGTGTTTGAAGGAGGGCCTTACATTTATGCAGCAGCAGACTGATATATGAGACCTTGGATCATGAATTTTGTCCCAGAACGTGAAACTTTTACCTCGGTCCCAGTTTGGGTAAGACTCTACTATCTACCTTTAGATTACTGGCAACTAGAATCCCTATCTGCCATAGGAAATAAGTTAGGACATTTTGTCAAAGCTTCTCAGGCCACCAGAAGGGGAAAATACACATCCTTTGCAAGGATATGTGTAGAGATGGATCTTTCTGGAGCTCTGCTGGATGAAGTAATATTGGAAGTGTTTGATGAAGAATGGGTACAAATGGTGGATTATGAGCACATCCCATTCAGATGTCGTAAATGTCAAGAGCATGGGAATCTATTCAGAAATTGCCCTCTCAGTAAAACTAAAAATAATAGTAAAACCAATACCATGAAAGACACTGAAAGCTTTCACAAAGTGGTCCAGAGAGGAAAAGGGAGCAAGAGGGGATCGAAGACACATCAAAATGAAAGGCAACAAGCTAGTCAAAATAGGTTTCAAGCACTAGAAGAGGAAGAGGGGATAACGAAAGAAGATCAGGCCAAGGGAGACACTTCAATGAACAAGGAGAATGAAGAAGAGGATGAGGAAACACAAACCATTAACAAACAAAAAGAAGAAATGATGAATGATACAGAATTGGAGATGGATCTGGAAATGACCCAGAGTGAGATGGAAATTGAAGACCATGAACTACAGGAGATTCTTGAGAAAGAGAATCTAGATCTAGAAGGTTTCTTGAAACAAGGAACTAGGGAGGGAGTGGATTCGTTACCTCCAGAGGAGTTCAATAGAGTTCAACAGCTGTTCTTATGGAAAACTTAGACCACAGGGCTGGAAAAGCAAGAGAATCATGAAAGGCAGGGCAGCGAAGGTGTGAAAGCTATGAAAACCACACCGGGCTTGGCACCCACATGCCCAGGAAAGAAAAGAGGTAGGAAAAAGCAGAATGAGCTTTTGATGGAATGTGGAAAGCTAATGAGAGACTTAGGTAAGATGAAAGACTTATCCAGTTACTCCTTTACAAATCTTTAATAATGAAGTTCACTTCTTGGAATATTAGAGGCCTAGGTAGTAAAAGAAAACAAAGGTTACTTAGTAATAGAATGAAACAAGCAGCACCGGATGTAATCTTCATCCAGGAGACTAAATGTTCCATTCAGAAAATAAAAGAGATTCACAGTAAATGGCTCAATAAATTTGAGTTTCTGGAAGTCAAAGTAGAGAATATAGCAGGTGGCATTCTCACGCTTTGGAACCCCCAAAAAATTGACATTATAGATGCAGAGGTAGCTAGGGATTATCTATCAGTGGTCATACAGCCAGTGGGAGATAAGGAAGTCTACCTAGTTACGAATGTGTATGGTCCCCAAAGAATGGATGGAAAACTCAAGCTTTTAGAGTCCCTGTAGGATCTCAGGGAAAAACATGCAAGTATCCCTTCGATCTTGGGGGGTTATTTCAATATGATCAAATCTTTGTCGGAGAAAAAAGGGGGCACCAGAACTCTAAATAAAGATTCTTGTTCTTTCCAATCTTTCATAGACAACATGAAGTTAGTAGATATTGTTATGAGTAATGATACCTTTACTTGGAACAATAAAAGAGGAGGAGAGTCTCAGGTGGCTTCCATATTAGATAGATTCATCATCTCAGAGGATCTTATGCTCAAGGTTAAGGACATAGTTGTAAGAGTTATCCCCTTTGGAGGCTCTGATCACTGGCTCGTGCAACTAGAAATTTAGGGCATTGGTACCCCGAGGAATAGACCTTTCAAATTTGAAAACATCTAGCTTTCCCACCGAGATTTCGCCAACAACATAGCCATCTGGTGGGCTAAAGAATTAAACATTCAGGGCAGAAGCATGTTCCTACTTAAAAAAAACTAAAACGTATCAAACTCAGGCTCAAGGAGTGGAACAAGAAGGAGTTTGGTAATATTTTTGAAGAAAAAAAATCTGTTGAGGGAAAAATGCAGGAACTCAACCAAACCATTATCAGGGAGGGTTTTGATAAGAATAGAAATGAGCAGGCAATCAAGTATCAACAAGAATGGGAGAACTTTTGTAAACAAGAGGAGAATTTTTGGAGGAAAAAATCCAGAGTGCAATGGCTAGAAGAAGGAGAACGCAATACCAGATTTTTCCACAGATCCACTGTGGCGAACAGAGCTCACAACAAGATTTCTTCTATCAAGGATGAAGGAGGTAATATTCTCATGGAGAAATAGCAGTAGTGCTGGTTCAGCACTTTCGTGGTATTGCTCGGGAATCCTGTTCTGATAAGGAACAATCTATTAGGGTTATTTCAAGACATATACCTAAGCTGGTTTCCAATGAGGACAATTTCAACCTTAATAGACCAGTATCGGAAGAGGAGATAAGTGAGGTCCTAAAAGAAATGCAAAATGGTAAGGCACCAGGTCCGAATGGTTTCAATGTTGATTCCTTCAAAGCTTGCTGGAATATTGTCAAAAAGGATGTTCTGAATGTATTGGAAGACTCTAGGAGGGACAAAATCATTCTAAAGGCGCTTAATTCCACCTTTATTGTCGTGATCCCTAAACAGGATTTAGCTCTAACTCTTGATAGGTTTAGACCCATTGCCTTGTGCATTGTGGTCTACAAGATAATATTAAAGGTTGTGACCAATAGACTCAAACCTCTTCTCCCCACCCTCGTGACGAGCAAACGATCTAGATATGTGGAAGGTAGGAAAATCCTCGACAACATAATTCAAGCTCATGAGGTGGTGCACTCACTAACAAGCAAGAGGAAAGTTGGAATGATCATGCAGTTGGACATAGCTTATGATAAGCTGAATTGGAACTATATCATAAATGTTCTCATGGCTTTTAGGTTTGATCACAATTGGATCAGATGGGTAATGGCCCTAGTAACTTCTCCTAGTTTTTCAATTCTTGTTAATGGTTCTCCTTTGGAGACTTGTATTCCTTCAAGAGGCCTTAGGCAAGGAGATCCACTCTCTCCCTTTCTCTTCATTCTCATGATGGAAGGGTTGGGTAGATCTATCAGGCATGCTAAAGAAGTCGGTAAAGTCAAAGGTCTCCAACTTACTAAAGATGGTCAAGCCTTAACACATCAACAATTTGTGGATGATACCATGCTGCAGGGCATCCCCACGGTCAAAGAAGCTCTAACTTATAAGCAAACCCTGAGAGACTTTTCCATGGCTTCAAGTATGGAAGTTAATCTCTCCAAATCTAAGATTTTTTTCTTTAATACTCACATTGTTATTCACAGAAATATTTCAAGAATTTTGGGCTTTCAAAAGGAGATCCTCCCTTCAAAATTTTTGGGAGTCCCTCTAATGGCCAAGCCTTTTCACAAGAGCATCTAGGAGCCAGTGATTAGCAAACTGCAAGATAAGATTAGGAAATGGACTTTCAAATCTTTAAATTTGGCTGGTAGGTTAGTGCTAACCAAGGCTGTCCTTCAATCTATCCCAGTTTTCATGCTATCAGCTCTCCCAACCCCCAAAGGTGTTCTGCAACAATTTAGAAACGTGCAAAGAGACTTTCTTTAGGGCAAGGGGGAAGAAAGAAAGAAATGGGCCTTGGTAGCATGGGAAAAAATCTGCAAACCCAAAAACTATGGAGGACTCGGTCTGGATGATCCTAAGATTCTAAGTAAGGCTTTAGGAGCTAAATTATGGTGGTGATGGGTTAAAGATCTTGAGGCACAATGGGCAAAGATATGGAAAGAAAAATATGCACACATGTGGCAAAACAATGATCTAATAAGAATGTCAAGATATAATAAGGGCTCTCACATCTGGAATAATGCCTGGGACAACAGGGGCTTAGTCCAAGGAAACAGCTTCTGGGAAATCAGAGAAGGAAACCTTGCCCTATTCTGGGAGGACAGATGGCAACAAGAACCTATTTTGTTAAAGGAAGACTTGAGGGATCTCAAGGAAGATACAAATACTAAAGGGTTATCTAAAGTAAAAGACTTTTGGGTCCAAACCAACAGTATTGGAAAATGGAGAACCTAGAGGAACTTTGAGTTCAGGGATGAAAGCCCCCTGAAGGCTAAAGCAGAGACTCTAAAAAATATGTTAGAGCAAAGGAAGATTTTGAAATCAGGGGAGCAAGATCAGCTAAGATGGGGCAACAAAAGTGAGGGTACCTTTAATCTCAAAGAAGCAAAACTCATTCTCCTTGACCTTAACTCACAAGCTCCAGATAAGACTTGGCAAGACCTATGGAGACATCAAGGATGGATGAAGATTAAACTCTTCATGTGGCTGGTTCAGCATAAGAAAATCCTGACCTGGGATAATATCAGGAAGAGGGGTGTCCTGGGGCCTTCCAGATGTCAGCTCTGTGAAGCCCAAGAGGAAACTATGGAGCACCTTCTCAACAATTGCATCTTCACCTCCAGTTTGTGGGATTCTTTTGCCACCATTTTCCAATAGACTGACAGGGACAAAGGGAGCATCATCAACACCCTAAACAGATGGAGAAGAACCTTTTCAAACAATGAGATTCTTAGCTCAACATGGGCCATCCTACCAAGTTTCATTATTTGGAATGTCTGGAAAGAAAGGAACAACAGAACCTTCAAGAATGAAAAGAGGCCATCCCAAAACCTCTTTGAGCAGATCTTAAAACAAATCAAGGAAACAGTTGGCACTATTGTGCGAAATCTTCCCAAGAACCCTCCTTCAGCTGCGGATTTGAAAACTCTCGGAGATTTGGGTCTGCAGGGACTTATACCTCAGGGATGGGATAGGAAAGTTATCTCCCTGGATTCTGAACAAGACTTCTGGCATCCTCCCCCCAAGGGGTTTTTGAAATTCAATATTGATGGGGCTTCAAAGGGCAACCCAGGCTCTACGGGTTACGAAGGTGTGTTAAGGGATGAGAATGGTGGAGTACTTTTCATCTTCTACTGTCATTTAGGAAGAGCCACCAATAACATGGCGGAATTGATGGCTATGGAGCAGTGCTTAGATTTCCTGAAACAGGATAACCGGCAAAATGTGATTGTTGAAGCTGATTTGGAGTTAATCATCAAATCAGTCAAGAGGATCAGCTGGGGCACAAGGCTGGAAAAAGTCTCAAGGAACTGGCATCTGATCTAGGGCTTTCAATGGATTTAGTAGCACCTCTAGAGCCTTCGGACTATTAGCTTTAAACATGTAAGAAGATCGGCAAATAAATTGGCTGATCTTCTTGCCAATCAAGGGGTGATCAGCACAGAGAATAGGGTTGCATTTGGCTGGCAAGAAATGCCTCAGAGTAGGTTAAAAGCGAAATGTTATGACCAGGCAGATGAAGACAAGATTGTGTTTTGGAGTAGGGCCATGGAGACGAAATCCAATTGATTCAAGTGTTCTATGTTTCTTATTTTTTTCTACTTTCAGGTCTTCACGGGGTTGTAGTTCTATTTCGACCATAGTAAAATGAGTCAGCATTGTTTTTGAGATTCCAGTGGATACTTAGTCGGGCAGCCCTGGTTCGTCTAAGAAAGACCAGTTGGTGGGTGTTTCGTCCTTCCTGGTTTCTGGCAGAGAAAACGAAATGATTGGTAGGATCCCGGGAACTCTCAGCAACCGCAAAACCAGGGGTTTTCCGTCCATGAGAGGTTTTCAAGTGATCGCAGCCCTCACAAGCAGGAAATGGTTTTACCAAATTTGAAGCGATTCCATACAGAGGGCTATATGTGGCGGTGGGGTCGGCGAAAATACCACCCTCATCGCACACTAATGTTTAGTGAAATTAGTCGATGCGAAATGATCCTCAGCCGTCAGATCATGTGACGTGTTTCAACGGTAGGGATTGATCGTGCAGGTTATCGGTCTAATTAGCAGGAAGCACTAATGTTCGGTAATATGAGGCAATGCGAAAGGATCGTCAGTGGTCGGATCATGCGAAGCAATTCGATGGCTGGGATTGATCGTGTTGTTCATCGGTCTAGATTGGCGGGATTTCCAGTGGCGGAAATCTCCTTTTAATCAACTTTCAGAATGGAAAACCGTGCACAAAGCAGTTTCCAGGTGATCGCAAGGCTGCTGAGTAATAAATGGTTTTGGATTTTTGGAAGCAATCCCATTAGGCTTCCTACACGTGGCAGGGGGGTGGTAAGGAATATCGCCCCCATTACACACTAACGTTAGGTCATCTTGGCAATGTGATATTGCTCCTAGCCATTGGATCTAGCCATCCGGATCTACGGTCAGAAACGACCGTGTTGTTTTTGTGGGGCCAGGTCTTTTTCTCCACAAGTCTTATTGGGGTGTTTTTTTCCTCAGCCGGTGGTGGGCGCGCGAAGTATGGTCGGTGGCGACTGTTGTTGATTTTCTGGGCTGTGGGGGTGGAAGGTACCAGAGTTTTCCACGTGGTTGGAGAATCATTTAGTCCAACTTTTTGTGTAATTTGAGAGTTTGATAATGACTGTTGTAGGGGGGGTCATGTCTATGGCAGGATGCCCTTTGTTTTTCCTGAGTCCATGAAAATGGACAGTTTTTTGTATATTTTGTAACATTATTTTTGTTTTAATGAAATAGAAGGATCGTCTCTTGCTTCAGCAAAAAAAAACGACAACAACATACACATAAATGTATATTCAGTTAGACTAGTGAGTAGTAGAGTATACATTTGTAAAATTTAGTTGTTATCATCAAAGAGAACTCCATAAATGCATGTCTGAGTTTAACTGTATAGCAAATTAATGGCAGTATTTTAAGTCAAGTTTCTAGATCCACTACTATATTACTTTATGTATAATTCTAAAGAATATATGGTATTGAATTGTATTTTTATCATTTTTTTAATATATGAATAAAAACTATTAATTTTTATTAATTATTTTTTTCTATCATTTTTTTTTTTTTACAAATTTTATTAAGTTAAATTCAATTTATAACAGCATCAATATAGATCCTAGTCAACTCATCTAAATCTAGATGTGAATGCCAAGTTCCTGATGCATATTTACTGTGTTATTGATTTATTAATGCTTTGGAGTTGTATATATCCACCCTAATTTAAGCAAGTACATTATCAAGCTGTGGATATTAACAGTCCTCTCTCATTAATAAGTTAATAACACAATAAATAAAAACAAATATTCACTATACTATTGGCTGATTAATGTTAGGCTCTATATATTCACCATTAAATTTAAATAAATACATTATCTAGCCATTAACATATACATCCCCCGGCCTTAATGATAATAACACAATAACCTCACTGATAATAACACAATAACCCAATAAATAATGGTAACGTGTTTAGATGGTTTAGGGTTGTTCACATAAATTCTACGTAACAAAAATCGATCATTACCAGGGATGGCTCAGATACTGTCCGCACAGATACGATTTTCTTGGGCACGGCCGTCAATCTCCTGCTCAGAACGTGATGCTTCTTGTTCGGCGGCTTCTTATGACGATAGGGGCTATCATCGGTGGACGAATTGATCCGATTCTCAATCTGTGCCGATTCGAAATAATTTATTGTCCTCTTGCTGGAAGGCAGCTGCTGTTCGTCCATAAATTTGGCAATCTTATTGTCCTTTTCCCATCCTCGTTCATGGCAATCCCACTGATCATATTGGGGGACAGCTGCACCCTTGGAGTACCTAGCAGACAACACATCAGTGCCTGGATGATCTGGATTGAACATCTACGAAATCAGAAGGTGAACCGTGTTAACAAATTTGGACACCCATGAAACCTAATTATCCGAAACTCAAGTTAACTTCCCAAAACAGTATAGTGTACCTGGCTTCCACAAAATCCCTTCCGCTGGTCAACCAGAGACCTGATATGCATCTGCAAGTCGTTATATTTACTACTCATGTCCTTCAACATAGACTTGAGCTTCAGATTATCTTCGTTTATGAGATTTATCTTGTCCACAACCATAGTGATCTGCACAAAATAATTTCAAACCATGCGGTTTGCAAGAAACAAACATGAATAAACAAAGAACTGTGAAAAAATCCCTGAAAATACCGTTTTCTTGTGACCTTCCATCTCCATTGAAATGTTTACTGCCTGCGAGCGAAATCGGGGGAGAGGCCCTTTGTGACATATTTATCAATGTATGATGTCATGAAATTCGTAATTGGCATGGCGAGCCCTTGGACATGCGAACTCCTGCGACCTATTCCTAATTAGCCCTTCCTATTCTTCAGGTAAAAATTCCGCGGCCGTCACTACCAACGCACATGACCGGTCACGTCGAGCCATAAAGTCAGTGTTTTTGTTAGCCTCTATTATTATTAGATTTTTTTCATTGAATATCGGGCCCGCAGTAATCGCAAGCCAGCAGCAGTGAGTCAGTTCCTCTAGAAGCATTAGAGGATCGACTTAATATGGTAGCTGACTCAGTTGATCTATGCAGTTTTTTTTAACTATTTTTTTTTAAGTTTGGTAAGATTATATTTTCAATCATAGGTTCAATCCGGAAAGAAAATTGATTTAGTGATTTCACATTTTTAACTATTTTTTTAAGTTTGGTAAGATTATATTTTCAACCATAGGTTCAATCTGGAAAAAAAATTGATTTAGTGATTTCACATCAAAAAATATTTTAAAACAAGAATCACTTTCTATCCAAGACTTTATGTACTTTTTAACTATTTTTAAATATATATATATATATATTGAAATTATAATTTTATATTATTTAAAATTATAAAGGTTAATATTTTTAAAAAGATTCTGAGATACTCTCATCGTTTAGGGTTTGGATTGTGCAGTGCTAAGTTTAAACCTAACATATTCTTATTAGATTTTGAACAAATTTAACTAAAATATATACCAAAAATATCTTAAAACATTGAACAATTAGAATTGAAAAAAAAAAATAGACCGACCATTAGATTTTAAAAAAAACTACAGCGATATATACTATGCCAGTAGCTTTTCGTCCATTGTTAACCACCCTGTACTGCACGGTAGTATTAAATGCTGCTGTATATCGCTGTAAATTTTAAGTAGCAATTAATTTTCTAGCCCGAAATGATCGTCGATCACCTTGCAAACCACGGCCCTTTTATCGAAAAAATGAACGAAAACAGATGATGAAGATAGGAAGCACGGGTAGTCTTTGTTGGATGTGAAATGTGTGTTCGTTGTGTTGTTTCTTTAAAAAGGCAAGACATCAACAATAATGCACTGTTAGCGTCTTTCCACAAGAGGAGATATGAATCCAAGAAATGTATGTGGAATGTGGGGACGTTTTGTCATGTAGGTTAAAGAAGGAGAAAGGAGAGTGACCCATGAGAGGATAAGAGCCAACCAGATATTTTATTGATAAGGTAGTATTAAATTCCACCTAAGGTGAGAGGAGAAGAGCCAACCAGATATTTTATTGATAAGGTAGTATTAAATTCCACCTAAGGAGAAAGGATAGGAGGGTGGTTTAAAAAAAAAAAAATCCATTTAAAAAAAAAAAAAAAATCCATTTAAAGAGAAACGATAGGGAAGAATTTTATATCCCTGTCATCACAATTGTTTTTATGGCAGGGTGAGTATTAGATGCAGGTTGATATTGAATTAAGATTTTTATTTAAAGTTATTTATTTATACAAAGATAGGATGATATATTGAGTTTTATTTAATAAATTGTATATATATGAAAATGAAAATTATAATTTTAAGTAATAAGGTAAGATGATAATTATTAATTGTAATGTAAATTTTAAAGAAAATGATTGATAATGAGATTGTCTTTGGGATTAATCACATTATCAAAATTTGGTTGATATTTGGAATCATAATGTGGTTCATTGTGAGGACAAGGGTGAAAAATCAATTTATCAAAATATTTAAATATGTTAAAAATTAGTTATTATAAGAATCGAAATAAAACTAATTAGAAGAATTGAAATAAAAATGAGTTTATGTATTCAAGCATAATGAATTAAGCAAAGTCTTTCCCTAGAAATCACATAAGAGAATTTTTTGGCGTGGTTCATCATGAGAAGAATTGAAATAATAAAAAAATATTATTATCTTGATATTAAATTAAACTAATATTTAATTACAAAATAAATATTAACCATTGGAAATTAGCCAATAAGAATTCGCGGATAGGAATTACCAGTTTAGAAAAATTGATTTTTTTAATTAAATTAAATTGATTTTTTTAAAATTAAATTGGCTAAAATAAATTAAATTAAATCAATATTTAATTATAAAGGAATTGTACATGTATATATGTATATTAATTATAAAAATAAGTTTCATATTATTCTACCATTAGTTTTAAATATTATTATGTAATATTAAGATATCAGGAGAAATAATTAATTAAGAAAGTCAAAAATGATTAGAGACTAAAAAATAGAATTGAAATATATATATATATATATATATATTAAAAAAAATAAGATAACAAAAAAACAATGAAGAAGAGAGGGCATGAATCCAACTCTTACTTCCTACTTAATTTCCAACCCTACCTATTGAGATTGATTGCATGCTTCTCATTCTCAATGGCCTCTTTTAGCTTTGTATGATGGAAGTGATCAACCATTGCGATGACCCGAAAATCCTCAATGGAGATTTCTCTGCATGTTCAGCTAAAGTTGAGGAATGAGAAAAATTGTGCTTAATGCTTGTTGCATGTTCTTGGATGCTTCTCAATTCTCAATGGCCTCTTTTAGCTTCGTATGATGGAAGTGATCAACCATTGCGATGACTTGAAAATCCTCAATGAAGATTTCTCTACATGTACAACTAAAGTTGAGGAACGAGAGCAATTGTACTTAATGTTTGTTGCATGTTCTTGGATTCGTTGGTTAATGAAGCCACTAGTTTCCCAATGTAGAGAATCCCACAGGAACACAAATTGAGTAAAACCTTTCATATCTTTAAAGTAAAAACATGAAATATTATTTAAATGAAAAAAAAGCCAAATTAATTAAAATTAATATTGTAAAAAATATTTTAACTTTTCATGTGTTTTATTTTGGAATTCAACCATAAATTTAACCTAACGATTTTTCACAAAAGTTATTTCAGAACCAAAATTATTTTCGAAGGGAAAAATTGTTATTTTTAATATATAAAAAGATTTCATGCCCTCAAATATCACTAGTACTACAAAATTATTTAGATGCTAACATAAGATTACAATGTTAACCACTAATATATATAATTCCAAAAATAGAAAAAAGATTCCTATCTAATTTTAATCCAAAAAAATTATAATCACTCTTCATTAATTTTGAAAAGAGTAAAACTATGACAATATTAATAAGGACAACACTTTATACAGAAACATCCATAACTACTACTCAAGTGTTGAGGACAACACTTTTTTGAAGGAGACGGCATGTTAGGTTCCTATAATACTAGTGTATTCCCCCATTACTATTGTCATTGTAGCCCTTATTGTTTATTTTGTGCCTATGTTGTCCCCATATTGTTAGTATTATGCCCCAAGACGCCCACTATTGTTATTATTGTGCCCCTACTGTATTATTGTTATGTCGGCTCTGATTATATTATGTCCCCTTAGACTCCTATATATAGAAAGGAGGTTATGTCATTTGAATAATCCAATAATTATTCATCTATGTCATTGTTGAGGGCCCCGAAATCGGGTCAACGACAAGGGGGATACCCACCCGGTCGGGAACCTGGTTGGCGGCTCCTTGCCCGTTTGGTGTAGCGGGTCCGACTGGGGATGATGGGACCAGCTTCCCAATCTAAAAGATGTGTGTGTGTGTGTGTGTAGATTTTGAAGACACTAATCTAAAGGTGATTTTTAACTAATTTAATTCTAGACTCTAAACTGACTCTATGCTACTGTAATCTAACAGAAACAACACATCTAATCTATACTAACCCGGGGTAAAATTCTTTCATTATGCGATCTAAAAAGATTTCATACAACAACTGGTAATAAAGATCATTCAGCTATCATAAGAATATAAATCAATTAAGATGAACCATTCTGCATAAGAAGTTAGGCAAAACAGTTGTGAACAGCATATCGCATAATCAGTTATTCATATGTCAAGCAAAAACAAATGATTCCACCGTACAAAAGTGCCAAATGGTAATCTAGACATTCATACATTAACATATAAACAAATCAGCTATATATCACTCTAAGAATATGAGCAGAAATTAATCAAGAGATAAAAGTACCATTTATGACTGATTTCAAGCAATAACGATTTATCTCTACTTACTTCTAACATCTACTAAGAGTACAGAAGTGCAACATCAGTAGCAGACATTAAAATGCAAACATAAATAAATCTTGATCTATCCATTCATCAAAAACCCCCTCCGAGGATGCAAAAGTGCATGTTCTGAGGACAAGTTTTTTGACAAATTTCCGGACCCTTCTCCAAATGCCATGAGAAGGGTTAAATACTACTAACTAACTAATCTTAATTACACAAATTTAGGGAACGGCTTCAAATGACTGCCCTTTTACTAAAGAAAATTTATTTCTAAAAATTGAATCTAATTTCTAACCGTTTCTGTATCTGCTCCTTAGTGCTGTAAGCAATGTGAGGTTCGCCTGGAAAGAGTCGGCTGGTTGTCTTTTCCTTTTGCTCGGGCGATGAAAGTAGAAATAACAAAAGCTGGCACCTCTTTCTGACAACTCAGAAGATATTTTGAAAATCTCCCTCTCACTGGGTGTTTTTTGTTGTGTGTATACTTAGTATAACCCAGATTTCTTTCAAACTGATTGCGTTGTTGCTATTTCGGTTTTCGACCGTGTGAATGACTCAATGAGTTAGGGATTTCGTTGCCTGAACAATCTTACGTATCGAAAATTGCTTCCATTCTTTGTTCCAGGCTTTTCTGAAGCATCATCCCTTTTCAGCGTTTTTCTTTTTGCTTTACCCAATCTGAGCTTCAGGATCTTTTGCAAACATGCTGCTTTTGTGCGCCTTTGACTCTGAGTCTTGGATAGTCTATTTTCATCAGTGTCTGTGGAGTGATACTCTGGAATTCGCGGCTCTACTGCATGCGGCATTCATTTGCGAAGGCATCTCCTCTCCGTTCTTCAAGTATTGGCGCTTTACCCTTTTCCTTAGATGTTTCCTGCATATAGATTTATATTAGTTGCTGCCTTACAGCTTACGCAAAGGAAAAGAGATATGAAAAGATTGACATGAAAGCTTTAAACTCCAATGAATGCATAATCATGACACTCATAAGGACTTGACTCTTCGAAAAACGCAACATGATCATCTCTGGATACTCAGGCGTGTCATCATTAATTTCCCTTAAGGTGAGCGCTCGATTTTGGGTTTACAGATCATGCCAAAGAAACTTTGCGATGAGTGGCTTCTGCGATTCGTATTGCAGCAATTAATACTTTCATTCGTCGCAGATCGCAAATCGCAAAATCGCAGTTTGTAGGATCGCAGATCGCAAATCGCAATATCATAATTTTCATTTGCTCGTTGTGTGCTTCTTTTGCGACGTTTGCGATATGCGACGTCGCATATCGACCGTCGGTGATTCCTTCTCATTTTCTTTTAAGGGCGCCTTCAAAATATGCGATGCGATGAATTTCGCATCGCTTCTTTGCAGCTTATTTATGTGCATAGGAAAACTCTACACTCTCTCTCTGCGATGCGATATAGCTTTTAGGGAGTTAAAATACAAAAATTTGGATAAAAATATTTTTGGGATTTTTGTTAAGGGTCCCCCTTTGCTTGATATTATTGCTAATACTAAACAAAGAGGGGGGTTGTTGTTGACCACAACAATGGCGATTCACTGTGAAGAACCAGTTATCTCTGCTTTTCTATTGACATTTCCACTTCCGAAACAGAAAAGTTTTCATATGTCTAAATCTTGTTATGGACAGATAGAGTAGATTACCCCTCATCCTGTCAATGATACTTTGTTTCAACCTTTCTTTTATTCCAATTGTCTGCTTCCCTAGGCTTAGTTCTTGCATTCATACCAGACATTGCTCTGTCCTTTTTAAAAGATAAAATAAGGTCTTCTCTATGTGCTGGTTTTAAAATATGCTCATTTGTCGTAGGTAGAGCCTCTGCTGCCTGCAAGCGTCCATAGCCTTGACAGGGTTACCATGCTATCCAGCAATGATCCTTTTTCCTGCTTGAGGTTATTTACAACATTTCAGAGAAAAATCCTTTTTGGCACTTTTTCCTTTTTTACTCTCTAAAGAACAATGTCTTGGTTTGGTGGCCAAATTATGACACAGTCATTCACTTGATTTACACTTTTGCTGAACAAGCTGGCTCGTGATGAGACCCCTTGTCTTTTGATTGCAACAATCTTGAGTCGTTGCCCTGTTTTGATAGAAAGTATTGGCAAAGTCAGCAAGTTATAATATCTGTGATCATGATAAGCCGGCTCGTGATGAGACCTCTTATTCTTTGAGTTATAGTGCTTTCTCGGATTGTTTCTCTGAATGCTGCGGTTTCCTTTGGCAGGGAGGAAGTCATTGTTTTTCCTTAAGAAAGCTCTGGACGACAATAATAGAGCTTTGAAAATCACAGCTTTGCAGAGAATATTTATTTTATTATTGATGATACCTTTCATTGTGCTGGGATAAAACAATTTTTAACCAAAGGTTGATTTCAATAATGTCTTTCGAAAGGTTGAAACTAATATCATTAATCAGGCTAAAGTTAACTCTATTTGTCAATAATAAAAATCAGATTTTTCGAAAAGTTTTGCTATTTGTACAAGTGAAATCAAAATCTGATAGAGAGTTAGCGTGCTCTTTCATGAATCTTATTCAATGATCATTTACAACCGGTTTTATTTATAAGAAAGAGAAAACAAAATAAAAGAAACTAAAACTATCCTACAAAAAATAGAAGAGTGACCTTCTATGGAAAATACATTTTAAGAATCTGTCCATTCACAGGCAAATAATCTCTTCTGCCTGCCAAATCCTGCAACACAAATGTCGATGGGCCTATGACTTCTACAATCTGAAAAGGACCAAGCCACAGCTTCTGAAATTTCGTATGTTTGCCCTTTTCTTCATGAGCCTTATCCCATTTCAAAATTAAATCTCCCATCTGAAAGTTCTTTCTGGTTATGACGGCTGAGTCGAAAGAGGATTTTATTTGGTGGTGAGCAAGGGTTTTCTTAGCTTTTTATCGGTGTTCTTCTAGTTTGATTATTTCCATTTGTCTTAATTGCAAAGAGGAAGTAGATACTTCATCGATGTGTTGTACTAAAGACAAAGAGGGAATGACTAAGTGAGTTGGAAGAACCACTTCTTTCCCATAAACTAGATTAAAGGGAGAAGTGTCGATTGAAGCTTTCTTCGTGATTCTATCTGCCCATAAAGCATTTACCAGCGCTTTGTGCCAATTCTTTTGGTTTTGGTCAACTGTTCTTTTGATAATCCTGATTAGGTTTTTGTTTGTTGATTCAGCCAACCCATTACCTTGCGGATAGTAATTAGCAGAATATTTCAATTTGAACCCTCTTTTCAATGCAAACTCAGTCATTGGATTTCCAGAAAAGTATGATGCATTATCAAACATTAAGGCCGTTGGCAATCCAAACCTAGTGATGATAAATTGATCTATGAATTCAATAATGTTTTCAGAATTAACTGTCTTGAGAGGAACTGCTTCTACCCATTTAGTAAAATAATCTGTTGCCGTGAGGATATCTCTATGATGCTTAGAAGAGTGAGGAACGATCTCACCTATTATGTCCAAGCCCCATTGGTTGAATGGTTGCTGGATGTTGACCGGCTGTAGTGGCATGGACGATTTCCTTTATTTCCCCGCGGCAGTCTGGCAGATTTGGCATTTCCTTACGTAATTGTATGAGTCTTTGAACAGCATGGGCCAATAATATCCTGCATGTAAGATCTTATGCGCAGTGGTCTCTCCAGCATAGTGTCCACCTGCTGGTCCATCGTGGAGTTCCTGCAAAACCTTTTCGGCTTCAATTTTCTCAAGATACCTAAGAAGTACAGAATCATAATTCCTTTTAAACATAACATCATTTATGAGCTGGTATTGTTTAGCTTTCAACCTCAGAGCTCTTTTCTTGGTGTGCTCTAGGTGTGATGGAGCATACCCGTTCTTAAGATAATAAATGGTGTCCGCATATAATGATTTTGCGTCGTTTAGGCTTACCTCATACGTGTGTACCTCTTCAGATGAGTTCTCCGGAATTTGCGATGCTCCAGCTAACATCTTGCAAAAGCCTTGACCTCTTACGATGTTTGCTGGTTTGATCTCAAGATCGTATTCTTGTAGAGCGGTAATCCAATTTGCTCTCTTTTCGCCCACATCCTTCTGTACCAAAAGGTTCCTTACCGCTGGAAACGGTACTAAGACTTTGGTATGGGCTTTAAGTAAGAAAGGTCTGAAATATTTGATCGCTTTGAAAACAGCATAAGCCTGTTTCTCCACGTCTGAGTAATTGAGTTCAGCACCTTGTAAGTTTGAGCTAAAGAATGCGATTGGAGCTTCCGCCTTCTCTTGATTTACTTGAGTCAAAATCGCGGCATAAGATTTCTCTGAGGAAAAAGTGTATAAGATGAAGGATTCTGAAAAATTTGGGGTAGCTAAAGATGGAGCGTGATGATAGCTTGTTTGATCAAGTTGAATGCTTCGTGCTCATCTATGCCCCATTTAAAATTTGAATTCTTTTTTATCATATTTTGTAAAGGAGAAATAATACGTGAAAAATCTGGGACAAACCTTTTTACAAAATTGATTTGTCCAAGGAAAGATTGCATGGCCTTTTTGTTATGGGGTATGGATATTTCAGAAATTTCTTTGATTCTGTCAGGTTCAATGTGAATACCAGATTTTGACACTACGAATCCGAGCAATTTCCCTTCACTTAATGCGAAAAAAGATTTCTTTGGGTTAAGTGAAATTCCATACCTTAAGCATCTTTAAAAGATCTGTTTCAAATCTTTGAGATGGTCGCTTCGCTTTTTGGAGTACACTGTTATATCATCCAGGTAAATCACTACTGATTTATTGACCAAACCTTTAAACGTGATGTCCATGGCTCTCTGAAAGGTAGCGCCGGCATTGATCAGACCAAATGGCATCTTCCGATATGCGTACGTGCCCCACTTGGTTCGGAATGTGGTTTTCAACTGATCATCGGGATGCACCAGCACTTGATTGTATCCTAAAAATCCATCCAGGCAAGACATTAATTCTGAGCCCGCTACTGCCTGTAGTATTTGCTCCATAGGTGGGAGGGGAAAATTGTCTTTCTGACAGGCTTTGTTGAGATTCTGGAAATCAATACAGATTCTAATGTCTCCATTTTTCTTCCTAACAGGCACCATATTGGATACCCATTTGGAGTGTCTGACGGGGAAAATTATTATGGCCCTCAACAATTTATTTAGCTCAGTCTTTATCTGATTTTCTAAGTTGGGGTGGATTTTTCTGAGCTTCTGCTGGACAGGTTTTTCATTGTCAATCATAGGGATAGTGTGTTGAATGATAGAAGTGTTGTATGTTTTCAACTCATCGTAATTCCACGCAAAAACGTTTTTGAATTGTCTCAGAAGACGGATATATGCTGATTTTTCTTCAAGGGCTAGGCCGTGGCCTAGATTAACGTTTTTCGGCTTCTGATCGGTTCCTAGGTTCACTAATTCATAGTTCAGAGTTGAACTGTAGAGTTTAGAATTGGCAGACCTTTTAAACTGACTTTTCAAATCATATAAATCTTCTAACTTAACCACCGATTTAGGTATAGCGTTATCAGTGCTATTTAGCTGAATTTGGTGATCATGATGGTCTTCGTCAATTATTTGATTTGAGTAGGATCCTTCAGAAGTGAGGAAATTTACGATGTCTGGATCGTCATTGAATACTCTCCAGTTGGTGATGTTGTCAGGGATGGATGGTTTAAAGATTAATTCTATTGAAAACCTATCGGGACTAAAATCTTCAGAGGGAATCAGTCTAGAGGCTACGTTAGCTAACAGGTCTACGCTCGCATTTTCGAGTCTTGGGATTGACGAAATATTGAATGCTATGAAATGTGAAGTCAGATCTTGTACTAAAGATTGATAGTGCTTTAAATGACTTGACAGGCAATGTATGGTGTTACGGACCTGTTTGTCGACAATTTCGGAATCTCCAAAGACTTGAAGATACTTAACATTCAAGCCGATTGCTTTGTATAGGCCTTGCACCAAGGCTTCGTATTCTGCTGTATTGTTTGTGCAATCGAACTCAAGTTTGCATGTAAGAATGGTCTTGTTCCCATATGGGTTAACCAGAACGCATCCTGCTCCTGCTCCCTCGTTAGATTTAGAGCCATCAAAATATAATTTCCAAAATAAAGATGTATTTACAGAACTATCTAAAAAATTAAAACACCTTGAATCATCAGTTTGGGAAAAGTTTTCAACTTGGGACACAACTGAATCTTCTAAGTAAGGTGAAGTGTGAGCATTGAAATTGTCGAGGAAGGAATCTACCGAGTAATATCCTATGATACTGCTGTTGTATGCTATTGCTTCGCTCTCTCCTTCCAATTCTGTCACTATGTACTTTTGATGCAATTCTCGTTCAACCTTTATTTGATTGGGTTTGCCGTTGTAGGGTAACCACATGTGCGACCAGTCGGTTGAGAAATATCCGCGGAGTTTCTCGAACCAATCCCCGCTAAGAATTAAACCATAGAATTCAGGGATATCAGCTACTAGAATGTTGATAACGTGACATACTTTCGGGTTAGACGACAATCTTATGGTCACCTGGTTAAGTTCACCAATCACTTCGACCTAAGATCGATCAAGTTGAACTATGCGCACTGCAGATTTCTGAGGTTGAACATTCAATTTGGAACATATTGATCTGGGTATAATATTCGTTGATGCACCAGAATCAATCAAGCAATTGTGCACGTTTTTATTGAAGATTTCATAAGTGAGGAGAAAAGGAGGAGTATGGGATCTTGACCTTCCTCCAATCAAGGCAATGTCATTCAGATCAATCTTATTGATCATGTTCGTTGGAGGTCTTCCCATGTTGTGGGAAGCTACAGCTGTAGGTAAAGATGTAGTAGGCACGGCATGTAATTCCTTCATCATTATTTTCTATTGATGTTTCAATTTGCTCAATTCGTAAAGATTGCTATTAGCCCTAGTATTTTTCATGTCATCGATAATGTTATACTCCATTTCATCCGACACTATCAGTGTTCTTTATGGAGGTGCTTGATCTGATTGGACTGGGCTAAGTTGGGTCGCTCTAGTGGTTGTTTTCTTTGTTGCGACGTTATCCTTTGTTGCAGGGCTTGCGCCCTTCTTTTTAGGGGTAGTTTGGGGAGGATAAAGTTGATTTTTGCTTCGTGTGCTAACCGGAAATGCTTCTTGATCCTCTTCTTGTGGGAGGAAGAAATACCACATTCCTTGTAGTTCCACAACTTCTTCATCATCGGTCTGCCCTTCAGTGGTATTCTCTTCTTCTTCTTCTTCTTCAGATTCGATGTTTGAGACAACATTGGGTGGTTTCACCTCCATGGGAAGGTTTCTTTTAAAAGATTTGTAGGGCTTTTTTGAAGAAGTTTCTGCTACTTGCTTTCTTATGTCAATCATCTCGTTGGACATGGCCTTTAACACCTTTCGTAATCATTCCATATCGAAAGGATCTTTCGTTTGCTTCTTCTTGGTGTCTTCTTTGAAAGAGATCTTCTTAGATTTGCGTTCTTCTATTACAGATCTCTTTTCTAGGGCAACTACGCATTTTTCTACTGCTAACGCCTCAGTTAAGTTTTCAACTAAGGTCGTCTTGCTTGCCCCATCTACGAAGATAGCCAAGTTAGATGGTAAGGCCATGATGTACAATTCACATCTTACTTCCTCGCTGGGTTGAGAAGCAGCGGGAATCTTGTTGAGGATCTTATTGAACCGTAAGTTGAAATCTTTAATGGGTTCTCTAGCCTCAACTTTAAGATTAGATAGGTCATTGATCAATGTCACTGTTGATCTGTCATCGCCAAACTCGGTGAGGAATTGACTTTGAAAAATGTCCCAACTTGTGATGGACCCGGAAGGTAACGAAAAGTACCATGACCCGGCTATTCCTTGCATTGTGTAAGGAAAAAGTCGGATGACAGCATCTTCGTTGGTAACTCCGTTGAGATTAACAGAAAGCATGAAATTATTGATATGCTCTTCAGCTAGCATGCCTGTTTCTGGATTGAATTTAGGTAGCCACTTCTCAGGATGGGCCGGTATTGGGCTCAGGGGTGGAGGCATTAAAACTGCCCCAGGATTGTTCCATGGAGACTGGGCCATCGTTGAGCCGCTAGTTAATGAGAGTACAGAAGATGGTCCCTGATGTTGAGAAGATGAAGGTATTATGATAGTTGATGATTGAAGAGGAAGTGTGGAAGATGGATGAGTGATTTTGGGATGAGGATGTGGGTGGTTGACTTCGCGGTGAGGGTGTTGAAATGGACGAAGTGGATGAAAGGGTCTCACGGTCAGACTCTGGTGGTGCTTTCATTGCTCTTTTCCTAGTAGGGAGAGGGAGTTCACTTGGTTGAATACCAAATTTTTCACTCTTCAATCTGGTCAAAGGGTGAGCAGGATTGTACTGCGAAGTCACGCTGCTGTTAGATTTATCAGACCTATGAGAAAAAATAGAGAATCCCTGGAGTTTACGAATCAAAGTTTGAATTTCAGGGGGTTCAATAATGAGTTGGTCTGATATATTGGAGTAGGTAGCAGCGGTGGATACTCGAGCGACTTGTAACTCCGGGTTTAACCGTAGTGGAGAAGTCCGGGGAGTTGATGAGGGTGATTTACTCTCAGAATGACATTTAGATTTTGACTTAGTTGCTATTCATAGTCTGTGCCCTCCTTCTAGCGCCAAATATGTTGAGGGCCCCGAAATCGGGTCAAAAACAAGGGGGATACCCACCCGGTTGGGAACCTGGTTGGCGACTCCTTGCCTGTTTGGTGTAGCGGGTCTGACTGGGGATGATGGGACCAGATTCCCAATCTAAAAGATGTGTTTGTGTGTGTAGATTTTGAAGACACTAATCTAAAGGTGATTTTTAACTAATTTAATTCTAGACTCTAAACTGACTCTATGCTACTGTAATCTAACAGAAACAACACATCTAATCTATACTAACCCGGGGTAAAATTCTTTCATTATGCGATCTAAAAAGATTTCATACAACAACTGGTAATAAAGATCATTCAGCTATCATAAGAATATAAATCAATTAAGATGAACCATTCTGCATAAGAAGTTAGGCAAAACAGTTGTGAACAGCATATCGCATAATCAGTTATTCATATGTCAAGCACAAACAAATGATTCCACCGTACAAAAGTGCCAAATGGTAATCTAGACATTCATACATTAACATATAAACAAATCAGCTATATATCACTCTAAGAATATGAGCAGAAATTAATCAAGAGATAAAAGTACCATTTATGACTGATTTCACTCACAAACTTCAAGAAATAACGATTTATCTCTACTTACTTCTAACATCTACTAAGAGTACAGAAGTGAAACATCAGTAGCAGACATTAAAATGCAAACATAAATAAATCTCGATCCATCCATTCATCAAAAACCCCCTCCGAGGGTGCAAAAGTGCATGTTCTGAGGACAAGTTTTTTGACAAATTTCCGGACCCTTCTCCAAATGCCATGAGAAGGGTTAAATACTACTAACTAACTAATCTTAATTACACAAATTTAGGGAACGGCTTCAAATGACCGCCCTTTTACTAAAGCAAATGTATTTCTAAAAATTGAATCTAATTTCTAACCGTTTCTGTATCTGCTCCTTAGTGATGTAAGCAATGTGAGGTTCGCCTGGAAAGAGTCGGTTGATTGTCTTTTCCTTTTGCTCGGGCGATGAAAGTAGAAATAACAAAAGCTGGCACCTCTTTCTGACAACTCAGAAGATATTTTGAAAATCTCCCTCTGACTGGGTGTTTTTTGCTGTGGGTATACTTAGAATAACCCAGATTTCTTTCAAACTGATTGTGTTGTTGCTATTTCGATTTCCGGCCATGTGAATGACTCAATGAGTTAGGGATTTCGTTGCCTGAACAATCTTTCATATCGAAAATTTCTTCCATTCTTTGTTCCAGGCTTTTCTGAAGCATCATCCCTTTTCAGCGTTTTTCTTCCTGCTTTACCCAATCTGAGCTTCAGGATCTTTTGCAAACATGCTGCTTTTGTGCACCTTTGACTCTAAGTCTTGGATAGTCTATTTTCATCAGTGTCTGTGGAGTGATACTCTGGAATCCGCGGCTCTGCTGCATGCGGCATTCATTTGCGAAGGCATCTCCTCTCTGTTCTTCAAGTATTGGCGCTTTACCCTTTTCCTTAGATGTTTCCTGCATATAGATTTATATTAGTTGCTGCCTTACAGCTTACGCAAAGGAAAAGAGATATGAAAAGATTGACATGAAAGCTTTAAACTCCAATGAATGCATAATCATGACACTCATAAGGACTTGACTCTTCGAAAAACGCAACATGATCATCTTTGGATACTCAGGCGTGCCATCATTAATTTCCCTTAAGGTGAGCGCTCGATTTTGGGTTTACAGATCATGCCGAAGAAACTTTGCGATGAGTGGTTTCTGCGATTCGTATTGCAGCAATTAATAGTTTCATTCGTTGTAGATCGCAAATCGCAAAATCACAGTTTGTAGGATCGCAGATTGCAAATCGCAATATCGCAATTTTCATTTGCTCGTTGTGTGCTGCTTTTGCGACGTTTGCGATATGCGACGTTGCATATTGGCCGTCAGCGATTCCTTCTCATTTTCTTTTAAGGGTGCCTTCAAAATATGCGATGCGATGAATTTCGCATCGCTTCTTTGCAGCTTATTTATGTGCATAGGAAAACTCTACACTCTCTCTCTGCGATGCGATATAGCTTTTAGGGACTTAAAATACAAAAATTTGGATAAAAATATTTTTGGGATTTTTGTTAAGGGTCCCCCTTTGCTTGATATTACTGCTAATACTAAACAAAGAGGGGGGTTGTTGTTGACCACAACAGTAATGTAAAGGAGGTTTCCCCCTCAAAGAGACTAATTTTGAAGTCGTTGATCTTTCTCTTCTTCTATTTTGTGATCTACTTGCATAGCATTTGATATTAGAGTCGTTTCTTTTGGTCCAAAGTAGTCGTTTCTTTCTAGCCATTGGAATGATCGGTCTCTCTATTTAACTTGTTTTCATGATCTAATTCTTCATCTTCTCCTGGCGGTGAACCACACTTGCTGGTTCGAAACGCATTGACAAATGAATTTTGATGTGATTATCGCCGAAAACATGTCTCAAAAACTTGATATGGATCATAGAAGCCTTAATTCAATGATATGAATAATGTTAGAAAAGAGTAAAACTATGACAATATTAATAAATTTAAAGCTAAAAAAGAGTAGAATAAAAAAATTTATTTGATAAGAAAAAAGTATATATAAAATAAATTATAAACTATTTTATGTTTATCATATAAATAAATAATAGAATATAAAATAAATTATAAATTAATTTATGTTTATCAAAAAAATATTATAAAATGTTGGGAGACTAGAGTGGGAGGGGGTGTCATTTTCCTTGATGAAAAAGAGTGATTTAATTTTATTTGGGCTAGGAACAGGGAAAATTTTAAGAACACCCCCTAAATTTATAAATATAATAAATGGGCGAATCTCCATGGTATATAGGAAAAATGGAAGGCGATTTTATCAATAATATAATATGTATATATAATTTTTTGGCGAATCTCTCACCAGGCATGGCGAATATTTTACTCAATTATAAAATCTTGTAAGATCTTGGCGAGTCTTTCACTAAATAATAAAAATTTGTAAAGTCCTAGTGAATCTTAGCATAGGCTACATGCTGGTTTAATTCCCCCATTTAAATTTATCAATAATATAATATGTATATATAATTTTTTGGCGAATATTTTACTCAATTATAAAATCTTGTAAGATCTTGGCGAGTCTTTCACTAAATAATAAAAATTTGTAAAGTCCTAGTGAATCTTAGCATAGGCTACATGCTGGTTTAATTCCCCCATTTAAATAGGCTACATTCCAGGTGAATACCATGGGTCAATACCATGTGCCATTTTGGTGAATACCATGGGTCAATACCATGTGCCATTTTTATTTTTATTAATTCTAATATTAGGGTTAATAATGGTTTTTTGCATGGTATTAATAACAATCTAGTCCATGGTATTTGTCCCATAGTATTTTGGCCATAGGTTTCACCTAAATATAACCCATTTTTTGAGTGTTCGTAAATATAAGGTGACTTATGGAGTAAATATAAAAAAATATTTTATTTGTTTACCATACCTCTCGTTTATTTATATTTTTATTAATTTACCATACCTCTTTTACAAATATGGTATTTGGCCCATAGGATTCACTTAAATAAAACCTCTTTCTTGAGCCTTCATAAATAGAACGAGGGTTATGGACTAAATATAAAAAGATGTTTTATTTATTTACGATACGTCTAGTTTATTTATATTTTTATTTATTTACCATACCTCCACTTTACTTATATTTTTATTTGTTTACACCCTTACATGTATATAAGGTGACTTATGGAGTAAATATAAAAAATGTTTTATTTATTTACCATACCTCTCATTTATTTATATTTTTATTAATTTACCATACCTCTTTTATAAATATGGTATTTGGCCCATAGGATTCACTTAAATAAAACCTATTCTTGAAAATGGGCGAATGGATTCACTTAAATAAAACCTATTCTTGAAAATGGGCGAATGGATTCACTTAAATAAAACCTATTCTTGAAAATGGGCGAATGGAAGGTTGTAAGTCCTAATTTCAAGGGCTAAATTTACCTTTTTTACCCTCTCCCTTAAAATAAGGTGGGCTATTTGAGGTGATTTGTAAAAATATACTATGATACAAAATATTCGCCCACTAAAAATTTAAAACCCCTTAATTTAGCCAAAGGGCGAACATTCGCCCCTAAAATTATCCTTGGCTAGGAATCTCAAGAAATAACCAAGTAGAATTTGTTTTGTTATGTCAGGGTTTGGAATTGGCCTTTTCCAAAGGTGTTCATGAATTATCAGCTTTTGGGGGCTCTGTGATAGTGACCCAATAGGCTATTAAATTCTAGGGAAAAATGAGCAGCTCCTTCCCTCTATCCTGCATCGAGTCAAGCTATCTATGGACAAATATGACTGGATTGAATTCTTTCACATTAAGAGAAATCTCAGCAAGGAAGTTGATACCTTGGCTAATGAGGGTGTCTAGTTGGAACAAGAAATTTTAAAAATCGACAACACTGATTCTATTATCAAAGATATCCCTTAAAATTAGTTATCATATGAGCATTAAATTGCTACCAGGGAGAGGTAAGCATTCGTTATTGAGTTTATTCCCTTCCTTCATTTCGGCAGCACACTATATAAGACTCTCATTAAATATGAGTTTATGGAGGTGTGTTGTCATCATGGATAATTGTGTTGTGGTGGACACTTGGGCAATATTCGTCATGGTGAGCTTGATTCAAGACAAATGGATATCGCTTGATTTTATTCCCAAAGCAGGTTGAATGTGGGAAGTTTCATTCATTGTGTCTGGTTCTCGGTTGATTGGATATATTCACATTGGAACATGCTATGATTACAATCTTTCCATAATGAAGTATGCACACTCAGTGTTGTTAGTCAGGTCTGGCATTAATGATGCTTGGAACAGGAATGTGGTGAAGCGAGAAGGATCAAACATATATAAGGAATGTTGGGGAGCGTATGGAGGCTATGGAATTGTTTCAAGGGATAGAATTTGTTAATTTCTTAGTTCTATCCAATGCAATATCCAATTCGTGGAGCATAATATAAGATTTGTAGAGGATAAGTTCAAGTTCCTACTTGCAAGGGTGGTGGACTCTCTTGATTCTGTAATCTCCCTGATCTCCTGACATATTGATATGTGTTTGGAAGAATATAGGGTCCATTCTGAAGCACTCTAGGACCTTAAGACAGAACGACTAAAACTTGCGAATGAGATGCTCAAATGTTGAGTAGGAAATGTGATTCAGAATGAAGAACAACTTCATGTTGATGAACACATGCAAGTGAATGCATAACATCAAGAGAAGATTGATCACGACGACCGATTGGACAAGGAAGAAGGTGAAGTCATTGATGAACAAGGACTCACTTCAATTCAACTCGACATGGAAGTAGAGGACATCTAAGTCATCCACAATCTATAGGAAATGTAATTATATATGCTTTTAGTTTTCAGTTATGCTATGTAGATTTGTAGTATTTCTAGGTGTTTTTTGGAGAGTATATGAGAGGAATCAATTTCAATATGTTTTGTGTAATTCTAGGGTGAATTTTGAAAAACTGAAGTGGAGTATGGGGTTATATGCAGTAGAATGTTTGGAATATTTTATAAAAGGTTTTGGCCTTCAAAATAGATTTTTCTAATGAAATTACTGTATATGTTACTTTAAAAAAATAATATATTATAAAATGCTCAAGAAATAACTTACCTTACCAGTGTAATAACTTTTATTTTTTAAATCAATAAGCGTTTTTTACTTTATCTTCCACCTAAAAACTAAGAACATTCTCTTTGCTTCTCCCACCCTAGCCCAAATTTCACTCCCTTACAAGCACACTATCATCAATCAAAATCCAAGATCTTAGCTAAAAACAATATTAAAAATTGTCTTCAAACTTCACATGATGCTAGAACAATTATTGAGAAGCATTAAAGATAACCTACCTTTTCCTCAACATGTTTATAAAATTCTCTATTCTTCTAGTATTTAGTACATTTTCCAAAACAATTCATGTATGAAATTTGTATGAAAGAACATACTGCTAACATTTTTTGGGTCCTTGCCTCCTTAACCCCATAAATAGATAAATTACTATGCATTTCTATGTATGGAGACCATTACTGGTAAATTCATTTAGTGGTGTGAACATTGTAAACACTCTAAGATTGTTTGATAATATGCACACAAGAATATAATTCAAAGAAGAAACAACAATAATTGCAAGCTTGATAGCAAATAAAATGAAGGGAGAATGAGTGAAGTTATATTAACTCTAAGAATGAATGAATAACATATGAAATACTCTCCATGAGAGAGCTAATGCATATTAGGCTGTGATTCCAATACATTAATATAGGTAAGTATTAGTAAAAAAATCCCATAATCTCAGTTAATCAGCAATGCAATGGAATGCTCTTAGTTAACCAGTTATGCACAAGTGAAGTGACTAAAATTTATCCATGCATAACAAGCCTTAATTAAATATCCATGCACAAATGGACAACTCAAGCATGCATAACAATTGCACTTTCTTAGCTTTATGCACATGAACTATAGCTTGGTGATTATTCTAAAGTTAGCATGAATGAGTCAACTAATGAGCTAGTGGTGCATGTAGAACTAAACTCCACTTGAGTGACAAAAATGCAATTGATCCATAACTCAAGAAGAAGTGTGCACTTTTCTAGGATTAGAATATTCTGACCCAAACAAGAGTATCTAAGACCAAGTGAACTATTAACAATATAACATAGGAAAATATGAATTAAGCATGCATATCCCTCATGAAGCACAACTAAGGTATGCATAGTAAATGGGTCTTAGCAATATGTAGTCATGTCAAGTATCGATGTATGAAGAAACTAGGAAAATTAGATAAAAGACGAGGTAAAAAGAGAAAACCCAGTGGGGAAATCTCCCTCAAAAGGTAATGCTAACTATGCTAGCTATTATTTAGTTGTTCCCTTCACCCCCATGAGATCTCACAATGATGCAAGCTTTTTCTTGGTGAAAGTATTTGTGAATATTTCTACGACGTGTTTTGAAGAAGGACAACATTGTAGATCAATGACCTCATCATGGATTTTTCCTTATATTAAATTCAAGTGTACCTTTATATGTTTTGGTTCTTTCTTTATTTGTTAGATCTCTATACAACTTCAATGCACTCTAATTATTACCCTAGATAACAATCAATCAATAAAACTATAAATCAATTATGTGAGGAAGTGTTGTCACCATATGTTCTAAGTTGTAGCATTAACTACACCTCTATATTCATCCTATGTAATAAAAAAGAAATGGAAAATTGTTTTTTACTAGAAAACATATAGGGCTAGATCCCAGTCCGAGGACATAACTTAACATGTATTTATGATATATGTCATTTCTAACCCAATCTAAATCTACATAGCCAACAAGACCCAAGCTACATCAATTGCATAATGTATTCTAAAGCTAGCAGCACCCTTGACATACTAAAGTATTCATTTAACATCCTTCCAGTGTAGTTCATGCAACTCCATGTCTCTGAAGCAACTCCAAAAACGTATGAGATATATATTCAAGAGTGGGAAAGGTATAGAAGACTCCCAACCAACTATTGATACTTGTTATAGTTGACCAAATTCGTAGCAACAACATATTATAGCTTGACCCCAGATAGGAAGGGTGATGCAATTTTCTTACAATTTTTCACCTAAAACCTAACAAGTAGATTTTTGGAATACTTGGAATATGTCATATTGATTCCTGAATCAAACTAGCCGATTTTGAGACTAATAAAGTAATATAGCAGTCCCATATCTATCATGGAAAACTTTTCATGCAAGGCTAACTTCACTATAAGAATGGTTGAGACTAAATTCCATGTGATTATTAAATCATCTTCATATAATTTGATCAAAAATATAGAATCAATATGTCTCAACATATACACATTTGGATAAAATTTGCAACGAATGAAACCTTGATAGAAGGTATGAGTTCACGTTTGAATACCAACCACAGGGTACATTTTTAAGGCCATACAATGATTTTTTCAATCTACAAACAAGTGATGGTTCCTTAACATACCCATATGACTACTCCTATATACCTCCTCCTCAATATCTCTATGAAGAAATGAATTATTGGCATCAATATGATATACCTCCCACTTTTAAGGTTACCAAAATAGTGAATCAAGTTGAATGGATTCCATCGTGGATATTGGTAGAAAGATATCATTTGATTTGATCCAATGAAATTGTGAAAGACACTTTCCTAAGTTCAGCCCTTGTATTTTCTTACAATTACATCCACTGCAAGGAAGACTTTAGGGGCTAAATTTTGCAAATGGGATAATTTTCCATGCTTTTTCCTAAGAAAGATTCACCAATTTTTATTTTTTATAAAAATGGCTCACCAAATTTTATAGGATAAATTATGTTATCTCAAAAAATGCCAAAACTTTACCGAAATTATATAAAATCATTAGAAATTTGAATATTTTACAAAAATTTCACCAAATATTTTATAGTTTTCATATTAGGCACTAATAAGATTAACCCAAATCTCTATACTTTAAAATAAATTCCCATCCCTCAAATTGTCCCTAATCCACTACCTTCTTTGTCTCATATATCCACTTGCATCAAATAATTCCCCAATCGAGGGAAAGCAAAAGTAAATCCCAATTGTAGTTCTCAATGAGGGAATTGTACTCCTCATTCATACCAGCTTCCCAATAAGTTTTTCCTTCAACCTATACATAAAATTGGCGATTATATGTGATAACCACATAAAAATGAAAGTGTACTATTATATCTATAGTAATAAAGTCTTGAGAAACATTGTAAATTGAGATCTAGTTCTCTATGGATTGATAGTATCACCCACTAGATCACTAGTTTCTTGTAAAGTTTGTTCTTCCCACTGTGATTTGTAATCTAGGTAAGAATAACATGCTCATGAATATATAAATAAGAATCTTAAATTTGATATGAATACGATCTAAATAGCACAAAGAATCACCTCTAATTTCGACATCTAGAATAGGGAAAGAAGCTATATTAGGTTCTTCCTAGAGTGCATGCAAGGGTCCCTCTTCAAATTTGACATTTCCCTTAATGAATAGTTTATCTATGGAAGGATCTAGTCAACTATACCACTTTAAACTATCTACGTAACCAAAAAAATAAAAATCTCATCTTTTGGGTTCAAAATATTTCATCTTATCAGAAGTGATGTGGACCTATGCACAACATATAAAAATATGAGTCTATGACTTCTAGTTTCTTACCGCTCCAAGCTTCAGATGGTTTCAATCCCTTTAAGGATTTGTGCGGAACTCTAGTTTGAATGAATGTTTCATAATTATTCCTTCAACACGTAATTTTGAAGGAAGATATCTTGCAGTTGGCCATTTATTTCAAAGTCGGGTTCTTTCTCTCAGCCACTCCATTTTTTTGTGGAGTATAGGGAATTGTGCATTGAAATTATATGCTAGCTTCAAAAAGTTTAGAAGTTCCACATCCTTATTCACATATTCCCCCATTGTATGTATGAAGACTTTTAACCTTATTTGATTTTATGCAAGTTCCTTGAAATCTTTAAGATACTCAAATACTTCAAATTTGAATTTGACAAAATGGACCAATGTATATCTCAATGAATCATTAATGAAATTAAGAACATATTTGGATTTTCTCATTGATGGGTGTGGGAACTTGTTATATGAATGTGAAAAATATTTAGGATTGATGATTCTCTCCATGTTTTCCCTTTCTTGAATTTTTCTTCAAGATATTAAGGATGTTTTCCAAGTAAGTAGCCTTGACAAACTCCATCTCTAAATTTTATGTTGGCTAGACCATTTACCCTTTCTTGCATGCTTAGTTGTTGCAAATACCCAAAAATAAAATTGTCTAAACCTTGTGTGACATAATATACATTCTTCATATTCATGTGTTAAAAGCACAACATAATCATACTTAGGAACAAAATTTGAGGAATATACCTAGAATGGTGATCTAATTGCTTGACAACAATTTTGGAGAAATCTAGCATATCTGATATTACAATTGAAGCTAGGGTGAGTTCTACCTCCTCTGCTATGCATTAATACTTTATCTCATAGTACGAGGAATAGATTTATAGATAGTTTTGGAACATGTAATACATTTAAAAATAAAAAACCATTCTCTAGATTTGATCTTCCTTATCTAGGTACTTTCATAGCATTTTCATCTCCCATTAAATGGAAGGATTGGTGCAAGGTTCCAAAGATGAGAAAGTATTTTGTGATGTAGTCATATGATATGAGGCTCCACAGTTTAAAATTGATCTGATAATGAGATCTAAGACAATTAATTAGGTATTACGGACCTATGTGCATGGATTAGTCTATGTCGTTATATGCAATGGATCGACAAGATTGTGAAATGCACAGACAATGAAGCAGTAACAAAACATAATAGATAACACATGACATAGCAAATTAATAAGGATTTCACCTAATACTATTGGGCTACATCTCCTGGTCTAGCCCTCAGAGGTGGCCTCTCTATTATGTCTTCAAGCAGAGTTTTGCTTGCAACAGTGAGCTCAATTTGAGCCTCACACCAAACATAAATACAATAATAAGATCTTACTTGAACCTCTCAAGGTCTCTATGAGTACACAAACTCCCCTAATTCTCTCTATCCTTAACTCTGTCTCGGCATTTTCCTGAATACTGCCCTCTCCCTTATGTTCTCTATCTATGGCTTTTAAAGCCAACCACGCTGCCTGTTCATTTCATATCCTCGGCTCTCATTCTTCCCGGTCTCTTGCTTGCTTCGAATCCCTTTTATAGCATTATGCAATCATTTCTTAACACCAAAAGAGAAGGTGGCCACCATTTCTATAATGTAAGAATACCTCGGGCCTCTAGAACCTTTGAAACTGTTGCGCTTTGTTCCCACTGTGAAAATGCATTTGCACAGATAAATTTCGTTAACATCCAATATATCAGACTTTAAAAGTCCTTTAATATGCTTCATTTCCCTATCGGGTCCATTCACCAGTCACTATCCCATATCAGAAGGGCTCCGTCCCTTTGTGTTTTGGAAATACAACAAAATCGCGAAAATACATTAAAATGGCTCTGTTACGGACTTGAAATTATATCAAGTTTCCTTTATATTGCTATCGCATCTGGTTGTCACATGGTGTGTTGATATCAGCCCTCTGTATAGTTTTGATGCGATGGGTTGATGCGATATATCGCAATTGCTCATCGCAATAACCCTTTTGTTGTTGTAGCGCTTCTGTAATCCCCCGATAGCGATCTAGCGATGTAATATGAGTCATCGATCTACGTGCTTGATCAATGGTCCAGATTAACTCCGTCAATCGTCGTCACATGCCTTATGTGGATCCCGCCAATTCTGTTGATCGCTATCACAAGTCTCATGTGGATCCTGCCGATCTCTGCTGAAGGTCATCGCCAATTGCAATTGCCGATCCGATCTGGACTATTGATCAGCTAGATCGAACGGCTACTGTGCCTCACTTGCTCCACCTTCAATTACTCTGTTTTATTCACGATTTCACGGGTTTTGGGCCTTCTGATAGTGTTTCTCTTCATTCTGAAGGGTTTCTCTGCCATGCTAAAAGCATCCCTTTTGCGATATTTTTGATCCTTTAAAGGATTTTGGCCTTGGGCACGATTTTTTCAAAAGTTTCATGAAGACTTAGAGGGAATTCTTGGATCCATTTGGATCACGCCTTCCCACTGAAAAAGGCTTTTGGACCACCAAAAGTTGGTTTTCAAGCATCAACCAAGTGAGGATATAGCTGCCTCACTTGTCCAATCTCTACCCATTTTTCACTATTGGGTTTTGAACCTTTGAGTCCAATCCTTAGGTACTCAACATCTCCTTTGTGCAATGTCCTCACCTTCCTGTCCAGAATTGTATCTTCTTGCAAGTCATTGAGGTATTCAGGCAACAGATCATCAATGGAAGGCAATTGACTTTGTTCTTTAGGATCTTCAATTAATGAAGCTTCAAACAGTCTTAAATTTTTTTCATTTACTACTGAATAGATATTCATGTATGTTGGCAGATCAAGGCGGAAAGCATGCTCACCAATTTTCTCAAGTACCTTAAAAGGCCCATACCTTATTGGCTTCAGCTTCTTTCCTTCACCTTGCATTTTGTCCTTGCTGATATACAACCAGACTTGATCACTAACTTGGAAGTTGTGCTCCACCCGATGTTTATCATGCCCTGCCTTGTATTTGGCTTGGCTCTTTTCCAGCTATTCCTACACTGCCTGGTGATTTTTTTGGATTTGTTCAATGAATCTGGTTGGTTTGTCCACATCACTATGTCCAGCAACTGCTATGTCCTTTCCAAAGACCAAATCCAAGCGAGACCTTGGTATGAAACCAAAACAGGTCTCAAAAGGAGATCTCTGTGTAGAAGAATGTTTAGCACTATTGTAAGTATGTTGCACATAACATAAATGTTCATCCCAAAGCTTGGGATTCTTGCTGCAATAACCCCTGAGCAACTGGATCACTATCCTGTTGACTACCTCTGTTTGGCCATCTGTTTTTAGATGAAAGGCTGTGCTTTTCTTCAGTCTGGTGTCCATTAATTCCCACAGACTTGACCAAAACTTCCCAATAAATAGGGAGTCTCGATCAGATACTATGGAAGTGGGTAACCCAAAATGCTCTCATACATGTTGAAAGAACAATTTCGCGGTTTGTTCAGCTGTAATCTGCTTATTACAAGGTATTAAAATACACCTTTTGTTGAACCTCTCCACAATAACATATAAATAGTCATGTCCCTTTCTAGATTTTGGCAATCCCCCAACAAAGTCCATGGAAACACTTTCCCAAGGACGTGAAGGAACTGGTAGTGGAGTGTACAAGCCTAATTTTCTATTGTTGGGCTTGCTTTTAGCACACATGGTACACCCTCTTACATATTTAGAAATTGTTTCATGCATTTTTGGCCAATAGAAGTGTCTTTGTAGTTGTGCAACTGTTTTGATTACACCAAAATGACTTGATAACAGGGAAGTATGTGCCTCCCTAATTATATTAATTCTCTCTATTTATGGAATGCATAGCTTTACCAAATGATACAAGAGTTGGTCCTTAATATAGTAATCCAATTCCTCCATCTTTTTGCCATTACTTAAAGCTGCATATACATCTTTAAAATCTATAACGTGAGCATATTGTTCAATGTAGCTTTCATGCATTACTGAGTTATGCTTAAGTATAGTAGATGCATTTATGATTGGTCTGGACAACATATCTGCAACTTTATTGTGTATGCCCTTTTTATATCTGATGACCAAATGAAACTGTTGTATGAAACCCATCCACCTATAGTTTCTTGATTGCTGCAACTTAGTTTGTGAGTGTAAATATTGAAGTGGTTGATGATCAGTATGTATAACTGTTTCTTTGCCCATTAAGTAATGTTTCCACTTTTTCACACTTTGGACTAATGCGTACAATTCTTTATCATATGTAGGATAATTAACTACTATAGAATTAAAAGTCTCAAAATGGTAGCATATGGGTTTACCATGTTGCATCAACACTGCTCCCATGGCATAATAATTGGCATCTGTTTTGATCCCAAATGGTCGTTGAAGATTTGGCAATGCTAGTACTAGTGTTGTACTAATTTTTTCTTTCAAGGTGTCGAAGGATTTCTGCTATTTGCCTCCCCACTGAAACACCTTATTCAATCCTGTCAAAGCATGTAAGGGAACTACACTTAAGGAAACGTTAGCAATAAACTTTCTCCAATATTGTGCTGCCCCTAGGAAGCTTCTAACTTCTATAGTAGACATGGGTTTAAGCTAGTTTACAATGACTGCAACCTTAGAGGGATCTATCTTCAGTTTGCCACCCCCTACAATATGACCCAAGTAATTCAAAGATGTTCTACCAAATTCACATTTTGATAATTTAACACAGAGATTTTCTTGCTTCAAAACATCTAGAGTCTGCTTTACATGCTTTAAATGTTCTTCCCATGTTTTACTGAATACAAGAATTTCATCTAGATATACAATTAGAAAATCATCAATAAAAGGCCTGATTACATCATTCATTACTCTCATGAAAATGGCAGGAGCATTAGTTAAGCCAAAAGGCATAACTAGCCATTCATATAGCCCTTGCTTTGTTTTGAAAGTAGTCTTCCATGCATCTTGCTCTACTACTCTGACCTGATGGTAACCACTACGTAGGTCCAACTTGGAAAAGCAAACATCCTCTTTAGCTGATCCAATAGATCATAAATGCGAGTAAGCGTATAACAATTCTTGATCATTATTTTGTTCAGTGCTTCGTAATCAATGCACATCCTCCACGAACCATCCTTCTTTCTCACCAACACTATTTAGGATCCACATGGCAATGTGCTTGGTCTTATGAACCCTTTCTCGAGTAGCTCCTGTACCTGCTTCTTGATTTCTACATTCTCTAAAGCAGATAACCTGTACATTCCGATGTTGGGCAATGGGGCATCTTGCTGCAAATTAATATCATGTACAATTTCCCTTTTTGGTGGCAGACTTGTAGGTTCTTGAAATAAGATATCATACTCTGAAACAACCTTTTCTAAATCATCTTTTTGTTTAGCATCACAGCCCTCAAATACATTGGTTTTTTCAGGTTTCTTTTCCTTTACAACCATCAGTAAAAATTGCTTACATGAATTTACAATCCTCTTCATTTGCCCTGAGTTTATGAGAGTATAATTATTTTTGAGTTTGTGAGCTCTTACAATAAATTCTATTCTCTCTTTGACAAGTTGATAATTATTTTCTGCTCTATAGAAAATTCCTTTTCTATCATACAAGTAAGGACTTCCTAAAACAATTCCACATAATATATCTAAGGGATTACATCCAACTCAACCTCATCTACAAATGCTAAACCAATGGCAAACCTAAGTTTACATTGTCTAGTCACTTGTAGCTTTGCTTTATCACATAACCAACCCAATGGATATGGCTTCTTGTTAGGTGTGGTTAGTAATCCCAGTTTCTTTACAATTGCTTTAGAAATTAAGTTCAGTTATGAGCCACTATCAAAAAAAACATCAATCTTTTGATGTTTGGAAATAACTCTAATATGAAAAAATCATGTCTTCTTCTCTCATTTTCTTCACTATCAATAGTTTGGGCAAAATTACGAGAAGATGCTTCAAAAGTTTTACCTTGTATACCTATGGCTGTGACGGTTGTTTCATCACTTAATTCTAACCCCAAATCTCTCTTAACATTAGCAGCAACCTTCTTCTTCTTGCCATCAAACTTCTTGGGTTTCAACACCGGATGCAAAGACCAGTAATGTTCATCATCATGTCCATCCTTCTTGTAGTGAGTGCATGAAGGTTTGGTCTTTTGTACAGCATTGGCCTTCCTCTCTTTCCATTTCTGCTTCCTCTTTTCCTTGTTCTTGCTTGCAGTGGGTTTTGATGATCCCTCAATCTCTGGGTTCACATTCTTGCCTCTAGCCTCTAGATGGGTAGCCTGAACAGATACCTCATCTGTGCTAGTAGGGTTAAACATGAGAATGGTATGTCTCAAATAACTATGTAGGCCACCTATATACTTCAACGAAGTTTCAAGTGAGTCTAAAGAAATGGATAGAATGAAAGCTCTTTTTCTAAATTCTTGAGTGTAGCTTTGTACACTTTTCCCTTTTAATTAGCAAAGAGTTTGCCAGCTCAATATAGCTTGTTGCATATAAGCTAGCGGATAAAATTGTTTTTTAATTGCAGAAACAAATTCACTCTAGACAGAAAGAAATTTACCATGCTTCTTCAAGTCAGCTTGTGTCCTTCCTTCCCACCATAGCAAGCAGTTCCTCCAAGGCGTAGGCTAGCCAACTGAATTTTACTCTTGTATGAATCAATATTTTGCACCCTGCAATACATATCAATTTGTCTGATCCAGTTATCTAGCTTCTCTGCATTCAAATCTCCATCATAAATAGGCAAATCAAATTTAACATCTAATTTAATTAAATATGTTTTCCTCTTTTTATTTTCAGGGCTATCAGGAGGTGTGGACAGAGGAACCTCTTTTCCTTTCCCTTTGCCCTCAGAATGGCCATATATAGGAGATTCTTTTGTTCCTTTTTCTTGTTTTGAAGTGGAAGAATATTCACTTCGACCTTTCTTAAATTCTCTATACATTTCTTCTACCATGGCTCTCATGGTCATGAAACTATCCATGAACTAAGAGTCTGATTCCAAGGGAATTTCTTCTAACATTTTCCTCTTAGGATAGACTCTACCAATTTCTAGGTTAGTTTCACCCAATCCTCCTTCTCCTAATTTAAGCTTTGATACCACTTGTTCTGATAATGAGATCTAAGATAATTGATAAGTTATTAGATACCTATGTGCATGGATTAGTCTATGTCATTATATGCAATGGATCGATAAGATTGTGAAATGCACAGACAATGAAGCAGTAAAAAAACATAATAGATAACACATGACACATCAAATTTAATAAGGAGTTCACCCAATACTCCTAGGCTACATCTCCTGGTCCAGCCTTCAGTGGTGGCCTCTCTATTATGTCTTCAAGCAAAGTTTTGTTTACAACAGTGAGCTCAATTTGAGCCTCACACCAAACAGAAATACAATAACAAGAGCTTACTTGAACCTCTCAAGTTCTCTATGAGTACACAGACTCCCTTAATTCTCTCTATCCTAAACTCTGTCTCGGCATTTTCCTGAATATTGCGCTCTCCCTTATGCTCTCTATCTGTGGCTTTTAAGGCCAACTGCACTAACTGTTCATTTCATATCCTCGGATCTCAGTCTCCCCGACCTCTTGCTCACTTCGAATCCCTTTTACAACGTTATGTAGTCATTTCTTAACGCCAAAAGAGGAGGTGGCCACCATTTCTATAACGTAAGAATGCCTCGGGCCTCTAGAACCTTTGAAACTACCGCGCTCTGTTCCCACAGTGAAAATGCATTTGCACAGAGAAATTTCGTTAACATCCAATATATCAGACTTTAAAAGTCCTTAAATATGCTTCATTCCCCTAATGGGTCCATTCACCAGTCGCTATCGCATATCGGAACAGCTCGGTCCCTTTGTGTTTTGGAAATATAACAAAATCATGAAAATACATTAAAATGGCTTTGTTACGGACTTGAAATTATATCAAGTTTCCTCTATACTGTTATCACATCCAGTTGTCGCCTGGTGTGTTCATATCATCCCTCTATATAGTTCCGATGTGATGCGGCGATGTGATATATCACAATTGCTCATCGCAATAACCCTTTGGTCGTTATAGCACTTCTGTAATCCCCCGATAGTGATCCGGCAATGTAATATGGGTCGTCGATCTATGCGCTTGATCAACGGTCCAGATTAACTCCGCCAATCGCCGTCGCATGCCTTATGTGGATCCCACCAATTCCGATGTCACAAGTCTCATGTGGATCCCACCGGTCTCTACCAAAGGTCACCACCAACTGTGATTTTCGATAAGATCTGGATCGTTGATCGGCCAGATTGGATGGCTACTATGCCTCACTTGCTCTAGCTTCAATTACTCTATTTTATTCACGATTTCACGGGTTTTGGGCCTTCCGATAGTGTTTCTCTTCATTCTGAAGGGCTTCTCCGCCATGCTAAAAGCATCCCTTTTGTGATATTTTTTATCCTTTAAACGATTTTGGCCTTGGGCACGATTTTTTCAAAAGTTTCATGAAGACTTAGAGGGCACTCTTGGATCTATTTGGATCAAAAATCCCTCTATTAGGTTAAGAAGAAATAGAAACAAAAGAATTTTATTTACCTCGATGTTTGGGTGGCTAATCCAACCCTTTTCTTGGCATTTTCTAGTATTTAATCTTCAAGATTAATTTGTTGAAGAGCTTGTGTCATTTGATCGACAATATTCCTCATGGATAATCTTTCTAGATGATACCCTTTATTGCAATAGCTACATTTGGACCTCTCCTTCTTTGATTTACCAGATTTGGAGTTAGAAGAATCCTTAATGGATTTGACTTTTGTTCCTTATTTTTGATCAAGTTCATCTTTTCCTTTTGACTTTCACTTTTTTTAACGTTTTTTATGCCAATTTCCTATACTGAAAGCGCATGGAATTTGAAATTCTTAAAAACACCCATTTTTATGATCTTATATCTCTTTTGTACGAGTGATTCAATGAACGCATCCATAGGAGGCAATTGTTGTATTTATTTAATTATTAGTCTTGAATTATCAAAGCAGGAAATGAAGACCTAGATTCAAGAGAATAGAGAGGATTAGATGCTCCTTATTCTTTTTTATTAACATGACTTCATTTTTAGCAACACAAGTTTAAAATTTGTGAAAAAATATTTCACAATGACAAAATTATTTGGTCTCAACAAGTTGAGATCATTCTCTAGTTGTTGTCCTTTTAGTATGTCTTGCTTCATGAACAAACCCTTCAATATGGTCTAAAATTCATTGGGTGTGGAAGAAAATTCTACATGGAAGAGTATATCCATAGATATGGAAAAGAATAATATCCCAAATTATTTTTAAATCATGTTAAATACCTTACCTTCTCAACTATGGAATCAGGATTTGGTAACATACCCATAACCCTAATGCTTGATTAAGGATGCAGGGTATTAAGGCCTGACCTCTAAGATTACTTCATGGAAGTGAGGTTGTTGAAATTCCTCTTATTTTAACCACCTAAAAACTCATTTATGATACCACCGTCATCTTTTGTACGATGAGAGCTTCCCAACAATATAATTTTCATCTCAATCCAAGGTCTGGACATAAATTTATGTCCATTGAAAATATTCCCTCCAAGTGCCACATTAGCATCCATACCATTTCTATGTGGTAGACACCTTATCGGGACATATCCCTATCTATGCCACATCAATTTCCACCTCAATTGTCACATCATCAATTTTGCACACTATAAACAACATTATTCCATGTTAAGACATCCTTGCTGCATCATCATATCTGACAACATGCCACATCACCTAAGACATGTATTTCTATTAGATAGACCTACCACATCCAAACCGTATCAAGTTCTACCAGTATTGAGAGGAAACCTCAATAGCTAATATCCTAACCTACCATCAAAACCTTATTGGATTCTACTAGTATTGAGGGGAAACCTCAATAGCTAATGTCCTAACATGTTGATACTCAATAGCTTCATATCATGCCCTTAACATCTCATCCAGTAACAAAATGTTCTCTGATAGTTAACATATATTATTGGGATCCATTAGTATTAGAAGTATGTATGACAAGATATGGATCCTATTCCTTGTTCTCCTGATACCCGATATCCTAACACCCAATAGTTGATATCTCAATAACTAATAGTTATGCATAATTATACCATACACCATGTGTCATGGTTCCTGAAAGACATGACATCAATGTAAACTCCTTATCGAATTTATCACTTAGCTCATCCATTTTCACATATATAGTTTTGTTTTATTCCCTTTTACTTTCTTTTTGGTGGGGCACTATCCAGTATAATGACCATATTTGTGACATGAAAAGGACTTGAATTTTCTCATGTCCCTCTCTTTATCTCCCTATGAAGGTCCTCCTTCACTTCAGTTTTGTTTGGATTTACCCTTTACCTTCTTTTCTTTTCCAACAAGAGACTCATCTCCACCTTTACATTGTCCATTAGATATCAAGCTCTCATGAATCTACTTTTGGGTGAAGTCATATCACAACCTGGTCTAATTAGGAAGCTTGTCTCTAGCAAGGATACCTATTGCAAAAGGTAGCCCATTACTTGGTACAACCATGTAAGGATATCTTAACAAGTTAATCCTCGTCCACAACTTCCCAAATACTTTTAATTTCATCTTTAACCTACTAAATTATTGTGAATTATGAGGCTACAGTTTCAAACCCATTAACTTTAATATTACTTAGCTTTTCTCTTAACACCATATTTTTATTTTGGTTTTACCTTTTTTACATATTTACTAAGGTTGTCCACCTTTGATGAGTCTTTTTTATGCCTTATGTTGTGAGGGATCATGTGATCCTTCATAATATCAAATATGGTCCTTATAGCCTTCAAATATTTAAGATTGTGTTCAATTGCTTGTGTAGGATCCGTAGGAACTTGGATCTCTTTTCTAGAAAATTCCCAAAGGTTATTTTCCATCAAAAAATGGTGATCCTATGATTCCATAGAATAATTTTTTCACCCCCCTCCAACCTATCTTCAAGTCACATACTTGATGATGTCATCTCACAAGATCAATTTCCGTCAAAAACCCCTTGGTGCAAAATAAAAATGATGCTGCAAAAATATAAAAATGTTGTTATTTCAAACCCCTATCCACTGATATTCCTTCACATATTTTGATCAATTCTCTAGTATGATATTAATTTTCTAAGTGTCAATCATATTTTCTACCTCATCTACTTATTTTATGCCCAAAATGTTTCTTTTACTAGTAAATAAAATTTAATTTCTAAAAGTTACAAATAACAATACTTGGCACTTTTAACAACAATTTTATAGTGGAAACAAAAAAAAAAATAACTCGCAAAATGAGAGAGAAAAACAATGAAATGTTACCCTCCAACCTCTCACCATAATCAATTGACTCAGAGAAATCATCGGGCTCCCTAACCAAGGAAAATGGCCCATAGAAAGTACAAATAAACTATATAGAAATCTAAATAATTTTCTAGCAGAAATTTAAGCCTCCCAATCACTTGTGTGACCATCCTTTAGCCTTATGTGCATCCCAAATGTGGCCCGATCTACTAGGCACTTCCCATGTGCAAGTTCTCTGTTAGTTTTCTTATTGCTGAAAAAAATTTCCTGCTATTTTTTCTTCTCCCCTCAGCCTTGTGACTCACAAAACTATGTAATTCAAAAAATATTTCTCTCAAATTTCTCACTCTCACCTGAGTAGCTACAATATGATACGTTTCTTCATCCTCTTTCTCAGGCTCCTTTTGTAATTCTCCAAGTCCAAATCCCTAATATCCAAAGTGATTGAGGGATAGGTTTAAATCGTAGATTACTTATATCAATGTTGGAGATTAGATCTAAGTCACTTAAACAATTAAATATTTATCCTTAGCTAAAACATCAGCCTAAGATTACATTAATCATTTTAATTTATCAATGTACTTTTCCTAAGGTAAACTTATGTAGGATATCATATTAGTTTCTCTTATTGAACAACCACCTAAAGGGGATTTCACTTCCACATGCTAAGACACCAAGCCTATGTGGGAGACCTTCCAATGCTACAAAAATAAACATGCTTGTCATAGTTGGTATGGCTAATGACCCATTCCAATGCCTTGATACAAGGGAGCATTAATGCCCTTGTTTCAACCAAACATCACCTAAAATATTTGATGTTTAGAAAAACCAAATCATCCATATTGTTGAAAGAAAGGTTTCTATGTGGTGTAGTATCAAGTTAATCCTCATTATTTATTTCCATGAAGAGGGAATTCCAACCTAGTACAAGGAATTTTGGACTGGTGCTAGCCTTGGTATCCCCATATAGTGGTGCATGTGTAAATAATTTGCTTAGAGGCAATGAGATGACTGATTTGATAATTTTCACTAGTTGTGGCTCTACCTTTTATGTTAACATTAGACTGGATGCCTTTTTTGGTGCCTTTCCTATTCCCTTTAGTTTCTTTGGGTATTTTCAAACTAGACCTCTTCTTGAAGATATTTTATTTGCAATGATCGATATTCAAAGTTAAAAATCAATATTTATTGTTCAAAAACTAATTCAACCAAAAATAAGGGTATCACTGCAAAATTAATAGAACCTAAGCATGTTTGGTATTAATGAAACTAAAATTAATGAAAGAATACTAGTGATATGGTAGAAAACTTATGTCAAACCAAGAATTTCACTCCATATAGTTGATAATTGATTACAAATTACTTTTAGGGTGTAATGATTATGCCACTTATCATCCAAACACACAAAAATGTGAGTGTTTATTGTATGGATGTAGATTTAAGGAGTGAGGATGGAATATAGGAATCTAAAAGGAATTAAATCCTAATCACAATCATTAGGTTTGCTAAATATTAAGGTTTAAATGTAGCCCTGCATGTTACATTCACCATTACAGGAAAATCTAGTGCATTAAGGGCATGCAAAAGGTTTTCTTCTAACCATTTTCATACTTGTGAAAAACATCTTTTTGTCACATTTTATTGCATTCATCAATGTCAAATGGAAAAATATAACTTATATTTTTTCCACACATTTTCATAAACCTTCAAAATTATATTCTATAAAATAGAATGACATGATTTATTATGTTCATCAAACCTCGATGGGTAGGCACATCATTACTATCCCAAAGCCTTATCCTAAGCTTTCAAACCCTACCTCGAAGATATTATTTAGGGAATGTTTCTTTTCCAATATGGATGAATGCAAACACACCCCATCCTAACGCCAAACCCAACCAGAGTTAGAAGGTGGTGGTTACTTTGTTGACCCAACTCCCAAGGTACAATTATGGGAATACGAGCTAATTTTTTTCAGTTTTTTTCCAGCTTTTCTAGAATTTCAAATAAATGCAATCATTATGTTCATCTTTTCGATATGGTTCCAATGATATAAAATTTTCCTCAATCTGACTTACAGGTCAAAAGTTATGGCCCTTCAAAGAGTGACCATTTACACCTTGCCATGTTAGCATGACACCTAAGTGGCACCTGATGCGTCCACATGGCACTTGATGCACCCATGTGGGGAACCCACGTGGTACCATATGTACCCATGTATTTTCCCACATGGTAAGCACAAATCCCAAGGAAGTTTATGGTTGGCATCCTTTCGTGTGTGGTTGCTTATCAATAGGAAGCCTGACCCCCAACCTCTAACCTAGGTCGGGGTTGACCTCAATCCGGTTGGTACTATAATATAGAGGGTCAGACAAGTTTGTCCCCCTACATTTGTACCCCAACTCACTAATCCCCCTGACCACTCGACCTGTGGATGCAAAGAACCAGGTGGGCTTATCGTAGGTCGGGCCTTCTAGGTTGACCTCCCGACCTCTCACTTGCAGTCCAAAAAAGTGCAATTTTTTTTGCAATTTTTAACACCTTAAAAGTGCTGGAAATTTTCTAATTATTACAAGTTTTCAAGCACTACCTCCAACACTTAATGGCTAATAGATACATAAGTAATTTAAGGCTAAACTTAAGATATACTAAATCATATGCATGATATCAATTTAACAACATTTCTAAGTGCATTAACTCCCAAAATACAAAGAGTTGTAACAAATCAATAACAGAGAAGAAAAATGCTCTTCATGGTTCATGCATGATAGATGCAACCATAGGGTATGGAATTCAATACTTCCTTCCCTTCAATGATGAATGTACCCAATTGCATGCAATAAATCTGTGAAGACTATTCAACAAACTAAGCATGCATTCAACACAAGATTTCAAATATTTCCACATTATTTATTAACATTGTTAAGCACTCATTTATTCCAATGCAGCTTACATTTCCATAATAAATAATCCCTACAACCAATATGTTAGTGTAAACCATGCATTATATACATCCATATTTTCACATCTTCATGTAGCTTGAAATTTACATAGTAACTATGCACCGTCCTATAATTTACTCAAAACCATATCACTAAGATAAGGAATATTGAATGTTAGTCACTACAAGAACTAGGTTAGTTTGGCCACATGTTGCTCCAACACCTTTTACACAATGATAACAACTCATTGGTCATGGCATAAGATAAAGAAATCATGAACTATGCCATCGATAAACACCATTTTCAAACCAGCGATGAAAATAGGCATATATGTATATAAATTATTCGCTTCTTAGGAACATAATATATACTCATCTCAAAACTAATTGGAAACTAAGTCTAGGAATATGACTCTCCACCTAACCATAGATAAATATAGCCAAGCCTCACTTGTAATTGTCACCGCCAAGCCAGATTCCAGAATTTGAGGGATCGTTTGCTTCAAGGATTACAAACATCCATCGGATAAAAAAGGGACTCCAAAAATTCAACCACCTCCACCCACTAGTTGAATTGAAACCATTAAAACACATAGGGATTCTAGAGACTAACAATCTCCAACCTTCAAAACATAACATAGTGGTTCCACTCAAGGTACGGATTCCAAAACCCACGATAAAATAAAAATACATCAAAAATCTTCCATAAATCCCCTAGGAATTTTCCAGAATCAATTCCTCCACATCATCCCTTTGGGATTTCCTGAGAAGCACCATCTCCACCCTCCAGGCCACTAGGGACTCGAAAGGCAATCAATTCCTCACTTGGTGATCTCTTCCAACTCCTTAGCCAACGAAAACTTCATTCCTTTTTTTTGTTCTCCCTTTCTTCGTAATTTGAATTTCTTTATCTTTGTTGGTGTCCCCTGTGTTCTCTCTTTTTCTAGCTCGAAAAATTTAACCCATAAATCCCCTCTAATGTTGTTAAAATGTCTTTTATTATTTTTCTTGTGTCTCTCAATTTCCTCATCAAAAATTCTTGTGTATCTCTTCATATTCCTCAATTGAATTTTCTACATATTAATATATTTCTAGCAATTAATCACCCCAACCCTCTGAAATTTGTGTCCCATTACTCATCCCATTTTATTTTTATTAAAACGTTTACATTACATGCATAAATATTACTACTTTGGGGTTGTCACAAACCCCTCCCCATTGGGGGAACATCATCCTTGGTGTTCTTATTCCATATGCAAAACCAAAAGCATGCTTAAAACAAAAAAAAATACAGTTTATGGAGCTTTATACACACAACTTTCTATAATATTTACAATATTCTATCCATTTGCTTCAACCAACAACCAAAAGATATGATAAAAATCAAGTTATAATTCAACCATATTCCAATGGTCCTATTTGCAGCCTTTGGAAGCTTGGATGAGTCCATCCCAAATTAGATTTTTGTTTTCCTTGGAGTGTTCCCTACCTCCCATATCCAACATTTTAATCCTTACTCTCCTTGTTTCTTCAATGAACAATTCTCAGCTCATTGTTTCCTAGGCACACCCCTAATGTGCTTTTCATTGCTAACTAACTATACTAATTACCAAAAACAAGTTAATTTCTTGGCCTTCCCTTCTTTGCTTCCTAGTCCCTTTGGAAATTCGTACATCCTTTTCATTGCAGACACTCACCTTCCAAGTTCAAGCATCCCCTTCTCTACTTCCCAGTTCTAAGTGTTATCCATTCCTTGGCCGAGTTTCCTCACAATGAAAATTCCCAAAACCAAGGCATTTCCTTACCTCAAAACCATCATAACAGTCATAGCAAGCGTATGGAAAGCAATGGACACTATTGGGTACCAACTTCCCATAATGGCCCTATTCCTAAAGTACTTTCCCAACATATTGTTGCATGCTCTAATTTCCTTTTACTGTTATTCCTAACACTCTTGCATCCAACTCCAACCACCCATACAAAGAAATTTCTAAACTTTCCTACATCAAAGCACATAAATTTTCCATTAAATTCACATAAGAGATTATAATAAACTGAAATCATACCTCATGAGTAGCTCATCAATGAGGTCACATTTACAATTCCATTTGGTTCCTATCACAAGTCAAATTAGCTGCTCGATCAAATCATCATGTACACGAATATCACACTTAGTTAGCTCAAAACCCAATCATCATAAATCAAATTATGTTCATAATATATAAATTAAAAAAAAAAAGCTAAATGAAATATTGATACTCATCTTAATTTGTTCTTTTCTTCTTCCTTTATACACACTAGACTAGTTTTCCAACCATTATCATCTAGTTTCCTTTGCTCGTTTCATACATACACTGGATCAATTTCCAAACCAAACAAGCACCTAGTGCCTTCTCTTCTCTTCCATATGCAGGATCAGTTGCCTAAGGCAATAAGGGAATCTAGAGGCGCACCTCCACCCAATCATCAAGGGAATCCAAAGGCTCCCTCCACCCCGTGATGAATATATATATATATATATATATATATATATATATATATATATATATATATATATATATATAGATATATAAGCCCATTTTCTACCCCATAAGTATGGACACTACCAAACCAGGTATTATTTTGTCATCATAATATTATTGTTGGGAATTCAAAGGCTACCCCACCTCCATCCAAGTATTTTTTCATCCTAATGATGAACCACAGTGGTGGGTTCTAAACGTCATTAAAACATTTATGAATGTGATGGTTTTGGAAATAAAATTACAACAAGTACCATACATGTCTACCCCAAACACATTACACCTTATAATGTAAAACATAGCACAATACATGAAGATATAACACAGTTCCACATATACATAACATATGCACTTATACACATGACTCAAAACATTGCAAAATAGAATCCAGAGACCACACCATCTCTATTTATGTGAACTAGGCAGTATTGCCTCTCGTGTATTTGCCGCTCTTCACCGCGAGCATCCACAACCCAAATCCAGGATTTGTCGCATTTTCTCAATTATCCATGCTTGTCCCAACATGCTACAGATCACACTACTTCCATTTTGTTTATATATCCTTCAACATTCACTATCCATATTATAAACAAGGGAATAATGTCAAAACCATATTCACATGATATTAAAATCATAGATCCACTTGGGCTACTATTCTCACTTGATTCCTCATAAAACCAGAAACCTTTTTATGCCATTCACATCTACACTAAATAAATAAAAATAGTCATTCTTCTACAAGAATGACCCCTAACAACCTTGACAGACAATGGAATTTTCATATACATATGTACTCATCAACATAATCATGTGTACAACACATAATTACATGTGTCCATAAATTCAAGGTTAAGAGAACTTCCTTTATTCGTGCAAAGCATGTCCAACATTGAAAACAACAATTCCCAACTTGGGCAAGGTGTTTGTTACCTCAAGCTCATTCATTTTACCTTTTCTTGTTTCCATTTTTCATGGTTGTCTTACCACTATCCATTTATCCCTTATGGACTCAACTAGCCCAACCAGTTGTCATATTTTTCTTTCCTGCCTCCGCCTGCCTTTATTCATGCACTAGGATTTTTCCAAGTATTTACATTACTTGTTGGGTTCCACTCATCTCTTCTCGAGCTCCCTTAGTTTTCCTCTTTCCCCAACAAAGTCCTAGGACTCCCAAAACATAGAAGGAAAGAATGAGAAGAAAAAAAATGAAGGAAATATAGCAAACCAAACACTAATTCAACATCATAAACAAAGTGGCATGGCCATGAACCAATAAACAGTCAAAAAATGTCATACCTAACATAAATCCAATAGAGGAACACAAAATATCAATTTATCAACAAACATACCCATTCAACCCCATGAGTTTCAGTGTTTTCAGTATTTCACGAATAAAACTTAGTCTTATCCTTCTTCAAGATTTCATGCTATCCCTTTTAAACTTGCACTTCCCTTCCAATTTCTTTCAAAAGGGGTCCTTCCATACTTATCAATGTGTATTGAGGGAAAGCCTCCTCCTTTTCCTATCTTGCAGTAGTGAACTTTGTTGTCTCAAATGCTTGAGGACTCTTTCCAACTGCCCCTATTTTTGTTGTGCTAAAATTCATAATACGTTGACATTCACACACAATTTTAGTGCATTAATAAATAAATAATGTATACCAATTTCTTTTCCATGTTTCACCAAGCACACTGCCCTACAATTGAACACATATATCAATTTACATGTCAGCCACATGTCTCAAAATCCATGACATAAATAAGCATATTTGATCTCAAAATAAATTTTTAGAAACCAAAATTGTTGCATGCACATGCGCATGCACATATCATCTCTCAAAGGATTTCAATTCTAGTAACAAATCTAGCTATAATTGGAAAATAACTATTATGCCCAAACCAACATCATTAATTTCATTTGACCTCTTGTACTGAGACCAAACAACAATTTAAATTCATTGCTTATGCCAAGGCTAGAAATCAAGGCATCTACAACCTTAAGAGAATTAAATAGAAACAATTTATCATACTATCATTAGCTCATGCCTTCACTCATTACTTTTCATATTTATGAAATGTGTCAAGCATGTGCAGAAACTCTCACAATTAAAGCATGCATGAAGTTACTTAATCACATTTCCAAACCCAACACCTACTAGCAAAGTAGGAAATCAACCTAATGTTGAGCTCTGAATATGTCATATCATTCAGTATATAAAGTTTCCATTCATAAGTTGTATTCCCTAATTTATGACACTTTCCATAACAATTATACCACCAACTTTTACTAAATGTACCTCTTTTACCTTGTGGTTAATTATGATGGATTTCTTATCTTTTTAATCATTAAATGTGTTTTTAACATGGTTTTATCAATGATGGTTTACTAATGTGGTTATGTGGCCAAGAAGCATGTTCGAATATGAAAATTTCTATTTCTCTACCAGCTCAGTAACAATTTTGAAGTTCAGTGCTTAGTTCAGTACCGATTCTGCAGTTCGGTACTCTTCTGCACTTGCATGAATGATGAAAAAATTCAAAATTATAAAATATGTTTTTATTTTCCCTAGCATGGTAAATTAGGTTCCACATGGACCTAATATGATGGTACAAGCATTGGAATATAACCAGCTCACACGTGTTGGATCCTAGCACATGATTTAAGCTAAAGCCAAAAATAGGTAACAATTTTGAAATTTCCATGTTCTTCCTCGATTTTAGTGCATACACTGGCGAATCTCAGGAATATGGAAAATGGGTTTTTGAGAAAAATATAAATTTACTTAGATATCAAGTCGTTTCCAAAAGTTTCATACGGTTTAAAAGTTACATATGGCTCTTCAAAGTCGATTTGTACAAAATTTATGCAGAACCCGGATTGGAAAAATTATCTAAGCCATCAACTTCATGCACGATTTACAAGGCCATGGAATTGAATTAGGAAATTCCAAGAGAGGTTTTTCTTGAAAGTATGGAAAATTAGGCTTCATAAATACAGATATCCAAAGTACAAGACAATTTAGAATATAAATGAGGATCTTTAAGCCCAATTTGTAAAAAATGCACAATTTTATGAGATTTCCAAATCATGCCCAAATTTGGGGAAAATGTAAAATCAATCATCTTAACTATATGGAGAACGAATATCACTTATTTTAAGAGTCTAAAAATCATCATGTAATATCTCATATGTATTTTGGGGATCAAAATCACCCAATCTTGTGTTGTAAAATCTCCATTTACTATTTTAAATGTAACTTCTAGTCAAGTAGATCAGAGATTGGGGGATTGGTTTTGATCCACCCAAATCTCTTTTTGTATAAATATTCAAGTTCATAATAGATCTGGGAGGTTGGAAATTTTTTCTTGTAAAAGGCCTTGGCATCGATAGTAGGTTAAAAGCTTAATCATGGCAACAAACTTGAGTGTTGCCTCTATGTAACAATGTTGATTTTTCCTTAATAAAATGTTGCTAATTCTCTAACTTTCATGACTCTTCTTAGTATTTTGACATTTTAGGTTTGGTTAAATTGTAGATCTAGTAGCTTATTGATCTCAGTATTCTATTTTCATATTGTTTTATAGTTTTTAAACTCCTTTGAAATGTTTTATATCTTTATTTCTATTATACTTTTTTTCTTTATTATATAAAGCTAGTCTAGTTTGGATCTAATTAGTTTTCATTATTTTGATTTGTTTTCTTGTACCATATGAGTCGATCCACTACAACAAAGAATCATTGAAGGTTAAATACATCAATGAGGTACTATTGTAAATTTGTATGAACACCCTCATGCGTGAAAGATTGCAACTTAGATCCTTTATAGCATTAGTTGTTCCACACCTAGTATTTTGATTCCCTTACTGTTAACTTTTAGTCATTTGATTATATATTCACTACAAGAATTCATTGAAGGATATTGAAACCTTAGCAATCTCTTCACGATAGATCACATGAACATCCAAGTATGAAAGATTGTGATCCAGAATCCTTATAGAACTAAGTTGTTTTATCTCCTAGTGATAGGCCTTGTGATGATTTTCCATTTGATTTTATTTGTCCCAAAGTATGCTTCACCAAAATTAGTTGTTAGCATAAGATATAGTAAGCTCTAATCCTACATTTCCTATGCTTGCATCTCTAAGTCGGACGATCCCAGATTCAATAACTAAATGGTGGAATTATAATATATATAATTTTACCAACACCTACCCTTTACCTTCACATTACTACAATCAATACAGGCGAGAAACCATTAGTCTCATTACTCTTCCAGTAGATTTTTGAGTCCTTTGTCCACAAATTCTAAACAAGACCTTTGAATACAGAGTATATCATCTATATCACAAACCAATCAATCACGTGATTAGAATCTTATACATATATTTTAAGTAAAGAAACATGGAAAACACCATGGATATTATCTTATGGAGATAAGGACAACATATAGGCCATTGATCCTATCCTTTCAAGTATATCAAAAGGCCCATAAAGCTATGGTGGCAACTTGGCATATGACCTAATCCTCAAGGATCTTTTCTTGGTTTTAATTATCAAGTAAACATGCTCTCCAATTTGAAATTTTTTATGCACCCTATGCTGATCCGCATAACCCTTTTTCCTATCATTTTCTATCTTTAAATTCTACTTAATGATCTACATTCAGTGCTCCATTTCTTCTAGCATATTAAACCCAATAAGGAATTTTTTAACCATATCCCTCCAGCTAATAGGAGTATTATAAATCCTTCCATAAAATGCCTCAAATGGGCTCATCTTTATAGATTCCTAGTGCCCAATGTTGCATGTAAACTCTGCAAGTGGAAGATACTCTTCCCACTTCTTTTGTTGGTGCATTACATACATCCTTAACATGTATTATAGGATTCTATTTGTCCTCTCTCTTTTCCATCTATCTATGGATGATAAGTTGTACTAAAGGCCAATTTTGTCCCTAATTCTTCAAACAATTCTTTTCCAAAACTTGGAAGTAAACTTGCAATCTCTATCTGAAATAATTTTCTTGTTAACTCCATGTAACCTCAAAATCTCTTTTATGAAGATTTGATCGACTTCACTTGTTGAATTGGTGGATTTAACTACTAAAATGTTAGCCACCTTGCTCAACTTGTCAATCACCACCATAATTGCAACATGCTACCTTTGTCTCTATAATTATGAGAAGCTTTGTAGTATGATTGCATTCATCTCATCTTGTCTCTCCTAAGCCTTTACAAACCTTTCATTATCTTCTTTGAAGCTTCGTATTTCAACCTTTAGGCCTCCAAAGGTATCCATCTAGTCATGATATTTTGCCCCTCCCCCTTGGCCAACTGATCTCTATTCTTCATTTTCCCTCACTTCTTCATACCCACTCAGTGACTGATCAAAGTTGTATTATACCATTCTTGTCCTCATTTCTTTTTTCTTTCACTATCTTGTGCTTCTTGTGATGTGTTTTCATTAACATGCGATTGTTAGATACATGATAATACAAATAAATAAAAAATCATGCCATGAGCTTGCTTTTGTAGAGTTGTTATAATAAGGCCAATTGTAACAAACAACCATGTTAGCACCCATGTACATGCATGCATCATCAACAAAATACATTTGTTAACAAAAATTGTTAGTTCCTCGATAATTGTAAAAACATATCGATCGGACATGCAATCAATTAATTTTAGATAAACCTTTAGTGCCAAATTTTTTGTCTTCTTACTTACCCATGATAGAGCCCATCCATACTATGTGTTGAACCTGGATGCTTTGATACCACTAGAAAACACACCCACTCCTAACCCAAACCCAACTAGAGTTAGAAGGTGGTGGTTACTCTACTGACCCAACTCCCAAGGTACAGTTATGGGAACGAGACCTATTTTGTTTTACTTTTTCAGCTTTTCAAGAATTTCAAATAAGCAACACCTTTTTTTTTTTTTTTCAAGACGATTTCAATGATATAAATTCCATCTCAGTCCAACTTACGAATCAAAAGTTATGTCCCTTCAAATATTGGTCATTTATACATTTCCACATCAACATGACACCCAAGTGGCACTTGATGCACCCACATAGAATACCCACATGGAACCTGATGCACCCATGTGGTACCTGACGTACCCATGTAGTAGCCCACATAGCAAGCATGAACCCCCAGGAATGTCTTGGATAGCCTACATTCGTGATGTAATTACTTAACAATAGGCAACCCAACCCCAGACCTTTGACCTAGGTCAATGTCAACCTCAATCTCGTTGGCACTGTAATGTAGAGGGTTGGGTGGGTCTGACCCCCCAACCACTCTAACTCCCTAAACCCCCCAACCACCCAGTATATGGGGGCGAAGAACTAGGTCAACTGACTAGAGGTCAAGTGGAAAGCATGCTGGAGGTTGGGCCTTCAAGGGTGACCTCCTAACCTTTGACCTGTACACTAAAAAAATGCAATTTTTTTTGCAATTTCTAGCACTTTAACAGTGTTAGAAATTTTCAAAATTTTACAACTTTTCAAGAACTATCTTTAGGAGTTAATGGATAATAGAGACATAAGGAATTTAAGGCTAAACTTAATAATTACTCAACCATATGCATGATATGAATTTAACAACATTTTCAAGTGCATTAACTCCCAAAATAAAGAGAAGTGTAACAACTCATTAACAGAGCAAAGAATTGATCTTCTTGGTTCATGCATGATAGAATGCGACCACATAGAATGGAATTCAAGACTTCCTTCCCTTCAATCAAGAATGTACCCAATAGCATGAAATAAATCTTCCAATATTATTTAACAAACTAAACATGCATTCAACACAATATTTCAAATCTTTCTAAATTATTTACAACATTGTTGAGCACTCATTTATGCCAATGCAGCTCAACATTTTCATAATAAATAATCCCTTTGACCAAGATGTTAGTGTAAACCATGCATTTTATACATCCACACTTTCACATCTTCATGTAGCTTGAAATTTACACAGTAAATATGTGAAATCATGTAATTTAATCAAAACCATATTGCTTGCAATAAAGAAGATTGCATGGTAGTCACTACAAAACTAAACAAAACCTACCATGTGTTATTCCAACACCTTTTACACAGTAACAACAACTCATTGTTCAATAATAAGATAAAGAAATCATGAACTATACCATCAATAAACATCATTTTCAAACCATAAATGAAAATAGGCATATACGTATATAAATTATTGGCTTCTTGAGAAAAGAAGAGATATTGATCTATAAACTAATGGAAAAACGAGTTTGGGACTATGACTCTCCACCCAACCATAGACAACTACAACCAAGTCTCACTTGTAGTTTTCACCCCCAAGCCAAATTCCAGAGGTTGAAGGATCTTTTGCTTCAGGGACTACACACATCCACCAGCTAAAATAGAGACTCTAGAGATTTGTCCACCTCCACCCACCAACTAAATTGAAACCAATATAACACAAAAATGGTTCCAGAGACTAACAAAGTCCACCCTTCAAGACATAATATTGTGGTTCCACCTAAGCTAGGGATTCCAAAATCCAGAGTAAAATAAAAGACAACAAAGAAGATTCTACAGATCCCCAAGAAATTTTCCAGGATCGATTCATCTACCCCATCTTATTGGTATTTCTTGAGAAGAACCATCTCCACCCTCTAGGCCACCAGCGACTCAAGAGGCAATCAATTCCTCACCTAGTTATTTCTTCCAACTCCTTAGCGAACTAAAAACTACATTTATTTTTGTTGTTCAGCCTTTGTTGGTAATTTGAATTTTTCTATCTTTGTTGTTGTCCCCTATGTTCTCTCCTTTTCCAACGCAAAAATTTCAAGCCAAAAATGCCCTATAATGTTGTTCAAATGCATTTTATTATTTTTCTTATGTTTCTCCATGTCCTCATGGAACATTCTTGTGTGTCTCTTCATATTCCTCATTGAATTATCTGCATATTCATATTATTTCTAGAAATTAATCACCCTAACCATTTAGAATCAATTTCCCATGACTCATGCCACTTTATTTTAATAAAAAAGTTTACATTGCATACATAAATGTAACTACTTTGAGGTTTTCACAATGAATCATCGAAATGCTTCACCTAGTTCACCAATGCTATATCAAAACTTACCCAAAAAATTATTAATGTCAACTGGGAAACATAAGGTTTGAGCACGTAAGTGTTGGGTGAAACTCCCAATATTTGTTAATTATCATTAAGAGAAAAGTTTAAACCTTTGATGGGTCATTGATGTTTCTCTAAAAGGGTAAGGAAAATCGATATTTTCATCATTCTGAAGACTTTTGTTTTCATAACTCATTTAGTTTTCTTGGTGCTTAATGGCACATTTGTGTTTGAAGGAACCTACAAAAATTATAACTTACCAAAAGGATTTAATGGTTCTTCATTCATGACAAGTTTTGTTGAGTTAATCATCCATCACTGACACTAATCTATCATCGAAACTTTGAAGAATCCTCTATCAATGTGAATTCTTATTGTAAATCAGCTATTTAAATCATTTACCCTTTTTATCAATGCTCAATGAATCATCAAGACTAGTTTGTGAGATGTTGTTGGCATCATTGCTGTTGGGAATTAGTCTTATTAGTATTTTTCTTCAATGTTTGATGAATCCATCATTTTTTGTAGGAAATTTTGAGATCTTTCTTCTCCTTCGAATCTCATTTCTATTGAAAATCATCTATTTGTCACGCTTTGCTACATTAAATGTTGTTAGGTGGAAAGGTATAAGTTATCACTTTTTAGCACATATTTGTAAACCCATGAAAGTATATTTTGGGAATATTCACTTAGAGAGAAATTCATTACATTCATGAGGCTCTGGTGAGTGAGCACACTAAAGATACAAAACCCTCCACTAAAGAAAATATTTGTGGAGTATTCCTTTCCTCATATGCAAGAATCATCAAGGGACTTCACCTAGCTCATCGATACTATGAAAACTTAACCAAAATGTTTATCAGTGTAAATTGGGAACCATGAGAATTGAGCACCTTAATTGTGAGGTAAAACTCTTGATCTCCATCATTGGTGTTGAGAGAAAATTTTAAATCATTGGTAGGCTATCAGTTTTTGGAAAAAATGCGACATGAATTCATTACTGAAATAATCCATAAGATTCTTGTTTTTGTCACTCATTTGGATTTTTTGATGCCCAATGGTTCATGGGAATTCAATGGATCTTCAAAAATTACACTTTATGACAAGGCTTCAATGGTTCATTTGTTCCTACGACTTTTGTTGAGTTTATCATCCAATGTCAACATCTAAATGTCATCGACACTTCTAAGAATAATTCAACAACATTTAACATAAATATATTATTTAAAACATTTTCTCTTTCCTCATATTCCCAATGAATCATCAACATCGCTTTGTGAGGTGTTTCAAACATCAATTCTCTTGGGAATTTGTCTTATTAGTCCTTTCACTCAATGCCCTATGAATCCATTAATATCTCGAGAAATATTTGAGATTTTGAACCTCTTTCAAATCTCTTGGTTTTTTTCTTCTGTTAAGTGGAAAATGAGATTTACCAAGGCTTTGTGATTCTTGGAAAATTTGTTTTTTTTTTTCAATCTAAGATGAAAAGAAGAAATAATGTGCATCAAATTATTAAATCTACCCACCTAAGAAATAAGAGTAACCACCTAGCCCCTCTCTTTCTGGTCTGATTCATTTGTCCCCTCACCTGTTGGGAGGTTTGCTTGACAATGTGAGGGGTTTCTGGAGTTGTTGTTCTTTGACCTATGAACTGGAGTTTCATCTAGTACTTTCCTATCATGGCTCCACCCCACCATTATTTTTTACGAATTTGTCATTATGTTGGATTGGTTTAATGGGTAGAGTTTTTTAATTTACAGGTGTTCCCTGCCTCTGCATGAGGAATTAGCTTGACTAGAGGAGCATGGAAAACTCCTTGCAAAGGATAATGGATTACCCAATTTTTCAAAAAAATTCACCAATAACTTAGATTTGTACTTATTTATTTGAAACGATGCATGAGGTAACATATCTGAAGTTCTAAGTAATTATCGGTACTTCTTTACATGTAGGTAAATGTTTACCGAGTCCACATTTCCTATAGGTGGGTTCTCTAATCCTAACGAGTCTATTACTCTTGAAGCAATTCCTTTTTTTTTCAATAATAAATAGTTTCGTCCCATGGCTTGTTATTTTGTATTGTTGCGGCAGGTTTGAACCATGCATCCCTCACTGGAATGGTCTTATCAATTTTTGCTTTATTATATGAAAATTTTAGAACTTAATTTTACAAAACCACTTCTCTTAGGTACTAGTCATGCATCCAAAATTTGGTTCCTCAGACTACTAGTTGAAATTTATTTGAAGTAGAATTCGGTTATACAAGAGCATTATTTGAAGAGTATTTAATTTCATAAATTTATTTGGATTTTGGTCTTCCTTGTTATATAATGAACTGAAGTCGAATCAAATACCACTTTTTAATTTTGTGATTGAGTTTTTGAGATTTTCCCCAACATTCGTCTTGATGTTCAATTGATTAAAAGAATAATTTTTTCTTACACTAGTGATGAGCCCTAGTATCGCAACAAAAATGTTCCAACTCCCAAGGCTACCAACTTAAAATATTAACCCGGGGTTCTTACAAACTTAAGAGGTGTCGACACTATATGTGCAACATGCAATGTGTCCTTCTTTCATTGATCTGATGCAATGAAGTGAATGCCATGAAATCCAAGCCTAAACTAATTGCAAACATGGAAAGGAAACCTAATTACTCTTGCAGAGAGGAAATACTAGTTACTTTTGTAAAAAGCAAAGGCTATTCTACTTTTCATGAATGTAAATGTTAATCCTATTTGCATAAAATTAAACATTAACCTATTTGCATAGTGTGAATGGTACATCAAAAGGAAGCATAGTCTATGCAATAGAAATAACAATGTTGGAAATGGAAATCCTTGCTTAAGATGTATGAAACAAAACATAATCATGAAATCACTCTTCAATCAATACAATCAAGATATATTTTTTCAACAACTTTTATAAAGTAATCATGAAAACCATCATTATGCTCTTCAAGTCATGAGTTTGTCCACTAACCATAACTACAGAGGTGAATTGCAATGGAGAAGAGGCAAGGCTTAAGAGGTATTTTGGTCTTACTCAATCATTGTTCCAAGCCTGGACGTCATTATTCAAGCTTAAGGGATAAAAATTAATCTCTTGGAGAAAATCTGGTCAAGTTTACACGTGCTACAGGAGTGCTACAAGAGGTGCTACAAGAGGCCTTGTTTTGATACAGGAGTGACATAACTTGTTGAATTCCCAAGTAAATCAATTGAAAATTAGATGGAATTTTTTTTATTATTAATTAGGATGTATGAGGACTCTGTTCCAAGTGGAATCACTCCAAAATACCCCTGTTAACACATGTTAAAAAAAGGCGGAAAATTACTACTCTAAAAACCAGAAATTCAAGAACTAGTGAGCTAGTTAACCTACCAAATGCCTAACCTAATAGTGTGAAAATGATATGGGGTAAATTTTGTTGATAACTTGAATTTTGTTATGACCCAATACAAGTGTAATAAACTCAAATGGATCTCATTAACATGTTCTAAAAAAATAACATAAAATTACTACTATTTTGCTACACGAGACTTCTAGAAATTCTAGATTTATGAACTAGTAAACCAATCCAAGTAGCTTACTGATGAATATGAATTTTCAAAGTTTTTCTAAGGATGCATCATGCTTATGACTCTGTAAATAACCTACAAAAAAACTCACTTCAATCATTTAACCAATATGACCTACAACAAAAGAAGCATGAATAGTAAATATAGAAATAAGAGATGCAAGTGAAGAAGACATTCAAAGGAAATAAAGAAATTGTACAAGAGGGCTATGAGGCTCCTGGGATGGCCAAGCCCAAGGAAACACAAAGTCATATGAAGGAAACGAAACCTTAGAAGCTAAAAATGGCACCAAACTTCATTATTTGAATCCATCCAAGTACATCCATGCTAGAAATGAAAGTGGAGCTACCAAATAACAAGTTTTCTCCACAAGAAGACTAAAAAATACATGCCCCTAGAGGAAAATTCGAATTGATACTTATACAAACTGATGAGGAAATATTCTCCTTGAAAAGAAGCAGCTTTCCCCTCCAAAATCCCTCAAAAAGTGATCTAGTTCCCAACACTAGGAATTTGCATTAAATGACAGAGAACACCTTCCTAGATTTTCTCAATCATTGGAGCTTCAGAATTTGTGAAATTATTTCATAATATTTTGTTCATCTATTATCCAATATTGGTCCTCCTGTAGTAGGGATAAATTCCCTATATTATCTCATTCATATTTTACTCCATATTCTCTCGATATTCGACAAAAATAAATAATATTAGGCACATAATATCCAATTATCTCTAAACCTTTCTAAGAACATATTAAAGCTAAAAGCATTATTAAGTGTAAAAGGAGAGATGTAATATAGCCTTTATGTGCCTAAGAAAGGTTAGATGGGTCTTAATTTTTGTCTAATTTGGAGGGTCATCATACCCCCCTACTGAAATTGTTGCTCATCCTTTGAGCAACCTATTCATTTTCTTTCCCTATTGTTCTTCATGAAATTCTCTTCCTTAGCTCATTATTCTTTAGGGATAATGGCAGATGATTTGGATGGTTGCCTGCATTGAATGGTCTTCATGTAAAAACTTTCTGTGGGGGCAATTTGTGCCTCCTTTTCCTATAATTTCTCTCTAAGCCTCTTATTTTCTAGTTGTACTTGCTCCTTCTTGACTAATTTCTTTATCCTCAAATCAGCTAATTCGTTACCCATTTGTTGCAATTTTTCATCCATGAGGCCCACATCTTCTACCTTATTGGATTTTTCAATTTGCATCCATCTATGAGTTCTTCCTCTTTCCCTTTCCAACTCAAAGAAGAGTGGTATTGCAAATTTGGTGGGTATAATTATCCCATCCTCAATGAATTTGTAGTAGGATCCAAGGTCAGGTTGTGGATCAGGATCCTAGATTTCTTCTAGGTCTTCTTCTCTCCCTTTTGATGTGGTTCCCCCTTCCTGTAGCATTTCATGTTGCTCCTTTAGTAGTTCTTTTTCTTCATGTAGCAGTTTTGTTATAGTCTAGTAGCATCTCTATTTGCACCCTTTCCATTTCCTTTGAATATTACGTTGCTTCCCAAGGCCCTAGTGGTTGTTCTAAGCGAAATTTTCCTTCCTGTAGCAATATGTTAACTTCCTGTAGTAGTTATGTCCCTTCCTGTAGCAACTTTGTTCTTCCTGTAGCATTGTTGGTACTCCTGTAGCAACCAACCTGAATCCTGTAGCATCTATTCTTTGCATGCCAAGAGGTGGTGGGTCCACCTTTTTATTTTATTTATTTATTTATTATTATTATTATATATTAAAAAAAATTCTCTTATTTCATTGCATGCAAAATAAACTCATAGTGTTTTTTGTTAATTGAGTTGGCCCTAACTTACCCCTTTGTACTCCTCGGCCTCCATCATGATTAAATGATAACAACCTAGTTTCTCTAGTCCTTTTCACTTTTGTCATGTTCCTCTCCCACATAAGTGGGCATTTTGGTGGAAAAGTGAATTTAACTGCTATATAAGGCTGAAGTTATTCTGCTACTAATTTTGCTTATAAAAGAACTTTTTCCTTCATACACTTGCAATGTTTTTCAAGATAAAATAGGTTTGAAGCGTGAGGTTAGAGAGTTGCATACGTGTGCCTTACCATCAGTGTTTTTTTTCTTTTGCAAGATGTTATTGTAGTTGTGGAGGTTGCCTTTGATGATCTTGAAGTCACATGTGACAATCTGCTGGAGGTCCTCTAGGTTTTCCTTTTGTTGTTGTTGCTCTGCTCCTAAATTGATGTGAGTGTTGTAGTTGATCATATGTCATGTATAAATAGAGTAAGGTTGTTGTGCATGTCTTCTGCAATTTCTTGAGAAAGATATGTATTCTTTTTATGTTCTCTTGTTGATTGATGCTTGATGATCCAGATATTTCCTTCATGCAGATGCTATTTGGATCAGCTGTTTCTATTTTCTAAGTGATCAAGCAACTGATATGAGGTCTTGCGGCTAATGAAGGATCTAAATTTCAATCCTCAAGTGCTCATGGTGACTGAATTCTAAATTTGTTTCTCTATTGTGGTCTGACAACGGATTTGTAGACTGCTACATGACTGTGTGTCTTCGTGTAGTAGTCATGTAGACCCTTCTAGGATCATAAATTCCTTCAGTTTCTGATTTTAAAAATACTGATAATTCATGAGTAATCTATTGACAAGGATCAAAGGCTTTTTCTACCAAAGAAGATATGGAATAACGGGAGAAAAGTGATGTTTTATAAGGACAAAGGTGGAAATGAGAGTGGAGAAGAGGTCAAGTGGGGTGGAGAATGCATTATGAGGCTATGGCAGACCCCTCTTCTTGTTCCTATATTAAAAACAAAGATCTGAACCATTTTTCTATGTCAATCATAGTCTTGTAGCAATTATGGTCACTCCTGTAACAATTTTGGAACACCCTTGTAGCAGAATTGTTTTATCCATATACCTCCAATGGTAGATTCGATTGAATTGAAATTTTTTAATCATGTTTACATCATCATTATGCACCTCCCCATAAAAATTCTTGGCCAATGGATGCACTACTCATGAGAAAAGTTAAAAATGGTTGTAAGTGATGGAGGTCGATTTCTCGAAAATTGTGCACTAGAATTTGCTGAAATTCCTTGAGCATGTTACCATCATCTGTATGCATCTCTCCAAGAAACAAATTGGCCAATGGATACATGATTTTTGAGATATGGTGAAAACACTTTATGACATGTGTATTTTGACAGTCTTGTAGCAAAACATAACCTTCTTGTAGCACTTTAGGACAATGAGGAAAATGAATGGGAAAGGCTTGAGAATGATGGGTGGATGTTGGGAATGGATGAGGGTGATGGAATGGCATGGTCTTGGTCATGTTGGAGTATCTAGGAAAAGGAGGAGAAAGCCAAAGTTTGACTTCCTTTGACTATATTTTTGACAAACTTTTTCTTTTGGTGCTAACTTGTTTTTGTTGCTTGGAAAGGTTGGAGAGCACCAACATTCATTAGAGAGAGATACATGGAGAAAATGATTTTTTTTTTTTCATTTTTTCATTTTTTTTCTTTTAGACCTACTAGCTGCCTCAATGAGGTTTTCAACTAGTAGGTTTTCCTAGGCGCCTCAAAGGAGGATTTCACCTAGGAATTTTTTTTTCTTTTTTTTTTTTCTCTTTTTTCTAGCCCATTGAATTCCTCATGGAGGTTTTCAATAAATGAGCCAATCTTAGGCACCTCAAAGGAGGTTTTCACCTGAGATTTTATTTTTTTCTTCTTTTATTTTATTTTCCTCTTCTTCTTTTTTTCTTTTATTCCTCTATCCTACCCTACTTGAAAAAAAGAAAATCTCTTTCAAGTATAAGAATACTTCCAATGGAGCCATGTGCATAATAAGATGACAGATAAACTCATGTGTATGCCTGAAATGTATGCTTTGACATGTACCTAAATATTAGAGACTAACTACTTTGACTTTGATGATATCAAGCACTGTTGAAGAAGAGAGTGATGCTCCATCTTGTTTATTTTCTGGAATCAAAACTCAGTATAGCTTTGATTCCCATGGTTTGCTTATTGATTTAGAGTATCCTATATGTCTTCTTCTTCCATGAAATTAAAATATTCTTCTTTTTATTGATTACTTTCTTGAACACATGGAGGATCTGATGGTAAACATGATATAACTTTCTTAATTTTTGATTATGTTGTTTGCTCTCCATCAAGTGCATCCCATGTATCTTTGGTCTCCTCATTTGAATCTTATTTTTTTAATGTTGTCCTGTAATGGCATTAAGAAAATATATTTTTTGTAATACATTTCCCAATATAAGTATTGTACCTCAACATTGTGAGTGGGTTGAGTTACTAGATTGTTTGGGTTCGGAAATGGTCGTACAAGTAATTGAGCGGGAGTGGATATTTGAGATGGATGTTGATGGTGTTGTGGTTGGGGTTGTGTTTGTGGGGGATGTGGATGGTAGGGATAACATGGATTTGGGTATGGAGGATATTGAGGGAAATATTGAGGATATTGTGGATTTCTCCCATAAGTTCCTTTCCAACCTTGTTTCCAAGATTGGTTTTGGGGTTGAGATGGTCAAGGTTTCCAAGGAAAGAGTTTTTCTAATTACTTTGAGATGGATGTGCATAAGCTTGAAATTTTGAAATAGTTTTTTGCATCATATTAGGTTTGACTACGTTTCCATGGTCTTCTTGGAGCTACATAACATAACTACTTTGGTGATTGACTTGCTCCATTTTTCTCTTGGTAATGATGGGAAATATTTAATAGCATGTGATTCTACATGGAACACACAAATATCAACTTCTTCTTTTTTCTCATATTTCATTATTAACCTTTCTACTTGTTTGCTTAGATTTCTAATGATTTATGTTTTAAAATTATCAAATGAATTTCCAAGTTCAACTTGACTTACCAATCTTGATGTTGATTTACTTACTCTTTCTCTTCCTCTTGATATGTGTTTGCATGTTTCACAAATTTCTTCAAATGATAATTGGTATACATCACCTCTACTCATGAGATAAAGGAGATCAATCCACTCATCCCTAATTGTTCTATGTAAGAGAGCTTTTAATGTTTCATATCCTAAATGATGTAATTTTTCCCTCTTAACATTATACAGAAATTTGTCTATTAGATCATCAAGGCTCTCATCTTCTTTTTGAGTCATTCTAAATATATATTCTTTAAGATCATGATCTTTATATTTTTCTAGAAATATATTTTGCATATCATTTCATAACCTTATTGAATTATTATCTAAACTCATGAACAATTTAAGAGCTCTATCCTTCAATGTTGCTGGAAACAATCTCAATTTTTGAGTGTTTAATAAGTGACCATAAGATCTATAAAGGATTTCAAATTCAAAGAGAAAGGTTTCTGGACTTTTCACCTCATACCATGGAAGTTTGGAAGGAAGGATGGAGGGATGTTCTTCATATGAACACTACTATCAGTATCTTGAATGGGAAATCTAAGAGGATTTTCCTCATTGTCATCATCTCCATCTGTTTATTCTACCTTATTTTCCAACGCTTCTTCTTCTACCTGCAAAAGTGGATGGTGATGTGGTTCTTACTACACCATGTGATCAAATGGGGGGGGGGGGGGGGGGTGTTGGTTTTACAAAAGCATTTTTTTATTTTTATAAGAAATGTGAATGAGAATGTTAATGTAATGCAATTTATATTCCTGAAATGAAAGATTCCTAATGCAATTTTTGTGTGTGTTTTTTCATAAAGTAAAATAAATGAATCAAATAGGGAAGAAAACAATGTATACTTTGACACCTCCCCGGCAACATCTCCAAAAATTGATGAGCCCCAGTATTGCAAAAAGAATGATGCAACTCCCAAGGTTACCAACTTAAATTATCAACTCGAGGTTTGTACAAACTTAAGAGGTGTCGGCATTATATGTGCAACATGCAATGTGTCCTTCTTTTGTTGATATGATGCAATGAAGTGAATTCGATGAAATCCAAGCCTAAACTAATTGCATAAATGGAAAAGAACCCTAATTACTTTTACAGAGAGGAAATCCTAGTTACTTTTGCTAAAAGGAAAATCTATTCTACTTTGCATGAATGTAAATGTTAATCCTATTTGCATAAATGTAAACATTAACCTATTTGCATAGTTTGAATGGCACATCAAAAGGAAGCCTACTTTATGCAATAGAAACAACAATTTTGGAAATGGTAACCCTAGGTTAAGATGTATGAAACAAAAACTAATCATGAAATCATTCTTCAATTACTACATTCAAGATAGATTTTGTCAACGGAGTTCATAAGGTACTTCATGAAAATCATCATTATGTTCTTCAAATCATGATTTTGTCCACTAACCATAACTGCAGAGGTGAATTGCAATGGAGAAGAGGCAAGGCTTAAGAGGTATTTTGTTCTTACTCAATCATGGTTCAAATTCTAGAGGTCATTATTCAGGCCTAAGGATTAAAACCAAGATTTTGGAGCAAATATGGTCAAGTTTACATGTGCTACAAGAGTGCTATAGGAGGCGTTGGAAAGGAAGAGGAGCTCAAACACAAATTCACACACAAAAATGCATGAGTTGTGGCTCTTATATTGATCAAACAAAATTTTCTAATTACAATGAACCCAGTGAAGGGTATTTAAACCTTTTCGACTAGCAACTCGCCTAAAATAACTTTCAATGAAACCATACACTAAATTTGTCTATCACTTAACTCGACTTGACTCAACACTCAGTTAACTGACTCTCTAATTTTAGCCAACTCTGACATGCGGGAGTAATTACAATTTCTAACACTCCCCCTTCATTACGACCATATGACTCAACTATGCCTGCTAGGCTTACAATAGAAATTGACTCAATTATCACTCAAACATGTCTGTTGGTCTATGTCTCATCTAGGCTTACAATGACTCAAAAATTTTACAATTTTGCATTTTCTTTTTCTCTTCTTCCAAATTTTATATCCTCGAAATTGTTTCATTCTTTGTTGAACTTTCTTGTTGTAGGCTTTATTCACTTTTTGCTGCTACAATTTTTCTTTGACTTGTCTTGAGCTTCTTCTGAAAAACAAGTGGATCATGTCTTCTACACCTTCCTCTTCAAATATTTGTTCAACCATGGACTGTTGCCACAACATTGCATCTTCAAATTGTCTTCTTTTCTCCTCTTCTTGTGCTTTATATTCCTGACTTTCTATAGCTTAATCTTATCTCTTCTTGACTCCATTGCTAAAAAATGGTTTCAATGTATTCATCTTTGTCTTAAGAAACATCCATTTCATTCTTTTCACTTTTATCATCAGGTACTACTACTTTTTTCCTGTAGTATGCACACTCAAGATCAGTATTCACCATTGCATTCAATTCCTTTATTCGAGTTGCTACTTTAAGACTTGCTTCAATTTGTTCTATTGGTTTCTAAATCCATTCTTCAATGAGCTTTAAATCTGCATCAAATTTATTAACAACCTTGTTTTCAACTTTTTCGCCTATGTTATTTTGAACACCTGCATATTCCAAAACAATGTTAAAAACATTTTTATTATGCTCTTCAATGAGAGCTTCCTAATCTACCTCTTCCTTCTCTGCCTTCTTTTCAACTTCACTGAAACTATCTTCCACTATTATGTGGTCAGTGGATATTCTCATCAAAAACTCTTCAATCACTTTATCTTGTTCTTGATCACCAACTACTACTAGATGACATACTTCTTCATCAAAAGTTCCAACTACTTCATATCTTATTGCTACAATGGTAAATTAAACCTTCAATTATTCATTGAACATGGCACTTACCATATTGTCACAATCAATCCCTATTTCAAAAAATAAACTGCACATAACATCAACATAATTTTTATCCACAATATGGTGGGATATCTGAGCATGCATGTGCTCATTGTCATTTTCATTAATAATTTCAACTTCACCAAATCCATCAGCTACAGCTGGATTCACCAATTCACATCTCACTTTGCAGTCATCATCCACATGTGTCTCATCACAGTGGGATTCACCATCATCCACGTTATAGTGGAGTCCTTGAGCATTTATATGTTCTTTCTCTGCTTCACACAAAGAGGCTTCAACTTCTCTCTTTTCAATATTTGTTTCATCATCTTCATCCATATGCATGCTTGCGTAATGGGTTTCAATTTTATAGTCTTCGCAATCATCACACACTTTAGAGTGGGATTCTCCAAGCTATGTTGTCCTCTCAGAGTCTTTATTATTTGCTCTCGGATTTATAGTTGACTTATCTGCTTGTGACATAACCTATTGCAGCATGTCACTCCCCCTTGCACCAAATTCTTCTTCCAAGAACTTCCATGCTTCCTCAAAATATGTAGTTTTTTCTACCTTGCACATAATTGTTTCATCCATTGGTTGATGAATGAAACTCAAAACTAGGGCATCAATAAACATAAAAGGTGGTAGAAAATCCATGCTACACCAATCAACCTTGATTTCTTATTTGTATTCTGCTAGACTTCTCTATTCCTCGATTGCAACCTGAACCTCTCTAAACACGGCAACAATTTCTGCTTCTTATTTTCAATTCATTTTCTAATCTTCTTCAGTCTTTCTTTATGACCCATGACTATTGTCTCTCCTCTGTCTTATAGCTTCTTTCCTAATTACATGAGGCTATCTTTCATATCGCTCCCAAAAAAATATATGATTTTCAATATGTGCCCCCATAAGGCACAATCTTCACCCAAAATTGTCATGTTTAACAAAACACCAAAAATTTGTAGATGAACAAACCTTTGCAAAATCCTAAACTCTCTTCTCAATAAAATAAAACCATCTTTTATTTTATGGAAGCACCAACTTCATAAAAATCTCAAAAATATATTTGAAACCACATTTTACTCAACCTTTAAAGCACCCTTCATAATCTTTTCATAAGTCCTTTTATTTTAAAAAAAAAAACTTTTAATAAACTTTAATAAGCCCTTTTATCAAATCATTTATGGCTCCTTACAATAAAAAGGACTTTTAATAACAAAAAATTTCAATAAAAAACCCACGTGACTCCTTTACTTTGGATTATGCAAATGGATTTTGACTCAACATGGACCACGTGACCTTCAAAAAGTATGACCACCAATAAAAACACAGACTTTCGTACTTGCTCATAGAGTTGTTTACCGGTTGAGTTTGGCTTTTGTTGTATGGTCAGGCTAACATGCCTCTTCAACTCTTTTTTATTTCGATTGGATCCAAAGTAGTGGAAACCATTGTCAGTGGAAGTGGAGGCAGAGACAGAGGAAGCAATGAAAATATTGCTTCAATAAAAAATATTTTAACCTTCAGAATGATGCGTTTAGGCGGCGAACTTTACTATATTGAAAAATAAAAGTGTACTGCTCGGTAACGGATTTTTTTCTTTATTCTCGACCTTTCTTTCTAGTTGTACATAATCACTCAGAAACTACGCTCTACAAGTTGCGATTGCAGGTTTTTTTAGATTTACTAGCTCTGAACTCTGCAATACCAATTCGTTGGAAAGGCATACGATCTTAAACACAAATTTATACACAAAACACATGAGTTGCAACTCTTCTATTGATCACACAAACTTTTTTAATTACAATGAACCCGATGAAGGGTACTTAAACCTTTTCAACTAGTGACTCACCTAAAATAACTTGACATCCAGCCACACACTAAACTCATCTATCAGTAAACTCGAATTGACTCAATGCTCAGTTAAGTGACTCTCTAATTCTAGCCAACTCTGACATGTGGAAGTAATTACAATTTCTAACATGAGGTGCTATAGGAGGCCCTTTTTTGCTATAGGAGTGAGATAACTTGTCGAATTCCCAAGTAAATCAAATGAAAATGAAATGGGAATTTTTTTTTGTTAAGTAGAATTTCCTAAGACTCTGTTCCAAGTGGAATCACTCCAAAATACCCATGTTAACATGTGCTAAAAAATAGAAAAAAAAATTACTTTAAAAACCAGAAATTCGAGAATTAGTGAGCTAGTTAACCTACCAAATGGATAACCTAATCAAGTGCAAACTATATGGGGTAAAAATTTTTATTAACTTGAATTTTTTTATGAACCAATACAAGTGTAATCAATTGAAATGAAGCTCATTAACATGTTCTAAAGAGTAGCAGAAAATCACTACTAATTTGCTACAAGAGACTTCCAAAAATTCTAGATTTGTGAAATAGTAAACAAATCCTAGTAGCTCAATGATGAATATGAATTTTCAAAGTTGTTATAAGGATGCATCATTCTTGTGACTCTGTAAATAACTTTCAAAATAACTCACTTTAATCATTTAACCAATATGACCTACAAAAAAAGAAACATGAATATTAAATGTAGAAATAAGAGATGTAAGTGAAAAAGGAATTCAAAGGAAACAAAGAAATTATACAAGTGGGCTCTGAGACTCTTGGGATGGCCAAGCCCAAGGAAAATCAGAGTTCTATGAAGGAAACCAAGTCTTAGAAGCTAAAAATGACACCAAACTTCATTATTTGAATCAATCCAAGTACATATGTGCTAGAAATGAAAGTGGAGTTGCTAAATAACAAATTTTCCCCACAAGAAGACTAAGAACTACATTCCTCTAGAGGAAAAATTGAATTGGTACTTATACAAAGTGATGAGGAATCATTATCCTTCAAAAGAGGCAGCTTTCCCCTCCAAAATCCCTCAAAACGTGGATCTAGTTCCCAACACTAGGAATTCGCATTAAATGACAAGGAACACCTTCCTAAATTTTCTTAATCACTAGAGCTCTAGAATTTGTTCAATAATTTCATAATATCATGTTCATCCAATCTTGGTCCTCCTGTAGTAGGGAGTAAGTCCCTATATTATCTCATTCCGAATTTACTCCATATTCTCTCAATATTCTGCAAAAATTAATAATATTAGGCATATAATATGCAATTATCTCTAAACCTTCCTAACAACATATTAAAGCTAAAAAACATATTATTAAGTGGACCTTAATTTATGTTTAATTTAGAGGCCCGTCACCTAGTAAGGGTTTTTCCTTTTAACGCTTCTTCCTTTGTTGTTGTTTGCTTCCTCATTATAAAAGTTATGGCCTATTATATTGTTATAGAATTTATTATTAAAACTAGGCATGTGTCCTGAATCTTATTTGGTACTAGGTTTGAATTGGAAATCTAACTTACTTACAAAAAAAAATTGTGATTATTAACTGTAGGTACTTTCTTAAGTTTTATTTGTATATAGTTCTAATTTGTCTTTACAGGGTTCTGACTAATGATTTTCTTTACGAGCATTATTATTTCTAGGGCATGCTGGTTTTACATTTCCATGATTCAATTCTATTGTTCGGTCCCTTGCAATCTCATCTTCTTTCAGTCAGGAATTTGTTATATTATGAATGGCATACACGACTCTTAGATTTAGGTTTGAGTAGTTTTCTTTGTTGTACAAATCATTGAATTATTCTGCAATGTTTATTATTAGTTTCTCTTTGTGTACAAAAATAATAACAGTCTTTTCTTTGAACAATTTAATTTTTATTAATATATGAATCAGTGCGACAACTTCCTTACACTTCCACTTTTATACTTAGGCTAAAATTGTGCCCATTTATATCCTCTTTCAAAGCCTGTAGTAATAAGTGTGGGTCTAGGAACAGATATGCCTAACCTCTGCAGACCTTTCCTTCTCTGGGATACAGAACTACTTCTGGGTTGTTGGTAGTTACCCAACTTGGCCAAAAAGCTAATCTAGTTTTCCACACAATATTATATGTTCTATAGGTCTTACATAGGTCACCTTAGTATTGATTATCCATTTGTCCCTTACGCATAATCACACCACAACTAACAGTCTCATTACTCTTGTCTACATCAACCAAAATAGACTATCCACAATTCATTGGTCCCTTTAAAATAATTTACAACAGTATACTATTCGTTATTCTTAAGTTTTCTTTATTTATTTGTTCCTTCTTCTTAACAATTTTTACAGGAATACAACCACTTATGCAAATTTAAACATCATGCATACCTACATATAATTCACTATACAAAAAATAATCATTCCTTCACCCCCTGAAGTTGTAAAAGTTTACAGAAACCTTCACTGTATAGGAAACATAATCTTTTCCTTATGTACATATATCATAAATATCAACAAAAACTGTCATTGTTCAAGAAAATAGAAAGAAGAATTCCAAATCACAAAAAACTCATTGTTTCCTAGAGTTATTAGATAATACAATCAACATGTACTCTGCAGAAAAACAGTTAGTTATATAGTTAAAGATTTGTCATTCCATTCATTATCCACCTATATATTTAATAAATATTTAGAAAAGTACATAGATGCTATAAGTTCTAGAAATTATATATGCTTATCTGCGCAGGTTTAGACAACTAGGGAATTCAACTAGGAGAAAGATCACTCCTCACAACCAATGAGAATGAAAATCACTTCCAATTCTCCCCACAAGCCTTTTCAATTCAAAAACAACAAATGGACAGTGACCTTACAAGGCATCAAGAATACACTAGTCCAACCTAGAACTCACATACTCACAAGTTTGTCTTTAGGTTTCCACTCGCTCAGTCCAACTTAAGAATATGCTAATTGGCAATGTCTTGCCTCTCCTTAACAATGTCCTCTTCAAGGTATCAATTTCTCCTATCCTTCCTTCAAGATGCCTTTAGCTTTACTCTCTTGCCTTCCTTGGCTTTATCTCTAGGTAGAGAGTTTTCCCATTGAGATGTTTTATCTCTAAGTAGAGAGGAAGTAATTGTCCTCTAATAGACATGAAGTAACTATCTTCTAACTATCTCGTAAATGAAAATTTTCATCTAGGGCCTTTTCTTGTGAATTCCAAGACTTGCATTAACTATTGTTATATAAAATTAAAATAATCTTTAAAAATTACAATTTCTCACTAGACTTTCCACATACAAATAATTTACCAAATCTTTGTATTAAAACTAAATTAGATATTTACTTGCCATTGAAAAATATTACATCTTCACTAAAATAATAAACAATTTTCAAAATCATATATTAAAATAATATACAATTTCCCAAAAAACTATTCACCTATCTATTTTAAATTTAGTTAAGTCTTCTCTACTCATAAAATATTAATACTTCTATCATAATGCTTTGAAAGATTCAAATTGTTAAAGTCATATCAGATATTTCATTTTTATCCTAACAAAATAAGTTAAAAAAATTATATTTTAAAACAAATTGCTTTTCACGAAAGATAATGTCTCAATACATTAATTACTTAATTAAGATAATTAAATTGATGTATAAAATATTATTAATTATGATTATTATTAATTTTCTCATTTATATATCAATTTTTTTTTTGCATATACACATTTTAAGTTTAAAAGTTATTCAGATTAAACACATACTAATTATCAAGATTCCAAAACAGCATACAACTAACATAGTTAAATTTCAATATTTTTTAAATTTTAATTTTTTAAAATTTACTTGTTTTAGGTATATTAAATATATTTCAATATTTTTTAAATTTTAATTTTTTTTAAATTTATTTGTTTCATGAATATTAAATAGTACAAAAATAATTGTTAGATTTTTTTAATTCTCATTTATAATATGGTTTATTTTCTTCTTTATTTTTTTTGAAATATTATTAAATACTTAATTTCAAATAAATTAAAGACTATTATTTTTTACAACTCGTGAAATTGCAATTTAATATTAAAATAAATTATTATATATTTTGAAATATTATTAAATACTTAATTTCAAATAAATTAAAGACTATTATTTTTTACAACTCGTGAAATTGCAATTTAATATTAAAATAAATTATTATATATTTTAAAAATTTAAAATACAAGTCTGAAGCATTATATAAATTTCATCACTTCATATTTTGCAGCTTTATTGTCATTATTTTTGGAGAAATAGTAAATATAATATATAAATTTATGTTAAGTAAATTAATCAAAATAGAAATAATAAATATAATATATAAATTTGTATTAAGTAAATTAATCAATATAGAAATAATAATAATAATAATATGGATAGTTAAATTAATATTTATTATTAAATTAATATTCATTAGTATGTACTCAAAATAAAAATATATATTAAAAATAAAAATATATAAACATATATTAATAATTTATTGAACAATAAAATCATAGATATTTTCAAATTATTAACACAATTAAAAAGTTTATATTCAATTATTTTTGGGGCATTACTTTGGTGTAGGTATTCTATTTTTTCCTTTACAATATGGATTGTATTTTATTATTTTTTATGAATATTTAAAATTATTTATTTGCAATATGATTGGTTGAGGTTTTATTATCCAATGATTGTTGTGTAGTGTGAATAACTGCCTCAGATTTTTCTGCCTTAATTTTTGGATGTGGTTTCAATACGTCATGATTATTAGGTACTTTGTAGATTTTTCATTGTTAAACTTCATAAGAAACCGCTTAAAATTCAAATCAATAATTACTACCTACAATAATTATTTTATTACTACCTATAATAATTTAAGTATTTCCATAAAAAATGTAAATAAATATATTTACCAAGAATTGTTACTATCCACCTATATACTTTAATAAGTAGGAGTAAAAATGTAAATAGACAGACTTTTACTAACCCAATTTTTTTTTTTCAGTTTCATATATATTAATTTGCAATTTTTCTTCCACTTAAATGACAAGGACTAGGCTGCCCTGCTGCACTACTCTTGACAATACCACAACCCTGAATCCAATATAATTTTTTTCCAAAAATTCAATTGTGGAAGAGTTAAATAAATTTTTTACCCAAAAATAAATTAACACAATAAAAATAAACCCAAATAACTTAAAAACCCCAAACTTAATAACTGTAATCCAAATTTTCAAAAAATTTCTGGACAAAATTATAGCCTCTTTAAACTAAGCTATTGTCAACGCGTGCATACTATATGCAATACCCAACCAACCCATGAGATGAAATTGTTAATTAACATTGAATACCTCGATGTTTGTGTAATGAAATTTTGACTATCCATAAATATATGTTCATGGTCTATCACTGTCAATATTATCTTTTATTTCGCGCTTCTCTTGCGTAGAAAATTCAGTATTTTAAACCTCAGGTATGTAACTCTGATTCATATTCAGAGTTTCCTCCCGCATTGACTAATCGGCAGGACTTCATATGACTCGTTCCTGCTTATGGTGATTAGTGTGATTGTTCATATGTAGACCACCTGTTGAATGATTTTTCCTATCTCTGAAACTTACACAATCTTCATTGTCCTTGTAAATTCTCTATAATTTTATAGTAGGTTTGAATCAATGCATTCCTGTAGTTTATAAAAGGTGTGGTTTCTCAGCATAAAAGCATGTGACATTGTCAAATGAAAGAAATGACCATGAAGAAGGTCTTGACAATATTTTTAGCTTCAATCGTATTTGTATTTTATCCATATTCTCTTTGATTAGGTTGTAAAGCATTGAGTGTCCATTGATACTATTAATTTGATATTTTTTTATAATTTTATCCAGATTACATTTTCATCTTAACAGGCTTGTATGAAGATGGTAATCCAAAACATAGGGTATAATCTTAACTAAAATTGATTTTTATTGAGATGGATGATGTAGTTATTAGATTACAAAATATTTGCAGTCGTACAACCTTCTTTTCCGTTATCCAACCGCAATAAAAGTATTTGCAGTCGTACAACCTTCTTTTCCGTTATCCAACCGCAATAAAAGATTATTGTGGATGATCTCAAATGATTCTACTAAAAAAGGAGACATTATAGTTTGTGACAGAGTATGGTGATCCCAACAACAATAAAAGATTATTGTGGATGATGTCAAATGATTCTAGTTAAAAAGGAGACATTGTGACGGAGGACGGTGAGGGTCAAACACAGAATAGATGGAATTAGTTGATCCATAATTATACATGTCAAGCCTCCTTTATTTATGAAATCTTTTTTTTTGTTTTTATGTTGTTTAAAGTGTTTTATTAGGGTCCATGGTTGATTTTAATTTTAAAAATATTCATCATTAAATCTTCATATATTTTTTATCTATGCTATTGTTAACATGAAAATCTATGAGAGGAAAAGGAGACGATTAGGAGTTAGGAGTTGTAGTGCTCAACAAAATGGATAACCATTTGAAAGAAGACATATTTTGAAATAGGGTAAAAGGACACATATGCCTTCATACCCTGATAGTAATCAACAAATATCAATGGTTTGCTCTTTTTTTTTTCCAAATATCAATGGTTTTCTCTTTTTCATTGATAGCTTTGCATTTTTGTTTCGGATTTAGGCCCATGTTGGGTTGACATACACCCTAAAAGTATCTAGAAATCAACATTAGCATGGCTCTAAGCTTCCTTTGGAGTCATATGTAGCACTGCTTTATGTGGCATCTAATTCTTAATTTAATTAGCACAATTCAATGCTCCAAGCTAGAAAGAAGGTGTCATTGTTCTTGGCTTGAATCATGCAATTTGATATCCCTTTTACAATCTCATTATTTCTTTAACAACACCATTTTACTGAGAGATGTAGGGAATAGAATGCTGATGCTCAATGTTATGTTCTCTAAAAAATCCTTGAATGTATGATTGACATTCTTCCCCACTTTTTTTGTACATATTGCTTCTCTATGATGGCCTAAAGGTCTTAAAAGTAGCAAATACCTCACTCTTATACTTAAGAAAGTATATCCATGAGTGAATTTAGAAGTCATCAATGAAAGACAGTTCATACAGCCCTTGCAAATGAGTAAGTCAAATATGACATGAGATCACTATCTACCAACTAAAAAAGTGTAGTACCATCCAAGAATTTCCTAATGGAACTTGATGTTGTTTACCAAGAAAAAAATTTAGATAGAATCAATTAGTCCATTAAACTTTGGGAAGACCAAGCACCAAATTTTATGTGCTTCATTGTTGCAAATACTTGTAATTTAGATGGAAAAAATTTTCATGCCAAAATATACTCAATGATTCAATACCTATAATGAAAGAGGAACCAAAAGAATACTCAAAACTATTAAACATGTAAAATCAAAAATGATGATCCACTCTTCTCAAAGAAACCTCAATGTTTCGGTTTTGTAGCTGTCAAATGACTCCACTATTTTCCCATACCTCAGATAACAAATTTGATAAATAAAAAGTAAATTAAAAAATAGATAGAAATAAATAAAAAAACAACATAATCAAACACCCATGATATAACTACAAAGTGTGCAATCCAATCCTAAAACATTAAGTTGTGTAGAGTTCTCAACTACTTTCTACTCAATGCTACAAAAAATGTGGAAGGTAGCAATTCATGAGAATGAATCATATCCACTAGAATCAAATATTCAGTTATCGAAATATAAATATAAAGATTAAGTGCATGAAGCACGTGCTTTGTAGGAAAAAGCGACACTAATATTTTGTTTTATTGAATGGACTCATTCAATACCTATAGTTTCTATTAAAATCTGGATTTTTGATGTTGAGATATGCTTTGAAAAAAAAAAACAATACATTTTACTTGAATTTTTATTTCACGTCTTGAAAAAAGATTCATAAAACTTCGTAGATGGATAAAATGACTTTGTTTTCTATTTGAGGCTTGAAGGGAGACTCACTTGCATGGGCATAACCTTGTTTTTACTTATACCAAGTTTTTTTTTTTTTTTTTTGGCTTATCTTTGGATGTTTATCCATAAGAGCTTGATTCTTAAATCTAGAAAAGCATCTAATTGTATAAACTTATATTGTTCCCTAGTATGAAGCTCAAAAAGATTCTCAAAAGAAAGAAATTTAAAATGGTCTCCTAGTATATTCATGATAATAAAATATAAAATAAAATCCCTGCATATGACTTTTTAGTTGGGAAGGAATCAAGAAAATGAATTCTTCATCTCATTTAGTTTTTTGGCACTCCTTTAGTTGTACAATGAATAACCTATATTTTGCAAAATAATCTTCGACGAACTCATGCTCATAAGGTACAAGTATTTGAGGCTTGGAGGGAGACTCACTTGCATGGGCATAACCTTGTTTTTACTTATACCAAGTTTTTTTTTCTTATCTTTGGATGTTTGATCCATAAGAGCTTGATTCTTAAATCTAGAAAAGCATCTAATTGTATAAACTTATATTGTTCCCTCATATGAAGCTCAAAAAAATTCTCAAAAGAAAGAAATTTAAACTCGCCTCTTAGTATATTCATGGTAATAAAATATAAAATAAAATCTCTACATATGACTTTTTAGCTCGGAAGGAATCAAGAAAATGCATTCTTCATCTCATTTAGTTTTTTGGCACTCTTTTAGTTGTACAATGAATAACCTATATTTTGTAAAATAATCTTCGAGAGACTCATGCTCATAAGGTACAAGTGGTGACAATTCTATTCATAATGGTAAGGCTCAAAATTCATTGGCTTTAAGAAATAAAGGAGCCAATTTGTCCCAACTTGTTTTTGAAATTTTATATTTAGGAATATGAAATAACAACCTATTTAAAACATGCAAGTTAGTTAGACCCATGGTTCATCGTATAATTTGTTTGAATAGGCAAATATCTCGATTTCTTTGAGAAACACTAATTAAACCTCAACTAATATTTTCCAAAACCTTCAAGCTAATACTTATTGGATCTTGAATTTTGATGTGTCATGATTATGAGTTATAAGTGCAACCTGAAGCCAAACAATTATTCTAACAAAGATTTGGATTGGCTGGTAGAGAGGTTTCACAAGAAACTCAACTGCTAGAAACGCAGATGGTTGACAATGGGGGGTAGGATTATCATGTTAAGAGAAGTACTTCAAAAAATAGCAGTGTATTGGATGCACCCTTTTCTACTTCCTAAGGAAGTCATTAAAAGGATACAATCGATCATGGGATGCTTTATGTGGGTAGGGACACTACTATCTGGGAAGTTTCACTTGGTAAAATGGTCCCTCATTGCAAGACCTATTGAGGAACGATGATGGGGCATCATAGATCCCAATACTTTTAGCATGGCACTCATTGTTAAAAGCATGTGGAGGGTAGTATTTGGTTCGGGAATATGGTCTCAAATTACCAAGGAAAAATATATGTTTGGGAAAACTTTCACACCATAGATTATTGGAGGGGCCAAGATGAAATCTATCTCATCATACATCTGGAGAAGTATTATGAAAAATATCCACTGGCTCTTGGGGTTGGTACAATGGGAGGCAAGAGATGGCTCGAAGATCATGATCGGATTGGATGCAATCAAAGGTGTGGTGGGAAACCACTCTCTATCATTTCAGATCCTTAATTTCCTTCATGAGAAAGAGATAGTTTTCCTTAAACAAATATTCTACCATAATGTCCTATGTATTGACTAACAATCGTGGACAAGATCTAGGGATATACAGATGCTTGGGGAGTATATTTGTGAATGGGAAGTTTATATTGAAAATCTCAGAAATGCAGGTATATCACTTAATGATCAGGAGGATCAAATGACATGGGGGGATAACTTAAAAAGGGGGCTTTCGATGGTCAAAGAAATATATTTTTCATTGCAAAAGAAAGAGAAAGGAAATCAGGCACCATCATGAGTTCAAGTCATTAGAAAGGGAAACTACCTAACAAGATCAAATGTTTTTGGTGGTTGGCTATCATGGACAAAACCTTGACATGGAATAACCTTTAGCGCATAGGGTACTCAGGCCCAGTGATTTGTCTACTTTGTAGGAACAACACTGAGAATAATGCTCATCTTTTTCTTTAGTGCTCTTACATGCACGCTGTTTGGGAAGGGGTCTTAGGTTTTTCCGGCATTATATCTCCCCAACAACATACAACATTGAGGTATTGTCAGAGGATTTGGTTCAAATCACATGAGAGGTATAGATTTCTCCCATTATATCTTTTATGGTCCATCTCACGAAGTCGTAATGCACTTAGTTTTTATAATAAACATCCACTTGTTATGGAGGATATGACCAAAATTGTGGCATATTTCAATGAAAATGGTCCATCTACGAATAGAAACAAACCTAGAATTATCAAACGCAGAGATATTTGGAAAACATATCATTCTTCCTCCAGAAGAAGATGTGGATGATGTGGATGTGGTGTCTATATAGTCATAGAACTGGGAAAATTCTTTCACTTCTGGTGGAAAGGAGGACAAGGAACAACGGTAAAGAAGAGATTATTGTGAATGGATCACATACAGGTCTACGGTGATGCAAAAGGAATAGTAGATTGGGTGAAAGGTTATAACAATTTCAATCCTCCCATATTAATCAATTGGATGAAAAACATCAAAACCTTGGTAAACACATACCATCACATAGATTTGAGCACATCTACACATAACAGAACTGGACAGTAGACTAGACGGTGAGCACATACCATCACATAAATTTTAAACACATCTACATGGAACAAAACACAGGAGACTGGACAACAGACTTATTATCAAAGAAAGGTATTGATAAGGAACATCGTAAGTTTTTCTTAAGGAGCCATGATAAATGCTAGAAGTATAATTTTTCCATAAATGTTGGAGGTATGATGGACTGTATTTTTTTGGTTAACACTAGCAATTACAAGGCAATGTAAAGAGCAGAACACATATTGTAAGTTAAAAGATAGTTTTTTTTTATATTTTGAACACTAAATGGACACACTTAAGATCCATAGCGTTAAGTAGTAAAAAATAGTACGTTTATTTCTGGAAAAATGTTTGAATACAGACAGATTGAAAAACCAAATAAAATATACTATCTGTTTTTATTAATATAAATTCAAAAGCGATTTTTTCCCCTGAGCAAAAAAGCTCAACCGTGCTTAACTTCAACATGTTAAAGAATATCAAATATATGTCCCTGCAATATAGAATCAACCATTGAAAGTAATGTAATAAAATATTCCCATGGACCACCGTCGTCTAAAATCAAATCAGTTCGGAGCTTCTAGTTTAATTTTTGTTTGCTATATATATAAAGGGTGCCTACAATGGCTTACAAATACATTAAAAATAGCACTGTTTTGAAAAGTAACAATAATTTATTTATTTAAGCATGCAGCTTCCGATATAAGCGAAACTATTTACACGTGGAGACAATACTGAAATCAGCGTAAGATGTTTACTGGAAAGATTACCAGTCTACACAAATATCTCTTGATTTGAGCCATCAGTGCATTGCGCTGTGGAGGGGACTTGGGCATCCCTTAGACTGGAGCACCCAAAGTGAGCAGAGAGCCCACTATGGCTCCAGCCATAGCTGTACTGAAGTTTGGAGCTTGAAGAAGCTACAGAATTCTGCATGATTGATAAGTGATCCTGAGCCATGTTGTTAGGCAATGGAATTGAGTGATGGAAGCTGCCTGCCTCTAAATATGCAGGCTGCAACCGTAATCATGAGTTTGGCCGGTTGTTGGTGAGGTCGAGAATAATTGTGGCAAACGGGCTTGAGGTCGATATTCTGGCAATACAGGGTATAAATTGGTTGTCTTCAACCAAATTTTCTCTATTCTTCCCCTCACCAATGAGCTGGTTTGATGCGCCAACGTGCATAGCAGCCATAGCCAGAGGACTCAAAGAATGAGTGTGTTCGCCTTCGTAAGTTGTTATTACAATTGTGGGATCTTGCGCGAATCTCTGCACCTGTTCAAAATTCTCAATGATTTAAGATATTAATATCAATAGGCCTTCTATGTATTTCACAGTCAACCAGACTTTTAAGAGCAGACTTCGAACAACGAGGTGGAACCTGTTTTTTAACTGGGCAACTGGGAGCCCAAGCACATTTGTAATAAGATCTTGGAAGTGGATTGCTTTTTGTCATCTTTTGCCCATATTTTCGCCACTGGCAGCCATCACCTCTCTGATTACAACAGTTGAGGTCATTTTCTTTATACATGGTGGGAAAGCAAGAATATATGCAGTGATCATATTGAGCTTTGCAACTTCATAAACAGGGTTCGATGCTTCAAACTTAGAAACCATACACTTTAAATCAATCCCTCTGAAATTTCAGAATCATTAAACTGTATTGGATTGGAGGTGTCTCATTTCACCAAACGGGGCAACAGCAAAGCAAATTATTACTTTACTTCCTCTCCCATCCCAGAATTTACAATTGGATTAAGGATAGCCCAAGTGCACTGGATGCATTCGATATAGATAGTAATCGGAATTTGATAGACATGAGTGTCTTCAAATAAGTGACTTTGCTCCATTTTGACATATTTCTTAATTAAATTTCAACTCATTTGATACTGGCGCCACAATTTAAATTGGCTATATGTATGGGAAACATAATTGTATATTCCACTAGACTAGTGAGTGGAGTATCCGTAAGTACAATTTAGTTGTTATCATCAAAGAGAACTCCACGAGTGAAGGTCTGCGTTTTAACTGTATAACAAATTAATGGCAGTGACATTTCTGGATGCACTACTATATTAATTTAGTCATAAAAGAATTTATTTCATTAAATTGTATATTTTTATAATTCTCTTTTAATACATTAATAGAATTCATTAACTTTTTTTCACTATTAATTTTCTTTTTTATTTTCTTACAAATTTTGTTAATTTAAATTCAACCTATACATGCATGAATAGAGATACTAGTCAACACACCTAAACCTCAGGTGTGAATGTCAAGCTAGTGATGCATATAAAATCCACAGGTTTTTAGGTGGCAACAAATATTAACTGTGTTATTGATTCATTAATGGGCTGGGTTCCTATATGTCTACGGTTAGATTTAAGCAAGTACATTATTAAGCTGTGGGCTAGACAGTTCCCACACATTAATGGGTCAATAGCATAAGTAAATATCAACAAATATTTACTGTGCTATTGACCCATTAATGAGGGCTCTATATGTTCACCCTTTAATTTAAACAAATACCTTATATAGCTATATTAACAAGACATATACAATCTGGGGCATTAATAAATCAATAACAACAACAAATATTAACTGTGTTGTTGATCTATTAATGAATTGGGACTGTATATATCCATGTTTGGATTTAATCAAGTACATTGTCAAACTGTGAGCTAGACAATGGCCACTGATTAATAAATCAATAACACAATAAAATCAACAAATATTTAATGTATTATTGATCCATTAATAGGGATTCTAGATGTCCACTGTTAAATTTAAGTTAAATTTAAGCCCTACATTATCTAACCATAAACATATACAACTCCTCCTGATATTAATAAATCAATAACACAATAAATATTAGTAAATTCTTTAAATGGATCTAGGGTTGTTAACAAAAATTCTACCTAACAAAAAGTGATTATTACCACGGATGCTTCAGATTCTGTCCGCATGGATACGATTTTCTTGGGCACGGCTGTCAATCTTTTGCTCAGATTGTGATGTTTCTTGTTCGGCGGCTTCTTATGACGACAGGGGCTATCATCTGTAGACGAATTGATCCGATTCACAATCTGTTTCGACTCGAAGTAATTTATTGTCCTCTTGCTTGAAGGCAGCTGCTGTTCGTCCATAAATTTCGCATTCTTATTATCCTTTTCCCATCCTTGTTCAAGGCAATCCCACTGGGGGACAGCTGCACCCTTGGAGTACCTTGCATACAACACATCAATGCCCGGATAATCTGCATTGAACATCTACGAAATAAGAAGGTGAACCATGTTAACAAATTTGGACACCCATGAAACCTAATTATCCGAAAGTCAAATTAATTTCCCACAACAATATAGCGCACCTGGCTTCCATAAAAGCCCTTCTGCTGGTCAACTAGAGACCTGACATGCATCTGCAAGTCGTTATATTTACTACTCATGTCCTTCAACATAGACTTGAGCTTCAGATTCTCTTCGTTTATGAGATTTTTCTTTTCCACAACCATAGTGATCTGCAGTTTCAAGCCATGCAGTTTGCAAGAAACAAACATGAGTAAACAAAGAACTGTGAAAAATCCCTGAAAATACCGTTTTCTTGTGACCTTCCATCTCCAGTGAAATGTTTACTGCCTGCAAGCGAAATCCGGGTAGAGGTCCTTTGTGACATATTTATCAAAAGCGTGATGTCATGAAATTCGTATTTGGCACGGTCCCTGGACAGCTAATTCCTGCGACCTATTCCTATTTAGCCCTTTCTATTTTTCAGGGCAAGATTTCGCGGCCGTCACTACCAACACACATGACCAGTCACGTTGAGCCATAAAGTCGGTGCTATTGTTAGCCTCCATTATTAAATTTTGCATTGATTATCGAGCCCTCAGAAGTGAATCAGTTCCTTTAGAAGCATTAGACGATTGACTCAATAGGGTAACCGATTCAAATTACTCTAGGTTAAAACTAGGCTTGAGTGGGTTACAGGGTTAAGAAACTAGGTTTGTATGGGTCAGATTAAGTGAAAATTAGGGTTGAGTGGGATTAATGGTTAAAAATATGTGTTTTTGTTTAAACTAGTAAGTTCAAAACTAGAAAAGTAGAATATTTATGATTACTATACTTCACAGCCAAATAGTTATATAGATATTTTTTAATTATTTTTTAGAGATATATTCTTTATTTTTATTTGTTTTTATATTAAGATTTAAAATTGTTTAAAATTACCTTGATGCTGGTGATCATGATGCAATTAATGGTAATTAGATTGAAAGATGGCGGGCGGCTTGGCCACATGGCCATCCACCAGTTCAATTTATGGCAAATTCTTGGCGACTTGCAAGCACCATTACTATGGTGCTCAAGTCGAGAAATTTGCAGGGAGCATAAGGATATGGCCTCCACAGAGCATAATTCATTCTTCCCTACCCTGATAAATTGCTCTTGCCCTCCTTAGGTTGCGGAGTCGAGCTCTCACACCATCAGTGGTAGACGATGTTGGTTGCTCAGCTGCATGTGGGAAATGGGTACCATTTCTCCCAAACGACCCATTGTAAGTTGAATTACGCTCATAACCCCTCTGTTTTCCCTGTGAACAGCCATTCCAATCCCAGAAATTCCTCTACTTCCCCAATTGTTAGCTCTAAGATTAATACAGTCATGGCACTCATTCAACACCCCATGCGCAGCAGAAGAGGGGGCAGTTGTGGCAGAAGCATTCATCCCCCCGCTACACCCAGCCCTGAACCTACTTCTCCCTCCTCTTCCCCATCCATTACTCATTCCCATGGCACCTTCTCCGGCAAATACCTAGACACACGCAGTGGTAGAGGACGGTCTCAGATCCATGGTGACCGCAAAATGAATGCTGCCACCCATACTGCCAATTTTCCCCTTCCCCCTCATCCCTCTCACCATACGACTCAATTCCGCTTCCATAGTTCTCTACCTCGGCCTGTCATCACAGCCACTGTTACCATAACCTTCACTGAGGAAATTAACCCACAAGAAGCTTAGACAAGAAACAATGGCGAGCAACAGAGGGTCGCTCAGCGGAACAGGAATGCCCGAGATCCAAGAAAGCAGTAGATGGTTGAGAATTCTGCCACCCTGCATGGCGAGGAGCTGGTTGGCAGCGAGCATGCCACCGATGGCAGCGCAGGAGGCACAAAGGCAATTGGTGGCGTCTAGGGCAACATGTCAGGCAAGCATGCAGTAGAAGGTAGAGGGTAGCTCTCTTGGCACTCAAGCAGTTCGTGGCATATCGCGTGGCACGTTAGCAGAGGAGAAGGATTGGTACGAGTATGCATGTCGAATTGTTGAAGAACCCACTATAGACGACTTCCAAGGGGTCCATCCTGACTAATGACTCGGTTGCCAAGGGTCACCTTGCCGCTAGGTGGAGGTTTCATATGCTGTTGTCTTAGGTTTTCTGCTGTGTTTTGTGTTTTAAACATTCCTTCTGGCTTGGTTTGCTAGCTTTCAATCTAGGTCTCGGGCTTTTTGATGTTAAAACTCGAGACCCTTGCGTGGGTCTTTTCTTATGTTCTCATGGACCGGTTTCCCCTCGATGGGGCAGTCGCGTTTAGGTTGGTGATATTTTTTGACAAAACTCTGTTTAGCACTGCAAAGGCCAGCGCCTCGTATTTTTATTTTGTTTCATATGAATAAAATAATATTGCTTAGGAAAAAAAATTGTTTAAAATTATAAATAATTAATATTTAAAAGAAAATTGAGATACCCTTATTATTTAGAATTTTGATTGTGGAGTGTTGGGTTTAAACTTGCAAATGTAGCATATTCTTATTAGATTTTAAACGAATTTAGTTAAATTATATATCAAAAATGTTGATTAAATTATATACCAAAAATATTTAAAAACATTGAACAATTACATTACAAAATCTATAACCATTTAAAATAAAAAATAAAAAAAATGAAAATAAAAATTATGCCAACCATTAGACTTTAAAAACAACCTAAAGCCATATATGGCAGTAGCTCTTCGTCCATTGTAAGTTGATGAATAACCGCCCTCTACTGCACGGTAGTATTAAATGCTGACCATTAGACTTTAAAAACAACCTAAAGCGATATATGGCAGTAGCTCTTCGTCCATTGTAAGTTGATGAATAACCACCCTCTACTGCACGGTAGTATTAAATGCTGTTGTATGGAATTGTGGATATGTTAAATACGTAAATTTTACGTAACAATAACTTTTATAGCCCGGACTGGTCTCCGATCACCTTGCAAACAGCGTCTATTTTATGGAAAAAATCAATGAAAACCGATGATGAAGATAGGAAGCACGGGTGTCTTCGTTGGATGTGAAATGTGTGTTCATTGTGTGGTTTCTTTAAAAAGACAAGACATCAACAATAATGCACCATTAGCGTCTTCCCACAAAAGGAGATATGAATCTAAGAAATGCATGTGGAATGTGGTGACGTTTTGTCATGTAGGTTAAAACAGAGAAAGGAGAGTGACCCATGAGAGAAGAAGAGCCAACCAAATATTATATTGATAAGGTAGTGTTAAAATCCACTTTAGGAGAAAGGATAGTAAGGTAGTTTTAAAATAAAAAATCCATTTAAGGAGAAAGGACAGGGAAGAAATTTGTATCCCTTGTCATGATCATTGTTTTAGGAGGATGAGTATTACATGCGGATGAGTATTACATGCACTTTGATATTGAATTAAGATCGTTATTTAAAATTATTTATTTATAGAAAGATAAGGAAGGATGATATGTGTTTATAATGGTCAAGTGTATATATATATGAAAAATAAAATTTTAATTTTAAGTAATATAAAATTTTAATTTTAATTTTAACTAATATGGAAAATAAAATTATAATTTTAAGTAATAAAGTAAGATGGTAATTATTAATTGTAATATAAATATTAAAGAAAATTATTGATATTGAAATTTAGTTGATGTTTTGAATCATCTAATGTGGCTCATTGTCATCATTATAAAGGTGAAAAATCAATTTATCGAACTATTTAAATAGCATATATGCATATGATAATTAGCCATTAATAAAAAATATTAATATCTTAAAATTAAATTAACAAATATAAATCTAAGAACAATCTAAGAGCAACTTAAGAAATTGGCATGGTAAGCCAATAACCCTTTAACTCTAAATCTCTTCAACCCAAAATTTCATGGGACAATCTTTCACATTACCCGGAGGATGGATGGAGAAGTAAGTCTGCAACCGTCGGACACGTACTAAGAGGTAAGGTTCCATTTCCAAGCAAGCATGCTCATGCAATATGAAACCGTCCGGCGAAACCTATCAAAACCAAATGAAATGCTTATTAAAAAAAATGAATTAATGAATATATTGCAATGCGATAATTCCAAGTATAAAGATAAACCAATTACCTGGGTTAGACTGCTGCAACATGATGATTCCTTTGAAGGGGTAACTGCCAGAATGATCTTTGCAGACCTAACATCCAAGTATACAATCATGGCGGAGCTATGACAGAGCAGGAAGAACTTCGTCAACATTACAAAGAGGTAGAAAAAAAACCTGTGTGAAACCCGGAAGCCATGGGCCAGAACTGGAAGACTCTGCTAGACAGGAAGGGAGATTCCAAAATCACTCAATGAAGCAAATGTCAAATGTCAAAGGAGTTAAGGTTTCAATCGTCGTCGTCATATGGAGACGCCTTACAGAGGACCGTTGATGAGGAGACCTTCCCGAGAAGGTGCCTAACAGCGGGAAGGTAGTCAGAAGAACCCAAAACTCTACTCCTGCCAACTCTAGGGGGAAACCAAGTTCAATGTATTAGATTTTAGGCATAATAACCTTGGTTTTATCCATAAAAATATAACTAAATATTATAGGGAAATCATCGGAGAATATTAATCAGCATGTGAAACATTAAAGCTACTATTTACTATGTACAATAAGCATTTATACTCTGTGTAATTCTTGCACCAATTCATTTAATCCATAGGTGAAAAATGTACTCCTTTGGTTATTTATTACAATATATATGAACTAAACAAAAATTATGATGATTTATATAATTTTATTATCTAGAGATGTGACATTCTCTTGCATAGAAAATTTAGCATTTTAAGCCTCAGGTATGTATCTTTGATTCATCTTCAGAGTTTCCTCTCACATTGACTAATCGACAAGACTTCATATGACTCATTCCTAGTTATGGTGATTAGTCTCATTGTTCATATGTTAGATTTGTAGACCTCCTATTGAATGTTTTTTCCTATTTCTAAAAATTACACAATCTTCATTATCTTTGTAAATTTTCTATAATCCTTATAGTAGGCTTGAATCGATGCATTCTTGTTGTAATATTCCTAACCCAGAATATTCCTCAAACCCCAACAAAAACTCCAACCAAATATGTTCAAATGATATAATAACCCGGAAGTGATAAAATAACAGTGGAACAGCATATAATAATGTAAACCGGAAATATAAGTAGATACACAAGAAATGCAGTGAGAAATGCTAAGCCATTTTATTATATTGAGCAATAAATGAATACAAGAGGTGATTAAATAGATGGCACCTCGACTTGCACAAGGCAAGTGAAGAAATACTCTCAGAATGACAAGAATGGCCTCTCTGCGTGGATGCCACTGCTGCTGCTAGAAAACAAATGATAATTTGGGGCTACTCCCCTCCTCAAAAAAAAAATGAAACTTTGGATTCGGGCTCTACTCAAAAAACCCAGAAAAACCCAGAAATCTTTTCTGAAATGGCCAACCCCCGAAAATCACCTCCTTGGGGTTCTGCGCAGTTCCTCAAAGACGCTGATGAAACTGCTGCTGAAATGCTGATGAATCTACTGATGGAATGCCAATGGAAATACCTTGCCCGATCGGACACTCGAAGTCTCTCGGGGCTAAGGGTGAGATCTCCAAACATAGACACTCAATGCACTAAACAGTGCTGCAAACTAGCTAAACAGCCAACATGCTCTAAGTCGAAATGACTATCACAAATGCTCATAACCAAAATGATCCCAAAAGAGGGGATTTCTCTCTATTTTATAGCCTCTGCCTCTCACAATCCCTAGGCTCACTTTCTCCTACGTGATCCCCTTCTTGCCATGTGTTCCTTCCCTCCCGCGTAGTCCCTCCATGTGTCTGTGTGGGCCCCATTTCTGTGTCCCCCTTTGGCCCCCTTGGTTCCCCCTTAAGTCACAACGTTGTGCTACCTAAGAAGTGACTTTTTATCCTAAAGTAAGTTATGTTCCCCCTTCCTCACTTTTTATTTACAAATAACTATAGAAGGCAAAAATCGAACAAAATCGAATATTCCAATTAGCCATAGCTAATTAGGAATATTATAGTCTCCCCCCGCAAAATGTTGCTTGCCCTCAAGAAATTGAAGTGGTGGATGTTGTAATATCTCCTCACTCTCCCAAGTGGCATCCTCATCCGAAAAATTCTTCCACCTCACCAAGAATTCCTGGACCGTCCTGCTTCACAACCGTCTCTCCCTAGAGTCAATGATAGCCTTCGGCTGCAATACCAAATGCCCCTCATCATCCATGGGTGGTAGCTCATCCGTCACGGTCACCTGCTATCCCAATTCCTTCTTTAGGCATGATACATGAAAAATGTTATGAATCTTGCTGGCTTCGGGCGGCTCCAACTCATATGCAACCTGTCCAATCCTGTGTATCACCCTATATGGCCCATAAAAGCGGGGCTTGAGCTTCTCAGCCCACTTTTGCTTCAACGATGACTGTTGGTATGGCTATAATCATAGGTATACCATGTCCCCTACCTCGAACTGCCTCTCCACCTGACCCCTCTCGGCATATAGCTTCTGTTGGTTCTGCGTTGTAGCCATGTTATCCTTGAGAGCTCAGAGGATATCCTGACTCTCTTAGATCCAAATCTTGGCTCTAGGAGCCCTGTTATCACCAAACATCACGTCGACAAAAGATAAAGGATGATACCCATATAAGGCATAGAATGGTGACATACCAATGAACATGTGATGTGAAGTATTGTAGTAATACTCCCCCAGATGCAGCCACTTCAGCCATGCTCATTGCTGCCCACTGACATAGTTACGCAAGTAGCCCTCCAGCCACTTGTTAACTATCTTCATCTATCCGTTCATCTGTGGGTGATAGCTGGTACTCGGTGTCAACTCCATCCCCACCAATCAGAGAAGCTCTTGCCAAAACCCACCCATGAAATGGCTATCCCTGTCACTAACAATGGTCTTAGGAAGACCATGTAGCCTGAAGATCTCACTGAAGAACAGCTCGGCCACCTGTGCTATTGTATAGTGTGTGGATATGGCAAAGAAATGTGTGTACTTCGTCAGTCGATCAACAACGACAAAGATACAATCCTTTCCCTGTACCATGGGCAACCCTGTGATGAAATCCATCGAAATACTCTCCCATTTCCCCTCCGAAATGGGAAGAGGCTGCAATAATCCTACGGGATGGCTCATCTCTCCCGTGTTCCTCTGGCAAACATCGCACTCCCAGATGTGCCAGAGTACGTCCTCGTTGAGGCCCTTCCATGAGAACCTCTCCCTAATGGCCATGTAGGTTTTGGTAAACCCCTAATGTCCTGCCAACGCTGAATCATGTGATGCCTGGAGTATCTTCTTCTTGAGCTCAGACCCCTCAATCAAGAAGATCTGGTCCCTGTAATAGATGATCTCATCGACCACCATGTACCTGTCATCTGCCACCTGCCCATCCAGAACCTCACATGCAAACTTGTCCTTGGAGTACTCTACTAAGAGTCGAGCCCTCTAGTCTGTATCCAAGCTCATAAGAGACAACGTGGTTTGTCTACGTCAAAGGGCATCTGCTACCACGTTGTTCTTACCCTTGACATACTCGATGTCAAAGTCATATGCTTGGATCTTGCTGATCCACTTCTGTTGCCTCTCATGTAGCTGCTTCTGCTCCGAAAAGAACTTGAGGCTGTTGTGATCAGTCCTCACCCTAAACCTGTTACCCACTAGATACTGCTGGTACTTAGCCAATGCATGCATGATGGCTAGCATCTCCTGGATAGCTCGCTCAATCTCGTCCCGATAGGCCTTGGGGTGCCTATAGGGGGTGGTGATCACTACCTGGATGCCCTGCTCAAGCTTGATAGTGTGCTCAAACCCCCGATCCGGTGGCTTTCCTGATGGAATCTCTCCAAACACTATGGCATACTGATCAAGGATGGACTGGATCTCAGGATGTATCGTCTGCCCTGTAGTCCCCGCCTTTGATGCACGCAGCTCCATTGCCCACTCTATGTCTCCCTTCTAGAAGACTACCTCCATCCGATGAGCCGGCATAGTCTGAGGCGGATATGTGTGTTGTTCCTGTATCTTCTCATGCCTCCCTGTCTTCTCATCATCCCACTCCATCTCTAGGGTCTTCCAATCTATCGTGACCTTCCTTAGAGTGATGAGCCACTGAACACACAGTGTCATGTTGGTGTCTGGAATATCGATCACAAAAAAGTGGTCAGTCAATGTGTAGGTGCCCATTGTCACTGATAGCTCTGGAACATAATGAGCACACATCATAGTCTGATCTCTTGGGACCAATACTGAAAACCCATCAAAGCTCTCTGTCTGTATACCTCTCTGCTCAACCATTTAGGCATCAATGAAGTTGTGGGTTGCCCCACTGTCAACCAAAACTGATACATGCTGGCCACATACTGTCCCTCGTATGCGTAGCGTCAGATACTTGGGAACTCCCCGCAACGCTACAAGGGCCCCTTCGGTGGGTGCAAAAGATGCACCACCTGCTGCTGGTGGGGGAGGTGGAAAAGGTCCATGTATGGCATGGCTATCTCCTGCCTCCACATCGTCCTCGTCATCCTCTTCTCCACTGCTCTTGGAGAAGACCTCAATAAAATGTGCTTTACCGGTAGCACATCTATGTCCTGGTGCCCATGGCTCCTGACAAGTGAAGCACAACCGCTTCTTCTTCAGTTCCCTCCTAGCATCATCGTCAGGCTGTACTCGTCCTAGATTCCCCTTTGGAGGTGGAATCCTCACATCCTTCCCCTTAGACCGGAAAGTCTTTCTCTAGGGGTAAGGTGTTCAGGTCTTGGATAAGACATCCTGTAAGTCCTGGGTCCTATTGATAGCATCCTGGAGCGTAGCTGGTCTAGTGGATCAAACTAGACCCCGAAGTGGCTCTACTAACCCCTCAACATACATATAGACCATCCGTGCCATGGAGAGGTCTGGCACCATCATGGATACCCTCAAGAAATCTGCAATGTAGGTCTCTGGGCTCCCTATCTGTTTGAGCCGTGTCAGCTCAACGAAATGCTGCTCTAGATCCCTCCAATCAAATCGATCCATCTGCCTCTTGGTAAACTCGACATATGACGTCATTGTGGAGTGCCCCAATGTAACCATCCCATGAAACCACCAATCCTAGGCCTTGCCATCCAAATGCAATGTTGCCACCTTAATGGCCTCTGCCTCCGACATCTGGTTAAGCTGGAAATAAATGTCCAGCTTCTCCACCCAAGACTTTGCTGAACTGTTTGATGAGCCATCCAACGTAGGCAAGTGGAATCTGCTCACTGCATGGTGTGTGTCACCATCATGGTAATGCCTATACCCTATGTGATGATCGCGGGGTCTGCTATCCTGCTGGAGCTAAACCAAATCTCTGAATGAGAAGGCTTCCCTGAACTCCTGCCCATAGGCCTGGTACTCTGCAAAATAATCGCCCATATGCCCGAGTTCTGCCTCCTGTTGGGCTATGGCCCCCGTGTCTGCTCCTAAGAAGGTGGGCATGGTAGAGCGTGTAGGGGCATGTGAGACCCCCTGCTGCATAGTATCATGCTGCTCTAGCAAGAGAAGGGATGCACCTGATCCCTCACTGATCTGAAAAGCTCGTGGGCTCTCCCGTTGTCTAGCCTCTACTGCCGTGAATCTCTACCCCATCACCTCAATCTGCCTCGACAGATCCTGCACTGATTTGAGGAGCATATCCGCAAATCTCTTTCCGTCATCATCTGCCATCTGCTCTGCGTCCACTACTGGCTCTCTCTGTTCTCCGTCTACCACAGGTTCCTCTTGTTTTGTGTCTGCCATAGGAACACAATCTCCCTCTCCGTAGGTATTCTCCAACCTACGCCCAGTGTCTATGTATCTCTGACCTCTGTAACAGATATAGGGTTTTTCCTCTGGTGTCATAGATTGCTAGCTCCACAGGCTGAGCCAGATCTATGCTCTGATACCACTGTAATATTCCTAACCCAGAATATTCCTCAAACCCTAGCAAAAACTCCAACCAAATATGTGCAAATGATATAATAACCTAGACGTGATAAAATAACACTGGAACAACATATAATAATGTAAACCAAAAATATAAGTAGATACACAAGAATTGTAGCGAGAAATGCTAAGCCATTTTATTATACTGAGCAATAAATGAGTACAAGAGGTGATTAGACAGATGGCACCTCGACTTGCACAAGGCAAGTGAAGAAATACTCTTAGAATGACAAGAATGGCCTCTCTACGTGGATGTTGCTACTGTGTTGCTGTTGCTGCTAGAAAACAAATGATGATTTGGGGCTGCTCCCCTCCTTGGAAAAAGATGAAACTCTGGATTCAGGCTATACTCAAGAGACCCAAAAAAACCCAGAAAGCTTTCTTGGAATGGCCTCACACTGATCTGCGTCCCAGCTGCTGGAAAACTACCATGCTATTACTGCTGCTGGAAATTGAATGAGGATTTGGGGCTGCTCCCCTCCTCAGAAAAGGTTGAAACTCTGGAATGAGACTCTACTCAAAACACCCAAAAGAACCCAGAAATCTTTTCTGAAATGGCTGACCCCCGAAAATCACCCCCTTGGGGTTCTGCGCAGTTCCTCAAAGACGCTGATGAAACTACTGTTGAAATGTTGATGAAACTGCTACTGATTAATCTACTGCTAGAATGCCAATGGAAATACCTTGCCCGAGCAGGCACTCGAAGTCCCCTGGGGCTAAGGGTGAGATCTCCAAACGGAAACACTCAATGCACTAAACAGTGTTGCAGACTAGCTAAACAGCCAACGTTCTCTAAGTCAAAATGACTATTACAAATGCTCATAACCAGAATGATCCCAAATGAGGGGGTTCCTCTCTATTTTATATCCTTTTCCTCTCACAATCCCTAGGCTCACTTTCTCCTGCGTGATCCCCTTCTTGCCATGTGTTCCTTCCGTCATGTGCAGTCCCTCCATGTGTCTGTGTGGGCCCCATTTCTACATCCCCCTTTGGCCCCTTTGGTTCCCCCTTAAGTCACAATGTTGTGCTACCTAGGAAGTGACTTTTTATTCTAAAGTGAGTTATGTTCCCCCTTCCTCACTTTTTATTTACAAACAACTATAGAAGGCAAAAATTGAACAAAATCGAATATTCCAATTAGCCATAACTAATTAGGAATATTACACCTATAGTTTATAAAAGGTGTGGTTTCTCGGCCTTAATTATAATTCTGGTCATAAATTATCTTTGTTGACCAGATATATTGTCTTGTTAACATAAAAGCATGTGACATTGCCAAATGAAAGAAATGACCATAAAGAAAGTCTTGTCAAAATTTTTGGCTTAAATTGTATTTGTATTTTATCCATATTTTCTTGATAAGATTGTAAAGCATTGAGTGTCCATTGATACTATTAATCTGATTTTTTTATAGTTGTATCTAGATTACATTTTCATTTTAACTGGCTTATAATCCCAAACATAGGGTAGAAACTAAAAGGAGTGGTTTTTATTGAGATGGATGATGTAGTTATTCGATTACAAAATATTTTTAGTGGTACAATATTCTTTTCAGTTATCTAAACAACAATAAAAGATTAGTGTGGATGATCTCAAATGATTTGACTCAAAAAGGATACACTAGTAATTTGTGATAGAGTATGGTGAGGGTCAAACACAGAATAGATGGAATTAGTTGACCCATAGTTATACATGTAGTGCCTCCTTCATTTATTAAATCTCTTTCTTCATTTTCAGGTTGCTTAATTTGTTTTATTGGTGTCGATGGTTGATTTTCTTTCTTTAAGTGTTCATCATCATCTTGTTCTACAAAAGGAAAAAAAATCTTCTATAAAATAAAAAAATTATTTTTGATCTATGCCATTGTTAGCATGAAAATATATGAGAGGAGGAGGAGGCAATTAGGAGTTGTAGTGTCAACAAAATGGAGAGCCATTTGAAACAAGACATATTTTGAAACAGGGTAAAATGACACATATGCCTTCATACCCTAATAATAATCAACAAATTTCAATGGTTTGCTCTTTTTGTTTCCAAATATCAATGGTTTTCTCTTTTTTATCAATAGATTTGCACTTTTTGTTTCGGATTTAGGACCATGTTGGATTGCCATACACCCTAAAAGTATCTAGACATCAACATTAGCATGGCTCCAAGCTTCCTTTGGAGTCATATGTAGCACTGCTTTATGTGGCATCTAATTCTTAATGTAATTAGCACAATTCAATGCTCCAACCTAGAAATAAGGTGTCATTGTTCTTGGGTTGAATCATGCAATTTGATTTCCCTTTTACAATCTCATTATTTCTTTAAAACCACCATTTTCCTGAGAGATGTAGGGAATAGAATGTTGATGCTCAATGTTATGTTCTCTACAAAAATCCTTGAATGTATGATTGGCATTCTTCCCCCCTTTTTTTGTACATATTTTCTTGATAGAAAGATAAAATTGCTTCTCTACGATGGCCTAAAGGCCTTAAAAGTAGAAAATATGTCACTCATACTTAAGAAAGTACAACCATGAGTGAATTCAGAAGTCATCAATGAAAGAGAGTGCATACTTATCCCTTAAACTTGATGTTTTTTACCAAGAAGATAATTTAGATAGACTCAATTAGTCCATTAAACTTTGGGAAGACCAAGCACCAAATTTGGTGTGCTTCATTGTTGCAAGTACTTGTACTTTAGATGGCCAAAATTTTCATGCCAAACTATACTTAATGATTCAACACTTGTAATGAAAGATGAACCAAAGGAAGACTCAAAACTATTAAACATGTAAAATCAAGAACGATGATCCACTATTCTTGAAGAAACCTCAATGTTTTGGTTTTGTAGCTCTCAAATGACTCCACTATTTTCCCATGCCCAAAATAACAAATTTGATAAATAGAAAGTAGATTAGAAAATAAGTCAAGAACAAAAACAACATAATCAATACATCCATGATATAACTACAAAGTGTGTAATCCTAAAACATCAATTTGTGTAGAGTCTCAACTACAATCTACTCAATGCTACAATCAAATGTGGAAGGTAACAATTCATGAGAATGAGTCATATGCACTAGAATCAAATATTCAGTTATCGAAATATAAATGTAAGACTTAAGTGCATGAAGCACGTGCTTTACAGGAAGAAAGGACACTAATATTTTGTGTTATTGAATGGCTTCATTCAACCCTTATAGTTTCTACTAACATCTAGATTTATGATGACGAGATATGCTAAAATACTATATATTTCACTTGCGTTTTTCTTTCCCGTCTCGAAGAAAGATTCATAAAACTTCAAATATGGATAAAATGACTTTGTTTTCTATTTGAGGCTTCGAAGGAGACTCACTTACATGAGCATAACTTTTTTTTTTTTTACTTGTACAAGTGTTTTTTTGCTTATCTTTAGAGGTTTGATCCATAAGAGCTTGATTCTTAAATCTAGAAAAGCATCTAATTGTATAAACTTATATTGTTCCCGGGTAAGAAGCTCAAAAAAAATCTCAAAAGAAAAAATTTTAAACTTGTCTCCTAGTATATCCATGGTAAAATAAAATATAAAATAAAATCCCCTTTTAGCTTGGAAGGGAATCAAGAAAATGCACTCTTCATCAAAGTTAGTTTTTTAGCACCCTTTTAGTTGAGCAATGAATAACCTATATTTTGCAAAATAATATTCAATGGAGGCATGCTCATAAGGTACACGTGATGACAATTCTACTAAGGCTCAAAATTCATTGGCTTTAAGAAATAAAGGAACCAATTTGTCACAACTTGTTTTCGAAATTTTATATTTAGCAATATGAAATAACAACCTATCTAAAAAATGCAAGTTAGTTAGACCCATGGTTCATCATATAATTTGTTTGAATAGGCAAATATCTTGATTTATTTTCTAAACACTAATTAAGCCTCAACTAATATTTTCCAAAACCTTCAAGCTAATAGTTATTGGATCTTGAATTTCGATGTCTGATGATTTTGAGTTATAAGCTCAACCCGAAGCCAGAGAATTATTGTAACAAGGATTGGGATTGGTTGGTAGAGGTTTCACAAGAAGCTTCACTGCTGGAAACACAGATGGTATTGACAATGGGGGGTAGGATGATCATGTTAAGAGTAGTACTTCAAAAAATAGTAGTATATTGGATGCACCTTTTTCTACTTCCTAAGGAAGTCATTAAAAGAATACAATCGATCATGGGATGCTTTATCTGGGCAGGGACACTACTATCTGGGAAGTTTCACTTGGTAAAATGGTCCCTCAATGCAAGCCCTGTTGAGGAAGGTGGATCGGGAATCATAGATCCCAGTGCTTTCAACATGGCACTAATTGTTAAAAACATGTGAAGGGCAGTATCTGGTTCGGGAATATGGTCTCAAATTATCAAGGAAAAATATATGTTTGGGAAAACTTTCACACCATGGATTATTGGAGGGTATAAGATGAAATTATTTCATCATACATCTGGAAAAGTATGATGAAAAATATCCACTTGCTTTTGGGGTTGGTACGGTGGGAGGCAGGAGATGGCTCAAAGATCATGATCAGATTGGACACAATCAAAGGTATGGCGGGAAACCACTCTCTATCATTTCAGATCCTTAATTTCCTTCATGAGAAAGAGATAGTTTTCCTTAAACAAATATGCTTCCATAATGTACTATGCATTGACCAACAATCGTGGACAAGAGCTCGGGATATACAGACACATAGGGAGTATATTTGTGAATGGGAAGTTTATATTGCAAATCTCATAAATGAAGGTATATCACTTAATGATCAGGAGGATCAAATGACATGGGAGAGTAACTTAAAAAAGGGGCTTTTGATGGTAAAGGAAATATATTTGTCATTGCAAAACAAAGAGAAAGGAAATTAGACACGATCCTAGGTTCAAGTCATCTAGAAAGGGAAACTACCTAACAAGATTAAATGTTTTTGCTAGCTGGCTATCATGGACATGGACAGAACCTTGACATGGAATAACCTTCAACCCAGAGGGTACTCAAGCCCAGGAATTTGTCTACTTTGTAGGAACAACACTCAGAATATTGCTCATTTTTTTCTTCATTGCTCTTACACTAACGCTATTTGGGAAGGGGTCTCAGGTTGTTTTGGCATTGTATCTCCCCAACATCATACAACATTGAGGCATTGTCTGAGGATTTGGTTCAAATCGCATGAGAGGTATAGATTTCTCCCATTATATCTTTTATGGTCCATTTGGTGTAGCCGTAATGCACTTATTTTTTATAATAAGCATTTGGTTGTGAGGGAGGATATCCTCAAAATTGTGGCATATTTCAATGAAAATGGTCCATCTAAGAATAGCAACAAACCAAGAATTATCAAACATAGAGATATTTGGAAAACATATCCGGTGGGATTTTCTGTTGTTGCTTGCTCCAAAAGAAGACGTGGATGTGGTGCCCATATAGTCATGGAACCAGGATTCTGGTGAGAAGGAGGAAAAGGAACAAACAGTAAACATAGATTATTGCGCTATTGGGAGTATTGATCGCGGTAAAATGGATAGGAATGGATCACATATAGGTCTACAGTGATGCAAAAGGAATAGTAGATTGGGTGAAAGGTTATAACAATTAATCCTCCCATATTATTCAATTGGATGAAATGCATCAGGAAGTTGGTGAGAACATACCATCACATAAATTTTGATCACATCTACTGGAACAAAACTAGACAACATACTTATTATCAAAGAAAGGTATTGATAAGGAACATGGTAAGTTTTTCTTTTCAACATATGAACAAGGAGCTATGATAGTGCGAACAAGGAGCTATGATAGCCCTAGAATCATAAATTTTTCATAGACATTAGAGGTATGATGGACTACTTTTTTGTTAATACTAACAATTACAATGCAATGTAAAGAAAAGAACACATATGATAAGTTGAAAGATAGTTCCTTTTGTATTTTGAACATTAAATGGACACAGGTAAGATCCATAAGATTAAGTAGTAAAAAAAAAAGTTTTATTTCTGAAAAAGGTTTGAATACAGACAAATTGAAAAACCAAATAAGATGTACTATATGTTTTTATTAATATAAATTCAAAAGCGTTTTTTTCCTCTTTGACAAAAAAAAGCTCAAGCTCAACCGTGCTAAACTTCAACATGTTAATGAATATCAAATCTGTGTCCTGCAATGCCAAAACTTTGTTTTAATATGGAATCAACAATTGAAAGTAATGTAATCAAATATTCCAATGGACCACCCTTGTGTAAAATCAAATCAGTTCGGAGCTTCTAGTTTAATTTTTGTTTACTATATATATAAAGGGTCCCTACAATAGCTTACAAATACATTAAAAATAGCACTGTTTTGAAAAGTAATAGTAATTTAGTTATTTAAGCATTGTTGTAATATTAATTCCAACTGCTGTGCAGCAGCAGCGATGCGGGACATCGCCGATGAGTGATCGCCGATATCGCATCAGCGAGCTGCAATAGAGGATTTACAAAAGAGTCGGCGTATCTGCGGTAGAACTGCAGTGAAGAGTTGAACAACAACAACTATTTTATTCATTTGTCTTGATCCGGCGCCCTACATTTATTCCCGATCTTTTAAGCCACCGCCATTACCATCTTTTCACTCTTTAATTATTTTTGTGTTCCCGAAGGAAGAAGATCAGATCCAGTGCTACACCATTACTTCTCAACAACTGTATTAATGAGCAGAATGGCTGAAACAGAAAAGAACCAGCCTCGAGCCGACGCAACATTTATCAGTTATGGGTTTCCACATAACCGACTCAATAAGCACAGCAGAATGTCAGAAAGATCAGATTTTATTCATTATGAGCAACAGAGTATAGCAGAAACCTCATCAGCAAGTTAAAGCGGTGATGACCTTTTCCCGCACTATAAAATGCAAACACAGCAGTGAAGAAAGAACAGAAGCAGAAACATAAATAGAAATAGAAACAAGGGAAATAAATAGATAGCAGAGGAGAGCACGCAACAGCGTGAAGAAAAATGTTTCCAGAATAGTGAAAAGCACAACAGTGCAGATTTGAATGTTTTTTGTTTTAAGATTGTTTGCTGTGAGACAGAGATGCTGAAACAACAGTGCTGAGATAGAGTTGCTGAGATAGAGTTGCTGAAACAGAGTGCTGAGACAGAGATGCTGAAACAGCAGTACTGAGACACAGTGCTGAGACAGCAGTGCTGAGAGAAAGAGTTGCTGAGACAGCTGTATATGCAGCAGCATAAATGTATTGAAAGTTTTACACACAGTAGTGTAAAATATCAGACAGACACAGCAATGTCAATTTGGACAGATTGAAGTGCCTCTGAAGCAGGCATGGTGGAATTCCTCTGTTAAGAGGTAAATGTTATTTGTGTGGAACAGAAGCGTTCCTTAGTGAATCCCTCTGTCAAGAGGAAGATGCTTTTCAGCATAGTTTGGTGAATCCTTCTGTCAAGAGGAAGATGCTTTTCAGCGTAGTTTGGTGAATCCCTCTGTCAAGAGGAAGATGCTCTTTAGCATAGATTGGTGAATCCCTCTGTTAAGAGGAAGATGTTTTGTAACAGTAGTTGAGAAATCTCTCTGTGTGAGAAGAAGACAAATTTGTATCAGTTGATTTACTGTTTATAAATAGAAGTTCATTTTTGTGCGTTGCTGTTACACCGTAAGTTGAAAAATACTTGACGTATAAAATTTACGTTGCTGCAACACCACGAATAGCGTTGCTCCAACACCAGTTACAGCAAAGCGATTTTTTCTGTTTTCGCTGTATTAAGACACAGTATTATTTTGATCAGTTTTTGATCCTAATGCAATGTAGAGTAATATTTTATGCTATGTTCTTGTGTTTTTGAATTATCAGAAATCCCGAAAACAGAGTATTACTCTCTGTTCATATTTTTTTTTTTTTTTTATTTCGGAATTTATCAGAAAATTCCCAATTTTGTTTGGAATAACCAAAAATTCCAGACAACTTCCGATATAAGCGAAACTATTTACACGTAGTGACAACACTGAAAACAGCGTAAGATGTTTAATGGAGAGATTACAAGTCTACACAAATATCTCTTGATTTGAACTATCAGTGCATTGCGCTGTTGGAGGGGACTTGGGCATCCCTTATACTGGAGAACCCAAAGTGAGCAGAGAGCCATAGCTGCACTGGATCTTAAAGAAGCTACAGAATTCTGCATGATTGATAAGTGATCCTGACCCATATTGTTAGGCAATGGAATTGAGTGATGGAAGCTGCCTTTCTCTAAATATGGAGGCTGCAACCGTAATCCTGAGTTTGGCTGGTTGTCTGTGAGGTCGAGAATAATTGTGGGAAATGGGCTTGAGGTCGATATTCTGGCAATAGAGGGTATGTATTGGTTGTCTTCAACCAAATTTTATCTATTCATCCCCTCACCAATGAGCTGGTTTGATGCCCCAACGTGCATAGCAGCCATAGCCAGAGGACTCAGAGAATGAGTGTGTTCACCTTCGTAGGTTGTTATTTCAATTGTGGGATCTTGCGCGCATCTCTGAACCTGTTCAAAATCCTCGATGATTTAACATATTAATATCAGTAGGCGGCCATAGTCAACCAGACCATTAAGAGCAGATTTCTTTCTAAGAAAAGAACGAGGTCTAAGTTCGAACCTGTTTTTTAACTGGGCAACACGGCGCCCAAGCACATTTGTAATAAGATCTTGGAAGTGGATTGCTTTTGGTCATCTTTTGCCCATATTTTCGCCACTGGCAGCCATCACTTCTCTGATTACAACAGGTAAGGTCATTTTCTTTATACATGGTGGGAAAGCAAGAATATATGCAATGCTCATATTGAGCTTGGCAACTTCATAAACTGGGTTCCATGCTTCAAACTCTGAAATCATACACTTTAAATCAATCTTTCTGAAATCATACACTTTAGCCAACCCATCTAAACCCTAGGTGTGAATGCGAAGCTGGGGATGCATATAAAATCCAACCCAACCCATCTAAACCCCAGGTGTGATTGCCAAGCTGGGTGCATATAAAATCTACAATTTAAATAGCAACAATAAATGTGTTATTGATCTATTAATGAATTGGGGCGGTCTATTTCTACTTTTAGATTTAAGCAAATAAACCGTGAGCATAAACTATTTTCGGACATTAATAAATCAATCACACATTGAATATCAACAAATATTTACTGTGATATTGACTCATTATTTTACAGAACTACTATTAAATTTAAACAAGTACATTATCTATCTATAAGCTACAGATGTATTAAATATTAGTTGTCTTTACATCGGTCTAGATGTGTTAAATATTGGTTGTCTTTAGATCGATCTAGAGTTGTTCACAGCTCTGTGCATTAATGGATGTGTTAAATATTGGTTGAGTCTTTAGATGGGTCTAGAGTTGTTCACACAAATTCTACCTAACAAAAATCGATTATTACCAGGGATGGCTCATATTCTGTCCGCACAGATACGGTTTTCTTGGGCACGGACATCAATCTCCTGCTCAGAACGTGATGCTTCTTGTTCGGCGGCTTCGGTGGCTTCTTATGACGACAGGGGCTATCATCGCTGGACGAATTGATCCGATTCTCAATTTGTGCCGACTCGAAGTAATTTATTGTCCTCTTGCTTGAAGGCGGCTGATGTTCGTCCATAACTTTGGCATTCTTATTGTCTTTTCCCATCCTCGTTCATGGCAATCCCACTGGGGGACAGCTGCACCCTTGGAGTACCTTGCATACAACACATCAGTCCCTGGATGATCTGGATTGAACAATGTTAACAAATTTGGACACCCATGAAACCTAATTATCCGAAAGTCAAGTTAACTTCCCAAAACAGTATAGTGTACCTGGCTTGCACAAAAGCCCTTCCGCTGGTCAACCAGAGATCTGATATTCATCTGCAAGTCATTATATTTACTACTCATGTCCTTCAACATAGACTTGAGCTTCAGATTCTCTTCATTTATGAGATTTATCTTGTCCAGAAGCATAGTGATCTGCACAAAATAATTTCAAGCCATTTGCAAGAAACAAACATGAATAAACAAAGAACTGTGAAAAATCCCTGAAAATACCGTTTCCTTGCGACCTGGCATCTCCATTGAAATGTTTACTGCCTGCAAGCGAAACCGGGGGAGAAGCCCTTTGTGACATGTTTATCAAAAACGTGATGTCATGAAATTCGTAATTGGCGGCTAGTCCGTGGACATGCGAATTCCTGCGACCTATTCCTAATTAGCCCTTTCTATTCTTCAGGCAAGATTCCGCGGCCGTCACTACCAACGCACATGACTGGTTACGTCGAGTCATAAAGTCGGTGCCATTGTTAGCCTCCATTATTAGAATTTTCCATTGATTATCGAGCCCGCAGTAATCGCAAGCCACCAGCAGTAGGGAATCAGTTCCTCAGTTCCTCTAGAAGCATGAGACGATTGACTCACTAGGGTAGCCGATTCAGATTACTCTAAGTTAAAAACTAGGCTTGCGTGGGTCAGAGGGTTAAGAAGCTAGGTTTGTGTGGTTCACGCCGTTAAGAGATTATCTTAAAATTAAAGTTGAGTGGGTTTAATGGTTAAAAATATGTGTTGACTGGGATTAATAATTAGAAGTATGTAAATTTTTTAAGTCATAGGTTTAAAACTAAAAAAAAAAGAATATGTATTTTTTCATAAAGTAACAAGTTCAAGACTAAAAAATAGAATATTTATGTTTTATTATACTTAATAATCAAATCCCTATATAAATATGTTTTAGAAATATATTTTTTTATTTTTAAATTGAAATTTTATATTGTTTAAAATTATAAATGATTAGTATTTTAATAAATTTTTTAGATTCTGTTTAGAATTTGGATCGTACAGTGTTACGTTTAAAATTATAAATATAACACATTCTTATTAGATTTTGAACAAATTTAATTATAGATTAAAAATATTTAAAAACATTGAACAATTACATTACAAAATCTATAACCATTTAATATATATATATATGCCACATTAGACTTTAAAAACAACCTAAAGTGATATATGGCAGTTCGTTTTCGTCCATTGTAAGTTGATGAATAATCACCCTGTACTGCACGGTAGTATTAAATGCTGTAATCACCCTGTACTGCACGGTAGTATTAAATGCTGTTGTATGGAATTGTGGATATGTTATATATCATGTAGGTGGCGAGTGCTATTTCATGGACTATAGCATCATTAATGCTATAGTCCACGTAACCCGGAGAGCCCATCGCATGCATGGATGCATGGATGCACTTCGATTCACTCACCTGCGGCAACTCGAACTTCAAAACTTCATTTAATGTGTCCACGTACCTTCATTCAATCCCCGAGTCCCCGTCCAACATTTCAAATTAGACAGTGCCGCCCAAAATTTTGAATTCAAATTTGGTAGTCCCGCCAGAATTCTTTTATGAAATGATTAGAAATGTGTAATCACCGTTTTGATTCCAGGAGACCTACGAAACGAATGAGGAGACCATCCGTTTCTCAGCAGTTTCCAATCGGTTTCAGATTCAACACATCCATTTTGAATCCAATCGGTTTCAGATTCAACACATCCATTTCGAATCGTTTTTATTTTAAGGGGGCAAACAATGTGAGGCTGCTGCAAATCAGAGGGGTGATTCTCATCCAACCCTTCTTTGAACCGGTCCACACAGGAATGCGAAACGTCCGACCCAGCTCCGCCTCAGAAATGGATTGACGTTTTCTAAAAGCTCTCGCTGGCCATGGGAGCTAACAGAGACCATCCTGCATGTAACCCTGTTAAGACATCACCTCTGGGCGTCCCGGGTAATACAAGTGTCGACCCCTTCGGCTTCAACACCAGGCTGACCACTGCCATAAACCTGCCGTGATTCAACAGAGGGAGTGGCCATAGCTCGCACCGATTTCGCGAAGAGAGGGCTGGTTCCATCCTAGAGCCTCCTAGAATTATCTCGAAATGTGGAGCTAGCTGATAGAAACAACTGTTATAGGTAGGTCTAAATACCAGGCATGTAAACCAGCATTGAAACCCACTCATCATATGTATGGGTTTGATATTTGCGTTGTTTTGTATTTATCGATAAGTTCAATTCATAAATTTATTAATTAATTAAAAATTATGAATTGAAAATCAGTTTATCTGTATGAGTTTAGTTTCCATTATTAATTAATTAGAAATTATGAATTGAAAATCAGTTTATCTGTATGAGTTTAGTTTCCATTATATTATTGATTCAAACATTTTGGAATTGACGACGAGAGTTATTTGTGAAAATAAAATTATTTTGCTAGATATTACACAATTTTATTTATAACATTTTATAGGTCGAATGACCATTTTTTTTATTTAAGTTTAATTTAGGTTTAAAGCCAAAAATGGTTTATTCATAAAATAGGGGATTTTTGCACAATCTAACTCATATTTTTTTGAAATATAGAATTTGAGGTTAAACATTTACAAGTAAGAAGGTTGTTTTTGTTTTTTATCTAAATTTGGGTAGGGTTAGTACACACAACTCACAAGTCAATACTAGCCACACCTTGTGACTGGGGAAGGACCAAAACATTCTTCATATTCGGGGCACCTAACCCTCCAGTCTCATCACAACATGCCTATTATTAATTTATCAACATGTACAAACTCCTTATATCAAAGGTTGTCAAGTTGAAATCCTAAAAATTGGAGGACCTATCCTCATTACTCATATTGCACAAGCTCTCCACCTAAAGCATTGACTTAGAGCCTCGTTGTTCCTATTTTTAAAAGAAGGGATAAAAAGACCATTTTCAATATAAATCCATTATGATTAGCCTTCTTTTAGGTAAGATATATGAGGTTATTCTAGAAAATAAGATTAGCATATGGCTAGAAAACCATGGAGAAAGAACTTAAGGCCAAGGTGAATTTAGAAGCTATCATTCACCTATGGACCACCTTGTTATGTTTAGAATCAGCCAAAGAAATACTGTAATAATAAACTAATTTCAAGTGTTTCTTTGTTGACTTATAAAAAAAATTGACACAGTCACTGCAATAACCTTGGGAATTAATTTGAAAAGCTAAAAGCTCATTTTAGGTTGAGAGTATCAACGATAAGGTTGTATGAGAATGTTACTACCATGTTTAGAAATACTAAGCATTACTCCAAAGATATTTTTTGTAGTTTAGAGTTAAGTGAAGGTGTCTCTCATCCCCCACCCTTTTTGGTATATACATTTGCAAGTTAGAATGTTGTTCGAAAAAAGCAAAGTTTGTTAGAATGACTTTAATTAGAATAGTCATAATCCTTCTTCTTTACGTTGATGATATTATTCTTATGGAAAGGTGTCCTTATGATCTCCACAAGAAATTAAAGGTTCTCAAGGGTTTCTACTTAGTATAGTATCACTATTAACACTAACAGGACAAAGATTATGATAATTGAATCCAAAACTATTACTTATGATAATTCATGTATGAAAACAATAGCTTGGAGGAAGTGACTTCATAAAAATATCTTGGAATTGATTTGCATCACAAACTTTATTTGAACTATAGTATAGAGAAAAGCATAAATGGTGGGTAGAAAACTTATTGACTTTGAAAACAATTGTAAATTAACTGACATCTAGCTATGGGATGAAAATAAACTCCTCTTTGAGACAACCATAACCTCTTTTATCTTATGTGGTTGTCAGGATTGATGTTGTAGCATCTTTGGAGAATCATGGATAAATCATATGATTGCTTCAAACTCTAGCCAAAACCAATTGTAGCTCAAATGTGCCAATTTTTTGGCAAATCATTAATGAATTGTGGAAAACATCACTTTGAGAAATATCTAAATATTAAAAATATTAGTAAATCTAAATTTAAGGAGACATAGTGATGCAATAAATAATTATAGGATAAGAGAAATTTGAGATACCAAAAGGAGATAATTAATCTTAATCTAGAATATCAAAAATAGCTCTATGTTTTAATGAATGTAAAGAAGAAAATCAACATTGTTAAAATAAGAACGAGCTAGCATAAGTTCCATAGTTAAATAGGGCTTTCAATATTTCCTAAAATGTTGTGGGTTGAAAGAATTTATAGCATTTGTGACACTAAGAGAGTTGAAGAGGAAAAATTCTTTCTCTTAGAATACCGAATGCACACATTTTAGAATATTTGTTACAATACCAGATCATTTCTAAATTTTTAATTAATCAAAATTATGGTGCTTTTAAGAATGCTTCTTTTCAAGCACAAAAGGAATTTTTTAAAGAAAACCAAGTAATTCCGTACATTGTTTCCTTAAAGTCCAATAAACCCAAGTTGGTAATAATGGACATTAAAAATTATCGTCATCTTCATCATCAATAAATAAAAGTTAAAATTTTATATTCTTTTGTATTCTTTTACTTTTCTTCCTTTGATTTTTTTTTCCAAAGTGAGGGAAATTTATACTTATATTACTTTCCCCAACTTTACTGCCAAGAAAAAAATTTATATTTTTTTATTAATACAGCCAAAACAAATTGATAGATGCACATGGAATTCATAAGTGCTTCTAAGCCGTAAAACATATTGCAAGTTGTTCATGTTTAATTATGTTATTAACCTCTTAAAAGGAAACCAAAATGATATTCATAATAGTAGTTTTAATCTTTCATCCAAAGATTAGTGTATGCTTGTCATTATATAAAAACTAAGATAAGAATTGTAATAGCTATAGTTCAATCCATGGTTCATGATTATATTCTACAATATTTCCATTTTTTTATTACTAAGATAATTTAGTTTCATCATTCCAACCCAACTCTAACTTCTGAGAGCTCATTTGCAACATTATCCTTGTTCTTAAAAACATGAGATTGATAAGTATATGAAAATAATTTCAATCTATTGAGAACTTCATCATACAAGGTACTAAGGAGAAATTCTTGAGTGTTTTTATAGCAAAAATTTTTCCGGATGAAATCACATAAATATTATTCATGTCAACGTGTTACGAACCACTTACTGTGGTTCATCATCAGGACATAAAAAATGCATTTTTTGTGCTTCCATTGAATAACCAACATTCAATGTCAAAATAATTGTAATCGGTTTACACCAAACCCTTGTGCTAGTTTTAGGTTCATGTTTAGAACCATCAATTCATAGATGTTATTAGTTTCTTGAAAAAATCCTTCTTTTATATAAATACTATGATTTGAATACAAGTATAGTATACTTCCTAAACCTCCCTTGGGAGGGTTCCCTTGTGATGTACCATCAAGAAAAACCCATGGAATATCCTTTTATAGCCCAAGTAAACCCCACATGAAGTGAATTGATTCTATTTATAATTTCTTTTCATCACTTTCATTTGAAGGAATTGGCCTTGGTAGCTATTTATTCACCAAAATTACCTCTTTTAGAAATTATTGGCAGTACATGGTAGATTCACTTTCACTATTATGATTCCCTTTGGTGGCAATGGATGGTTCTTTCATATCCAACAAATGAATGAAGTATGTTTTCCTATAACAACCATTCTTCCATAGAAAGTTTGTAACTAATGCATGATCATAACCTTACCTAGAAAATTTAGTGAAATAGGAAGAAAATATCTTTTTTTAGTTGATATCAATTGTTTAAGGCAAAGGATTCTCCTACACTAGACACCTTTCATAAGAATACATGAGCATCCAAATCATGTGGATTGAACTAAGAACTCTTCAAATGATGAAGTCCATTGAAGGTGACCCAATTCCTCTTTAATAATTCATGATGTGTCCTATAAATTTTTGTTCTTTAATTTGCCTAAATACTCAAAATAATCTTTATCTCAAATCTTCCTACCAACCCTCTTTACCAACATTTTCTCAAAATTTTCAACTAGCTATTTTTAATAATTGTTCTTTTCATTCCACCTTGGTGCCTACGTTAGCCTCTTCTACTCCATCGTGAATTTTTTACAAGTCAACAACACTAAATATAAGAGAAATATCATTTTTTTTGGCAAATACCACTTGTATGTGTCATAAAAAATATTCTTCAAAATATTCCTATACTTGAGTTTGTTATATGTTCTTAGGGGGCATTTATCCTTCCTCAAATGTTCTATTATGATTTTTCCTTCTTCAAAACTCCTGAATATCCTTCACAACTATGTTTCCTTCTAATAGCTACATTACTCCATTTCAACTCCTTTCCAACATGTTCTTCAATTTATTGCATGCTCTTGACAAACTTATTTGCATCGACACTCCTTTTAATGTATTTTTTCAACAACTTAACGAAGTCTAGAATTCCTCTAAAAGACTTGTCATAAACTACCAAAAATGGATTTCTACAATGGATATATTTAATGAATTATTTTAGGTGAATTCAACATGAGCAAAGGATAAATCCCATTGACAAAATTTGTCTTCAATTAAGCTTCTTAATATATTTCCAAGGCATTGGTTAACCGCCTATGTTCGATCATTCATTTGCATATGATATGTTGAGTTATATTGTAACTTGGAATCCACCTTCTCCTAAAGATTTCTTCAAAAATGTTTGAGAAATCTAGTATCTACATCTAAAGTGATACTTTTTGGTAGCCGATGCAACATTCCAACATCCTTGAAAAACAACATAGCCACATGAGTAACATCTCTAGCCTTATTGCAATGTATGATATTTGCGGGCATATGAAATCAAGGAATCACACAATTTCTATGGTTTTCTTTGAATGATAACTAGATTCAAGCAAGTTAAGACAAATAAAATTACCCTATGGAAAAAGGGTTGATCTCAACAAGGGCTAATGAAGCAAATACCAAATAAAGTAACTTAGCACACAACCATTCATCCCATGGATCATAATATCAAGATAAAGAAAATAAACCAAGTCACTTCACCTTCCATCATCCAAGATCCACGATAAATATCTACAAAAAGAGTTCACATACGGAAACTGGGCATATACGGAAGATGTGCGCATATACGGAAATTGGGCATATACGGAAACTGGGCATATACGGAAGATGTGTGCATATACGGAAACTAGGCATATACGGAAGATGTGTGCATATACGAAAACTGGGCATATACGGAAGATGTGTGCATATACGGAAACTGGGCATATACGGAAGATGTGCGCATATACGGAAACTGGGCATATACGGAAGATGTGCGCATATACGGAAATTGGGCATATACGGAAACTGGGCATATACGGAAGATGTGTGCATATACAGAAACTGGGCATATACGGAAACTGGGTATATACTAAAACTGTGCGCATATACAAAAACTGCGCATATACGGAAACTGGGCATATACGGAAGATGTGCGCATATACGGAAACTGGGCATATACGGAAGATGTGCGCATATACGGAAACTGGGCATATACGGAAGATGTGCGCATATACGGAAACTGGGCATATACGGAAGATGTGCGCATATACAGAAACTGGGCATATACGGAAGATGTGTGCATATACGGAAACTGGGCATATACGGAAGATGTGTGCATATACGGAAGATGTGCGCATATACGGAAACTGGGCATATACGGAAGATGTGCGCATATACGGAAACTGGGCATATACGGAAGATGTGCGCATATACGGAAATTGGGCATATACGGAAGATGTGTGCATATACGAAAACTGGGCATATACGGAAACTGGGCATATACGGAAGATGTGTGCATATACGGAAACTGGGCATATATGGAAGATGTGCGCATATACGGAAATTGGGCATATACGGAAGATGTGTGCATATACGGAAACTGGGCATATACGGAAATTGGGCATATACGGAAGATGTGTGCATATACGGAAACTTGGCATATACGGAAGATGTGCGCATATACGGAAGCTGGGCATATACGGAAGATGTGCGCATATACGGAAACTGGGCATATACGGAAGATGTGCGCATATACGGAAACTGGGCATATACGGAAATTGGGCATATACGGAAGATGTGTGCATATACGGAAACTGGGCATATACGGAAGATGTGTGCATATACGGAACTCAAGAACTCTTTGGATGCAATACCCTACATATGACCCCAAGCACAAAACACTTCGGCTGAAGCTTACCTGGAGAGCTTGACTGCACAATGTTAAAGAAAATGCAGATTACTTTGCAAAACATCAAAACAACAAAACAGTCCGAAAATCAGGTAGCCCCTGTTGGAATCAAAGAGAGGCGCAACATGGTAAGCAAGTCCACAAGGAAGCCCTCGATGAAATATCAATAGGCACAAGGGGGGGGGGGAGGTGGTGCTACCCCTCTAAGTAGCAAAACACAACCTGGCAGATTTCACCCTTAATTTCAGTTGACGCAGAACTCAAGAACTCTTTGGATGCAATACCCTACATATGACCCCAAGCACAAAACACTTCGGCTGAAGCTTACCTGGAGAGCTTGAGTGCACCGAAATCTGTTGGCCTAAACTGAATCTGCATGGGAGAACCCTACTATGTTTTTATTTTACATGTTAAAGCAACCAAAGTTGGTTGAAATAAAATAAGGGGAGTTGAAACCCACAGTGAGAGAAATCATATACTATAGCCGCGTGCTAAAAGCAGAAAATAGAAGGAGTCGGGAAGCTCTGTTCATAAATAATTAACCCTAACCTTGTTTTTTTTAACATGAAAATGCATAGAGCAGTGAAATGAATAATCTTCGAAAACAATAAAATCATTGTGATAAGCAAAGATGATATAGTGACTTATCTGTATACAAATTCTTCAGCGGAAGGCTTTCATTAAATATTCTAAGACAGTACATACTCGCAAAACCAAAGAAAAGACTGAACAAGCCAAAAATTCAAGGTAGTCAAAGCAGACTTCTACGTATTTTTCGAAGATGAACTTTCATAAAATATATCATGTTAACAGGATGACATCAAGAAACCTGAATGTATAATAACAGTAAATCTGCAAATAGAACAATATATGACTAGCTTCCAAAATTACATTTAATAGGGAAACAAGATAGCATACACAGCGAGGTATTCCAAGAAATAGCACAACATAACCTTAAAAGAAAAGCTTGTCATGGCCGTAGCCCCATATCATACCCTTCAGTAAGAAAATCAAGGTACATATTATTACTTCTGTAAAATTACAAGGCCCTCGACCAGAGTTAACATCAGAACAACAAAACAGTTTGGAAATCAGGTAGCCCCTGTCGGAATCAAAGAGAGGCGCAACCTAGTAAGCAAGTTCGCAAGGAAGCCCTCGATGAGATATCAATAGTCACAAGGGGGGGGTGCTACTCCTCTGAGTAGCAAAACACAACTTGGCAGATATCACCCTTAATTTCAGTTGATGCAGAACTCAAGAACTCTTTGGATGCAATACCCTACATATGACCCCAAGCAAAAAACACTTCAGCCGAAGCTTACCCGGAGAGCTTGAGCACACCGAAATCTGCTAGCCTGAACCGAATCCACGTGGGAGAATAGTTTGGAAAGCTCGAGCCTGAAACCACCATTCCTATATACAATAGATAGTAAACAATTAGTATGTAGAAAATCTGTATTTGACATAAGCATCAAACCAAAGGAAATTATGAGCTCAGAGTTGTTACTGGAAGGATTCAAGCAACTTACCATTCGAGGGACAACCCAGAACTTCATGGCTGATCTTCAATGACAAAGTATCCATCTTACTCAAAGAACTCGACAGAGGAAGGATGAGCAGAGCCCGAACAAGCGTCAAGAGCTTAGGAACCAAATGAACCACAACCGAGCAACCAAGAATGTGTATTACCGCTGAAGAGTTCGTAGCCCTTGGATCCGAGATCTGAGCTCTCCTTTGTCGATGGGAGTAGGAATCCCAAAGCATCCAGCTATGGAGGGACGACTTGCTCGTGCCACGAAGCTATGGCAGAGCCGAAGAGTTTGACAAATCCCAAATCGAACAGTCCATGGTTAAACACGCAATGAATGAATTAATATTCACCACATAGGACAGGTCATGGTATTAATTACAGTATATTGTGCATAAGGTTGTGCATACCGTAAAGCATGGGTTAAGATGTGGCCCAAAAAACAATATAACGTATGCAAAAAAAATATCAGTGGATAAAATATATAGTTAAATGTGACCTCTGTCCATAAACCTTGTAATTAATGTTATTTTTAAATTACCAGATTACCCAGATTAAGTTTCACTTTCTTATTGTTTTCTTATATATGTTTATTTATCATTAATACAGTAATGTAATAAGGGAGGCACATGACATCCACGAACTACATGCTGCAAGCATTAAATATATATATACACCATTCCACGGAGCGCATGCTGCCAGCATTGAACATTAATATATATAAGATTTTGTTCAATTTATTAATTTTAAGAATATTAAAGAGAAATATTTCTTTTAATATTAAATTTGGTTTCTTAATTTTTAAAAAATAATTTAATTTTTTTAAATTATATTAATGATATATGAGTAATATGATATCTACAAAATAATTTAAAATTAAATTTAATCTATAACAACATATTTAAGAATACATTAATTTAAATAGCATTTTCTCTCCTTAAAGTGTACATTATTAGATATTTGGTAATTAGAATTTATTGAAAATAATTAAATTTAAATAACATAAATTGTATATATTAGTCATTTGTGTAATTATAATTTATAAAATATAATTTTAAATTTCAATGTTTTAATTAAACATAATAATTATAAATTTAGTCACTTATATATCATTTTATTGGTAAAAACCACTCTTATCAATAGTTGCAACGGAACAAGGAACTTTGTTATAATTTTGAAAGCAATTGTATCATGATAAAGTTGTGTGTTGAGGGAGGGAGCCGGGTGCAATATGAGGTTCAAGAACATATTTTCACATTTACTTAAGGCTTTACTTGTATTCTCCCAAAATCCACATGCTTTCTTAGGCCTAATTCTCAAGCATATGCATCCCTTAAATTGCGACTAAGGCTCTCATCTAACAACATGTAGGTGTTCTTGGGAACATCTTGACGTTCTTAAGAATATTTGCAAATTCCTATGACCATATGTTGATATTCTTTTTGGGAATTATTATTACTATTTTAAATCTCATGATCAACATTTTAAACCTTGATTTCACCAACTCATTAAATTGAACATTTTAAGATTGATTTAGAAAATTTAAGAGTGAGAAAGAGAGCTTAACAATTTACTATTGGATGTTAATTGGATTTGATTTTTTTTTAATCTTAATATTTTTTTTAATCTTGATTTCGACCCTTGCTTTCAAAAATGCCCGTTCACATTTCAATATTCTTCCACACTCTATGCCTTACGGCATTTCCTTTACAACATTAAATGCAAATACTAATTTTAGTATATGAAAAAATAAAACTAGTATATGATAATTAATTAACAAAGACTACTTAAAAGCTTTATTTAGAGTTGTTAATGAATTGATGTCTAAGAACCTAAATTGAAGTGTGTATAGAGTCTCCGTAACCAATGTCTACGCCATCGGATTGTTGATGGAGAAACACATAACGTCGCTATAATGGAACGTCAAAATATCACATAGAATAGTTTTTTTTATAATTTTTAACTAGAAGAAGTATTCACTATATAAATTAATAAACATAAATTAATATATTTATTTACACTTATTATATTTAGTATATATAATTATTTAATTATATAATTGTTTTATAGTTATACTATTTTATTTATTTTTTTTTAATAAAAAATGGGCCATTGGTAGGATTTTTTTATTTTTATTTTTAAAAATACACATTAATTGAAATTTAACTTTTAAATTTCATGATAAATAACACTTCATTATTATATCAATCTACAATTATACTGTGAACATTCCTAATTATACATTATCATATTCTCACTTCATTATTATATCAATCTACAATTATACTGTGAACGTTCCTAATTATACATTATCATATTCTCCGTTTAACTTCTTCGACATAATAGTTTTTAAACATTTTCTTCGAATGGATATCTGTAATTAGCGAATCTGTGGAATTGTGAACGAGTTTTATAATTATTACAATTCTGTCAGTCATAAATTTCGTCCATTCACCAACACAAATATTTTCACTGATTCCTCCATTAAACTGTGAATGGTGGTTCTCTTGACATTCCTTTCTGCGGAATGTGTTCAAATTAGCCCTGTTAACGCTGTTAAATTGTGAATCAGATTTCTATCTGTTTCTGCATTTTACAAATTAACCAATAGTTTTGTTGCTTCTTTCTTTAAACCATCAAGATCTGTAATCTGTGGCAGAGTTTATAATCTTGTGAACATTGACAGCATATAGCTTAGTCATATAACCATTACGAGGTTGAACGTATATATATGTCAAATGCATTGGCAAATCAAGTATGATAATTGAAATTGAATGAGAGAAGAACTGTGAAAAATAATCATTGGACATGAAAAACCCTATTTATATTTCTTGCAAAAATGTCTGAGTTGTACTATCATAACACTAATATCATCTTGTGATTTTCTTGTTACTGCTACTTCTACAAGCCTTTTGCAAGCAGCTATAGGACCGCCTCCTAATGGTGTCGAATTAGGCTGGTTCTCCACGCAAAAAGGCCTGGCAATATCTACCGCTTCTTGATTACTGACTACATCCCACAACCCATCTGATGCCAAAATTAAAAATTCGCAATCAGATGTTATTTCAATCTTTCTAGTCTCTGGTTCAGCCGTTATCCATTCTTTCATGTGTGAGTCACCTATTGCCCTAGTTACAGCTAGAGACCCCTGAACTCGCCAAACTCCGTGGCGGAGGTCCACAATTCCACCCAAATTCTCTATCCGTTGTCGCTCGTCCTCCCTTCCAGCTCGATGATCACATGTAAGGGCTTCAGAAGCACCGTTTCTGCTCATAACTGCTCGACAATCCCCAGCATTGGAAACCACTAAGTTACCATCTATAATCAGAGCAGTTACACAAGCAGTACCGCCATAAACATTTTGCTTCAAAAACTCTGCATCTGTTGTTAAGTAGCCAGCTTTAACGGCCTGCTCAAGAATGTTCTCTGTTTCGTCTCCCATGTCCACCATAGCATTGACAATATTCTGCCCAATATTTTCGGCAGCGAAATCTGAAGCTTTGCGACCGCTATGACCATCAAAAACCCCAAAGAAGGCCTGCTCGGAATCGCCAAGAACATTGGCAATGGCTTTGTGGGTGTCCTCCATGAATTCTCGCCGACCTTTTTTGCTTGAAACTGCATAATGAAAACCCTCCACATTAACCTCCTTCGCCTGCTCCACCGCTGAGAACAGCGAATTTAGGTCCGGCAACTGGAGCCGAATATCCATTCTCTGCGGACGTTTTCTCTTTAGCTTTGAGGAATAGCGTTTGCTCGAACCATTCTCCACCCTGACATTGTCCGAACTGTTCCCGCTCTCTGTCCAAAGCAGATTCTCCTTCCTATTTACAGGGCTCAGTCCAGATCCCACAAAACTGGTATTGGTTAACACATGGCTCAGTCCAGATCCCACAAAACTGGTTTTGATGCCGCTGGTCCTGGGCGTTTGGAAACCAGGATTCGAAGGAGAGCTTGCCCATATTTCAATATCATAATCGCGTATAGAAAGGGACCTGCATGAACCCAAGAACAAGGAAGAATTCCCTGCTGCAAGGCTCGCCATTTTCACAATCTGCGGATGATGCTGCTATTGTTGATGTTGTTGATAATGGTTGAGCTTGTTGCCTTCGAAAACTGGCTGATAAAGGCAGCAGTAATGCCCTCTCTGTTGTTACAATTCAATTGAATGTTCTCGCTCCGAGAAACTAGAGCTGGTTCCGTCCTAGACGATCTACCGTTAATGTGTTGAATCTGAAACCGATTGGAAACTGCTGAGAAACGGATGGTCTCCTCATTCGTTTCGTAGGTCTCCTGGAATCAAAACGGTGATTACACATTTCTAATCATTTCATAAAAGAATTCTGGCGGGACTACCAAATTTGAATTCAAAATTTTGGGCGGCACTGTCTAATTTGAAATGTTGGACGGGGACTCGGGGATTGAATGAAGGTACGTGGACACATTAAATGAAGTTTTGAAGTTCGAGTTGCCGCAGGTGAGTGAATCGAAGTGCATCCATGCATCCATGCATGCGATGGGCTCTCCGGGTTACGTGGACTATAGCATTAATGATGCTATAGTCCATGAAATAGCACTCGCCTCATGTAGGTTAAAGCAGAGAAAGGAGAGTGACCCGTGCGAGAAGAAGAGCCAACCAAATATTATATTGATAAGGTAGTGTTAAAATCCACTTAAGAAGAAAGGATATGAAGGTAGTTTTAAAATAAAAAAGTCATTTAAGGAGAAAGGATAGGGAAGAAATTTATATCCCTGTCATCATCGTTGTTTATGGAGGGTGAGCATTAGATGTACTTTGATATTGAATTAAGAGCTTTATTTAAAATTATTTATTTATAGAAAGATAAGGAAGGATGATATGTGTTTATAATATTGAGTTATTACTTAATAGATTGTGTTCTTTTTAAATGTGAGGAAGAAAAATGAAATGATATTTTTAAGTAAAATGGTAAGATGATGATTATTAATTGTAATATAAATTTTGAAGAAAATTATTGATAATGAGGTTTTTTTTGGATTAATTAAGATAAAAATAAAAAAAATCAATCTATGCAAAATAAATAGGAGAGATGTATTAGGTGAGTTATTGGGAAATAGTGATTATGAATTAATAGTTAGGAATTATGAATTAGATGTTAAAAATTAGTTGTTAGAATAATTGAAATAAAAATTAGTTATTAGAAAAATTGAAATAATAAAAAATATTATTATCTTGATATTAAATTAATTAATTTTTTTTCTTCGTGCGGTTCATGGATATCTATGGTTAGTGGATGCCAGCTACATCCATGTAAAGACTAGAGTTGATTTCTAGGATCTTTCCCTTCGCCCATCACAGACCTGACCCCAAGGGTTTTCGGGGAGAATTGAGCCTGTGACCTCCCGAACTGCGAGGCACTACCAGTTGGGGCTAAATTAATTAAATTAATATTTAACTATAAAATAAAAATTAGCTATTAAGAATTAAGGAGTAGTTGTTAGGAATTAGTCATTTAAAAGATATATATATATATATATTATAAAAACAAGTTTAATATTAAGATATTAGAGAATAATTAATTAAGAAAATAAAAAAGGATTAGAGACAAAAAAATAGAATTGAATGTATAGGAATCCAACTCCTACTTCCTACTTAATTTCCAACCATCTTCCCTATTGAGATTGATTGCATGTTTCTCAATATTAATGGCCTCTCTTAGCTTTCTATAATGGAAGTGATCAACCCTACATGGTACTTAGATTTCTCTGCATGTTCAGCTAAAGCTGAGGAACAAGAACAATTGTACTTAATGTTTGTTGCATGTTCTTGGATTGTTTGGTTTCCCCAATATAAGAAATCCCACAAGAACAAGGGATTGAGTAAACGTTTTTATATATTTAGGGGTCTAAAGACATAAAATATTATTTAAATGAGAAATGAACCAAATTAATTAAAATCAATATTGTGAAAAATATTTTAACTTTTCATCCTTTTTATTTGGAATTCAACCATGATAAATTTAACTTAAAAAAATTTCACCAAAATTATTTTAAAATAGCAAAATTATTATTTGTAATATTTAAAAAGATTTCATACCCTCAAATATCATTAGTGCTACAAAATTATTTAAATGCTAACATAAGATTACAATGTTAACAACTAATATATATAATTCCAAAAAAGGAAAATAATTCTTATCTAATTTTAACCCAAAAAAAATAGTAAAACTAGGACAATATTAATAAGGTTAAAGCTAAAAAATAAATAAAAAATTTATTTGATAAGAAAAAAAATAAATTATAAATTATTTTATGTTTATCAAATAAATATTAAAATAGAATATGAAATAAATTATAAATTAGTTTATGTTTATCAAAAAAATATTATCAAATGTTGGGAGGCTAGAGTGGGAGGGGTTTTCATTCGCCAAACAAAGATAGAGTGATTGAGTTTGCTTGGGGCTATGAATCTTAAGAAATAACCAAGTAGAATTTATTGTGTTATGGCAGGGTTTGGAATTGGCTTTTTCCAAAAGTGTTCGTGAATTATTAGTTTGTGGAAACTCTACGATAGTGATCCAATAGGCTATTAAACTCTCGAGAAATAATGAGTAGCTCCTTCCCTCTATCCTACATCAAACCAAGCTATCTATGGACAAATATCACTGGATTGAATTCTTTCACATTAAGAGAAACCTCAACAAGGAAGTTGGTGCCTTGGGTAATCAGGGTGTGCAGTTGGAACAAGGAATTTTAAAAATAGATAACATTGATTCTATTATCAAAGATATCCCTTAATATTAGTTATCATATGAGCATTAAATTGTTAATGGGGAGAGGTAAGCATTGGTTATTGATTTGATTCCCTTCCTTCATTTTGGCAGTGCACTATATCAGACTCTCATTAAATATTTGTTTATGGAGGTGTGTTGTCATCATGGAGAACTGTGTTACAGTGGACACTTGGGTAGTATTCATCATAGTGAGATTAACTCATGACAAATGGAAATCGCTTGATTTAATTCCTAGAGCGAGTTGAATGCGGGAAGTTTCATTCGATGTGTATGGTTCTCAGTTCATTAGAGACATTCACATTGAAATTCACTATGATTGTAATCTTTCCATAATTAAGTATGCACACTCAGTGATGTTAGTCAGGTCTGGCATTAATGATGCTTGGAACAGGAATGTAGTGAAGAGAGAAGGAGCAAACATATATAAGAAATTTTGGGGAGCGTATGGAGGCTATGGAGTTGTTTAAAGGGATGCACTTTTTTCAGTTCTTAGTTCTATCCAATTCATGGAGCATAATATAAGAGTTACAAAGGAGGAGTTCGGGCTCCTTCTTGAAAAGGTGGTCGAATCTCCAGAGTTTGTAATCTCCCTGATCCCCTGACATATTGAGATGTGTTTGCCAGAATCCAGGTCCCATTCTAAAGCTATCACCACGTCTAGGTTTGTTGGAGCTTAAGATGGAACAACTAAAACTTGCGAATGATATGCTCAAATTTCGAGTGGGAAATGTGATTTAGAATGAAGAAAGGCTCGGTGTTGATGAACACATGCAAGTGAATGCATACCATCAAGAGAAGATTGATCATGAGGACCGATTGGATGAGCAAGAAGGAGAAGGAATTGATGAAAAAGGGCTAATTTCAATTCAACTCGACATGGAAGTAGAGGATGCCCAAGTCCTCCACAATCTAAAAAAAAATTAGTTATATATTCTTTTAGTTTTTGATTATCTTATGTATATTTGTAGTATTTATAGGTTGTTTTTGGAGAGTATATGGGAGGAACTGATTTCAATATGTTTTGTGTAATTCTTGTGTGAATTTTGAAAAACTAAAGTGGAGTATGGGGTTAGATGCAATAGAATGTTTGGAATATTTTGTAAAATGTTTTGGCCTTCAAACTAGGTTTTTCTAATGTAATGAATATATGTTATTTTTAAAAATAATATATTATAAAATACTAAAGAAATATCCTACCTTACGAAAGTAATAACTTTTATTTTTCAAATCAATAAGCGTTTGTGACTTTTTCTTCCACCTAAAAACTAAGAAGATTCTCTTTGCTTATCCCACCCTAGCCCAAATTTCACTCCCTTATAAACACACTATCATCAATAAAAAACCATGATCTTAGCTTAAAACAATATCAAAAACTTTATTCAAACCTCACATGATGTTGAAACAATTATTTAGAAGCATTAATGATAAATCTATCTAACCTACTTTTTCCTCAACATGTTTAAAAAATTCTCTATTCTTCTAGTATTTAGTACATTTTCCAAAACAATTCATGTATGAAATTTGGATGAAAGAACATATTTCTAACATTTTTTGGGTCCTAACCTACCTAACCCCATAAATAAATAAATTATTATGCATTTCTATGTATGGAGACCATCACTAGTAAATTCATGTAGTGGTGTGAACATTGTAAACACTCTAAAATTGTTCGATAATATACACACAAGAATAGTTGCAAAGAAGAAACAACAACAATTTCAAGATTGATAGCAAATAAAATGAAGAGAGAATGAGTGAAATTCTATTAACTCCAAGAATGAATAAAAAACATATGAAATACTATCCATGAGAGAGCTAATGCATAGTAGGTTGGGATTCCAATACATTCATATAGGTAAGTACTAGTAAAAAATCCCATAATCTTTGCTAATCAGCTATGCAATGGAATGCTCCCTAGTTAACTAGCTATGCACAAGTGAAGTGACTAATATGTATGCTTGCACAACAAGCCTTAATTAACTATCCATGCACAAATGAACAACTCAATCATGCATAACAATTTCACCCTCCTAGCTTTATGCACATGAATTATGCCTTGGTGCTTATTCTAAAGCTGGCATGCATGAGTCAACTAATGAGCTAGTTGTGCATGTAGAACTAAACTTCACTTGAGTGACAAAAATACAATTGATAGATAACTCAAGGAGAAGTGTGCACTTGTCTAGGAGGAGAATATTCTGACCCAAGGAAGAGTATCTAAGACCAAGCGAACTATTAACAATAGAACTTAGGAAATATGCACTAAGTATGCATAACCCTCATGAAGAACAACTAAGATATGCATAGTAAATGGGTCTTAGCAATATATAGGCATATTAAGTATCGATGTATAAATCAACTAGGAAAATTAGATAATAGATGAGGTAAAAAGGGAAAACCACATGGGGAAATCTCCATCAAAAGGTAATGCTAACTATGCTAGCTACTATGGAGTTGTGTCCTTCACCCCCATGAGATATCACAATGATGCAAACTCTTTCTTGGTGAAAGTATTTGTTAATACGTCTACAACATGTTTTGAAGAAGGACAACATTGTAGATTGATGACCTCATCATGTATTTGTCCTTATATTAAGTTCATGTGTACCTTTATATGTTTTGGTTCTTTGTTTATATATTGCATCTCTATACACATTCAATATACTCTAGTTATTACCCTAGATAACAATCATTCAGTAAAACTCTAACTTAACTATGTGAGGAAGTGTTGCAACTAGATGGCCTAAGTTGTAGCATTAAATACACCTCTAGATTCATCCTATGTAATAAAAAAGCAATGGAAAATTGTTTTTTACTAGAAAACATATAGGGTTGGATCCTAGGTCGAGGACGTAACTTGAGGTGGATTTATGATATATGTCTTTGCCAACCCAATCTAAATCTACATAGCCAACAAGACCCAAGAGACATCGATTGCATAATGTATTCCAAAGCTAGCGACATCTTTGACATACTAAAGTATTCATTTATCATCCTTCCAATGTATTTCATGCAACTCCATGTATCTGGAAACAACTCCAAAAACGTATGAGATATATATTCAAGAGTGGGTAAGGTATAAAAGACTCCCAACCAACTATTGATACTTGGTATAGTCTATCAAAGTTGTAACAATAACATAATATAGCTTGACCCCAGATAGGAAAGTTGATGCAATTGTCTTCCATTTCGTCACCTAAAACTTAACAAGTAGATTTTTCAAATACTTGGAATATGTCATCTTGATTCCTAAATCAAACTAGTTGGTTTCGAGACCAAGAAAGTATTATAGCATTCCCATATCTATCATGGAAATCGTGTCATGCAAGATTAACTTTACTATAACAATGGTTGATACTAAATTCCACATGATTATTAAATCATATTCATATATTTCCATCAAAAAGAGGGAATCAACATATACACATTTGGATCAAATTTGCAATGAATGAAACCTTGAGAGGTACGAGTTCATTTGGAATACCAAGCACAGGGTGCATGTTTAAGGCCATACGAGGATTTTTTCAATCTGCAAACAAGTGATGGATCCTTAACATACCCCTATGACTACTCCATATATATCTCATCCTCAATATCTCTATGAAGAAATGCATTTATGGCATCCATATGTTATATCTCCCACTTTCAAATTTACTACAATAGCGAATCAAGTTGAATGGAGTCCATCTTGGCTATTAGTACAAAGATATCATTGTATTTGATCCCATGAACTTGTGAAAAACTCTTAGCCTAATCTCAACCATTGTATTTTCTTACAATTTCATCCATTGCAAGGAAAACTTTAGGGGATAAATTTTGAAAATGGGATAATTTTCCATGATTTGCCTAAAAATGATTCACCAATTTCTAATTTTTATAAAAATGGTTCACCAAATTTTATAGGATAAATTGTGTTATCTTAAAAAATGCTAAAAAATTATAGAAATGATATAAAATCATTACAAATTTGAATATTTTTACAAAAATATCACCAAATATCTTATAATTTGCATATTAGGGACTAGTAAGATTCACCGTGATTTCTATACTTAAAATTAATTTCCATCCTTCAAATTGTCCCTAATCCACTACTTTCTTTGTCCCATATATCCACTTGCATCAAAATTTTTTCCAATTGAGGGATGGAAATCCACTTGCTTCTCAAGTAAATCCCAAGTGTAGTTATCAATGAGGGAATTGTACTCCTCATTCATATCAACTTCCCAATAAGGTTTTCCTTCAACCTCTACATAAGATTGGTGATTATATGTGATAACCACATAAAAATGGAAGTGTAATATTATATCTATAGTAATAAGGGCTTGTGAAACATTGTAAATTGAGATCTAGTTCTCAATGGATTGATAGTATCACCCAGTAGATCACTAGTTTCCAGTAAAGTGTATTGTACCCACTGTGATTTGTAATCTAGGTAAGAAATAACATTCTCATGAATATATAAATAAGAATCTTAAATTTGATATGCAATATGATCTAAATAGCACAAAGAATCACCTCTAATTTTGGCATCTAGAATAGGTAAATAAGCTATAGTAGGTTTCTCCTAGAGTGCGTGCAAGGGGCCTTCTTCAAATTTTACGTTTCTCTTAATGAATAATTTATCTATGGAAGGATCTAGTAAACTATACCACTTTACATTACCTACATAAACAAAAAAAAAAATATCTACTTTTAGGTTCGAAATCTTTCATATTATTGTTGTGAGGCTTCTGTGATTTGTACTTTGTGTATATTTTTCTTCTGGAATCATCACATCCGTAATTGTTTGAATCGACGTTTTGAGCCATCCACCGTGGCTCATCACGATAGATCAATAAGTGATGTGGACCTATGCACAAAATCTAAAAATATGAGTGTATGACTTCTTGTTTCTTACCGCTCCAAGCTTCAAACGATTTCAATCCCTTCAAGGATTTATGAGGAACTCTATTTTGAATGTATGTTTCATAATTTATTGCCATAATTTTCGAGGAATATATCTTGCATGCAACATGTAGTTGACCCATTTCTTTCAAATTCAAGTTCTTTCTCTCAGCTACTCCATTTTTTTGTGAAGTATAGGGAATTGTGCATTGAAATTATATGCTAGTGATCAGGGGCTCATGTCCCAAGTGTTGTAAAATGATCAAAAATAAAAGTGCTAAGAACTAGTTCGAATCTGAAAGACCGGATAGAACTCATCCTCCTGATTCCGGAACCGTGAATGGTTTGAAAAACAGACTCCATATACAGAGGTTATGTGAAAATGAAAATCGCCCAATAACCCTTAATTTTTGAATTAAAAAAAAAATAGACCTCATAATATTCCTTGGAATATTCCCAAAATATTCCATTTTGGTAGCCAATGGAATGCTGCCACATGGCAGGCCAAGAGGCCACCACGTGGCCTAGAGTGATGTCAGCAATTTGGACGAATTTTCAAAAATTTTGGCATTGGTGCGGATTGAACACGGGACCTCCACTACACAAGCACTATGTCTTAACCAGACTTCTCATGTTTACGCACCAATATATATATTTAAAGTTTTTAAAGCTTTTAAGCGGGCCCACATGGGGGCCAGCCCCCTTACCACAAGACTTCACGCCCAGAACAACAAATTTTATGGTTAACGCAACAATAATGTGTGATCATATGTTAAGGCGGAAACCACAGTTAAACCAACAGTTCAACTAACGGTTCGGCGCTAAAACCGAGAGTAACCACCAGTTCCGCCGAATCAGTCACATGCGCCTTAAATTGAACTGTCAGTCAACTAACGGTTACGGTTTATTTTGGTAGACTTTTGTCAGAGGCACCATTTTTGGCAGACCCACCATATTTGGCGGGCTTATCTCGCCCTCAACTAAAGTAAACTAGAGTTTTTGAAGGGAAAATAGGTAGCTCAATGAATGAGCCATAACTTTGGCTAAGAAAGTCCTTTTTGGACGATTTGTTTTTAGATTTGGGTCTCTTCGACCTTTTGAAGCCATTGGAACAAGTTTCACAGCCAAAAGAGGTCATTTTCAGGTGTTTTTTCTTCGTGTAAGTTCCAGGAGCCACTAGGGCCATTTCAGTGATTGAGCTGTGCTGGGCTAGGTTCATCTATTTGAGGTGAAACAAAAGCCTATTTCTACTGTAAGGAACATTATGAATCCAATGAAGGTGTTTTCAGAACCATTTGGAAGCTTCTATAGGCCAAGATGCTAAAGGGAAGTTTCAGGCAGCCCAGAGCTATCCATGGGAGAAGGCCTAAATCGGGGATGCAGTCCTCATTTTGAGCAAATGAACAGTAATTTGTTTATTTCAGATATGTGCTGGAGACATTAGAAGAGGTTTCAAATACATTTTAAGCATTTTGAAGGAGTTTGTGCCATTAAGAAGCTTAGGGAATCTTAGTGCACCTACTGAAGGAATCAAGTCCAAGGGAGCCTAGATCTGCCTTCACAAAGAGGACACCCATGACAGGGATGTATATGGTTTTTATAAACCCATAGGTTCAGTTAGTAACCTTTTGGAGTTGAGTGTGGAACTTGTAAAATAATTCAAGGCATAATCCCAAAGAGCTAAGTCTAGTTGACTGGATCTCACAGGAGACGTAGCCCACGATATTGGGGTGAACTCCTTATTAAATTTGTTGTTATGTGTGATGTTTATTTGCTGCCTTATATGTCTGATATATATGTTTAATATCGGCTGAAACAAATCAAGTTAAAACACATAAACAGAAGAAAAGACATACACCTCTTTCAAGCTAAAATTTAGCGTAACGTCAAGTTCAAGCAAGGTCCTTTTTTTAATTGAATCTGAGTGTTTACTTCTCTTATTTCTTTAGTCAAAGTTTGTAGAGGGTCAGGCAGCTTCTAGATCTCATCCTCTATTTAGAGGTGACATATCCAGTAAATGCCCCTACAATCTATCTTTGTATGAGAAATAAGAAGTTCACATATTTGCATATTTAAACTTGGAGTAATTGTGCACTCATTTACATAAATGAAAATGGATCCCTTGCACCTTTTTCAAGTACATTCCATTTTCATATCAACTAGCTTCAAAAAATTTAGAAGTTCCACATCCTTATTCACATGTTCCCCCATTGTATGTATGAACGATTTTGACCCTTATTTGATTTTATGCAAGTTCCTTAAAATATTTAAGATACTCAAATGCTTCAAATTTGAATTTGACAAAATGGACCCATATGTATCTCAACGAATCATTAATGAAATTAAGAACACATTTGGATTTTCTCATTGATGGGTGTGGAAACTTGTTATAAGAATGTGAAAAATATTTAGGATTGATGATGCTCTCCATGTTTTTCCCTTTCTTGAATTTTTCTGCAAGATATTAAGGATTTTTTCCAAGTAAGTAGCCTTGACAAACTCCATCTCTAAATTTTATGTTGGCTAGACCATTTACCCTTTCTTGCATGCTTATTTGTTGCAAATAACTAAAAATTAAATTTTCCAAACCTTGTGTGACATAATCTACATTATTCATATGCATGTGTTAAAGCACAACATAATCATACTTAGGAAGAAATTTTGAGGAATATACCTAGAATGGTGATCTAATTCCTTGACAACAATTTTGGAGAAATCTAGCATATCGAAGATTACAATTGAAGTTAGGGTGAATTCTACCTCCCCTTTTATGCATTGATGCATGATATGATAATATCAGGAATAGATTTATGGATAGTTTTGGAACATGTAAGACATTTAAAAAGAAATAACCATTCTATAGATTTGATCTTCCTTCTCTAGGTACTTTCACAAGAGTGACATCTCCCATTAAATGGAGCATAGGTGCAAGGTTCCAAAGATGAGAAAGTATTTTGTGATGTAGCCATATGATATGAGGTTCCACAATCTAAAATTCATGCATCAGGTTAAGAAGAAATAGAAACAAAATGTTTTTTTCTACCTTGATTTTTGGGTGGCTAATCTCCAACCCTTTTCTTGGAATTTTCTAATATGTAATCTTCAAGATTATTTTTTTGAAGAGATTGTGCCATTTGATCGACAATATTCTTCATGGATGATCTTTATATATGATATAATTTATTGCAATAGACACGTTTGGACCTCTCTTTCTTTGATTTACTAGCTTTAGAGTGAGAAGAATCCTTAATAGATTTGAGTTTTGTTCCTTATTTTTTATCAAGTTACTATTTTATTTTGATTTCTACTTCTTTTAATGTTTTTCATGCTAATTTCTGGTACTGAAAGTGCATGGAATTTGAAACTCTTGATAACACCCATTTTTATGATCTTATATTTCTTTTGTATGAGTGATTCAGTGAATGCATCCATAGGAGGAAATTTTCGTATTTCTCTAACTACTAGTATTGAATTACGAAAGCATGAAATGGAGACCTATATTGAAGAGAATAGAGAGGATTAGATGCTCCTCATTCTTTTCTATTAGCATGCCTTGAGTTTTAGAAACACAAGTTTAAAAAACCTTTCACAATGACAAAATTGTTTGGTCTCAACAAGTCGAGATCATTCTCCAATTGGCGTCCTTTTAGTATGTCTTGTTTCATGAACAAACTCTTCAATATGGTCTAAAATTCATTTGGTGTGGAATCAAATTCTACATGGAAGAGTAGATCTGTAGATATGGACAAGAATAATATCCAAAATTATTTGTCAATCATGTTAAATACCTTACCTTCTCAACTATGGAATCAGGATTTGGTAACATATTTATAACCCTAATGCCCAATTAAGGATGCGGGGTATTGAGATCTGACCTCTACTATTACTTTATGGAAGTGAGATTGTTGAAATTCCTCTTATTTTAACCACTTAAAAACTCATTTATTCGACCTATTACACAACATTTTGTCACTGTCCCTGTACTCCCCATTCCTTGATCCTGGAGGACCTCTATAGTGAACCTCGCATGCTTTGCCTTGATGAAGAAACTCCCATTGTGTCCCTCTCCATGAGCAGATCAAATCCCTTTTGCACCATTTCCCCTAAAACTTCTGTTTTGCTCAGTTTACAAGACTAGCGCTAATGGCCTTTGTATCCCTTGCACCGATGTGCAAAGATTAGCACTACTCCTCACACCAATCGAAGTGCCTGAGCTGTGTTCTAGTCGCATCGGTCCTATTATGGAAAGTTTTTTAAATTAGAGCTGAAGCTTCCAGCAATAGAAGCTTCATAATGGAAGTCTGGTAAATTGTTTGGCCAGATGGGGTCGAGGATGACAGTTTGGGCTCCTTTCCCCTATAATGATGAAACTAACTCAAGGGATAAGTCCTTCTCTCATGAGATGAGGATCCATCTCCCATCCATATTTCCTATATAAACCTCCCTTCTTCCCAAGCACAAACTAGTTTTTGGTTGAGTGTTGATGCTATTTTGGTTTGGAGTAGACAACAAGCTATTACTAGTTGTAGCTATCTAGTTGTGTGAGGGAGAAGTGTGTTTTGGTTTGGAGTAAAGCCTAAAGGGAAGAGCCTTAAAACTATTGTTGATTGAGGTCATCATGGAATGCTAGCAGAAGTGTGTGTGAACCTGGTCTTGTCAGAGGAAGACCGCAATGTCAAGACGAATGGTTGTAATCTCCCTTTGATATTAATATATGTAACTATCGATTAATTTCCTACATGTTTTGTAACATTACATATTCATGGCTTAATGTTTCTTGACTTGTTAAGTAGGTTGAATTACAATTGTTCTATTATTATGTTTGTTTTCTGTTGTTGTTTACTTGTTTTAGGAGCTTGAAGAAGGAAGTGAGAGATAGCTGGAGGGAGCAAGCGAGGAAATCATCAAGCAAGATAAGCCGACCAAGGGGTAGGCCCCATTGATTGATTCTAACCTAAGGAAATCTTGCATAGAATGTATCTTTTGTGGATAGACCCATCAGCGGGCTAGAGGAATTCGTTTGTGTCCGCACTTATAATTTTACTTCACCACAAGGCCACCATCATCTTTTGTTCGATGAGAGCTTCCCAAAAATACAATTTTCATCTCAATCCAAGGTTCGAACATAAGGTTATGTCCATTGAGAATATTCCCCCCAAGTGCCACAATAGCATTCATACCATTTTTATGTGGTAGATACCTTACAGGTACACATCCCTATCTATGCCACATCGATTTCAACATCAATTGTCACATCATCATTGTTGCACAATCTAATCAACATTATTCCATGTTATGACATCCTTGCTACATCATCATATATGACAACATGCCACATCACCTAAGACCTATCTTTCTAACAGATAGACCTACCACATCGAAACCTTATCAATTTCTACCATTATTGGGAGGAAACCTCAATAGCTAATATCATAACCTCCCATCAAAACCTTATCAGATTCTACTAGTATTGAGGAGAAACCTAAATAGCTAATTTCCTAACATGTCAATAATCAATAGCATCATATCATGCCCATAACATCTCATTCGATAACAAAATGTTCGCTGATAGTTAATAAGTATTGTTGGGATCAATTAGTGTTAGGATTATGTATGAAAATATATGGATCGTATTCCTCATTCCCCATATACCATGTATCCTAGCACCCAATAGTCGATAGCTCAATAACTTATCGTTATGCATAATTGTACCATACACCATGTGTTATGGTTCCTTAAAGACATGACACCAATGCAAACTCCTTATCGAATTTCTCACTTACCTCATCCATTTTAACATATATAGTTTTTTATTCCTTCCCTTTTCCTTTATTTTTGTTGGGGCACTATCCAGTATAATGACCATATTTGTGACATGCAAAGCACTTCAATTTTTTCATGTCCCTCTTTTTCTCAATCTGTGAAGGTCCTCCTTCACTCCAGTTTTGTTTCAATTTACCCTTTACCTTTTTTGCTTTCCCAAGAAGAGAAACTTTCTCATCTCCACCTCTATGATGTCCATTAGATATCAAACACGCATGAATATACTTTTGGGTGAAGTCATCTCACAACCTAGTCTAATTAGGAAGCTTGTCTCTAGCAAGGACACCTATTGCAAAAGGTAGCTCATTACTTGGTACAACCACGTAGGGATATCTTAACAAGTTAATCCTCATCCACAACTTCCCAAATACTTGCAATTTCATCTTGAACCTAATAAATTATTGTGAATTATGAGGCTATAGTTTCAAATCTATTAACTTTAATATTCCCTAGCTTTTCTCATAACACCATATTTCTATTTTGGTTTTTTCTTTGGTACATATTTGCTAATATTGTCCACATTTGATGATTTTTTTTTATGCCTTATGATGTGAGGGATCACGTAATCCTTCATAATATCAAATATGGTCCTTATAGCCTTCAAATATTTAAGATTTTGTTCAATTGCTTGTGTAGGACTTGAAGGAACTTGGATCTCTTTTTTAGCAAATTCCCATACGTAATTTTCCATAAAAAAAAATGGTGATACTATCCTTCCATGGACTAAATTTTTCACCCCCTTCCAACCTATATTCAAATCGCATAATTGGTAATTTCATCTCACGAGATCAATTTCAGTCAAAAACCCCTTGGTGCAAAATAAAAATTCCACGGAAATATAATAAACAAAAGTTATTTCAAACCCCTATCCACTGATCTTCCTTCACATGTTTTGGTCAATTCTCTAGTATGATATTAATTTTCTAAGTTCCAATCATATTTTCTGCCTCATGTAATTATTTTATGCCCAAATTTTTTTCTTTTACTAGTAAATAAAATTTAATCTCTAAAAATTACAAATAACAATACTTGGCACTTTTAACAACAATTTTATAGTGGAAACAAAACAAAAAAATAACTCACAAAATCAGAGAGATCAACAACGAAATGTTACCCTCCAACTTCTCATCATAATCAATTGACTCAAAGAAATCATCGGGCTCCCTAACCGAGGAAACTAGCCCATAGAAAGTACAAAGAAATTACATAGAATCCTGAAGAATTTTCTAGCAAAACTTCAAGCCCCCGAATCACCTGTGTAACCCTCCTTTAGCCTTTTGTGCATCCCAAATGTGGCCCAATATACTAGGCAATTCCCATGCACAAGTTCTTTGTTAGGTTTCTTATTGCAAAAAAAATTCTCCTGTTATTTTTCTTCTCCCCTCGGCCTTGTGACTCACAAAAATATGCAATTCAAAAAATATTTCTCTCAAATTTCTCACTCTCACTTGAGTAACTACAATATGATATTTTTCTTTATCCTCTCTCTTAGGCTCCTTTTATAATTCTCCAAGGCCAAATCCCTAATCTCCAAAGTGATTGAGGGATAGGTTTAAATCGTAGATTACTTAGATGAATGGTGGAGATTAGATCTAAGTCACTTAAACAATTAAGTATGTATCCTTAGATAAGACATTAGCCTAATATTACATTAATAATTTTAATTTATCAATGTGCTTTTCCTAAGTTAAAATTAAGAAGGATGGCATATTAGTTTCTCTTCTTGAACAACCACCTAAAGAAGATTTCACTTCCACATGCTAAGTCACCAAGTCTATGTGGAAGAGCTTCCAATGCTACAAAAATAAACATACCTTTCATAGTTGATATGGCTAATGACCCATTCCAATGCCTTGATACAAGGGAGCATTAATGCCCTTGTTGCAACCAAACATTGCCTAAAATATTTGATGTTTAGAAAAACCAAATCATCCATATTTTTGAAAGAAAGGTTTCTATGTGGTGTGGATTCAAGATAATCTTCATTATTTATTTCAATGAAGAGAGCATTCCATCCTATTATAAGGAATTTTGGATTGGTGCTAGCCTTAGTATCCCCATATAGTGGTGCATGTGCAAATAATTTTCTTAGAGGAAGTGAGATGACTTATTTGACACTCTTCACTAGTTGTGTCTCTATCTTTTATGTTAACATTACGCTGGATGCCTTTTTTGGTGCCTTTCCCATTCCCTTTGGTTTCTTTGTGTATTTTCAAACTAAACCTCTTCTTGAAGACATTTTATTTGAAATGATCGATATCCTAATTTACAAATCAATATTTATTGTTAAAAAAATAATTCAACCAAAAATAAGGGTATCAGTGCAAAATTAATAGAACCTAAGCATGTTTGTTATTAATGAAACTAAAATTGATGAAATATTACTAGTAATATGATAGAAAACTTATGTCAAACTAAGAATTTCTCTGCCTATAGTTGATAATTGATTGGAGGCTCATTCTATAGCCCAGTATGAGGGATGTGTAAGTTTTTCCGTCTGTCAGTGCCCCTTCAAAATAAAAATAAAAAATAAAAATTATGTTCAAAATAAAAAAATAATGTCAACTATAATTAAAAAAAATGAATTTGCACTCTAAAAAAGTTTTCACATGATGAAATTTTATCCCTCTCTTCTCGTGTTAGATTCGTACTTAAGATGAACCTGTGTCACCTAGAAATTAATTTTAGGGTGTAATGATTATGGAACTTATCATCCAAACAAAAAACAAAGTGAGTGTTTATTGTATGGATGTAGATTTAAGGAGTGAGGATCAAATATAGGAATCTAAAAGGAATCAAATCATAATCATGATCATTATACTTTCTAAATATTAAGGTTTAAATGTAGCCTTGCATGTTACATCCACCATTATAGGAAAACCTAGTGCATTAAGGGCATGCAAAAAGGTTCTTTTCTAACCATTTTGATACTTATGAAAAACATACTTTTGTCACATTTTATTGCATTCATCGATGTCAAATGGAAAAGTATAACTTATATTTTTTCCACACATTTTGATAAACCTTCAAAAGTATATTCTAGGAAATAGCATGGCATGCTTTATTATGTTCATCAAACCTTGATGGGTGGATGCATCATTACTCCCCAAAGCCTTATCCTAAGCTTTGAAACCCTACATCGAAGAGAATATTTAGGGAATATTTATTTTCCAATATGGAAGAATGTAAACACACCCACTCCTAACCCCAAACCCAACCAGAGTTAGAAGGTGGTGGTTACTTTGTTGACCTAACTCCCAAGGTACAATTATGGGAATGGTAGCTAATTTCTTTTTCTTTTCTTTTTTCAACTTTTCTAGAATTTCAAATAAATGTAATCATTGTGTTCATCTTGTCGAGGTGATTCCAACGATATAATTTTTTCCTCAATCTGACTTACAGTTCAAAAGTTATGGCACTTCAAAGATTGACCATTTACACCTTTCCATGTCAACATGACACCTAAGTTTCACTTGATGCGCCCACATGACACTTGATGCACCCATGTGGTAGACCCACGTGGTACTTTATATACCCACATATCTACCCACATGGCAAGCATGAACCCCAAGGAAGGTTATGGTTGGCCTCCTTTCATGTGTGATTGCTTATCAATAGGAAGTCAAACCCCTAACCTCTACCCTAGGTCGTGGTCGGCCTTAATCCTATTGGCACTGTAATGTAGAGGTTGCGTGAGCCTGGCCCCCTACATTCACCCCAACTCACTAAACCCCTTGACCACCTGAACTGTGGATGCAAAGAAGAAAGTGGGTCTGTCAGAGGTTGGCTCTTCTATGTTGACCTCCCAACCTCTCACTTGCATACCAAAAAAATACAATTTTTATGCAATTTTTAGCATTTTAACAACGTTGGAACTTTTTTAACTTTTACAACTTTTCAAGCACTACCTACTACACTTAATGGATAATAGATAAATAAGGAATTTAAGGCTAAATGTAATATATATTCAATCGTATGCATGATATCAATTTAACAACATTTTCAAGTGCATTAACTCCCAAAATACACAGAGTTGTAGGAAATTAATAACAGAGAAGAAAAATGATCTTCATGGTTCATGCATGACAAAATTCAACCATAGGGTATGGAATTCAAGACTTCCTTCCCTTTGATGAAGAATGTACCCAATTGCATGCAATAAATCTGTGAATACTATTAAGCAAACTAGGCATGCATTCAACACAATATTTAAAATATTTTCACATTATTTATTAACGTTGTTGAGCACTCATTTCTGCCAACACAAGTCAACATTTTCATAATAAATAATCCATACAACCAATATGTTAGTGTAAACCATGCATTATATACATCCATATTTTCACATCTTGATGTAGCTTGAAATTTACATAGTAACTATGCAAGGTCCTCTAATTTAATCAAAACCATATCACTGAGATAAGGAAGATTGCATGGTAGTCACTACAAGAACTAAACTAGTTTGGCCACATGTTGTTCCAACACCTTTTACACAGTGACAACAACTCATTGGTCATGGCATAATATAAAGAAATCATGAGCTATGCCATCAATAAACACCATTTTCAAACCAACAATGAAAATAGGCATATATGTATATAAATTATTGGCTTCTTGATAACATAAGATATACTTATCTCAAAACTAATGGGAAACTAGGTCTAGGACTATGACTCTCCACCTAACTATAGATAGCTACATCCAAGTCTTACTTGTAGTTTTCACCCCCGATTCGGATTCCATAGGTTGAGGGATATTTTGCTTCAGGGATTACAAACATCCATCAACTAAAAAAGGGACTCCAAAGATTCAACCAACTCCACCAACCAGCTAAATTGAAACAGTTAAAACACATAGGGATTCTAGAGACTAACAGCCTGCACCCTTCAAAACATAACATTGTGGTTCCACTCAAGGCAGGGATTCCAAAACCCAAAGTAAAATCAAAAGACATCAAGAATCTTCCATATATCCCCTATGAATTTTCAAGAGTCAGTTCCTCCTCCTCATCCCTTTTGGATTTCCTAAGAAGCACCATTTCCACCCTCCAGGCCACTGGGGACTCAAAAGGCAATCAATTCATCACCTGGTGGTCTCTTCCATCTCCTTAGCCAATGAAAACTTCATTCCTTTTTGTTGTTCAACCTTTCTTGGCAATTTGAATTTCTTTACCTCTGTTGTTGTCCCCCGTGTTCTCTCTTTTTATAGATTAAAATATTCAAGCCAAAAATCCCCTCTATTGTTCAAATTAATTTAATTATTTTTCTTTTGTCTCTCTATGTTCCTCATGGAAAATTCTTGTGTGTCTCTTCATATTCCTCATTGAATTTTCTACATATTAATATTATTTCTAGTAATTAATCAACCCATCCCTCTGGAATTTGTGTCCAATTACTCATCCCATTTTTTATTATTAAAATGTTTACATTGCATGCATAATTGTAACTACTTTGGGGTTGTCACAAACCCCTCCCCATTGGAGGAACATCGTCCTTGGTGTTCTTATTCCATATGAAACACCAAAAGAATTCTTAAAACAGGCAAATATTGTTTATTGAGCTTTATACACACAACTTTGCATAATATTTACAATATTCTATGAATTTTCTTCAACCAAGAACCAAAATATATGATAAACATCAAGTTATAATTCAACCATCTTCAAATGGTCCTCTTTGCAGTCTTTGGGAACTTGGATGTGTCTAGTCCAACTTAGATTGCTCTTTTCCTTGGAGTGTTCCCTGCCTCCCATGCCCAGTATTGTAATCCTTATTCTCCTTGTTTATTCAACAAACAATTCTCGGCTATTTATTTCCCAGGAACACACTAATGTGCCTCCAATTTCAAAACTAACTGTACTAATTACCAAAAACAAATGAATTTCTAGGCCTTCCCTTCTTTGATTTCTAGTCCCTCGGGTAATTCTAACATCCCTTTCCTTGCAGTCATTCACCTTCCAATTTCAAGCATCCCCTACTCTTCTTCCCAATCCTATGTATTATCCATTCCTTGGCAAGGTTTCCTCGCATCAAAAATTCCCAAAAGCAAGTCATGCCCCTACCTCAAAAATTACGGAAATCAATGGACACTATTGGGTACTAGTTTCCCATAATGGCCCTGTTCCTGAAGTACTTTACCAGCACATTGTTGCATGCTCTAATTTCTTTTTACTATTACTGCTAACACTCTTGCATCCAACTCCAACCACCTAGACAAGGAAATTTCCATTTTTTCCACATTAAAGCACATAAATTTTCCATTAGATTCACCATAAGAAATTATAATAATTTAAATCATACATCATCAATAGCTCATCAATGAGGTCACATCTACAATTTCATTTGGTTCCTATCACAACAAGTCAAATTAGCTCCTCGATCAAATCATCATGTATAAGAATATCACACCTTGTTAGCTCAAAACCCAATTATCATAAATCAGATTATGTTCTTAATATAGAAATAAAATAAAAACTGAGTGGAATATTGATACTCATCTTAATTTGTTCTTTTCTTCTACCTTTATACACACCTGACTGGTTTTCCAACCATTATGCATCTAGTTTCTTTTTCTATTTTCATACATACACAGGATCAGTTTAGAAATCCAACAAGCAACCAATTCCTTCTCCTCTCCGATTTCATTGTTAGACTAACAAACACACAATGCCTTATCTTCCCCTTGACCATGTGCACACACCAGATCAGTTTCTAAACTGAGCGAGAACCTAGTACCTTCTCTTCTCTTTGACCACGTACACACATTAGATGAGTTTCAAAACCCAACAAACATCTAGCACCTTCTCTTCTTTTCCATATGCAGGATTAGTTTCCTAACGCAACAAGGGAATCTACATGTGCACCTCCACCCTCAATCATCAAGGTAATCCAATGGTTCCCATTCAGTATCCCACAAGTATGGACACTACCAAATCAAGAAGTCACTACCAAAATAGGTATTCGTTTGTCATCGAAATATTATTTTTTGGAATTCAAAGGCTACCCCGCCTCCATACAACTCTTTTTCTTCCCGATGACGAACCATAGTTGGTGGTTTGAAAATTCATTAAAACATTTATACATGTCATGGATTCGGAAATCAAATTGCAGCAAGTCCCATACATGTCTACCCAAAACATGTTACACCACATAACTAACATTTAATAGGAACACATAGCACAATACATGAACATATAACACAATTCCACATATACATAATGCATGCACATATACACATGACTCAACACATTGTAACATAGAATCCAGAGACGGCTCCATCTCTATTTATGTGAACCAGGCCACACTGCCTCTATTGTCTTTCCTGTTTCACCGCGTGCATCGACAATCCAAATCCAGGATATGTAGTGTTTTTTCAATTATCCATACTTGTCCCAACATGCTACAGATCACACTACTTCCATTTTTGCGATATATCCTTCAACATTCACTATCCATATTATAAACAAGGGCATAACATCAGAATCATATTCACATGATATTAAAATCATTGATCCACTAGGGCTACTTTTCCCACTTGATTCCTCATAAAACCATAAACCCTTTTATGCCATTCACATCTACATTAAATAAATAACAACAATCATTCTTCCACATTAATGACCCCTGACAACCCTGTTAGACAATGGAATTTTCATATACATATGTACTCATCAACATAATCATGTATACAACACATAATTACATGTGTCCATAAATTCAAGGTTAAGAGAACTTTATTCATGCAAAGCATGCCCAACATTGAGAACAACGGTTCCCAACATGTCCAAGGTGTTTGTTACTTCAAGCTCATTCATTTTTCCTTTTATTGTTACCATTTTTTATGGTTGTCTTACCACTATCCATTTATCCCTTATGGACTCAACCAACCCAACTAGTTGTCATATTTTTATTTCCTACCTCTAGATGCCTTTACTCATGCACTAGGCTTTGTATGGGTATTTCCATTTATTGTTGGGTTTCACTCAGCTCTTCCCGAGCTCCCTTATTTTTCCTATCTTCCCAACAAATTCCTAAGACTCCAAAAACATAGAAGGAAAGAATGAGAAGAAAAAAATGAAGGAAACATAACAAACCAAACACTATTTCAACATCATAAACAAAATGGCATGGCCATGAACCAATAAACAGTCAAAAAATGACGTATCAAACATAAATCCAATAGAGGAACATGAAATATCAGCTTATAAACAGATATACCCACTCAACCCCATTAGTTTTAGTGTTTTCAATATTTCACAAATAAAACTTGGTCTTATCCTTCTTCAAGATTTCATGGTATCCATTTTAAACTTGCACTTCCCTTCGAATTTCTCCCAGAAGGGATCCTTCGATTCTTATCAGAGGTTCTTGAGGGAAAGTCCCCTCCTTTTCCTCTCTTGTAGTAGTGAAATTTGTTGTCTCAAATGCTTGAGAACTCTTGCGAGTTGCTTCTATTTTTGTTGTGCTAAAGTTCCTAATACACTACCATTCACACACAATTTTTAGTGCATTAATAAATAAAAATAGTATACCAATTTCCTTGCCCTATTGCACCAAGCACGTTGCCCTACAACTAAACACATATATCAATTTACATATTATCCATATGTCTCAAAATCCATGACATAAATAAGCATATTTGATCTCAAGATAAATTTTAGAAACCAAAATTGTTGCATGCACATGTGCGTATCATCTCTCAAAGGATTTTAATTCCCTTAATGAATTTAAATATAATTGGAAAACAACTATTATTCCCAAACCAACATCATTAATTTCATTTGACCTCTTGTATTGAGACCAAACAACAGTTTAGATTCAGTTTTTATGCCAAGGCTAGAAACCAAGGCATCTACAACCTTAAGGGAATTAATTAAAAACACTTTACCAACATTAGATCATTACTTTTCATATTTACGAAATGTGTCAAGCATGTGCAAAAAATCCAAAATTAAAGCATGCATGAAATTACTTAATCACATTTCCAAGCCCAACACCTACTTACACAAGTAGGAAATCAACCCACTGTTGGGATCTGAATATATCATATCATTCATTATATAAAGTCTCTATTCATAATTCATATTCTCAAATTTATGAAACTCTCCATAAAAACTATACCACCAACGTCTACTAAATGTACCTATTTTACCTTGTGGTTAATTATGATGGATTTCTTATATTTTTAATGGTTAAATGTGTGTTTAACATGATTTTATCAATGATGGTTTACTAATGTTGTTATGTTGCCAAGAATCATGTTCGAATATGAAAAATTATATTTCTCTACCATCTCAGTAACAATTTAGCAATTCAGTACTTAGTTTAGCCAATTCTGCAGCTTGGTACTCAATTCTGCACCTGCATGAATGGAGAAAAAAGTCAAAAGTATAAAATATGTTTTTATTTTCCCTAGAGTGGTTAATTAGGTGCCACATGGACCTAATATGTTGGAACAAGCCTTGGAATATACCCAACTAACATGTGTGATATCCTAGCACATGATTTACGCTAGAGCCAAAAATAGGTAACAGTTTTGAAACTGCCATGTTCTTCCTCGATTTCGGTGCATGTGGTGGCGAATCTCAAGAATATGGAAAGCGGAGTTTTGAAAAACATAGAAATTTAATTATATCTCAAGTTGTTTCCAAAAAAATCATACAGTTTAAAAGTTACAAATGGTCCTTTGACGCTGATTTGTACAAAATTTCTCGAAACCCAGATTGGAAAAAGTATTTAAACAGTCAATTTCATGCACGATTTCTGAGGCCATGGAATTGAATAAGGAATTGAAAGAGAATTTTTTGTTGAAAGTATGGCAAATTAGACTCCATAAAAATATATATCCAAAATACAAGATGGTATGGAAGATACATGAGGATCTTTAACCCTGATTTGTAAAAAATGCACAATTTTATGAGATTTCCAAATCATGCCCAAATTTAGGGAAATGTAACATCTTTCATCTTAACTATATGGAGAACAAATATCACTTATTTCAGGAGTATAAAAATCATAATGTAATATCTCATATGTATTTTGGGGATCAAAATCACCCAATCTTCTGTTGTCAAATTTCCATTTACTATTTTAAATGTAACTTCAAGTCAAGTAGATTAGAGATTGCGGGATTGGTTTTGATCCAGCTTGACCTTTTTTTGTATAAATATTCAAACTCATAATAGAGTTGGGAGGTTTGACATTTTTTCTTATAAAAGGGCTTCACATATATAGTTGGTTAAAAGCTTAAACGTGGCAGCAAACTTGAGTGTTTCCTCTATGTAACAATGTTGATTTTTCCTTAATAAAATGTTGTTAATTCTCTAACTTCCATGCATCTTATTAGTATTTTGACATTTTAGGTTTGGTTAAATTATAGATGTAGTAGTTTTTTGAGCTCATTATTCTATTTCCATATTTATTTATAGGTTTTAAGCTCCTTTGAAATGTTTTATATCTTTATTTCTATTATACTTTGTTTCTTTACTATATAAAGCTAGTCTAGTTTGGATCTAATTGGTTTCCGTTATTTTGATTTTTTTTCTTGTAGCATATGAGCGGATCCACTATAAGGGAGAATCAATCAAGGTTGAATACACTAATGATCTACTCTTGTAAAGTTGTATGAACACCCTCGTGCCTGAAATATTGCAACTTAGATCCTTTATAGCATTAGTTGTTCCACACCTAATGTTGATTCCCTTAGTGTTAAATTTTAGTCATTTGATTATATTTTTACTAAAAGAATTCATTGAAGGGCACTAAAACCTTAGAAAAGTCTTCACAATAGATCACATGAACATCTAATTATGAAAGATTGTGATCCAGAACCCTTATAGAACTAAGTTTTTTTAATCTCCCAGTCATAGGCCTTATGGTGATTTCCTATTTGATTTTATTTTTCCCAAATTGTGCTTTGCCAAAATTAGTTATTAGCATAGGTTAGAATAGGCCCTAACCCTTCATTTCCTATGCTTTCATATCTAAGTCTTACGATCCCAGATTCGATAACTAAACGGTGGAATTAGAATACATATAATTTTACCAACACCTACCCTTTACCTTCACATCACTACAATCAATACGAATGAGAAACCACTAGTCTCATCACTCTTCTAGTATATTTTTGAGTAATTTGTCCACAAAGTCTACACAAGACCTTTGAACACAAAGTATATCACCTATATCACAAATCAATCAATCACATGATTAGAATCTTGTACATATATTTTAAGCAAAGAAAAAACACCATGGATTTTACCTTATGGAGGTAAGGCCAACATATAGGCCACTGGTCATATCCTTTCAATTGTATCAAAAGGCCCATAAAACCGTGGTGCCAACTTGGCATATGACCTAATCCTCAAGGAGCTTTTATTTGTTTTAATTCTCAAGTAAACATGTTCTCCAATTTGAAAATGTTTATCCACCCTATGTTGATCTGCATAGCTCTTTTTCCTATCATTTGCTATCTTTAAATTCTACTTAATGATCTACGTTCAGTGCTCTATTTATTTTAGCATATTAGGCCCAATAAGGACTTTTTTCACCATGTCACTCCCACTTATAGGAGTATTAGAACTCCTTCCATACAATGCCTCAAATGGGCTCACCTTTAGAGATTCATGGTGCCCATTGTTGCATGCAAACTTTACAAGTGGAAGATACTCTTACCACTTCTTTTTCTGGTGCATTACATACATCCTTAACATGTATTCCAGGATTATATTTGTCCTCTCTATTTTCCATCTATCTATGGATGATATGTTGTACTGAAGGCTAGTTTTGTCCCTAACTCTTCAAACAATTCCTTCCAAAAATTGGAAGTAAAATTGTCATCTCTATTTGAAATAATTTTCTTGTGAACTCCATGTAACCTCAAAATCTCTTTTATAAATATTTGAGCCACTTCACTTGTTGAATTGGTGGATTTAACTACTATAAAGTGAGTCAACTTTCTCAACTTTTCAATAACCACCATAATTGCAACATGCTACCTTTGTCTCTATATTTATGAGAGGATTTGAAATATGATTGCATTCACCTCATCTTACCTCTCTTAAGCCTTTATCAACCTTTCATTATCTTCTTTGAAGCTTCTTATTTTAGCCTTTAGGCTTCCAAAAGTGTCCATCCAGTCAGGAGAGTTTGCCCCTCCCCCTTGGTCAACTGATCTCTCTTCTTCATTTTCCCTCACTTCTTCATACCCACGCAGTGACTGATCAGAGTTGTAATATACCATTAATGTCCTCATTTCTTTTGTATTTCCATATCTTTCGATTCTTGTGATGTGTTTTCATTCACATGAAATTGTTAGATACATGATAATACAAATAAATAAATAAATCATGCCATGAACTGTTTTTGTAGAGTTGTTATAATAAGGCCAATTGTAACAAACAACCATGTTAGCACCCATGTACATGCATGCATCGTCAACAAAATATATTTGTAAAAAAAAATTATTAGTTCCCTGATAACAATAAAAACATATCAATCAGGCATGCAACCAATTAATTTTAGACAAACTTTTAACACCAAAATGTTTATCTTATTACTTGCCCATGATAGAGCCCATACAGTGCAAGTGTTGAACCTGGATGCTCTTATACAACCTGAAAACACACCCACTCCTAACCCAAACCCAACCAAAGTTCGAAGGTGGTGGTTACTCTACTGAGACAACTCCCAAGGTACAGTTATGGGAACAGGAGCTATTTTTTTACTTTTACAACTTTTCAAAAATTTCAAATAAACAACACAATTTTGTTTGTCTTGTCAAGATGATTTAAATGATATAAATTTCATCTCAGTCTGACATACGGATCAAAAGTTATGGCCCTTCAAATATTGGCCATTTACACCTTGCCACATCAACATGACACCCAAGTGGCACCTGATGCGCCCACGTGGAAGACCCACTTGGCACTTGATGCACCCATGTGGTACTTGACATACCCATGTAGCAGCCCACATGGCAAGCATGAACCCAAAGAAAGGTCTTGGTTCTCCTCCATTCGTGACATAATTGCTTAACAATAGGCAACCCAACCCCTTACCTTTGACCTAGGTCGTGTCAACATGAAACCCATTGGCATTGTAATGCAGAGGGTTGGGTGGGTCTAATCCCCCAACCACTCTGACTCCCTCAACCCCCCAAACACCTAATATGTGGGAATGGAGAGACAGGTCGCTAGAGGTCAAGTGGAAAGCTTGCTAGAGGTCAGGCCTTCTAGGCCGACCTCCCAACCTCCGCCCTGTAGACTAAAAAAAAATGCAATTTTTTTTGCAATTTCTAGCATTTAATAATGTTGGAACTTTTCAAAATTTTACAAATTTTCAAGCACTATCTCTGGGAGTTAATGGCTAATAGAGACATAAGGAATTTAAGGCTAAACTTAATAAGTACCGAATCATATGCATGATATGAATTTAACAACATTTTCAAGTACATTAACTCCCAAATCGAGAGAGGTGTAACAACTCATTAACATAGCCAAAAATTGATCTTATTGGTTCATGCATGATAGAATGCAACCACGGGGAATGGAATTCAAGACTTCCTTCCCTTCAATCAAGAATGTACCCAATAGCATGCAATAAATCTGCCAATACTATTTAACAAACTAAACATGCATTCAGCACAATATTTCAAATATTTTTACATTATTTATTAACATTGTTGAGCACTCATTTATGTCGATGCAACTCAACATTTTCATAATAAATAATCCCTACAACTAAGATGTTAGTGTAAACCATGCATTCTATACAACCACACTTTCACATCTTCATGTAGCTTGAAATGTGTACAATCCTGTAATATAATCAAAACCATATCACTTGCAATAAATAATATTGCATGTTATTCACTGCAATAACTAAACCAATCCTACCACATGTTATTCCAACACCTTTTACACAATAACAACTCATTGGTCAATCATAATATAAAGAAATCATGAACTATGCCATCAATAAACATCATTTTCAAACTAGAACTGAAAATAGGCATATATGTGTATAAATTATTGGCTTCTTGAGAAAAGAAGAGATATTGATCTAAAAAATAATGCTAAACTAAGTTTGGGACTATGAATCTCCAGCCAACCATAGACAACTACAACGAAGTCTCACTTGTAGTTGTCACCCATGAGCCAAATTCCAGAGGTTGAAGGATCTTTTGCTTTAGGCACTATACACATCCACCAACTAAAGTAGAGACTCTAAAGATTTGTCCACCTCCACCCACCAGCTAAATTGAAACCAACAAAACAAGAAATGGGTTATAGAGACTAACAATCTCCACCCTTCAAAACAAAATATTGTGGTTCCACCTACGTCAGGGATTCTAGAACCCACAATAAAATCAAAAGACAACAAAGAAGCTTCCAGAGATCCCCACACAATTTTCCAAGATCAATTCCTCCACCCCATCCGATTGGGATTTCTTGAGAAGCACCATCGCCGCCCCCTAGGCCATCAGGGACTCAAGGTGCAATCAATTCCTCACCCAGTGATTTCGTTCAGCTCCTTAGTGAACTAAAAACTTCATTCCCTTTTGTTGTTCAATCTTTCTTGCTAATTTGAATTTCTCTATCTCTGTTTTTGTCTCCTGTGTTCTCTATTTTTCAAGCTCAAAGTTTTCAAGCTAACAATCCCCTCTAATGTTGTTCAAATTCCTTTTATTATCTTTCTTGTGTTTCTCCATGTTCCTCATGGAACATTCTTGTGTGTCTCTTCATATTCCTCACTGAATTTTCTACATATTAATATTATTTCTAGAAATTAATCACCCTGACCCTCTAGAATCAGTGTCCCATTACTCATCCCACTTTATTTTTATAAAAATATTTACATTGCATACATAAATGTAACCACTTTGAGGTTGTCAAAATGAATCATCGAAATGCTTCACCTAACTCATCGATGCTCTATAATGATGTGTATTTTATTATTATTAACCCATTTTATTATAATCCGATATAGTAAATATCATGTATGTGTTAAGTTACAATTAGATTCACCATAAGAAATTATAATAAATTTAAATCATACATCATCAATAGCTCAACAATGAGGTCACATCTACAATTTCATTTGGTTCCTATCACAACAAGTCAAATTAGCTCCTCGATCAAATCATCATGTATAAGAATATCACACCTTGTTAGCTCAAAAACCAATCATCATAAATCAAATTATGTTCATAATATAGAAATAAAATAAAAACTTAGTGAAATATTGATACTCATCTTAATTTGTTCTTTTCTTCTACCTTTATACACACCTGACTGGTTTTCCAACCATTATGCATCTAGTTTCTTTTTCTCTTTTCATACATACACTAGATCAGTTTACAAATCCAACAAGCAACCAATTCCTTCTCTTCTCTCCGATTTCATTGCTAGACTAACAAACACCCAGTGCCTTATTTTCCCCTTGACCACGTCCACACACCAGATCGGTTTGTAAACTGAGCGAGAACCTAGTACCTTCTCTTCTCTTCGACCACGTACACACATTAGATGAGTTTCAAAACCCAACAAACATCTAGCACCTTCTCTTCTCTTCCATATGCAGGATCAGTTCCCTAACGCAACAAGGGAATCTAGAGGTGCACCTCCACCCTCAATAATCAAGGTAATCGAATGGCTCCCATTCATTATCCCACAAGTATGGACACTACCAAATCAAGAATTCACTACCAAAATAGGTATTCGTTTGTCATCGGAATATTATTTTTGGGAATTCAAAGGTTACCCCGCCTCCATACAACTCTTTTTTCTTCGCGATGACGAACCACAGTTGGTGGTTCGAAAATTCATTAAAACATTTATAAATGTCATGGATTCAGAAATCAAATTGTAGCAAGTCCCATACATGTCTACCCAAAACATGTTACACCACATAACGTAACATATAATAGGAACACATAGCACAATACATGAACATATAACACAATTCCACATATACATAACACATGCACATATACATAACACATGCACATATACACATGACTCAACACATTGTAACATAGAATCCAGATATGGCTCCATCTCTATTTATGTGAACCAGGCCACACTGCCTCTATTGTTTTTCCCTGCTTCACCGTGTGCATCCACAATCCAAATCCAGGATATGTAGTGTTTTTTCAATTATCCATACATGTCCCAACATGCTACAGATCACACTACTTCCATTTTTGTGATATATCCTTCAACATTCACTATCCATATTATAAACAAGGGCATAACATCAGAATCATATTCACATGATATTAAAATCATTGATCCACTAGGGCTACTTTTCCCACTTGATTCCTCATAAAACCATAAACCTTTGTATGCCATTTACATCTACATTAAATAAATACAAACAATCATTCTTCCACAATAATGATTGTTTTTATTTGTTTAATGTAGATGACCATCTAGGAAAAGGTCACCTCGAGGAGAAGAATACTGCATATTGTTCATTGACGACTTTTCCAAGATGTGTTGGAAAGGTCTTCTGAAGTATAAAGATGAAGCTTTCGAAAAGTTCAAAGCATTCAAAGCCTTGGTTGAAAACGAATCATATCGCAGAATCAAATGCCTCAGGTCTAATCGAGGAGGAGAATTTACCTCGAATGAATTTTTTGATTTTTGTGAAGAACATGGAATAAGAAGGGAATTCTCTACTGCAAGGACTCCTCAACAAAATGGAGTAGTAGAAAGGATGAACAGAACGGTTCAACAAATGGCTCGTGCTATGCTTGATGAGTCTGGAACTCCCACAACCTTCTGGGGTGAAGCTGCATTTGCTGCAGTTACTATTCTCAACAAGACAAACATTCGGGTGAACAACACTCAAACTCCTCATGAACTTTGGTATGGTAAGACTCCCATGGTAAAATACTTCAAAATTTTTGGAAGAAAATGTTACATCAAAAGGACTGATGAAAACCTTGGCAAGTTTGAACCTAGAGCAGATGAAGGCATTCTCCTTGGTTACTCTCCCCACAGCAAAGGATATAAGTGTTACAATAAAAGACTTAGAAAAATTGTTGAAAGTATTGATGTAGTGTTTGATGAAGAAGGAAACGTTCCTAGGCATGTAAAATCTGAAGATTTCAAAGATGATGAGGACTATCCTTCAACATAAAATCAAACTTATGATGAAGAAGAAACCCATGAGGCACTAGAAGAACAGATAAGGATAGAAGAAAAGACTCCATCAAGGTACGTTCAGAAGAATCATCCAGAAACTCAAATTTTGGGGCAGAAAGAGGCAGGTGTATAAACAAGAAGAACTATCTTAGAAGCTTCAAGCTATCTAGCATTGCTTTCCTCCACTGAACCACGAAATGTAAGTGAAGCATGCAAAGATGAATGTTGGGTCAAGGCCATGAATGAAGAACTTGAGCAGATTGAAAAGAATAATACTTGGGAGTTGGTTCCTAGACCAAATGATAAGAATGTCATAGGGTCAAAATGGATATTCAAAAAAAAGCTGAATGAGAATGGAGCTGTTGTTAGAAACAAGGCCAGACTTGTTTGTAAAGGGTATGCTCAACAAGAAGGTATAGAATTTGAAGAAACTTTTGCACTGGTTGCTAGACTTGAAGCCATAAGAATGTTCCTTGCTCTTTCTAGCTTTCAGAAGTTCAAAGTATTTCAAATGGATGTGAAATATGCCTTTTTAAATGGAGACTTAGAAGAAGAAGTGTATATTGAGCAACCAGATGGATTCATCCTTGGAAATGATCCAAAACTTGTATGCAGAATTAAGAAGGCACTCTATGGTCTTAAATAGACTCCAAGGGCTTGGTATCATCGTTTGGACAAATACCTCCATCAACAAGAAAGAATTCAAAATGTCCTTGCTTGGTGAGCTGAAATATTTTCTTGGTTTACAAGTCCAATAAAATAAAGACGGTATTTTTTTTATCACAAACAAAGTACCTCAAGCAGATCTTGAAGAAATATGGCATGGAAGATTCGAAGCCAGTATGTACCCCTATGGTAACAAGATGCAGCCTCAGCACAAATGATGAATCAACAACAGTACATCAACCAACGTATAGATCCATGATTGGTAGTCTGCTCTATCTGACAGGTACCCGATCAGACATCATGCATGCAGTGGGAGTAGTTGGAAGATTTTAGGCAAATCCAAAGGAAGCACACCTTCAGGCAGTTAAGAGGATTTTCAAATATCTTCAAGGAACACAAAACTATGGTTTATGGTATCCTAGAGATGCAGATCTCACACTTCATGCATATACAGATGCAGATTGGGTAGAAAGCGTGGATGAAAGAAAAGGCACTAGTGGTGGTGCATTATTTATGGGATCAAGATTAGTATCTTGGTTCAGCAAGAAACAAAGTTCAATTGTTTTATCTACAACTAAAGTGGAATATGTGGTTGTTACATCTTGCTGCACACAACTCCTTTGGATGATGTAAATTTTGCAGGACATTCAAATCACTTGTACTCCACCCATCTCCATTCTATGTGATAATACAAGTGCAATCAGTATTCAAAGAATCCAGTCATGCATTTGAAGACCAAGCACATACCTATCAAATATCATTTTCTTCGAGAACAAGTGCTTAAACAAAAGATCAAACTAGAGTATGTCCCCTCCAAAGAACAAGTTGTTGATATACTCACCAAACCACTGCCCATGGAGACCTTTGAATATCTCAGACAGAAGCTGGGAATAGTTGATGCATCATCTTGCTATTGAAATTATCTGTTTCAAATAATAGTGGTTGTACGCGAATTTCATGAAGTGTATCCGTGTACATACACCAATTTCTATGGATACAGTCACATATATGTTGGTTTGAAATCAATGGGAAAGACTAAAAATGAAGAGAGTCTGATATGGGTCTGAGAGAGACCATATGGCATAGGTCCAGGGGGAGAATATACTTCTAATAATGCATTGTTGGCATTATTTTAGAAGATATTGATTCAATCTCACAGCTGTTTTTTTAGGTGGAACAGGTGCAGAGGGAGATCATGGTTTCCGGTCTGAATGATGATTGACATATGTTGCTGATGTTAATTGCTGATGACTATCATAGTCTTGTCTTAGACTCTTAGTCCCTATGTCATGTATTTCTTTTATTATCAAGGTCATGTAACGACCTATCTTATTTCCCCACTATGCCTGGGATGGATGATGTAATGTTCTTATTTATCATGTGTAATCTTTTGGTGTATCCCGACTTGGTTGGGTGGATGAGTCAATATTGGTATATCCCCACTTGGTTGGGAGATGGTTGTATGCATGAGTCTTTGGTGATAAGAAGGTCATTTATGATGTATAGAGTCATGTTCCTCCTTGTAGAACATATTTTTGCAAACCTTGCCTTCAGTCAGGGGGAGCATGGATAGCACAGCAGAGCGGAGAATTCAACATGTACTCAAGGGGAGCACAACCCTTTGCCCTTGATGAAAAAGGAGGAGAATGACTTTGAGTGACTTGGGGTTGCTATCAAGTCCAAAGGGGGAGATTGTTGGCATTATGACACAGGTTGGCACTATGACACAAGTATTGTTCTTGATGGCAACTCACTCAAATGATAGATCACAGTTCATGTTCTCAGAATAAAGGAAAAGGAGGTATACGCAGGTTCCCTTTGACGAAGTTGCGTATACACGCGGAATTACCGATCAAAAGTCACATGTGCGTATGCATGCACTTTCATGCACGGAAAAGCACGTACATGTGGGAAAACTTATTTTAGTCCATGGTATTTGGTCCTTGGTATTTTGACCTATGGTTTTGGACCATGGTATCTCATCCAAAGTATTGAACCCAGGTATTGTGCCCCAAGTATTGGTTCTAAGTGGTTTTGTACCATGGTATTGAGTAAGGCCTAAGACTATAAGAGGGGAAGGAGATCATTAGGCAAGGGCATTCACTCAAGTATTGAATATCTGATGAAGAGCAAGATCTAGAATACTGGTCATCAGGTAATGGTGCATAGCTGGATTTGAATCAAGGAGGAACCTAAACACTAGAAGAAGGATAAGTTCTATTGATGGGTCAAGATCTTAAGGCTTGAATGGTAGTATCTTTGTGTGATTTTGATATGTTATATTTGGCGCATGAATTGATCTATAAATCTGATAATCTGGGTATAACTAGTCTAAATAAGTGAAAAGGGTAAATTACCTTTTATAGATCTGTACGCAGGTTCAACACAGCAGAGGTGCGTATACACGCTGGTTCATTAATTCAAAACAACGTATACGCAGGTTTGCCTTAATACATCAATGTATGCACGTAGGTCATGCATATTGAAGTAGCATACGTCTCATGAAATATGTTTTAGCTACTTCTGTTTATTGTTGTAGTGTTCTAGGTTCAGGATTGGTTCTGGTTACCGTCACTGTATTCTGGTTATATCTTTTTGAGAAGTGTTTGGTTGATTCAATGTTGGTTTGTAGAAAGGAGATTGGTTGATGCAGATATACTTGATGTTTGATTGATGTTATTCATGGATCCAGTCTGAAAATGTATGAAACGTGGTCCTTGGAAGAAAAGAGAAGGTTGTAGCCTTCCGTAGGTCAGCATCTACGTACTAGTACCTCAGCTAGTACAAGAGCTAAGGGGGTTGTAGCTCCCTTCCAGGAGAATCTGGAGAACGAGAGAAGATTGTAGCTTTCTGTAGGTAGCAGCCTGTGTACTGGTATAAGACTGCACCAGTACAGAAACATTGTAAAAAGAAGTTTCTAATTAAAAGAAGATAGAGACGAATTGCAGCAGGTGGTTTTCACCCACATTGGGTTTCCACCTTATATCTTGTGTTATTATGTGTGACTTCCTGTTCTGTTTTACTATTCCTGGTTACTATTTATATGGTTTGATGCACAAATTAATGATCAACATTTGAAGAATAATTTAAATTACAAGTCTGCTAGTTATATGCTAGTTTCCTTAACTGCAGTTGCGTACATACACGACTTTTACTAACTGAAGTAGCGTATACAAATATGATTTTAAAATGAAAAATAATTGACCTGATAATACTGATTCACCCCCCCTCTCAGTATTATTTCCAACAATCAGGATTTGGTATCCAATATTGCTCTAAAAAATTATTGTATTTCCCTGATATAGGCTTCCACTAGTCAACCTTTACATGAATATTCTCAATTTAATTATCCATAAAGATATCCGAGATGGATTTTGCCATCCAAATCATCTCTCCTGCATCCTCATTTCCTGATCTAGCTAGCAACATCCTTCCTTTCTCAACATCAATCATCGAATTGAATGTTGGCTTTCGCTTGTTTCATTTGGATCCAACATATATTGGTTCATATATCGCATTATCAAAATCTCCATCCATAATACTTGAGATTACATGGAGTGCATCACAATCAATATCAATGCTTTTCCTTCTCTTGGGCCAAAAATCCTCAAAAGATGAATCACTTCCATCTATTATTTCATGATCATTATAGATTCCATATAATGTATCAAGAACTCTTTCCCAATACACTACTTTATTTTTCCATTCCTCTGTAACAGTTGGTGAATCCTCATTCCCAATAGCGTCTTTCCACATTTTTATGTATGATGTTATCCCTTCGTTTAGTTCTTTTAAATAGACATCATTCTGTTTGGAAGCTTAAAAAGATGTCTTCCCTATGGGAATTATAGGTCGACCTTAATCATCTCCATAACTCAAATTGTTCTGACCACTTAGTATCTCTAATTGATTCTTTGTACCTGAGTATTGAAACATCATTGAGTACAAGAAATTGGAAGTATTAGACCTTAAGATGTAAAAATAGTGCATGTTTACCCTCCTTGGTGTATCCATTAAGGAAACTTTTGAATTCATAGACCTTGTTAATAAGTATAGGTGGAAACACTCAATTTTCTTCAATTATGTGATATGTATCCATCATTTCAGGTTAAGAATATATATATTTACTTTTTAGGTTGGAAGACATTCTTTTGTAGGTTCCATCTTTGTATTCATGGGTGTTCCCCATAGGCAAGAACCCAACCTCAATAGTGATGAAGACACCAAGTGCAGTTAAAACTGATAGAAACATGAAAAGATAGCGATTCTTATTATCACTTGCTGCATTGTCCAACAGTAACAACAAATGTCGAGGAAGAGGTTTAAAATAAAGATTTTGACTTTTTGATCTTCCATGAGATATAAAATCATCCTTGTACACTTAAAATTTTGAGTAAATAGAGGTGTCAAGTAATGCATTTGTAAATGGGTTTCTTGAACTTCCACTTTCATAAAGTAGATCACCATACATATCCATTTGTGGGTCTTTAAGGTCCCTTAAGCACATTTCAAGGGATGTAATAGTAAATTGTGATCCCATATATACAAACGGTAAAGAGAAATGACCAAAACCTCTTGTCTTATGCCCATGTGTAAGCATACCTATCAATGACAAACCTAAATTTGTCCCTAAAATAGATCTTGATTTGACACGTAGCCTTGGGATTGAAGTCTTTGTTTCCTCCATTTTATCATGGATAATGCTCAAATACTCCTTTGGAAACCGCTCTAACATAATTATGTGGGCATAGTAGCATTATCTTCTACACATAACAATCTTGTTATGTTTGTTCAACCTACCTCATGCCTTTTCTTCCAATTCTTTTGTAGTTTATGACTTCATTTGTGCTTTCAACACAATACATTCACTGTATTTATTGAAGTTAGTGTTCTTTGAAAATTCCACATCTCGAAACTTAGTATTCCAAATCTTGCTCATTGTTGACTGTGATATTGATGGGTAATTGAGCTTTTGAAGAGCCTCATTGGTCTCTTTTAACAAAGAATTTTGTGTGTAAGTCGAAGGAAGCAATCTTAAAGGAGAATATGTTCCATCTTCTTCAACTTGACGTGTTTGGTTTGGTGAAAAATTTGAATTATCCATTACAATTTTGTGCAATATTTCTATGGTTGCCTTTGTGTGAGGTCGTGCTTTGCATGTGTTGGTGTTACCATGAATAACTTTGATCTATCTATGTTGGAAATAATGTTGGTAGTTATAAAATGTTCTTTCAGGAATCTTATGTATCTTATACCAGGCTTTCTTACAAATAATATTCCCATTAAATCTCATGTCCTTTACATTTCTAGCAATAGGTGGTAGGCCATGGCCATGGCTCTTTCACATGGTTGTGTTTGACATGAGTGAATTCAAGACAAATTCCCTAATACCATTTTTATTTATTTGTCTCATACCCCTCCTATCACCTGCAATGGCCTTCCTATCCACATGTTGAAGACAATCTTTTCTACAACATACACCTGCTGCCAAAAGTCGAATTTCTTTCACTTCATCTATTTTTGTTTGACATTTTGCAAATTTTTTTGTAGCCATAACTCGTTTAATCCTTTTATATGGCCTTGTTACATGCATATCAATTGAGTTTCTATCCTTTTCATTATAAATATACCCATCCCATTTGTTTAAGGGATTTGTGTCCTCTATAACATCCCATATCACCATTTCCTTGGGTGGCTCCTTGAACTTTTCCTTGACCCTTAATATCACACCTTTGTTGTCCACCAACTTATTTATTGGCCATCTAACCAAAAAATATATAGACTTATCCCCAATTCTTTATATCTCACAATTTCCATCTATCTCTTCCAAAAAAACACCAAATTCCATTTCACCTAGTGTTTCACCCTGAACAATGTGCTCCATGCAGACATTAACTAACATTCATTTGGCAATGCACATGCTTGTTCCCATGCATTCATGTGTAAGAGAAACCTTTGTACATATGAATCTAACCCTATCTTGGGGAATATTTATGGCATGATCATGACAATGAGGCTCCAAATCTAATTATGGCCAAATCTTATAAGATTCCAATGCACCCCCTAATGTATGCTCAAATACTGTTGGATGTGGTAGAGGAGCATCATGCTTTAACACCTTCTCACTTTTAACCACTATGCATCCTTTATTTACCATATCTCTATGCACTTTATGCCCAAGCTTTGTATTGAATATGGAGCCCTCACCCAACTTCAATCCATGTTGCAGAAGATCTACCTTGTCTCCAATAGAAAATGTAGAAGAAACATTTGCACCTATTAACGAATGTAAATAAGGTTAGTATTTACTCAATAAAACATTTACTATACTATCAATAATATTTAACACATGCTTCAATATTTTGATTTACCTATGTCATGTCTCAAATCTATTATCTTCCATGGATGTATGTCCCCTTCATTAATATCCTCATCAATCAAATGTGGTTGAGTGATACTAATTATCAAAATTGTAACATAACCTGCATTAACCCTTTCTCCAACACAATAAGTTCTAGACTCTGCAGATTCGACCCTTCCTAGCCCAATGACCTGATCATTAATAAGGAGATCAACATAGTCCCCTTTTGCCAAAATTATTTTTTCCATTGTATCTTGTATCAATTCTGTAACAAAAATTAAATCGTAACATGTAATTAAAAGGTTGAACCATGTAAAGTGTGACTTTATATTTTCGCAAGACCACAACTTATAAAAAAGTAATATAGATGCAATAATTTAAATAGTATGGTAGTCATATTGTATGTAATGAAACATTGTTTCCCACCATCTAGTGCCTACTACCAAAAATTACTTCAGATACAAATTACACAAAAAAATTATATATGAAGAACGAGCAATTAGAGATGTAGATAGTATCATAGAATGAAAAATATAACCTCATATTAAACCACCAAGTTCCTATTTAACTTTAGAAATGACACTTGTAGTCTTGATGCATGTGTATGAATAATGATCATAAAAAATTTGTAGAAGTTGAAGAACCAAAACATGGTCCTTTGGAAAATATAAGAAATTCCAAGATTGATGCTAAATAAGATGTCTACAATCCTCGTGAGAAGGATAAATTATATTTATATTTCACTTAGTGAAGATGTTTGATGTTTGAACTTGATAATCGAAAGCCAAACTAGAGGTTTTCTTCCAAATAAAAGTTTTGGTACTGTAAATACTAGATAATTCTCATTTTTATTCTAAAAGCAAAGAAATTGCATTGGAAGAAAAATATAGTATACCTCACTAAGACATTTATTCATAAACTTCAAAATTATACAAAGCTCACATTATTCTCCATGGATCAAATAATTATGATTAGATTATTGTGTTTGTGCCAAAAGGAAAGCTATACCATTATCTTTCCTTCCAACTCAAGCATAAATGTAGTGCCAACAATAAAATATATTTATATACGATTATTTTGCACTATCGTTGATCTTCATAAATTGTTCCAAATTCAATAAAAAGGCACATCAAAAGCTATAAATCTAAGCATTGTGATTATTTAAACAATGTCACTCCTAGAGAACTGGTTGCATAAGTGTAATGGTGTCTAGAAGAAAGTTAGTAATCACTATGTATCCTTCTTGTATAATCACAATTGTGCTACTGAGAACAATATCAGAGCGCTAACCTTGGTGAGGATGAAATCTTGATAGTTTTCCTTTTGGCACAAGAACAAAGATCTAGTGCATTCTATAATTCCTTCTAACACAAATACAAGCACATTTCCAGCAATATTTTTTCATTGTGAAAAAAATTAACGCATGCAAGATTTACTTCTATCACAAACACAAACACATTTTCAACTGCAAGATGAAGGAAATTTAACACATTCTAACCTTCCTTCTAGCATAACGACAAACATATTTCTAATAACAACATTGCATTATGAAGGAAATATAATGTGCTAGCTTTCCTTCTATCACAAGTAAAAGCCCATTTCTAGCAACAACATTGCACCTCAAATGAAAGCTAACAATCAATATCATTCCTTCTACTACAAACATAAGCATATTTCTAGAAGCAACATTACATGGTCAAATAAGTCTAGCATGTGCTAGATTTACTTCTAGCACAAACACAAGCACATTGCCAATAACAATATTATAAGGTGAACGAAATCCGCCACACGCTAAATTTCCTTATAACGTAAATAGAAGCATATTACTCACAAAAACATTGTAAAGTAAAAGAAATCTTACACATTCTAGACTTTTTTCTAGCACAAGCACAATCACATTGTCAAAAACAACATTGCAGGGTGGAAGATATCTAGTATACACTTGATTTACTTCTAGCATAAACACAAGCACATTTCCAACAATAACATGGTAGGGAAAAAAAATCCAATGCGTGATATAATTCCTTCTAGCAAAAACACAAGTACATTTCCAACAATATTGCATTGAAATAGAAATCCAATGCAAGTTATATTTCATTCTAGCACAAATACAAGCACGTTGCCAACAACAATATTGCATTGCGAAAGAAATCTATTGCATACTAGATTTTATTGTAGTACAAACACAAGTACGTTTCTAACACCAATAGTGCATTGAAAAATAAATTTATTGCATTTTAGAATTCCTTCCACCATACACAAGCATATTGCCCACATTAATATTGTAGGGTAAATGAAATTTATCTCATGCTATAATTTCTTCTATCACAAACATAAGCATATTTCAAATAACAATATAACAAGGTGAATTAGATCTAACATGCTATTTGTACTTATATCTCAAACACAAACATGTCACCAATAACAACATTGCAAGGTGAATGAAATCTAACACATGCTAGATTTCCTTCTCTCGCAAACACTACCAATATTGTAGGGTGAAAGAAACATACCGCATATTAGATTTACTTCTAGCTCAAAAAAGTATATTGCCAAAAACACCATTGCAAGACAAAAGAAATCCAGTGTGTGATAGATTTCCCTCTAGCACAAACACAAACACATAACATTGTAGGGCTAAAGAATCTAGTGCATGCTATATTTTGTTATAGCAAGAACACAAACATATTACCAACAACATTCTAGGGCAAAAGAAATCTAGCACATACTAGATTTCTTTTTAGCACAATCACAAGCACATTGCCAATAACATCATTGTAAGGTGAGGGAAATGTGACGCATACTATATTTCCTTCTAGCACAAACAATTGAATTGCAAACATCAACATTGCAATGGGAAAGAAATCTAGTGCACACTAGATTTCCTTCTAACGCATATACATCAATAAACTCATAGAAGGGTGAAAGGAATCTAATGTATGCTAGATTTCCTTCTATCACAAACACAAACACATTATAACATTTCTAGATAAAAGAAATCTAGCACATGGTAATATTTACTTCTATCACAAACAAAAGCATATTGCCAACAACCACATTGTAGTTGTTAGAGCCTAGATCGACCTCAGGCTGAAGGGATGCAATCCTAGGATAACCACAAACTAAGCTTAACCTAGTAGCTAGCCCTACCAGGTCGGGAGAGGGCTCTCTCCTTGTGAATTTCAGTTAGGATGACTGAATCAAATATGGATTTTAGGCTAGGTATAGTAGCTCTAGGGTTTTTGATTGATTTTTGTTTTGGGTCGAAACAGCAAGAGAAAGGATGATTTGGATTATGGCATCAATGTCAGTTTTTGCCGGCAAACTTGGGGAAAATTAAGTGCCATGTTCAACCAAGTGAAGATTGTAAATGTGAGAAGTATAAGGGAGAAAGCCCACTGCCCTATAGGCATCAAACAAAGGATGGATTTGCAGCAACAACTTTAGATGAAAGAGAATAACGAGGTTGCTCAATAGAGCATCTAACAACGGATGAATTCTGCTAAAACTACCATTAAAACAAACAACAAAATCATCATGAAAGGAGCATCATTATGGATGAATTCCTAACATATCACTTAGATAATGCTGAAACAAAGGAGAAAAAAATAATGTGTAAATGAATTACAGGAGAAAAAACATACTGAACATTTAAGCACCGTGATGAATCCTAGGCTTAAAGGGAAAAAAATGCTTTATTATGATATTCAATAAAACTTTACACAATCCAAATGCTTCTTTGCTACCAAAATCCAACCTCTACACTATGAAATTCATAAAATATATACATTTTCTCATCCTTGTACTAAGGGAATTGAGCCCAACCATTTTCTTCAAAATAGAATCAGTTACATTAAACTTGGGCGGACTTTTTGAAAATAGGTGTTGAAGATTAACTCGTATCTCCTAAACCATAGCACCTGTTATAAAAATGAAATATATTTTGTAGATAAGGTCATTTTGGAGAAAAACCTCTCTCAAATTTTGGAAATTCATTTCCAATTGCTCGTAATCTGTGCCACAAAATCATCTCTAAAATAGAAAATCATTAAAAATTTAAATCTGTGAAAATGAGCTGTAAAGATCTAGTCACATATCAAAATTCATGATACCTGTGAATAAACTGAAAGAGTTTTTTATTATATGGCTGGTGGTTAACAAAAACCTCCTTTGGTTTTGTAAAATGGCACTGCACTAAAATGACTAAAACAGTAAAATAAATGAAAATTTTGCTTTGTTTTAATGTAGGCTCCAAATATCATTGCATATCTCTCACATAGTAGCCCCTGTGCATTAACTGAAGGAGGTTTTTGTTATTTGGTATGTAATGGAAAAAAAACTCTTTCACTTTTGTAAAATTCCTGTCCAAACTGATTTCGTTGTAAACTTGTCCCCGTGTGCAACAACTGACCTCAAAACATGCATAGCCAAGAATCAATCATTCATTTCGATCATATCTTCTGATCCAGAAACCGATTACAGGAGTGTGATATACCATTGGAAAGATTTTTCTGAGCTTCTTATGATGGACACATTTGTGACATGTTTTTTTGTTGAATATCATGTGAAAAACGTCTAACCAAACCAAACCTAGTAAGAGCTCATGTTGATCGCCGGTGACAGGCTGTGAAGACTGGAACTAATAGTAGTGAAAAAAAATCTAGTACATGCTAGATTTATTCGAGCCAAAATAGAAGCATGTTGTCAATAACAACATTTCAAGGTGAAGAAAATCTAACACGTGTTAGATTTACGCATAGCACAAACACAAGAAAACAACAACATTTTTGCTAAACAAGTAGTTCAACAAGACGTGAATAAAAAGGCCTTATAACTCCCTTTATCAAACATTGCCACTCAATATCTAGAATTTTCGAAGTACTCATAAAACCTTCAATAGATGGGAGTTGATTAGGAGATAGTATTTTAGGCTTTCTATGGCCAAAATGAATAAACTTTATCAGTAGAGATCTGTAAGATCCCACTCACAACTTGAGCAATAGATAAGTCCACACGTGAAGTTAAAGGATCCTTTCTAAGTCTTTGAAATTCCACCATTAATTCCACATAGGAATCATGAACAAAAGCCATCAATTCCTTATTCCAAGAGGAAATAAGTTGATTGTGTGTGTCATGTTTATTTCCTAAAGCAGTTATAAAGGCTTCATTTTCAAAGAGATATCACCCCGCATTGTGGCATATAAGAAAACATACAATGATTGTCACTAGCATGTTGACTGAGAAATTCAATGGAAGGGGGGATAAGATGCAATTATATAAACAAACCCTCGTATTTTTTCCATTCTGCGACACATTTGTAGCAACACCAACAATTTGAGCCAAGTTGTAAGACATATACCTCCTATCCAATGCCACAATTGTCTATTCGGAGCCAAGGTTAATGGAAACAAGCCATTTGTTAGTAATTTCACCACCATCTTCAACTATGCATACATCTATAGTATGCAATTTTGTTGCAACACTTGAGCTGCTAAATAGATTTGATATTTGAAATTTTCTCCACTTTTTTTTTTTTTTCAGGAAATAAAATCCTTAGAATGGAAAATGTGGGACCCACAGAGACAAAATATTTCTGGCATGGAAATGATAATCTTGTTCTCGAGTTGACAATAACACCTATTCAACTGACATAAAAACCAACAATACAACAAAACCATGATCTTTAAATTTGTTAAATAATCATTTGATTCTCTGATCACCACTTTCACCAATGTCTTTTGTAGACTTAGACTTCGAAGGCATACAAATAGTTGTAGAATAAGATGAGCCCCAAGAAATAGTTTTGCTAATAGAAAGTGGAAGAAATTGATCTTGGAACCTCCCAGGCAAATTTTTACCTCGTAAATAATACATTTTTGCACTTGGTGATCTTGAAGGTATAAAATGACCAGGGTTCAAAGACATATTAAGGAAAAAACCCAAACGATCAAATAAATAAAGAAATCCATTAGAAACTATCAATGGAAGGTCACATAGCAGGTAACAAATCAGTAAGCCTGAGCCATATGTTGGGCTGTGTTATATTCTTTCCAAGACTAGCCCACGTAGTTAACTGGGGGGTTAGAGGGGGGGTGGAGCCCCCCTTTGTTGCACCAATTGTGTAGCCGGGGGGGGGTGTCACGGGGCGTAACCCCACTTTATGGGGTCCGGGAAAGCGCCCTAAATTTTTTTGGTGTTGGACCCTATGTTAAGGTTGGGTGGACCCACCTATGGTTTTGTACATGATTTTCGCACATGTTTTTTGGATGTGATGGTTTTTGGTCCATGGTATTGGACGTGATGGTTTTCATTCCATGGTATTGGATGCTTCAGCATGTATAAATATGTATTATAACATTGAAAGGAACATAATGAAAAATCAAGATGGTAGTCTCGATTTTGGGATCCAGGGGAAAATCTCTGTGTATATGTGTTTTATGTGTTATTCTCTCGCATTGTTTATTTTCTATGTTTTAGAATTCATATGCAGGTAATTTTTGTACGGGGTTAAAACGTACATTTGGTATCAGAGCTATTTTGGCTTCAAGGGGATGCCTTTGTTGCTGAGGGGTTTCGCTCAAGCCTGTGGTAGACCCTGTTCAGTGGGAGATCTGTGAGATTGATTCTGGTGGTGAAAGAAGATGGCGAGAAGTGGAAAGATAGAGATCAAGAAATTTAATGGTCAGAGTTTTGAGTTGTGGAAACTCAAAATGGAGGATCTGTTGGTGGATAAAGATCAGTGGATCATGGTAGATCCGGGTACTAAACCAATGGGAGTGTCCGATGAAGAATGGAAGAAGTTGGATCGAAAGGCAAAGAGTACAATACGATTGTGTGTCTCAGATTCAGTATTGTTGAATGTATCAAGGGAAGCTACGACGAAGGCTTTGTGGGACAAGTTAGGGACTTTGTACCAATCTAAGTCAGTGGTGAATAAACTATTCCTACGGAAAAAGTTGTATAACCTGAGGATGAAAGATGGAGATTTAGTGACAGAGCATATGAATGCATTTAATATTGTGGTAAGTTAGTTGGTATCTATTGATATTAAAATTTCAGATAAAGGTAAGTGCATCAGTTTATTGTGTTCTCTACCAAATTTGTGGGATAGTCTGGTTATTGTAATAGGTAGCAATGCAACTGCCTTGCAGTTTGATGAAATAGTCTCATCCTTGCTGACGGAGGAGATGAGACGGAAAAATATGGAGAGCCAGAATGGTGATGCCTTGTTTGTACGTGGATGGTCCGAGAATAGAAACAAAAATAAGTCATCGAGTGGGAGATCTAAATCTAGAGGGATATCTAAATCTCCAGGAAAACTTGTAAAGGTGGTGTGCTAGAAATGCACAAAGGAAGGGCACTACAAAAGGGAATGTAAATCTAAAGCTCCTGATAAAGGAAAGGGATCTGATGATGCTCCTTCTGCAGAGGCAAAAACCACCTTAGATGAAGGTGGGGATGTGTACTTGGCTTCTTCAAGTACGCATGTAGATCATGAGACATGGTTGATTGACTCAGGTGCATCCTTTCACTTCACTCCCCATAGAGAGTGGTTCTGTGAGTATGAGAAATACGATGGTGGTGATGTCTTCTTAGGGGATGATAGGAAGGCTAGAATCATTGGTCGTGGAAAAGTAAAGTTGAAGTTGCAAGGTGGAAGGGTTAGAGCACTTCCGCGTGTTCTTCATATTCCTGCATTGGCTAGAAATCTGATTTCTGTAAGCAAGTTATATGATGTAGGTGTAAAAACAATGTTCGAGAAGGATACCTGCAAAATGGTTTGGGGAGCACTGGTACTGATGTGGGGAGTTCGAATTAGAACTCTATACAAGCTGCAAGGTAGCACTATTATTGATGGGTGCAACAATTCTGTGGTTCCTTAAAATGGAACAGAAAATCTAGTGGTATCTGGAGAAAAGACCATGTTGTGGCGTCAAAGGCTTGGACATATTGGAGAGAAGGGCCTTCGAATAATTCATGGTAAAGGTATGGTAGAAGGTATGAGTAATAGCTCTCTGGATTTTGATTTCTGTGAAAATTGTGTATATGGGAAGCAGAATCGAGTGAGTTTCCACTCTGGTAGTAAGAGGGCGAAACATATATTAGAGCTTGTGCACAGTGATGTGTTTGGATTTGTGAAGGTTCCATCACTGGGTAAGTCTATGTACTATGTATCATTTATAGACAAATTCTCAAGGAACACATGGATATATTTTTTTAAGAAGAAATCTGAAGTCTTTGATAGGTTTAAAGAATTTAAGGCTCTCGTGGAAAATTAGATAGAGAAGAAGATAAATGTGTTGAGGACAGATAATGGTGGAGAGTTTTGCTTGAAGGAATTTGAAGAATTCTGTAAGAAGTGTGGTATAGCACGACAGAAGATTACTCCATATACACCTCAGTAAAATGGAGTTGTAGAAAGAATGAATGAGACGTTGATGGAAAGCGCAAGAAGCATGCTCAGTGGTGCTGGGTTAGGACAGGAATTCTGGGTAGAGGTGGTGGATACTGCATGTTACCTGGTTAATAGGTCACCTTCATCAACATTGGAGGATAAGAATTCACAAGAGGTATGGATTGGTAATAAACCCTCTCTTTCACATCTGAGGGTATTTGGATGTGATGCATATGTACATGTTCCAAAGGAGAAACGAACCAATTTGGATAGTAAATTTGAAAAGTGCATCTTTATTAGGTATAAGGATGGTTTAAAGGGTTATAAGCTTTGGAACCCAATCGCACGGAAGGTTGTGTACAGCCGAGATGTGGTGTTCAGAGAGGTAAAAGATGTTAGTAAACATGAAATCCAACCAAAGGAACCTGAGAAGATAGAGTTTGAGCTAAAGGAGGAAGAATCAGACTCTACAGTAGAGGAGGAATCAGAAGATGAAGAGCCAAAAAATCCGGGTGTAAGAAGATCAGTTCAAGAAAGAAGGCAGCCAGAAAGGTATAGTCCATTTGCTTTCTGTTCAAATTTTGCTCTATCTATTATTGATGATGATCCCAGAACTGTGAAGGAAGCAGTAGATTCAGAGGATGGAAAACTCTGGAAAGAGGCCATGGTTGATGAAATGGTATCTTTGCACAAAAATGAGGCTTGGGATCTAGTAGAGTTGCCGACTGGAAGGAAACCCATTGGTCGCAAATGGGTGTTCAAGAATAAGACAAATGCAGAAGGAAAGGTGGAGGAATACAAAACTTAGTTGGTAGCAAAAGGTTATTCCCAGGTGCCGGGAATTGATTTTGGTGATATTTTTTCTCCTGTTGCCAAGGTAAATTCTATTAGATTACTTTTATATGTTGCTGCTGCTTTTGATTTTGAGGTAGAACAGATGGATGTGAAGACAACATTTCTTCACGGGGATGTGGAAGAGGAAATATACATGAAGCAACTTGAAGGCTTTGCGGTGAAGGGTAAGAAAGAATCGGTATGCAAGTTAAAGAAGTCTTTGGATGGGTTAAAACAATCACCAAGGGTGTGGTATCAGAAATTTGATACATTTATATGGGGACTTGGCTTCACCAGAAGCAAAGCAGATCACTGTGTGTATTTTAATTTAATTGGTGACTGTGTTATTTATTTGGTCTTGTATGTGGATGATATGTTGCTGGTTGGAAATGACAAAGAAATTATCCAGGATTTGAAGATCGAATTGTCCTCCAAATTCAACATGAAAGATCTTGGTGCTGCAAACTATATTTTGGGCATGGAAATTAAAAGAGATCAGGCAAAGAGGGAGATCTAGTTAAACTAGAGGAAGTATGTTGACACAATACTGCAGAGGTTTAATATGCAGGATAGTAAACCAGTGAAGGTTCCTATTCTTTTAGGTATAAAGTTATCTGCTGAACAGTGTCCCAAGACACAAGAAGAGGAAGAGGATATGTCCCATGTTCCATATGCAAGTGCAGTCAGTAGCCTGATGTATGCAATGGTCTGTACTAGACCAGACATTGCACATGCAATGGGAGTATTGAGCAGGTTTGTGTCAAAACTAGGGAAGGAGCATTGGATAGCAGTGAAGCGGGTTTTCAGGTATTTAAGTGGCACTAGTGATTATGGTCTATGCTATCAAGGAAGACCAAGATTGAACAGTGTTTTGGATATCCATGGCTTTGTTGATGCAGACTGGGCTGGAGATTTGGATCAAAGAAGATCAACAAGTGGTATGTGTTTAACCTATTTGGAGGTGCAGTCAGTTGGATGAGTAAGAAACAATCAATAGTGGCATTATCAAATACAGAGGCAGAATACATGGCAGCCACTCATGCAAGAAAGGAAGCAGTTTGGTTACAGAGATTGTGTTCAAGTATGGGGTTAGTACAGGGAGCTATAAGGATAGACTGTGACAGCCAAAGTGCAATTTTATTGGCAAATAACCCCGCATATCATTCAAAGACAAAGAACATTGATGTTTAGTATCACTTTGTGAGGGATATGATAGAAGACAAAAAGGTGTTGCTGGTAAAGGTGGACACTTTGAAGAATACTGCAGATGCATTGACAAAATCTGTGAGCTCTGAGAAGTTCTCTTGGTGTCAAGAGACAATGGGAATTTCAGGGTTGGAAAAATGACTAAGCTCTCTTGTGGCTCCTTGTGGAAAGAAAATAATAAGTGGGAGAATGTTGGGTTGTGTTATATTCTTTCCAGGACTAGCCCACGTAGTTAACTGGGGCGTTAGAGTGGGGGCGGAGCCCCCCTTCATTGCACCGATTGTGTAGCAGGCGTGCGGGGGGGGGGGGGGGGTCACAGGGGGTTTGAGGCATACCCATAACCCCACTTTATGGGGTCTGGGGCAGCGCCGTAGAAAATTTTGGTTTTGGACCCTATGTTAAGGTTAGGCGGACCCACCTATGGTTTTGTGCATGATTTTCGCACATATTTTTTGGACATGATGGTTTTCAGTCCATGGTATTGGATGCTTCGGCATGTATAAATATGTATTATAACATTGAAATGAACATAATGAAAAATCAAGCTGGCAGTCCTGGTTTTGGGATCTAGGGGAAAAGCTTTGTGTATATGTGTTTTATGTGTTATTCTCTCGCATTGTTTATTTTCTGTGTTTTAGAATTCATATGTAGGTAATTTCTATACGGGGTTAAAACATACACCATAGCTAAGGGTTTGACCTCGAAGTTTCCATGGAGGATTAAGATGGAGAATGCATATTTCCTCCATACTTAGCACAATCTCTTCAAAAGTAATTATGAGAGCAGGCCCCTCTAATTCACCTAGATTAGGTTTAAGTAAAGATTGTCATGGGTGATCCCACTTATCATATATAATGTGTAATTTCTTTCCTTGGCATTGGTCTGCTATCTCTGATAGGTCAAACAATATAAGGTCGTCATTCCCATATCTCTAAAACAATTTAGTTATTCTAGTATGATCCATACAAGGAAAATATTTTGACATTTCTTTATCTATAAATGACATATATCTTAGTGACTTTGCACTCAGTTTGTTATGAAACCAGCTCAAGAAAATATAGAAAAGATAGATCAACGCCTTAGAATTCAGCCTCTTCGAGGGGGAAACCTCCTTTTCATTACATAAATTAACAATTCTTGGATGATTCAAATGAAAAAAACTCCTTTCTATATATAGGAGTCTAAGGAGTCACAATATAATCCAACCGACCTAACAATAATAATATAAAGCCACAAAAATAACAATAGAGGGATTCTATGGGGCACAGTAATAACAATATGGGGGCAATATGGGCACAACAATATTAATAAGGGGTATAACTACAATAGTAATGGGGTAATAACTAGTATTATATGGACGCAACATGCCCCTCTCCTTCAAAAAAGTGTTGTCCTCAATGCTTGAGTAGTTCTGGATACTTCTGCATAAAATTCTCATCCTCCCATGTGGAATCTTCAGCGGATAAGTTCTTCCACTTCATAAGATACTCTGAAATTGATCGATTTCGTAGCCGTCGAGTTCTTGCTTCTGTGACTGCTTCCGGTTCTAATATAATTTTTCCTTCCTCGTCAAGTTCTGGCAATATTGTTTGAACTAGGAGCTTGTTGCCTATAACCTTCTTTAAACATGAAACATGGAAAACTGGGTGCAATCGAGAAGCTGCAGGAAGCTCCAATTTGTATGCCATAGTACCAGTCTTTTGCAACACCTTGTATGGACCATAATACTTTGGTGATAATTTATTATCCTTCTTAGCTTGCTTGAGGGACATTTGCTTATATGGTTGTAGCCGTAGGAATACCCAATCACTTACATCAAAACTTCTTTCACTGCGATGTTGATCCACCTGTTGTTTCATTCTATTATGTGCCAACACGAGGTGATCCTTTAAGAGTTGGAGGACTTATTGTTGATGTTCGATGTGATGTTCCACTACCTGAACCTTATAATTTCCTCTTAAATATGATGTGATGGATGGTGGTTGATACCCATAAAGTGCCATAAATGGGGTCATTTTTGTTGCTGTATGGTGTTACACTAAAAAATGTCACCATGACTATTTACAGTTGGTATGGCTCTATCAACAGTCATACTACCCTCTTGAGCAAGTCTTATGCCTCTGCTATTCATGTCAAACTCCAAGAAAGAGAGAAAGTCTTTATAAATATGTTTATCTCTGGGTACGCAGGTTCTCTCAAACCTTGCCTGCGGGTACGCACCTATTGTTCATAAGGTCTGCGTCCAAGGACGCTCTGTATCTAAAGGGGCAGGTGCGTCCCTCTGAAAAGGTTAAAATGCGCAAGTTTTATCTTCAAAAACTTACTTGTGGTCATTTCTAGAGCATTCTAGAAGGTTGTTTGACGTGTATTGAGCGCCTCCAGATGGTTCATGCACTCCTACCAAAGAGGAACTTATCCCATCAATAAGGGAGTGATCCCAACCAAAGAGGGGACTATCCCATTGATGGTGGACCTGATTAAATTCCTCTTGAGCACTATAAATACAGGCATTGGGCCAGAAGGAGGGAGGTTGAAAGCTATACATTTCTAAGGGTAAATGCTGCAGGAATTAGGACTCCCATTTAGAAGCTTGTGAGGAGAGATTGCCATCTTTACTTGTTCTATTTGGAAGTGGGTGAGCTTTGTCAAAGTAGAGGAAAACTCTTGTGGACCCTGGAAGGAGCTTGCACAACACCAAGGCTCAGGTTGTAATGGTTCCTTTTGATTACCTTTAATGCAAATTGGTCCATTCTTCTCAATAACTTGTTGTTTATGGGTTATTTCATGTACTCCTTGGTCTATATGTTGAATATGCTTTGTTTTATGTTATAATCAGGTGCTATTTAATTGTTTGACTGTTGGTGATTGCAGGTTTTGGAAAAAAGGAGGAGCTCATCCAGATCAACAAAGCTTGGACTTCTACAACAACGTTTGGACAAAGGTAAGAACGAAACACTTGATTTCTCATATCATGATGCATGTTTAGAGAAGGATAGCTCTAGTTTGTTTTGTTTGTCATTAGAATGTCTTAGACTTCTAGGAAGGTCGGTTGTGTCCGCACTTTTGACTGATTCCGTGTGACATATGGAAGGAAGTGTTATACCATCATTCAGCCAGAGGCAACCATTTGAACCATTGTGTCTGTTTATCAGATACAAAGCAAGGAAGATATCCTTCCAAACATTTGTTTACTATCTCAGTTTTCCCATCAGATTGAGGATGATAAGATGAGCTATGAGCTAACTGAGTACCAAGACAAGAAAATAATTATGTCCAAAAATTTCCAGTGAAAATGGGATCTCTGTCACTTACAATAATCTTTGGGTTTCCATGTAGCTTTTGAATTCTTCCCATAAATGCAGTAGAAACTGTATTGACTTTAAATGGATGTGATAATGCACAAAAGTGTGCATACTTGGTAAGTCTGTCCACTACCAATGTGATGACACTCTTTCCCTCAGACTTGGGTAAACCTGTGATAAAATCCATTGAAACCTCCTCCCAACGTTGGCTTGGAATGGATAAAGGTTGAAGCTTCTATCCATTTGAAGTAGGGGGATCGCCAGGGGAACTATTCAGCAGTAGCGCCATATGAAGGGGGCAAGCTCGATGAACGCTCCTAAACAACAACCAGGGGAAATTATTGATCCTTCCTTCCTTCCACGACAGGGAAGCGATATTGATGAATGCTCCTCACCAACCTGGGGCAATTTATTACTGACCATAGAGTCCCCGCCTTTGCTCCTTATTTCGTACCTCGCTCCTTATTTCGACCTACCTATGTTCATGAATATGGAACCGGGATAGTACCCGTGTCTTAATTGTTTCAACTTTATTTTGTTGGAAAACCAAACATTCCGCCACAAACTTTTGAATATCTGATTTAAGTCCTTCCCAAAAAAATTCCTTCTTAACCCTGTGGTAAGTTTTTAAAAATCATGAGTGCCCTCTTAAGGGAGAAGTGTGCAATTCCATAACAATCTTTTGTTTTAGCTGGGAATTCTTACAGAGGTATAAGCGATGTTTGTACCATAACGAATAATTTTTCCAGCTAAATGTATCAGACGTACTGGAATCTTGTTGTAACTTTCGAATAAGTGCCCACACTTCTTCGTCATTCTTCCATTCCTCCCTTGCTTTGTTTATCCAATTTGGCGGATAATAGAAATGGCACACAACAATGCTTCCACATCCTCATCCTTTCTTGAGAGTGCATCTGCCACCACATTTTGCTTCCCTTTTTTGGAGATGATTTCAAAGTCATAACCCAACATCTTTGTGACCCACTTTTGTTGCTCTTCAGAGGATAATCTTTCTTCTAAAAAGTATTTAAGGTTATCATGATCCATTTTTACCTTGAAGTGTCTTCCCATTAGGTAGGGTCGCCATTTCTTAAGTGCATGGAGTATTGCCAACATTTCCTTCTCATAAATATCTTTGCTTAAAAACTTTCCCTTGATTGGACGACTTTCAAAAGCAATGGGTCTTTCATCATGCATTAGAACAACACCAATTCCATTTCCTGAAGCATCACATTCCACAATAAAGGTTTGTGTGAAGTCCGATGTAGCTAAGACTGGTGCTTGGCACATTTCCTCTTTAAGATGTTCAAAGGCCTTTGTTGCTTCCGGAGTCCATGAAAATGCATCTTTCTTCAATAATGTTGTTAGAGGTGCTGCTATTCTCCCATAATTCTTAACAAACTTGCAATAATACCCTGTCAACCCAAGAAATCCTCGCAGATGCTTTATGGATGTGGGGATTTTCCATTCCTTAATGGCTTTAATTTTGCTAGGGTCTACCTTAACTCCTTCATGAGATAAGATATGACCCAGATATTCCACCTCTTGGACTCCAAAGAAACATTTGGATCTTTTTGTATATAATTTTTTCTCCTCCAATAGTTGTAGCACCCTGTCAACATGTTCAACATGATCCTTCCAAGACTTGCTGTAGATTAGTATATCATAAAAAAATACTAACACAAATTTTCTAAGGAATGGTTTGAAAATTGAATTCATCAAACCTTGAAATGTTGAAGGTGCATTGGTAAGGCCAAAAGGCATGACCAAAAATTCATAATGACCCTCATGAGTTCTAAATGTTGTTTTCAGAATGTCTTCAGTCTTCGTTCTGATTTGATGATATCCTGAACGAAGATCCAACTTGGTGAAGTAAATTGATCCATGCAATTCATTCGGTAATTCATCAATGACAGGAATGGGGAACTTATCTTTAATAGTGAGCTTGTTGAGCTCTCTATAATCTAGACACATGCGCCATGATCCATCCTTCTTGTGCACCAATACTACCGGAGTAGAGAAAGAACTTTGACTCAGTTGAATTATACCAGCCTCTAGCATTTCTGCAACCATACGTTCAATTTCACTCTTTTGGACATAGGGATATCTGTACGGCCTGATGTTTGGAGGAACACTTCTTGGAATCATATGAATAGCATGATCATGATCACGCATAGGTGGGAGACCTTTCGGAGTCTCAAATACCTTGGAATGATTGTCCAGGACTTTTTGGAGATCTGGAGAAATAGATGATTCCGATGTGGAAACATCTAGCGAACATAATTGTGAAATTACACCTCTTTGCTCCTTTTTTAGAAGCTTTGTCATACCATTAGAGCTTATTATCTTTCCTGGCTTCCTTGCAATACCCCTTAATTCAAATTGATTTCCTTCCGTAGAAAATTTGATGAAAAGTTCTTGAAAATTAAAAGCTATTGTACCCAAGGATTGTAGCCATTGGACTCCTTGTACAACATCAGCACCTCCCATTGGAATGGAAAGCATTGGGCTAGTCAATACATATTCTCCCATGGATAGCTTGATATTATGGCACTTTCCAGAGCAGTTTATTGTTCCTCCATTTGCAATCATCACTTGACACTCTGGTGCTGGATATAGGAAGCAATTCAATTCTTTTGCTACCTTACAATGAATAAAATTGTGGGTGCTTCCTGAATCAATCAACACTATTACCTTTTTCTTCTTGATTTGTCCTTCTATCTTGATGGTTTGAGGAGTGGTAATTCCCGCCAATGCATTACAAGATATGGTCGGATTTATTTGTTCTTCATCTATGCTTTGTTCCTGGAGTATATCCTCTTCTTTTGACCTTTCTTGCTCCTTTTCTTCTTCCTCTTCACAATCTATGTAGAATAATTTCTTCTTAGCACACTTATGACCTTTAGTGTATTTTCTATCACAACTGTAACAAAGCCCTTTTGCTCTTTTTTCTTCCAATTTTTGTGGTGTCAACCTTATAGGTTGTGGAATACTAGGAGCAACAACACTTCCGTCTTTATAGTTGTGAGTGGTATGCTTCCTGGTTGCCATAATTTTGCTTTCCATTTTTCTTGCTAACATGAATGCCTTCTCTAATGAATCAGGTTGCCAAAGGCGAACATCATGTTGGATATTATCCTTTAAAGACCCTTTGAACACATCAATCCTATGCTCCTCTGGAATATCTTTTACCCTTATGTTCAATTTTTGGAACTCCTCAATGTGCTCCATTATTGAACCCTTTTGTTTGAGACTTATCAATTGGCTAAAAAAAGTGTTGCTTTTTGTATCCTCATAATGTGCTATCAATTCTTCCGTAAAAATTGCCCAAGTGATAAGTTGTTTACGAGAGCAAAGCCATTGATACCATACAAATTTATTTGGTTCCAAATATAAAGTTGCCATACATACCTTTTGTGTGTTTTGCACATTATTGAGATCGAAGAATTGCTCCATCTGTAATATCCATGTGGCGGGATCCTTGCCATCAAACTTCCTCATATCGATTTTTGGAATATGGTGAGTCTTCGATCCAACATTAGAGTCTATGGAATCATGATTAACATTTCTTTTTTTCTCATCATGAGTTTCCTATAGTACCCTTTCACCCTTAGTGACCATTTCTTGTAGCAACTTATTCATATTTATCTTCAATTCTTCCATCTTATCATCCATGCCATCAATTTTAGCGTCCATGCCATTCACCTTAGCTTCCATGCCATCCATCTTAGCTTCTACTCCTTTCTTTAAACCATCCATCTTAGCTTCTACATATTTCCTTAAACCATCCATGTTAGATTCTGTTGCTTTTTGTGCAAGTGACACTTGTTGCACTTGTTCTTGTAATTTTGATATATCATATAGCATTTCTTCTTCTTCTTCATGAGTCATGCTAGAGCTTTCAGGTTCCTTACTAGGTGTTTGCATTTTCTTTCCTAGGGGCATCAGTTATCGATAATAATGCTCTATTATGCCCTTTGAATTCCTTCAAAATAAAATTTCAAACCAAGCTTAAGCAAAAATTTAAGAAAACCTACACACCTTTTTTCACTTTGTAGGAGCTCGATATTTCCTCTGATGTATCTATGTACTTTCCAATCATCTAGTTCTGAATTTGTGATCCGCAGTAGCCCTATGTGTCCTCTTTCCAATGCCACAAGTTTGACCAAAATTGTATTCTCCAAGGAAGAGTTATGATAAATCTCCCACAGTGACTTGATTATAGACTAGTTCATTAGAGTGAACTTGTATGACATGCCACAAGTCACTGTTTCGACCTTTGGATCTCAAAAATGCATACAAGAAACTCTAGTCCGTCCTCTTTTTGTACCTTCTTATGAAATTTCAATCCGATCCCCAGAGAGAAAGTTATGACAATTTTCCCCAGGTCACCTGTTTGGAATGTAATTCAGGAGCCTGCAAAAAGACCAAATTCCTCAGATCATATCTCCGCAAATATAGCGCGAAAAGCTCTGAAATTTGGATCCAAGGTTCAAAGTGATTTCTTATCAAATGGGTTTTTTTCAACTTCTGAAACGTCGTAGAAAAAATGATATAGCGAAAATGCCACGATGACCTGTTTGGAGCAACGAAACCCTAGAATCCAAAGCTCTGATACCAAATGTTATGAAATCAGCTCAAGAAAAGATAGAAAAGAGATCAACGCCTTAGAATTCAGCCTCTTCGAGGGGGCAACCTCATTTACATTACATAAATGAACAATTCTTAGATGATTCAAAAGACAAAACCTCCTTTCTATATATAGGAGTCTAAGGAGTCACAATATAATCCAGCCGACCTAACAATAATAATATAAAGCCACAAAAATAACAATAGAGGGATTCTATGGGGCACAATAATAACAATATGGGGGCAATAGGGGCACAACAATATTAATAAGGGGTATAACTACAATAGTAATGGGGTAATCACTAGTATTATAGGGACGCAACAAAGTCACTCAGGCAAATCATTGCTTATAAATCAACAAAGTGTAATGGTGATTTTCTGTTGTGAAGACCCTTATGAAAAGTGGGGTAATGATGATAAGACCAATGCAACTACACTAGGATACCCACTCACCTTTCCATTTATCCTACAAAACACTCCCAGGTGTGAAATCATTTTTTTTCCAAGTGTTTGCTTGTAAAAGGGGAAAGTAATGAATAATTTAAACTGGCAGAATAACTTTCTTTGTGGAAATCGGGATGGAAAACAGGAAGCCTCATCTCCTTACTAAGCAAGGCTAACTAGGCTTGATTTATATCCATGACCGAGGAACTATATTAGTGGAAAAAATTGTTTTTTTCACTATGATTGGTGATGAACCTTGAAGACACACGTGCTATCATCTTTAGAATGTTAATATTTACACATCCACGACATCTTTGGTTCTTCCAACTTCTATGACATAATCAGTGTAGTTGAAGCCATGGAGATTTCTGGATCCAGTGGTCTTAGAAGAATGTGGCAGGGTTAGAAGTTGGTGTCCAAGCAATTACACACCTTTATCACAAGTTGACCAACTGGTTTTCCTATTCTATATTACTCTCAAGATCTACTTACATGCCACAAATAAAATAAGGTATTGTAAAAACAATCTCTCTCTGTTTCTAAAGGAAAACAATCTCTGTGAGATGACCAGAGATCTTTTTTTGTTATTTTTATAACAGTTGCCTCGATAACATTACCGAAGAACTCATAATCCATTGTAGCATTTGAAAATGACACATGGCACTGATTCTCAAGCATTTCTTGTTTGTTAGAATGAACTAGGTCCTATAAAAGGTAAGTATGTCAGCCCAAAATTTCCTCGCACAACTGGAGGGTTAATCTAGCTAGAATCCATCATGTTGGTTTGTCAAAATTGGAAAATAGGGCCAAATTCCACTTTGGACAGCTCCTATGGGAAAGATTATTGCAGCATTAAATTCCTCTCTTCAATAAGACCAAAATCGATCTAAAGATCGCCAAATTTGGATAAGGAAAATTGGTTTTTTAATTTACGTTCTCTCAAGTAAATTTATAAGGTCGGCCTCATCCTTATGTTGACTCATCAAGCCTAATGGTCACGTCCCATGAGCCCCCATTGAATTATATATACAGAGGTGTCCTCTCACCACATTTCGACACATCCAAGTGCATCATCCACGCCTCTGAAAAAGATGGACATCTAAGGCAAGGACGTAGGTGTCAAGAGTCAAGTTTATGAAGATGTTTATCTCTATTTAGGGTGCAGTTTCCTTGGGAAAGAGTTGCAAGTCTGAGGCACCATAGGTGGAGGCTAGAGGATTGTATGGGAAGTTTAACTCTTGATTATGAGAGTGAGTTTCTTGTTGGATAGGGCCGCAGTCAGAGGTATGCGCATTGGGTATTTTTCTGTGCCATTTGGTGTGTTGCATCTCTATTACAAGCCATGGAAAGAGGGCTACTACAACAACTTATTGGTAAGTAGTTTGGAGGGTGTAAAATCCTTCTCTCTAGCCCACATATGCCTAGGCTAGAGAATAGCTAGGTCAAGCACTCTTCCATGTGTTTGGGACTGCTTTTTAATCTCTCATAGGTCCAAATTGCAGCAAGGAGGGAGATGCATCCAAGATGGAGTTCTGCATGATGTTTGGGCTTGTTATAGTTGGATTTTTCTCTCCTACAACAGGCCACAACCCTAGTTGTGCGTTACAAGTAGGCTGTAGGCCTTGACAGCCTTGGAAAGGAGGCTGAAATGTTGGCAGGAGGCCATAAGCCTTGGATCTCTTGGATGGGATAATGTGACTCTTATCTTTTGTTTGAATAATAGTCCAAACCATCAGCAAATTGGAATATGGGTGTTTGGAGGAAGGCCAGAGTTAGGTAGGGGTCCAGGAGCAAAGAAAGAAGGTTGTAACTGTTTTCCATCAAACCCTCTCAATAATTGGCATTATCTTTGTTCATCATTATAGAAGTGTTTCAGCCCTTTAAGATCCTTGACCTGCATTGTTTCTATGACTCACATTTTATGATTTTCATTCTATAAACTCTAGCCCGCCTGGTGTTCATAAGAATCACTACAGATCTCTCGAGTCACATGACAATGACCCATTATGTTTACACAACACCTTGATATGTAAAATAGTCTGTTCAAACTCCATATTGGCCATGATACAATGGATAATATATGACACATGGTAATTTATACTCTGCAAATCCCGTGATAGTGACTACCATTCTCATCTATAACATATTTGTACTGTTGTAACCTCGTAGTATAACATAATTTAGATTTCATTAACTTCGTACTAATCAAGCTTGCACCTGTGATTATTATTTGAAGCAGACTGAACTATAATCTAGCCAGAGATATAAGCTTGCTCCTGTAATACGACCTTATGTGAGTGCTCTCAAATCAGTATCTATGATATATCTCCTTCAATCTGGGTTATAAATTGACAAGAACCTTTCATAGAAGTAACATTGATAAGGTTAAGTATTTAGCACAGTAAACACTGTAGTTGCTCGTATATGATATAAATATAAATGGCACAATCCTGAGGATGAAGATAAATGACAAAAGCATCATATGGGGTTCAAGTTGATCACACCCTTGTATTGTGAAAATCTTTGAAGATCTAATTTTATTAGTTGAAATACCTCTGTGGCTCAAATTTGAAGAATATAATTTGAGGTAGTATTTCCTAAGCTTTTCATCTTGTGAAGATCACCCTTGGAAAACTATGATGATTACCTTCTTCACTTGATCATTCATAATTGATTGGTGGCTTACTACTATTGAATATTGCTATATCCCTTTTGGAGATTGAAATATCAAGTCATTGTCTCTAAAGCAATAGCTCGAGAGGTCACTTCAATTGCTTCTCCAGATATTCTATTGAAAATACTTTCAGATAGTTACATTTATTGAGAGTAGGTGTTGTATGCATTTTGCAAAGGCTGAGAATTGTGAAAGACTTGACATTGATATCACTATACATGAGTCAGTACTACTGCATACACAATTATGAAATAACGATTTTAGGGTAGTACAATGCACATCAAGATTGAGAGTTGATGTTCTTGGTGGCGCCTAGGGTTTGTGTTTGAGTGAGATTTGTCAAAGTTTTGTATATCTGATTTACAGTATTAATAACTCATATGAAAAGATGCATGTGGAAGAAGATGAAAGATGGAAGACTTTTCGATCAGAAGTTAGAGGGCTTGCTTAATAGCTTAAGCAAAGCTACCAAGGTTTTCAAAGCATATGCCATATGTCTACAACTATATAGAATATTAAAGCATTTTCTTTGATATCCTGAGAAGTAAGAATATGTTACTATTAGTATGATTATGTATGACAGTCAGGGTACATCTTGATGATGTATGGGCTTCAGTTTCCCAGAAGTACAATACCTTCATCTGGCATATTCAGCATTGAATAAAATCTATTGTCGAGATTCATAATCTGTTGAGAAGTCAATATATCTCAGGGTCTATATTTGATGACAAGTGTATCTAGGTCTTTATAGTGATTAGGGATTGCTACAGAGTCTGTTTCAATAGATACCCAGAAATTGTTATTTTTTACAGTTTGCTTTTTCCTAGAAACAAGAGTTCCAGGGCTCCCATGGCAGAGATACTTAAGTAGATTGATCCTCAAAGTGATTTTGTTTTGATAGGACCACAAATGTCACTATGAATTAACTTGTGGTTTGTGTTTCTCTCAATTTAGATATTTCAAAGCTATCCATCTTCTGCTTTCCAAAAACACATGCTTCAGCTCCAACGCCAAGTCAAAATTGAAGCAAGTTAGCATCATGTTATAACTGGAACTGGATCACATAGATCATTCAATAAGACAAAAATAATATGAAATGAGACACTGCAAATTTTATTACAAAGACAGAGCAAAAGAAACTGGATTTGGAATCACATGAACACATAATAGAGCTTTTAACACTAAACATTCCAATTCGTATGACTCTTTATTTGCCCAATAACCTTTCACTTCCTATAATTTCTCTCTCACCACATATGTAGACAAGTTTGTCCTCGTATTGAATTGCCACCTCACAGACCCTCAAATTACACCACACACAACTGTTTCATGTACACTAATTTCAAAATTTGACCATTACTTTAATGACCTAACATTTTAACAACAAAACCAAGGCAAGCCTTTAAGGACCTTTCCTATAATAGCTCACATCAAATCACAAGATCCCAAAATGGCTTTTCCAAGTTGTAGTCAACCTCTGACAGATATGTCACCTATACTAAAGTGACACAAGAAATAGGATTGTCATAATGTATGACACAAATTCACGTCATTAAAGATGGTGTGACCCACCATAAGCCTTATGCATTAGATAGGGAATTGTTTGCTAGGGAAAATAAAGTGGAAAGAAGAGTAAGGTTTAGGATGATTTTGGTGAGATCTAACCAATTTTGGGAACAAAAGGGTAATCACAACAAATATGCACAACTGTGGTATCATTAAAATAACCTATTTAATCATTAATGTTCGTGCACAAAGCTATCAATGAAACAGCGATCCTCATTAATCCTTAGTGACAAACAAAGAGCATCAAGGCAAAGTGTGCTAAAATAGTCTGTATTTGTAGCTAATACATGTAAAAATTACCTTAATGGCTTTCTTGGAAGTTTTCTAAATGAAATCCTGTTGGAACTATCCTGCTATAGGAATACAAATACACATAAGAACCATCAGACTATATTTTCAGAAGGCTGTTAACCAAAACCCTAGTTGGTTATTAGAGCATAATAAAATTTATTTCCTATCATATCTTCACTTTTATATATAAACTCCTGTGTATGCAAGCTCAGCCTTTTAGGATCTGAAGCACCCATGAAAGTGCCTCTGCATATCATTGATCACATAAAATAGTTTGAAAACAGTTGAATTAATACATGAATACACATTGAGAAACAAAATATGCATGGCATGTTGGTAGAATATCTAATATAACAACAATTGTTATGCATAACATCAATAAATTAAATTATTGGGACAAGAGACAATTATCCTTTTATATCATAAGCCTTTCTAATTCCTTCAAATCCACTCCAAGGTGCACCAAAGACATCATTTCAACTGGATTGCCTTCTTGCAAAAATTTACACTGGTCATCAAATACATTAAAGGTACACACAACCATAGTTCTACAGATGTTCTGGGAATACCAAAGGCACTCCATTCCCTCCATCTATATTAAAGGTTCCTGAATCTATGAAAAGTTGAAACCCATCCCCCCGTCAAAATTGGCACAAAGAAGCAACCAAGGGCACCCACAATAAAGAATAACATCCATAGAAGCCAACACTTAGCACAAATTTGAAATCATGCTGCTAAGGTGTTGGGATTATAAATCCATTTACCAAAATTATTTTCCCACATTTGGATAAGCATATCCCATTTTCCTCACGTGTTTCTTGAAAAGAAAAGGAATTCCTAGGAATTTAAAAATTTGGCTTGACTTGACCCAAACCACCCTTGTGTTTTAAGTAAATCTGGCATCTTCTGTGAGCTCTATCTTTAAGTCAATTGGGCATGTTTTGTGAGCTCTACCTGTAGCAATAGGTTTTCACTCATTGAATGTTTAGAGCTAAGGGCCTTGTAGAAAATGCCTAAGTAGTATATAACACATTATCAATTGACTCCAATCTAGAACAATGAGTTTTATCCCATTCAAAAGATTATTTGGATACGGTTTGTACAGATGAATCCACTTTATTGAAACCTTGCTTGACCCTATGAGATATCAGACATACACTAGCCTCTATTTTGCAACTTGATCGGAAAAGGATTAACTCTGGTTTATGCTCTTTAAGAGAGAGGCAAGGTTAGGTCTTGGTGAATAATATCTTAAAAGCCTTTAGAGAAATTGGCTCAAATGAAAGAGGTAGAATAAAGGGATACCACGCTATCGTGTAAGTTTTTTCAAAGCTATTTGATGACAAGGATGTTTTGGCGATAATGGCTGGGCCATTCCATGCCTTCACAGACTCCAATAATATTGGTGATGATGAATCACCCTTTGATGAAACAAGTCTTCCCAAGTTTGATAATAATCATGAGAATATGCTTCATTATGAACATTGAGCTTTGGTAAGACTATTACATGTGACATTCAATAAAGTGATAGCCTTCCAGCTCATAGTCACTTTGGAATCATTGGGCTTGGGTATAAACTTGATAATACCTTTGTTTAAGTTGGTTCTCAATGATTACTTTTGTGATGGATTCTTTGTAAACCTATACAAAATGTTTCAATTGAAAAAGTACTAGGTAGCATTATAGAATTCACATTGGAATCTATCTAATCCCACGACTTACCATCATCACTAATCATGTTTGAGAGGGTAGCAGCTAGCTTACCAAGGTTAAAGACTAGTCACACAATATTCTTTGTGCTTAGTCTTTGCAATTGAAAATTCTTTTGTAGGGAGAATTAAGAAGTAAAATGTTTTTCAATTTCATCTTTTAAGCCTACCTTTGGTTGATTTGATAGTGGATATTATCTTCAAGCCTTCTTTTGAATATAGATCCCCTAACAATCCTTGCACTATGATATTCTGCAGATGATTAGATCATAAACAATCATACAAACAGAAGCTGTTTTCCATTGAGAAGAATCTATATACCCCTCTCAAGGTCCTGCAAGGCAAGGACATGGATTGAAAAGAATATATATAATATTCTCAAAAGAATATATATATGTTATGCATGAGGTTAATTCTATACTATCTTGAGGAAAAACAAAATTCTTGGGTTAGATCTAGTAGTCCAAAGGGAATATCTTCTATTGCTAGTCTAATTGAGGGTTTTCTCAAGCATTGGGGCCTTTGGTTCCGATGATATGAAAATAACTTTCAAGACCTTGCGGTAGACATACAAGAAGAAGAAGCTCTCACCTCTCTTGAATATGATAACAGTATCACTGAAAAAGACCCTCCAAATTCACAAGATTAGTTCTTGATGGACAGGCTACTTGTGACCAACGTGGCCCACATTAAACCCCATCCTCATCAAAGAACAACTATGTGTTGATGTATCTATCCTATATTCTATGAATGATTTTCATGAAAACAAGGAGGATGATAATAATTTCACCATTGTGAGGATGCCAGTCATGATTTCCTACATGACAAAGTGATAAATAGAGGAAATGAAGAATTTTTTAATATTTCCACCAACGATACAACCCATATGCAGTTCTAGACAGGTAGAAACCATGTTTCTACCCCAAAATATCAACCATATGAAAAGGATGATGAAGATCATGCTTCCCTTGCTGATAATTTAAATCCTAAAAACACTTTTGAGGTCGCAAAAAAATAATTCAATCACACTAATCCTATTTTTATAGACACTGAAATTAAGGGAGTTGTTGAATTTCATGGTAATATACTTGGCACCTCAACATTTCATTGTGAGTTTGAGGAGTAATGTAACCCCCACGTTGCACTTTGATGTTAATCATGATCATGTAAGAAATAAATGGAAGTAATTATGATTTCCTACAGTTTGAGGTCAATAAACTCAAAAGGTTTTTCAAAGCCAACAAAGTAATAATGTGACCATTATTATTATTTGAGTGAAGAAACAATTAATATTATAGTTCAATCCTCAAAGATCCTATATCATGGAATCTGACAGTCCTGCTATTTTTTATGCCTACAATTTGAATTTATTCCTCAAGCCTCATGGGATAGGGATGTCTCTTCCTTTTCCTATCAATACTCATCTTGAAGAAAATGTTATTGACATATGTGATGGATATTCCTTAGTAGATGAACAAAGGGTATGTTATAAACACACAATTATTGAAGCTTTCAGTCATACATATCCATTTCCACCTCTAGATGGCTCTATTATTGACAATAAAAAATTTGGACAGTCGAGAAGATTGATGAAACCTGTAATGAAACCCTCGATGACATATAGAACTACAGTGCCGAGAATGAAAACGATGTCAAGAAAATAATTGATGAAGAATATAGGCTTGACCAAATAAAAAATTTCTCTCTGGACCACATGAAATGCAAAGATTTTCTCTTCTTCATGGCCATGTGCACAATCATTCATGCACTACATTTTTAAAAGGAAATGTAGACAACGGACCTCTAACAAATCCACATGAAGTCAATGCTGAGGGACAATTTTGGGGCCTAGAAAAGGTGCACTCTAGAATGATCGATGATATAGGTCAAAATGATCTTGAAACCAGCAAGAGGACATTTTATCAACCTAGTCATAAACAAGATCTGGCTGCTTTGACCACTCAGCTTATGGGGTTTAGGGTTTGATGGTGATACAAGAACCGTTATGAAGTGTTGTGTATGCGTATCAATTTCTGGGCATTATATTTCATAAACAGACTCTAAGACGTTACTTATATTGAAACATTATAAAACAATCAGGTTCCATCTTTCTGATTCCCCTCACTGTTTTTTCAATTTCTGAATGAGAAACACCTATTTGTGGGTATTATTGGTCTTCTGGATCAAATGTGCATGACCTTGAAGGCTATCCTATTGCCAAAGAAATATATTTTTAGCTTGCAAGTTATCTAGTTTAAAGTGCATGATGCTAATCAATACCAAATACAGAAGTGTAGGCATGGTAATCGTGTCAAGATTCCTATAGCAAGAGCATCAATCAAACCGGTCATATATCCTGAAACTGCATGCCAAAATACTTGCAGCCCTTCATAACAAGCAATTTTGTATCATTGCCAATATCCCTGTTCTTTCGGTAATCAGAATAGAGCACTAAAGCAATGAGCATCCCTAGAATTTCCTGCATTTTGATTCAATATAAAGTTTAAAGAATGAGTAGGTGGATGTGAATAAGGTTCTCACTATTTACGAGTCCTCGCTTTTAACAAACCATGACATCCATAGAAATACTGTTCATAAGAACATTTGTGTAAAAAATAAACTAAATAAAGCATTCAAACAAAATGGTATCTTCCCACTAAAAATGCACCAACTACAACAACAATCTACTAAGAGTTTAAACAAATTAAAGAACATGTTAAATAGTTAATACTGACAGAGTTAATGATAGGTTAAGAGAAAAGACTTCATTCTGGAGTAACAATGAAGTAAAGTAACTCTCTTTATTGGAGATCTTATACACAAAGTTTGGCGTACCTGAATAGGTATTGAATATCTTATAAATAAAGTTTTGTGTACCCAAATAGGCCCAAATGTATCTCATGTTTGCAGTTAATCTCTTACAAGCACCCTATATCCATTAATCAAGTCACTGTAATACTAAAATAGTAAACAATTATATCATGGCCAAGTATGACATGTTAGGTTCCTGAAAAAATATTGTCTGATAAACAAAGCTGGAATATAGTATTATACTAGAATATACTTGATGAAACAGCTAAATTATGAAACCACCTGACTATTATATCTTTATAAATTATTCGAAACAAAAATATAGACAAGAACACAAACAAATAATTGTTTTGAAAATGGCAGAAAACAAAGAGAAAAAGAAACCCTAGCAGAGCTCTGATGGTCGGCGATAATGGAGTTACTATGGCACTGCTGCCAGGCACCTGATGGTTAGGGTTAACCTCCACGGCTCACTAGACTCCGTCCAACCTTACCTCATTCCTGTGGTCCTCCCACCTTCCTTGTAGTTTGTAACCATCATCAACTATTTTCCTGTCGATTGCAATGGACCTAGATGAGGTGGACTATACCAAGGACCCCAATCCCCATGAGGTCATTTGGTCTCGCCATCATGCTGTGTCGGGCTCTGGTCCCTTTTCTACATCTCTGTGACTTCTGACAGCTCCTAGCTCTGCACTAGACTGACCTGGGCCATCTGTGCCCCATCCTCCGCCCTATATCAACACCAAAGACACCTCTAGCTTGGAGGTGTCACCACTTTCTCCAGCTACCTTGAATCTCCTCGGTACCTGCCTGCAACCATCACCTACTTTCGACTAGCTCCTACCATGTATACCCCACATCTCTACGTCGCCCTATAACCCTTCCTCCTCTTGCATCCCCCCTCCTAGGACTGCTACCTACCCTGTCCCTGCACTATTCGGTAGCACCCTTAACCCTGGTGTCCCATCTCCCAGCATCCCTATCCATTCTGGATGCTTCAGCTCCCTGGTCCCAAACCCTAAATCGACCCCATCCACCCCACATACAGTTAACTAGGGCATACGGGGACATCTTTGGGACTATCCGATGGCTTGCAGATCTAACAAGCTAAAGAAAGGAAGGTGACTAAAAAATGTCAACAGGGACATCAACCTATCCTTGGGCGAAGACCTCTCGATGGGGGAAGTTGCTGATATAGCCAAGAAGGTCTTGGTGGGCCGAGTTCGGGGGCAGAACTATATTGTGGAGAGAATTCGTCTCTGGTCCTTAGAGATTTGGGGTTCTTTACTCAAAGAATTACCCACCATTTGGGTGCTTGCGCGAGGATGGTTTCCCCTTCGTTTCCATAGGGAAGAGTACACGGACTGGATACTCTCTAGATTCTGGCATATCAAATTAACCCCTGTTCTGCTGAAAAGATGGGATCCATTATTTGATCCTGAGAGGGAACAGATGGGAATGTGGCCGGTTTGGGTTTGATTACCAGGCCTTTAGATGAAATACTAGACTCCGGTCATTTTTAAGTGCATAGGCAACACACTAGGGACCTATTTGGAACATGATCAATCCTATGAAACGTCAGGGAATATGACTATGGCTCACATACTGGTTCATTTGGACACCAAAGAAGGCCTAGAGGAAAAAATTACCCTACATTGGAGGCATTTCTCTCGCTGACAAAATATTGATTATGAAGTCCTTCCATTTAGGTGTAGATGATGCCATAAGGTTGGACATCTTTTCAAAGAATGCCCACTGCTCATGCCTACTACTTTGGTTGCTACAAAGGGAACCAAACATTGCCAGGAAGAAGACCCAATTGTGGATGAGTAGCCCACACGTCCGATAGTCTAAAGGATGTGGTTGGGGTCACTCCTCAGCCATCCAGTGCTTCCTAGTTGCTGCCAATATCTCCTCCTATGATGAGATCCTAGTCTACTGCGGAGGCTGCTCCTACATCAGGTACAATTTCTTCTCCCTTATCCTCTGCACTGAATTTTAATCTATATTTTTTTCTCATTGGCATCATCTGCATCTTCACCTTGTTGGGTTACCTCTCCCATTACCTGTACACTTAATCACCCATTGCCTATCTTTTCCACCACCCCCCCCCGGCTGTCCTTGGACAGGGGCTACAACACAATCCCATTTCCCCATCTACTTCAGGTTCATATTCCTACAACCTCCGTTCCTCCCACCAGGAAATCCCTGACTCGCTTGGATTGGGTATCACACCCTCTAATGTTGAGCATAAACCCACCCAGGGGAGGCCTTCCAAGATGTCCAAAGCCATTAAGATTGTTGGGGATGATGTAGCTTAAGGCAGACAAAACACCATTGAAAGGGTACTTAGAGCACTAGACACCCTTGACAATGTTTCCCCATGAAGTGGCTCTCCTTCAACTGTAGGGGATTAGCTAGTCCCTCTAAAAATTTATCCCTTAAGAGACTCTTGAGATGTGAGCCTTGTGACATTATTTTTCTTCAAGAAACCCTAGGTAGCCTTGAGCTAATTGTTAGGACCCTTCTAACTATCATGCCATGGTGACATTTTCAAGCCCTGGATGTTAATGGGTGATTCGGAGGTCTAGCTCTTGGGAGAAACCCTCGAACCATCAAGGTTACATCGGCTTGGGGAGGTCAGAGTTTCTTGGGTATCGATATATTTTCAGCTAAATTAGGTAGAAATCTCTGTATTATGAACATTTATGCACCCAATCATAGTATATTGGATTTCTGGCAGAAGCTCCTTGAGAATCCCTTGATAGACCAATTCATTATTCTAGGGGGAGATCTTAATTTCTCCATAAGAAATGAAGAATTTTGGGGACACCACTCGCAGTTGGATCCACTCTCGGATCAGCTCGGCATCCTCTTGGAGCAACATGGTCTTATTGATGTCCCTATGAACAAGAAGTTTCCAACCTAGCATAACAGAAGGACTGGAGATGTAGCTCTGGGGAGGATACTAGACAGGTATCTCATTGATGAAGATCTACTTACTTCCCTCACAAATTACAGACAGTGGGTGGGCATTAGAGGAATATCGGATCATTCCCCTATTTATCTGGAAGTGTAAAGATCCTTCAAAAACCTAGGGCTCCTTTTAAGTTTAATTCAACCTGGTTAAAGGACCTTGAATATCTCAGGTTGGTTTCAGAATTTTGGAAGGGCCATCCCTTACCAAATGTCCAGAGGAAGGCTAAGGGTTTCTATAGTAACCTGATGAAACTCAAGTGATTATCCATAGATTGGGCCAGAAGGAAAAAGGCCAAGGAGAAACATACCGTTGGTGACATTGAAAATCAATTGGCCACTCTAACGGATGAACGGGGAAGAGGGTACACCACTATAGCAGCAAAACTACACCTTGTGGACTTGGAAACCCAAAGATCAAAGATTTTGTTGGATTGGGAAGAAACTTGGAGACTCAGAAGTAGGGAAATTTGGTTACAAGCGGGGGCTGGCAATACAAAATTCTTCCATAAATTTTAAAATAGAATGAAAGCCAACAATATTATCCAGCAGATGCCTACAAAATAGGGTTTGATTGCTAAAACTTATAATCAACTAGCACGGCTGGGTAACACTCACTTCATGCAGTTGTTCAAAGCTCCACCAGGAAAACCTCTAGCTAATATCATTCGCATTGCAGGGCATTTTCCCATATTTATGGAACCTGACTTGGTAGAGGATCTCATAAAACCTATTACTATGGGGGAACTGGAGGGCACCCTGAAGTGGTTTAAGAAGGACAAAAGTCCTGGGCCAGATGGTTGGTTCGTGGAATTCTATCTTACGTTCTTTGACATTACTAGACCGGATCTACCCGATGTGATTGAGGAATGTCATTCATCGAGCAGAATTTATGAACCTACAAATTCCACCTATATATCCCTCATTCCCAATTCGGACTCCCCGCCATCCTTCAATGACTTCAGGCCTATATCCTTATGTAACTTCCTATACAAAATTATTGCGAAGATCATTGCTAACCACATCAAGCTGATCCTATCAGGCAACATCTCCTCATAAGAGTTTTTATTTCTACACAATCAACAAACCCATGAGGCCATCGGCATAGCACAAGAGGCCTTACACTCCATCAGATAGAAGAAATTTAATGGGGTGATGCTCAAGATTGACCTCTCAAAGGCCTTTGATAGGGTCAGCTAGTTATTCTTAAGGATGATCCTTACTCACGTGGGCTTTCCACTGGTTTTTATTAGATGGATAATATGTTGCATTACATCTATATCCTTTGGAACCTTAATCAATGGATCAGTCTCCCATTCCTTTCAGGAGGAGCGAGGAATCAGGCAGGGGTGTCCTCTCTCCCCATTGCTTTTTCTTATTGCGATGGAAGGCTTAAGTAGGTTGATTGCGTCGAAAAAAAGAGACGGGAATCGCAAGGGTCTCAAGATCATGGAGCAATGAACTCTAACACATTTGCTCTTTATGGATGACATGCTCATCTTCTTAGATGGAGGCATTCAGGGCAACAACACTCTCTCTAAAGTGCTAACTCGTTTTTGTGCTGCAATAGGGATGGAAATAAATGGGGCCAAATCCACTATATCTCTCATAGCTTGTACTCAACAGGAGACCTATCATGCACTCAAAAACTTCCCCTTCCAAAACCTAACAATGGAGGATGGATTGAAGTAGTTGGGTTTCAAGATAAAAGCAGATGGATACAAAAATGTAGATTGGCCTTGGTTGATTGCCAAGGTGGAAAGAAGATTAAATATTTGGAGCCATCGTCTACTATCCAAAGCAGGTAGACTGGTGCTCATTAAATCAGTTTTGGAAGCAACACCAGTCTTTTGGATGTATCTGGCCTAGATCCCCCAAGGTATATTACAAAGGATTCAGTGAGTTTGTTGTCACTTCTTATGGAAGGGTCACAAGGAGGGAAAAACCTATGTGTGGGTCAAATGGAGTAGAATTGCAACTCCCAAAAAATGGGGAGGTTGGGGCCTCAAGAACCTCTCTGCCTTTTCTCAAGCACTTGCAGCCAAATTAGGATGGCTTCTCCTAAAGCACAAGAGCCTTTGGTCAGAGGTGGTTACCTATAAATACATATGGTCGCGCACAGTCATGGACTGGTTAAGGTTACCTGCTTGGAACAGGAAAGGAATATCAGTGATTTGGAGGGCTATTATAAATAACCTTCCCATCATAAGAAGGGGTCTTACTTGGCAGATCAGAAATGGTATGTCTGTCTACATTGGGACTAATCCATGGATTGGTTGCGGCAACTCACACCATCTCCATCCTAGCTTGATTGCCTTCCTAAATCATAATGGAGTGGCAAACATCACATAGATCGGGGAGCTATACAAAACCACTACATATACCAGTGGAGGCCCTAGATATACCAGATCAGTGGCATATGGAGTGGAGGAGATATTTGACAGCTTTAACTGAATCCCATGTGAGACTAAGGGATGAGGATGACGAACTGATTTGGGGTTTTGCACAGAAGGGGATCTATACTCCAAAGGATGGATATCCTATTATCCATGCTAGCCATAAACATGTTTCTTTGGATAATTGGTGGAGCAGCATATGGAAGCTAAAAGGTCCACTAGGTACTCATCTTTTGATGTGGAACATCATTATGGACAAAACCCTGACCGGAACTAATCTCATAAAATGATCTCTTCAGGGACCTACATGGTGTGTATTATGTCATGAGGAGGATGAATCAAATCTCCATCTCTTTCTCTCCTACCCTACAACACAATAGGTCTGGGCACAGGTGTTACATACTCTTAATTTATCACTTACTTGGGCTAGTGATGGTATACTAAATGCCTGGAACCAGTGGTGGGCTGAAGCTCCAAACCCAAGATCCCAAAATCTTCCATTAATGGTGTGTTGGCACATATGGATGAGTAGGAACAACAACATATTTCGTGGGAAGCATATAGTCTAGCCTTTGATTATTCCTAAGATTTGTAATAGTTATATGGAAATTCTGGTTGATGAACAGGTTGCCAAGATTCGAATCATCACCCTGTAGGTCATAGACAAAGCGCACCCTTGGGCCTATTTCGGCGGATCAACATAGGAACAGGGTTGTGGTGGTGGCATTATCCTCCATATATCTAAGACACATTATTTCCATATTTGTATGGGGTTGGGAGATGGCACAAATAACTTTGCAGAGCTCCTTACACTTCGTCATCTTTTATATTTTTCTATAAACAAAAACTGTAGATATTTACAAGTTTATGGGGACTCCAATATTATTATTAACTGGTTCAACTGCATTTTTACATGCCATGGATATACACTCAGAACCATATTGGATGATGTTTTGTTTTTAAAAACACATTTTGATCATGTTTCATGTGATCATATCTATAGGGAGTGCAATGAACCCGCAGACTGGCTTTCAAAAGTGGCAATGCATCATCCTAGAGGGGAATGGTTAATCAGGGAGCACACACCAGAACCGATCTACCAGTATTTCCATAGACCATACATGGAACAGGGATTGCAGAGGGTTGACAAGCCCTAACTTATCTATTTCTGTTATTTATTTTTTGTTTACAGAACAGTAATCACCATGGGTGAAATTTTGAAAAAATTGAATATGTAAATAATAATGTATATGACCAGATACTATCAGCACACCCTTCTCTGGGTTTTTTATATAGATTTCTACAATACAAAACAGTTCTCAGATGACCACAGTCACTTTTCTGCATATGCCTATGGCATTTACAACATGTAATTTTCCTTGATAATGAAAATTACGATACTTTTCCTTGGGAAAAAAAAATGTTTTGAAATACCTGAAATCTGAAACAAAATTCTGAATTTTGGAATAAAACGTTGAATATTTGACAATAAAGAAGAACAACATTCAAATATTTGTGGAAAACCCTCAAAACAGAGCCTTTATTAATATGAAAAAGAAAATGCTTCAACAATATATAGGATAAAATGGCTTTTCCTGCCAATGGGCGATTGACTCACTGGTGAGGTGAAAAAGTGTTTTGTTGTCCACCAGGGTTCCATGATCACTTTGATCTAAAGGGATTAGATTGGGTGTATGTTCTGAGCAATTTTGGCAGAATAAATACCCATCAAGTTCACACCTTGCGCTAATGAAACTCTGCTCCATGGTGCATGTCCTGAGAAATTTTGGCAGAATAAATACTCCTCAGAGTTCACAGAATAAATACCCCTCAGATTTCACACCTTGCGCCAATAAATACCCCTCAAAATTCACACCTTATGCCAATGAAAGTTTGCTCCATGGTTCAGCCACTCGAGGCACATTTTCTGAAGCATTACCCCAAGATGCTTTCCTAGATAGGTTTAGATGTGAATCAATGCCTATCCAAGAGGAATATGGACACTGCACTTGACCTAGGAATCTATTTCTCACAGATTACCCACATGAAAAATTTCCCAAATATACTTTTGTATCAGGCTTAAGAGCCCGTCTAAAGCCTTCAGGTAGGCTCACTTATCTCTTGCATGTGGGATAATCAATTTTACACAATAAACTTTATTTTGTTAAAATTTCAAATTAATACCACTAATTTTTGTAAAGCTGCCATTCAACCTTAAATTTCTCTTTCAACCTAGTTGGCTCTTCTAACTCCAAACTGATTTTTCTTAAATCCATGAAGCCTATAAACATGTGGCATGAATAGTTCAACAACATGTGAGAATTTTTCAGTAGCACCCTAGAAATAACAAAGATGGAGATTTTCCCTCCGGATTGAGGAAAACTTCTAAAGACAATGTTAATGCATTCTCACCTTTTATTCAGAATGGGAAAGGCATACATTAGTCTAGGACTTCTCACGGTCTCTATTTTATTCCTCTAATAAGTCTCACATGAAGCAACAAATATTTTTCACCTCTTATTAGAGTCCATTCTAAAATAAATTACTCTTATTGTTATATGTCTTAAAGAAGATAGTGTGATTAGCAACATGTGAGAAATGGAATTCTGCTAAGACCTTTTCTTTGATTTGGAACTAGGTACAAGGTATATAGGGTATGTCGATAAGTGTAACTCATGTAGGAACTTCTTACACATGTAAGGTGTGAATGTGTGAGAAGTGGTTCAAGAAAACTTTTGGTGACCACCTAGTAAAACTGTGAAATAATACCATCTTGTAATTTAACTTAGTAAATAAAAGTGAAAGATCAATTTCACTAGATTTCCTAACTCTTAAAAATATAAACGAAATATTCTAGATATTTTTGGAATATTAGTGATTTGTATTTGATCTAATCTTAGTTGTACACATAATTATTGAGAAAAGGTGGTTGCTCGGATTAAAGAGATTAGTTGCTAAGATAGGGGAGATTAATTTTCTCAATTAGAGTCTGAGAGCATAAATAGAACAAGATGAGAGAAGTTTTATGCAAATATTTTTGGACATCAAAAAGACAAGAGATCAGAGAAAGATCAGTTGATCAAATTCAAAGCACAAGAGAGGAGCCAAGGTTAGATTAGAATCCATATTGAATAGTGTTGTACAACAATTCAGTAAATTGTGGGTTTGAGTATCTAGCAAGGAGATAGAGCAGATCTCAGTGTCCAGGAAGCTGAAAACCTCAATTTTGATGTGTTCTTGTAAGTTTTGATCATTAATGATAAGCTGATTTGAAGGATAGAATTATGTGTGTACTTGAAAAGCTATTCTAAGTCCACTATTTAGGTTTTCGAGTTATAAGTGTGACTGTTGCATGTTCATAATTTTATTTAGTTATTAAAGTAATTCAAGATCTAAGTTATTTGAGAAAGAAACACATGACAATTTTTCTCTTGAATTAGAAAAATTTTACATGGTATAAGAGGATCATCTCTAATTAAGATCCTAAAGGGTTTACAACAATAGATCAACTACCAGAATCAAAGACTAGCAGTTAGAGGGTTGCATTATTGTTGCTTGAAGGACTCACCACTCATGCGGGTATATTTTTGTTGTTTTATTTTCATATCTGAAAAGTTTGTAAAATAGATCTCAGAGCTCGCAACATCAAGTCTCAGATTTGAGGACAAATTAGATGGTGCCTCCAGATAGCTGTCATCAAAAGCCAAGGTAACATTGTTTTTGAAAGAAGACGATCTCTAAGATATTGTCAAGGATTTTATAATTCAATCTACATATCTATATGAATTGGCATCGCATAAAAATAAGGAAGTGAAGGCCCAAATTACTTTAGGAAAGGGTCCAAACCCTGCCTTAGGAAAAAATGATGAACTCTACCTCTGGAAGGTCAAATTTGATATATGATTGAAGATGTTTTCATGTATGATTGTTGCAAATGCTGGTGTGGAAGGTCCAGTGTTTTTTGGGAAATTACTTAGCAATATAATCTTGACCTTAGCTACGATGTTGACTAAGGTGAAGACATTGATAAGGTGAAGGCAAGGATTATTGATCCCCTGAAAGTGATCAGAGCTATTTTGGTTGATGTTGCAAATGTGTCTTCATTGTTAACCACAATAGAGTGCATCATTGTTGTGATTCTGAAGGATAAGAAGGAAGTCCTAGGTATGAGAGACGGTATTGGTGGCCTGCACTACTAAAGAGCATATCTAGACCGGTGTGCCTTCTGCGTGGTGTCATGTTGCGAAAGTAGGGTTGAAGTTCAGGTTGTCTGGTGTCCTAGTTTTGAAGGTTAAACTTCAGGTCAATTAGTTTGAACCTTGTTATTGTCTTGAGCATTACATTTCCCATTACTGGGAGCAATTGCTTGTGTATTCAATCTAACTTGAAGGAAAATTTGTCGATTGAAGTACCCTGCAGTTCTACCACCTATCCTTTCTGTAGGGAAAAAGCGTAATCCTTATCAAGGAGAGACCAAAGAAATATTTTCCGTTTTCACCTATTGGAGATGATAATTTATTCATAGAGCTAATTTTTGAGAAGAAGAAAAAAATACCTGTTTTAGGCAAAAACCATGGAAGATTGGGCCTTGCAAAATCCATGGAAGATCGGGCCTCACAGAAGGAATGGTTGTAACTGCATAGCTTGTAAACATGTCTTATGGTGTGGAAGGGTTATTGCCAGAAGCACCTCACCTGTTAATGCTCCACGATACTCCCCAAGGATAGTGGAGTTAATCATCTATTTGTAAATGTGTGCACCAACTAATGCTCCGTGAATGGTTTATTTGTTTGCTGAAAAGTGTCCCAAAATGCTTCAACACCAAATTGTTCCAGAAGCGTTTGAAATTTGAAAATTTCCCACCAAATTGTTTGAAAAGTGCTTGATCGATTTTTTATTTATGTAATAATTACATAATTTTAATGTGTTAATTAGGATCTATTGATTTAATATTTATTAATTATTTTATTTTGTTTAATTTAATGTGTTAATCAAAATTTATTGATTCAATATATATTAATTATATATATTTAAAAAAATTATCTTGATAATATAAATATATTTTTAGTAGAATATATAAATTAAAAAATTGAGATGCATTTTCAAAATTGTTAGATTTTTGGAGGGAATGAAAGTTGTATCCCAACTCTAAGTTCTTTTATGGGAGTCTATTGGAGGGAATCATTTATGCTAATATTTATCATTGGATTCAACATAAGTTGGAAGATGAATCAAGCGGTGAGAATTGAAATGCACCAATCTAGACGCGTTTTAAACCCTTAAACATACACCATAATTGAGGCAATGTTGAGAGGATTACCAACTGAGTTGAATTTAGAAAGAGAATTTTTGAGTCTTGAGGTGTAAGTTGGAATAACCATTATAAGTAGAATCTAATGAGATTATCATGACCTCATTATAAATAGATATGGATTTATTAAATGAGAGCTACCATCTTGGCACATGCTTCTATTTTGAAGAGTTTGATAGAGTGGTTGAAGGAATGTCCCACCTTGAGAGTATGTGGAAAGCACAATTGGTACATTGCACTCTGAGGTCAACAAATCTATTTGGAGAACACTCCCTTATTCTCAACCTCCTAATTATTTGAAGGTGACCTTGGAGAGTATATGAGCTTGTTGATATAGGCTATATGATGAGGGTTTGAAATTATGAATGATAAATAATTTGAAAAATCAGTGCAAAATCTCTCCATTACCTAATGACAGATCTGAATATCAACTTAGAAAAATATATGTTGAAACATATTGCAAGTAGTTTGTACATGTAGTTTTGCTGCCATTACTAACCATTATAGAATTACAGTGCTAGAGAGAGGGCCTCAGCGGACATGCAGGTGGAAAATACTTATCTATCACATAAACAACATAATCATGGGCTTTGATATGTCTAAATATGTCTCAACCCTTGTTGGAAATACTGGGGGGGTGAAATGATACTTCTTACAATTGTTATATTATGTTAGTTAAAAGGTTAAGCCAGAATATAAGAAGTAGAACAAAAAGAATAATTTTATTAAATATAGTGAGGACTGTGATTCTCATTTATAAATATGGGCTCCAACTTGTAATATAAGTTCTTTAATTTTTCAAGGTGCCAACCTTGAATGAGGACAAAAATCCTCTTAGGCCAATCCAGACACCAACCTAGTCAATATGAGGACATCAATCCTCTTATGTTGAAGCCTTTAACTATACTTTCATATATATATATATATATATATATATATATATATATATATATATATATATATATATATATATATATATATATATATATATATATATATATATATATATATATATCAAAATACTTCAAAATCATTCCTTGAAGATGTCTACCATATAAACCTCTTGTAAAAGAAGGGAAGATTTTACAGTCAAGATGCTCATGTCTATTGAACATAGGCTATTTAACGATGATATATGGTTTATGTAATTTGACAAAGACTTTATACAAATAGTGACATCCCCCAACCCATGTTTGGACAATGACATCCAACCATCATCAGATAATGTGTTCACTACCTCAATTTTCATCTTCTATGCAAAGAATGTAGATGACTCGTGTAAGGTACAAAGTGTTTCAAGGACACTTGAAGCCTCTAAGTCATGTGATCAACCATGATGACTAATGCTCCTCTGCCTTCACTAGGTCGGATCAAATACCCACTAGATAAGAGTTCACCATACACATCTTTGAGATTGTGATACCATATGCATACAATCAACACATAGACATACATATGTTTATTATTTATTGATATACACACATGTTTAAACTATTCATACTCTATTGCATTTTTACTATGCAATTGCTTCCTCGCATTATGAGAGCCTTGAAGCTTTTTCTTAGCACACTGTGTGATCTTGAATTCTTTTAGGCAAGGGATTATAGTCAACTTCAGGGGATAGTGAATTCCTTGGTGGTAGTCTTTTAAGAAGGCTTGAACATTTCTCAATAAGACTCATGAGACATGCAACATATTAAGGGTTACCTCCAATTCAGCAATGACCCTTTCTTTGGAATCAATGGCAGACCTCTCAAAACTCCACACATTCAAGTGTCTCCTTGAATATCATAATCTAGAGCCTCTTTTTCTCCCTTGTGTCATGCATGGAAGAGTGCTCTTGATATTCAAATTAAATCAAGTTTTCTAGACACTATCAGACAAGCTCCTCCAACCTCATAGTAGGGCCTTCCCTCCCCAAGCAACAACCTCCTTTTTATAGTTCCTTGCCTATCTCTTATTATGTTTTTGTGCTTTAGTGTCCTTCCATGGATCAATTCCTCCCCCTTTGGATCTTAGGGAAAACCTCATTTTTCTCCCAAGACTCTCCTTTTCTCTTTCCTCCTTGATGTTCTCCTTCGTCCCTTCCCTCACCTTTATTCCCCCTTCTCTCCCTATTACTTTTTTTTCCCTGCTACCCTCCTCCTATTTAGCCTCCCCCCTTGTTACAATTTATGATGCTCTGATCGCCTTTTTGTTTCCCCCTTCTTTGACTCGTCAAACATCCATTTTTTAAACTCTGGTAGAGGGTTGGGGCCTCATAGCAATAATCGTCTAAATGTCCCCAAGAGAGGGGGGAAATCCTTTTTCTCAATGGAACATAAATATGCAAATTTTGAAATTTTCTCCATGAATATATATATATATATATATATATATATATATATATATATATATCTATATATATATATATACATATATATATATACATATATATATATATACATATATATATATATACATATATATATATACATATATATATATATACATATATATATATACATATATATATATATATATACATATATATATATACATATATATATATACATATATATATATATATACATATATATATATACATATATATATACATATATATATACATATATATATACATATATATATACATATATATATACATATATATATATATATATATATATATAATTTTTCACCTTAGAGGTTCAAGTGTTGAATCTCTTTCAAAATGAAAATTGTATCCTTGAATTGCAAGTCCTTAGCCAACCCTATAAAAAACATAGCTATAAACAGATTAATCAAGTTCACTACCCTCATATTGGCATTATACAAGAATCAATGGCGGAGGGGGAAAAGGGGATCTAGTTACTATAGAATGCTCTCCCTCATTGGGGAAAAATCTGAAACTCTTCACATGGTTTAATTCAGATTGCACAGTGATTTAGTGATTTGTGAAAATTTGACCAAATTCATAAGTTTGGAGGCAATAATTCAAATTAGTAAACTTGGAGGAGATAATTTAGAATCATTATACTCTCTATTTTTCATAAATAGATTTTATTTTTCTTTTACTCAAATTGTGGAGACATTGTGGTCACACAAGGAAGGTGCAAGAGAATGTAAAATTTTAAAATTTGAATATTGGAAAAATTATATGTATTTTTTATTTATTTTTTGAAGTTTTTGACTATTAAAGAGTGCTTTATTTTTTATTTATTTATTTTCAAGCTCATTGTCATTTAAGAAAGGATATTTTTTTAGGAATGACAAAAAGGAAATGGGTTTGAAAGGTTGTACTATTTGAGGATCAAAATTTCTAATGGTCATTCTTTGAGAAATGAAAACAAATTCATCACATAAAAAGATAGTTATTAAAACCCAACCCATTATTCGTTACCTCACCTAATTTTACATATAATTATTTTAAACTATAATCTCGAAGGATTGCAATGTCTAACATTCTCCCCTTTAATTTGAAGGAGTTTTTGTTAGCCCAAGCATCATTTTTTAACTTTTTGAATTTTTCTCTTCCTAGAGATTTGGTGAAGATGTCTACAATTTGCTTAGTCATAGAACAATGTATTGGATGAATAGTTTTCGCCTCTACATGATATCGAATCAAATGATATTTCATATTGATGTGCTTGGTTCGATCAAAATCTTGGGTTCTTGGCCAACTTGATTGTAGAATTATTATCTAAACATAAAGGAGTTGAGTTCACTTGTTTCTCTTTCAAGCCTTCAATTATTTTCCTGAGCTGCGCAATTTCCTTTTTCGCTTCTACGAATGCCACATATTCTATGTTTGTTGTTGAATATATGGAAACTGATTGTTTGTGTGACCTCTAGGAGACCATGAGGGCTTCATTTGGGGAGCAATAACATACCACGTTCATTCATAAAAGGTTATATAATGTGATTTATAGAGGTGTTTTTCAATATGTAAGCAAATTAGGGGTATCGTTTAGTATGCCATGAGTGCATGTGATATGTGAGAGGTTCATTGAGTGAAGCCCCATGCAAGAGACCATTTTTGATCCAAGACTCATGAGATATCCTAAAGTTGATACTCTGTTTTCCTTGTCCCCATTGAAGTGTGAATAAGAATGTGCAATAAGAAAGAATTCATCCACCTTGGTGTACTTAAGCCCATAATCTTGAGTCCCCTTTAAGTATCTCATAACTCTTTTTGCAGCAAACCAATGTCCCTCACATGGTTTATGCATAAATCTGAAAAGTATGCTCACAAATTTGTAGATGACTCATATAAGGTACGAAGTGATTCAGGTACATTTGAAGCCTCTAAGTCATGTGATCAACCATGATGACTAATGCTCCTCTACCTTCACAAGGTTGGATCAAATACCCACTAGATAAGAGTTCACCATACATAGTTTTGAGACTGTGACACCATATGCATACAATCAATACATATGAATACATTTGTTTCCTCAATAAGCCCTTTAAAATTTCATGAGGTTTTGATGGTGGGATCTTGAGATATCGCAAGCCATAGCTCGAAGACCAATTCTTTCCCTTGGTTTCCCTTAGACTAGAAACATCGTTGGTATCCTTGCATTGTCTTTCATTGAAAATTCATTCATTGATCCCTTTCCCCTCCCTAATTAGGTCAAGCATATCATTGGTTGCTAAATCCTATCCCCTTGACTAAACCTCGAGTCCACTTGGTCCCGTGTGGTCCCATGCACTATCAAGGTTAATTCTTCAAAGATCACATGGAACCCAAGTTTCGACAAGAATTATAGGGCTTAGGGATCTCCTTTATAAGGCACATACTTAAAACCTAACCCTATAAATTTTCCCCAAGCCCTTCACAAAGAGCCTTACATCTTGTCTTCCAAGAGAAGCAAGCCACATATTTGAGCCTCTCTTGTGAATAGGTTTCTAGGATCACCCCTCACCCTATCATTGGTCCATCCATTTCGTGAATGGTCTCCTCCCATCAGTGGAAATTTGTAAAGACAAGGGAGCCTTAGCCAAGGTGACAATGGGCTATTGGTCCATTGTTGCCCTTAGGCTAGTAGTAACCCTTGAAGGATCCCCTTTTAGGACCCCCGCTAGTTTGAGGGGTAATAGGTTACTTTATGGTGAAGGGAGATTTAAATTTCTCTTTGGGTGGTTTTTAAATTTGGGATACATATGGTCAGGAAGACCCTCTCTCGACGTTCTTTATAGACCTTTTTGATGACATTTTCCTTTGAGATATCCTCCCTACAAAGCCTATGCCAACTTGCCTAATGATATACGAAGAAATGATCATATTACAAAGCAACTAGATCATTTTATTTTATTTGAAGGTCTCTTGCATACAAATCTCAAAATTTTTCAATTCATGTAGAATTCAATATCTCTAAACATGTGCAATAGAAAATGGTAGAACTCTTATATGGCCCCTTTGATTTGAAGACTAAAGTCCAATGATCCAAAATACTTCTCAACATATTAACAACTCAATATTCCTTTCTTTGCATTTCTCTTTTAGATTTCTTGCTTTCAACCAATTTATTTAGAGCCTAGCAAGGCTCAAGTAGCACCAACTGGCTTGCTTCCATTGGATTGAATAAAATGAACTCTCTTTGAAATCCATATCTCATTCATGTTGCTTCTTGTTTTTCCCATAAGATTTTGGCATGTAATCCATTATCATGTTTATGTCACTCTTATTAACACACTCCTTGGAGGGTTTCATAGAATATTTTATTGGGACTAAACTTGGACACCTCTTCTTTCATGATATTTGATTCTTCATTCAATCCTACCACCCATTAGCTGTTATTTTTTGATTTTTCTTATAATCATTTTGTTGTTGGGAAGGTGTTTTTCGAGTATATTCTCTTTGCACATAGATACACATAAAGTATCATTGTTGTAATCAAATGGATGGGTTGTTGAAATCATGAATATTTAATTAAATATGCATTGCTATACCCTTGCTCAAGTCAACTTCAATGCAAATTTTAGCACATGTGTGTATAACCTTCCTTGATTGGTTTGTATCTTGTTATACATCCCCAATGTATTTATGTTGGATTTTGAAAGATTGTGTCATCCCAAAATAAGTAGGGGGATATTCAAAATTCAAATCTAGAGTGGGGTTGAAAAGACAAACATTGAAGATGGATTCAATTTTAGAAACTATCCTTTAAAAAGAGTCTAGCTTTTCTCCAAAATGACAGTCCCTCCTCCAAGACCCTGCCACAACTTCCATAATTGTCAAATTTTACAATAATAGAACCTCTAAAGTACAAGCTTACTATATACTTAGAAGTTAGGTTGGAATTTATTTGATTCTTGAACTCTTTAGATGATGACTAGAGATCATTAAATATAGAGATTGAAGCATTTGATTATAGTTATTGATCAACTTGTTAACCATCCATAGAGGAATACTTCCCTCTAACATGTACTTGAGTTTGTCCACAATGACAGAATCCTACTATGTTTTTGGTATATTCGAAAAGGTTGCATATTTAAAGTAATCAAGATTCAATTCTTAATGTTTAGCAATCCTTTGAGAGGGAGAGATAATAAAAGTCACATAGGAGGAGGTATTCCCTTTGTTTAGGGAACCTCCATGGAGATAAAACATTAAATGCAAGATTAAACTCTTGTTTATGTGATAATTAGGGAATGTATATCCAATCTCTCAAAGATTAGTCATAAATAATGGAAAAGAATCTCCTATTTATTCTAAATATGATCTGATAATCACCCTATGAGTGATCTCAGTTAAGAATTTATTAAATGAAGGTATTACAGACTCATATGTTGGTGCATGTTTCTATGTTATGTAAGCAACGGATCGATCAGATTGCAAATACACAGACACTAGAAAGGGAAAAAAACAGAGAAATACAGTAAGAAAAGACAAGAAATTAATAAGGAGTTCACCCTATCCTCTAGGGCTACATCTTCGGTCCACCTCTCAGTGGTGGCCTTCTTTTATTGTGTCTTAAAGCAGAGAATTACAATGTAGGAGCTCAATGTGAGTCTCCTGAAATGGAATTTGCTTGGCAGGGTGGCTTTTGGATGCCCCAAGCGACTAGAGTACACAGACTCTTTTCCTTACCAGCTCTGTGACCTTTCAGTCTATAATGGAGAGAGCCCAATGTGGTGCTCTGTCTAGACAGATCTTCTTTGGGATAGCTTGAATCCCTCAAGCTCTCTGGTGCTCATGCTGCCTTTAGTTAGCTCGGCCCTCTGTCTTCCATTTTACTATTGCTTCACTGTCTTTCTTCTCTCTGTTCTTCCTTTTTGTATTTCGTCCTCCTCTCGGGGTTCTAGTGTCTTTCTGCTTTTCATGTGCATGGCTTTAAGGCCATTCGTACCCATGGTTGTTCGATTCCTCTTCCACTTCCTGTCGGATTGCCTGCTATAGCTTCGCTTGGAGTTCCCTGTTCAGTGTTATCATCAGGCTCACAGGGAGTGGCCACATGTCCTCCTACAGCTGCGCCAATTCGCTTCGTTGGTTCAATTTTTCCGTTACGTCGTGGAATGAGTCTTCTGCCACCTTGGCAGTCAAATCGGACGTCAAATCTTTACAAACTATGGCTTAAGCCCCCATCGATTCCACTTTCCCATCAAGCATGATCTCAGCCATTAGATCTGGAGCCCCCAGATCCGACGCCATACACATGTTTTGCGTAGTTTACTTGCTCGACCGTTAGCGCACGATCGACGACGGTTTTCTCCCTCCTCTGCTTGCCACACGTCAACCGCTGAGTGGGATTGCTCTATTTTTTCCAATTCCACTTACCGTTTGAGGGTACCCCTGATCAATACCGCCGGTTTTAGGAGTGGGTCCTGCCTTTTAGCACTTAGCCCTTTTTCCCATGGTTTTCTGGCTCCCATGCGACCAAGTGCTTGGGCCTCCCCCATTTTGAGGGTTTTCGCCCAGCGTAAGTGCTAACCATGCATCAAAAGCCTCCTCCTTTTCCCGATCTGAGCCTCCTAGGGCTAAATTTGCCTCCCGCACAGTCTCCATGGGCCTCGGTTAGCGTGCTTTGACCTAGGTCCTCGTTGTTCCACATTGGCTGCCATTGCCACTAGTTTAGAGGTGTTTTTTTATCTTTGTTGTAAATTCTATGAAGTCTGTCCCAACCTGGTAGAACCATGGCTATGTTAATTATTCTTTTTGGATCCAATTCGGATCACAACCTTCCCACTGAAAAGCTTTTGGACCACCAAAAGTTGGTTTTCTTTCAAGCATCGACCAAGTGAGGGTATTGCTATCTCACTTGTCCAATCTTAATCCACTTTGCACTGCTCGAATTTGAACCTCTGAGTCCAATTCTGAGGTACTCAACATCTCCCCTGCGTGTTGTCCTCACCTTCCTGTCCAAGACTGTGTCTTCCTGAAATTCATTCAAATATTCAGGTAACAGGTCATCAATAGAAGGAAATTGACTTTGTTCTTCGGGATCCTCAATCATTGAGGGTTCAAACAATCTCCAGCAATTTGCATTTATGACTTAGTAGATGTGCATGTAAGCTGGTAGATCAAGGTGAAAATCATTTTCACCAATTTTCTCAAGTATCCTAAAAGGTCAATACCTGATAGGCTTTAGCTTTTTACCTTCACCTTGCATCCTGTCCTTGCTGATATACAACCAGACCTGGTCTCCAACTTGAAAACTATGCTCCATTTGATGCTTGTCATGTCTTGCCTTGTATTTGGCTTGGCTCTTTTCCAGTTGTTCCTATACTTCTTGGTGGATCTCCTGGATCTGTTCAATGAACCTAGTTGCCTTGTCCACATCACTGTGTCCATCAATGATGATATCTTTACCAAGGAAAAAATCCAAAGGATACCTTGGTATGAAACCAAAACACGTCTCAAAAGGAGATCTCTGTGTAGAAGAGTGTTTTTCTCTTTTGTAAGCATGCTGCACATAACATAAGTGTTCATCCCAAATCTTAGGATGTTTGCTGCAATATCCTCTGAGTAACTAGATCACTGTCCAATTAACTACTTCTGTCTGGCCATCGGTTAGTGGATGAAAAGCTGTGCTTTTCTTCAGTTGGGTGTCCATCAGCTCCCACAGACTTGACGGAAACTTCCCCACAAATCGGGTGTCTCGATAAGATACAATAGAAGTGGGTAATCCAAAGTGAACCCATACATGTTCAAAGAATAGTTTTGCAGTTTGTTCAGCTGTAATTTGTTTCTTACAAGGTATCAAAATACACATTTTGTTGAACCTATCCACAACCACATATAGCTAATCATGACCTTTCCTAGATTTAGGTAGTCCTCCAACAAAATCCATGGAAGCACTTTCCCAAGGGTGAGAAGGAACTGGCAATGGAGTGTACAAGCCTAGTTTTCTATTGCTGGGCTTGCTCTTTGCACACATAGTACACCCTCTTACATATCTAGAAACTATCTCATTCATTTTCGGCCAATAACAAAATCTTTGCAACTCTGAAACTGTTTTACTTACCCCAAAGTGACCTAATATCAGAGAAGTGTGTGCCTCTCTAATTATCTTTACTCTCTCTGTTTATGGAATGCAGAGTTTCCCACAATGATACAAGAGTCGGTCCTTCACATGATAATCCAATTCTTCCACCCTTTTGCCTTGACTCAAAGTTTCATATACATCTTTTTGATCATATTGTTAAATGTAGCTTTCATGTAGTACAAAATTATGCTTAAGTATAGTAGATGCATTTATAATGGGTCTAGACAACATGTCTGCAACTTTGTTGTGTATGCCCTTTTTATATCCGATGGCTAAATGAAATTGTTGTAGAAAACCCATCCACATGTAATGTCTTGATTGCTGCAACTTAGTTTGGGAGTGTAGATATTGAAGTGGTTGATGATCAGTATGTATTAATATCTCTTTGCCCATCAAGTAATGTTTCCACTTTTTCACACTCTGAATGAATGCATACAATTCTTTATCATATGTAGGATAGTTAACTACTGCAGAATTAAAAGTCTCAGAACGATAACATATGGGTTTACCATGTTGTGTCAACACTGCTCCCATGGCATAGTCACTGGCATCTGTTTGGATCTCAAATAGTCTTTGTAGATAAGGCAGTGCTAGTACAGGTGTTGTACTGATATTTTCTTTCAAGGTGTCAAATGTTTTTTGATATTTGCCTCCCCACTGAAACGCCTTGTTCAATCTTGTCAAAGCATGTAAGGGCACTGCAATTGAGGAAAAGTTAGAGATGAACTTCCTCCAATATTGTGCTACTCCTAAGAAGCTTCTCACTTCTGTAGAAGACTTGGGTTTAGGCCAGTTTACAATAACTACCACTTTAGAGGGATCTATTTTCAGTTCACCACCCCCTACTATATGACCCAAATAATTTAGATATGTTTTGCCAAATTCACATTTTGAGAATTTAACATAAAGTTTTTCTCTTTTCAAAACATCTAATGTCTGCTTGACATGCTTTAAGTGTTCTTCCCATGTTTTACTAAAAATCAGAATGTCATCTAGATACACAATAATGAAATCATCAAGAAAAGGTCTTAGTACATCATTAATTAATCTCATGAAAGTAGCAAGGGCATTGGTTAAGCCAAAAGGCATAACCAGCCACTCATACAATACCTGCTTTGTTTTGAAAGCAGTCTTCCATGCATCTTGCTCTGCAACTCTGACCTAATGGTATCCATTGTGCAAATCTAGCTTGGTGAAATAAACAGCTTCCTTTAATTGATCTAAAAGATCATCTATGCGAGGAAGGGGATAACGATTTTTTATTGTTATTTTATTCAGTGCTTGGTAGTCAATGCACATTCTCCACAAGCCATATTTCTTTCTCACCAAAACGATTGGTGACCCACATGGTGATGTGCTAGGCCTGATGAACCCTTTCTTGAGCAACTCCTGCACCTGCTTCTTGATTTCATCATTCTCTAAAGCAGACAACCTATACATTCCAATGTTAGACAGTGGAACATCTTGCTGCAAAATAATATCATGTACATTTTCCTTTTCGGGTAGCAAACCTTTAGGTTCTTGAAACAGAACATCATACTCTGAAACAATCTTTTCTATATCAGCTTGCTGCTTAGCATTACAACCCTCAAATACATTGGTTTTATCAGGTTTCTTTTCCTTTACAACCATTAGTAAGAATTGTTTGCATGAATTTATCATTCTTTTCATCTGCCATGAGTTTATGAGAGTATAATTATTCTTGAGCTTATGAGCTCTTACAAAGTATTCGATTCCATCTTTAACAAGTAGATAGTTGTTCTCAACTCTATAGAAAATAGCTTTTCTATCATACAAGTAAGGACTTCCTAAAACAATTCCACATATATCCAAAGGAATTATGTCTAACTCAACCTCATCTACAAAAGCTGACCCAAAAAAAAATTTGAGTTTGCATTGTCTAGTCACTTGTAGTTGTGCTTTATCATTCAACCATCCTAATGGGTATGGTTTCTTGTGAGGTGTAATTGCTAATCCCAATTTCTTTACAATCGCTTCAGAAATCAAATTTACTTGTGAGCCACTATCAAACAAAGTATCAATCTTTTGATGTTTGGAAATAACTCGAATATGGAAAAGCTCATGTCTTTTTCTCTCATGTTCTTCATCAATAATAGATTGAGTAGAATTACTAGTAGATGCTTCAAAATTCTTACCTTTTATACCTATGGCTGCAATGATTGTTTCATCTCTCGAGTCTAACCCCAAATCTTTCTGAATAGCTGTAGCAGTCTTCTTCTTCTTGCCCTCGGACTTCTTAGGTCTCAGATTTGGATGCAAAATCCAACAATGCTCATCATCATGCCCATTCTTTTTACAGTGAGTGCATGAAGCTTTTCCTTTCTGTGCAGTGTTAGCCTTCCTTGCTTTTCACTTCTGCTTTCTTTTCTCCTTGCTCTTGCTTGCAGTGGGTTGGGATGATCCCCCAACTTCTGGATTTCCATTCTTTCCTCTAGCTTCTAGATGAGTAGCTTGTACAGATACCTCATCTATACTGGTGGGATTAAACATGAGGATGGTATGCCTCATGTAGCTATGTAGACCACCAATGTACTTCAAAATATTCTCTGGTGAGTCTAATGAGATCCCTAGAATCAATGCTGTCTTTCTAAATTCTTGAGTGTACCCTTGCACACTTTTCCCTTTTAACTGCGAAGAGTTTTCCAACTCATCATGGCTTGTTGCATGTAGGCCAATGGATAGAACTGCTTCTTGATTGCAGAAACAAATTCACTCTAGATAGAGATGGTCTTACCATGTCTTTTCATGTCAGTTTGGGTTTTTCCTTCCCACCAAACTAAGGTAGTGCCTCCTAGGCATAGGCTTGCCAGCTGAATTTTTCTCTTGTCTGAGTTGACGTTCTGCACTCTGCAATACACATCAATTTTTCTAATCCAATTGTCCAACTTTTCAGCATTTAGCTCTCCATCATATATAGGCAAATCAAATTTAACATCTAGCTTAATCAAAGATGCTTTCTTGTTATGCACAGGGCTATTAGGAGGTGTGAGAAAGTTTTCCTCTTTCCCTTTTCTTTTTGAGTGTTCATGAGAATGAGACTCATCTTTTTCTTTATCTTGTTTAGAACTTGATGAATCTTCATCCTTATGCTTTCTAAAGTCCCTATACATTTCTTCTACCATAGACTTTATAGCTAGGAAGCTCTCTATGAATTGAGGGTTTGGCCTCATAGAATCTTCCTTTGACATTGTCTTCCGAGGATAGGCTCTCCCAATTTCAGGATTAGTTTCGACCAACTCTCCTTCTCCTAATTTGAGCTTTGACCTAGTGAGCATTCAACAACTAAACCAACATAAGCTTGTCCAACCTTACAGCCTAGAGCTCTGATACCACTTGATCTAATAATCACCCTATGAGTGATATTAGTTAAGAATTTATTAAATGAAGGTATTACAGACTCATATGTTGGTGTGTGTGTCTATGTTATTTAAGCAATGGATTGATCAGATTGCAAATACACAGACACTAGAAAGGGAAAACAACAGAGAAATATAGTAAGCAAAGAAAAGAAATTAATAAGGAGTTCACCCTATCCTGCAGGGCTACATCTCCGGTCCAACTCTTAGTGGTGGCCTTCTTTTATTGTGTCTTGAAGTAGAGAATTACAATGCAGGAGCTCAATGTGAGTCTCCTGAAATGGAATTTTCTTGGTAGGGTAGTTCTTGGATGCCCCAAGCCACTAGAGTACACAAACTCTTTTCCTTACCAGCTCTATGACCTTCCGGTCTATAATGGACAGAGCTCAATGTGGTGCTTCAACTGGACAGATCCTCTCTGGGATGGCTTGAATCCCTCAAGCTCTTTGGTGCTCGATGCTGCCTTAAGTTAGCTCGACCCTCAATCTTCTGTTCTGCTGTTGCTTCACTTTCTTTCTTCTCTCTGTTCTTCCTTTCTGTATTCCATCCTCCTCTCAGGGTTCTGGTGTCTTTTTGCTTTTCCTGTGCATGGCTTTAAGGCCATTCGTACCCATGGCTATTCGACTCCTGTTCCAATTCCCGTCGGATCTCCTGCTACATCTTCGTTTGGAGTTCCCTGTTCGGCGTCAGGCTCACAGGGAGTGGCCACATGTCCTCCTACAGCTGCGCCAATTTGCTTCGTTGGTTCGATTTTTCTGTTACGTCGTGGAATGAGTCTTTTGCCACCTTAGTAGTCAAATTGGACGTCAAATATTTACAAACTGCGGCTTAGTCCTCCATCGATTCTGCTTTCCCATTGGGCATGATCTCAGTCGTTAGATCTGGAGCCCCCAGATCCAACGCCATACACACATTTCGCACGGTTGACTTGCTCGACTGTTAGCACGCGATCAACGGTGGTTTTCTCCCTCCTCCACTTGCCACGTGTCGATCGCTGAGTGGGATCGCTCTATTTTCACTAATTCTGCTTACCGTTTGAGGGTGCCCCTAATCAATATCGCCGGTTTTCGGAGCGGGTCCTGCCTTTTAGCGCGAAGCCTTTTTTCCCACGGTTTTTCGGCTCCCATGTGACCGAGTGCTCGGGGCTTCCCCATTTTGAGGGTTTTCACCCAACGATGTCAAAAACCTCCTCATTTTCCCAATCCAGGCCTCCTAGGGGCTAAATTCATCTCCCACGCAATCTCCATGGGCCTCAGTCATCGTGTTTTGATCGAGGTCCTCGTCGTTCCATGCTGGCTTCCATTGCCACCGGTTTAGAGGTGTTTTTGATCGTTGTTGTAAATTCTTTGAAGTCTGTCTTGACCTGGTACAACCATGGCTCTGTTAATTATTCTCTATGGATCCAATTCGAATCAAAATAACTCTTAACTCTATTTATAGATTACTTTCTCACCATCAGAGTCACAATAGTCATTTTTTAAGGCAAAAGCTATATCAAAGCTTTTGAATATGCAAATAGATAACCTCCACATGTAAAGATAAAAACAACTCTTTGAATATGCAAGTAGATAACCTCCACACATTAAAATGAAAGCATATTTTAAACATGTTTAAACCGAATTAAAATATAATAATAGAAAAATCAACAAAAATCTTGATGCTATAATAATTCAAATAATTCTATTTAACAAAAATATATTAAAAATCACTATAAATTAACATTAACAAATAATTTATATAAAATCCCAATTTAATAATAAATAATTACCTAATTTATAAATGATTTATGTATAATCTTAATTTATATCAATTTAATGTGAGTTAAAGAATTGAGATAAGCCATTATTATCCCACACGCGTTCATTCCTTTTCCCTCTCTCCATTTACGAAGCCGAGGACTATCACAATACTTGCAAGAAAGCATTTGGCACATTAGCTAGATAGCCACAACAAGCGACAGAGCAAAGCTATCTGTGTAAATACTTGTTCATAGATTCTCTCACATTTGATTCGTATCAAACACTACCGCAGGGAGTGAAATGGGAGGAAATCGGAGACGCAGTAGAAGCAACATCCCCAGGAGGAGCGGAATCCCTCCTCATAGAAGACATTATGAGGATTGCAGGGAGAGCAATCCATACAGGGAGCGAGATAGGTTTAGAGACATGCGCTCCACTCTGCCCAATATCCTTCTGGTCCAAAATATTTCTCTAGACGCGAGGTTAGTATCTTCATGTTTTCTTCTTAGTTTGAGGTTTCATACCCAATATTTTTAATGAAGTTGTCTTAAGTCATCCGTTCCTGGCTATACATTTTAGTCATCAAACAATGTATTAGGCTTTCAATCTTAGTTTTTAAGTAAAAATACTATTCTAGAATAGACTGTGGTTTTCCATGTGTTTTTTTGGCGTCTCATTAAAATCATCAAGGTTTGATAAATTTAGGGTTTGCAGTTTTTTGGTTTATTTTAAGCTTCGACAATGACAATGTCATTCTGTATGCAAGCCGATGACAAATTTTAGACGTTGAGTAGATAGGGTCGCTTAACAATCATTTTGTAGTGGTACTTTAATTATATTGAATAACTTGGCAACCGACCCCTGAAATTAGGGGTTTGCAAGGGTAAATAATTTTCTTAAAGAACCTCAGGGAGCGACTTCAAGGGTAATGATTTTCTTAAAGAACCTTGGGAGCTATTTTAAGAGAATAATAAAATTTGCAGGATTTAAGACGAAAATTACATAACATCATGCAAAATGGATGGTTTCTTATAGGAAACCTATCTCATTTTACTAATTCAAATGACACTATTTGAAATAATTCTAAAATTTCATTTGAGTATAAAACGATCATAGCTAGCGTTTACGAATTTTTTATTAAGTTTTTATTTTTCAGTTTTAGTAGGGGTTTCTTCTGTTTCATTTCCAAAGTGGCTTAAGAGCATTTTCGAGACATGAATGGCTGGTAGGATCAGTATGGTCCAAACTTTGAAGGGTTGCCAAAAATATAGTTGGTTTTAACTTTTTGTTATCCAGAGGGCTATCAAAAATACATTATGTTTTACTTTTTGTTGCTAGTTATCCAGATGCATTTTGGAACAACATTTTGTTTCCAAAGGGTTGTAAGCGAATTTAAGGTTTTAACTGTGTTGTTAGTTATTTTGATACATTCTTGTACATTCATTAACACTTATCTTATAGCACAAATGTTTAGGAGTTTGTGTATTATTTGACACTTCTTCCCATTGAAATCAAAGAGATCATTATACGCTCTTCATCAAGGAATTGATTGTTAGTTTCTTTCTTCAAGTGTTCCATCTTAGAAAAAAAAAAATGAGAAACCAAATGATAAACTAGCATGAAGGATTGTAACAGGATTTGGATTATTTTTAAGGGTTTACTATTAATGTGAAAGTTAAAAATCCTATCACTATACCCCAAATAAGTCAAAATCAAAATAATCAAGGAACTGAAGGAAATCAGAATTAGGAAATGTTAAGCAATGAATTTATGTAAATGGGTAGGGTAACAGTAAAGAAAGTGCCAGATACTTGAGGTAGACTTTTTATGAAACTATATGAAATAGGGAAAATGACAAGAATTTGATTTTAGCAATTTCTGCAATTTCAACTTGCCCACCAGATTTTTCTGGAACTTCAACCTGCCCAACACATTCTTCTGTAATTTCGATATGCCCAACAAAATCTTCTACAACTTTGAATTTCCCAACAAATTCTTCTACAACTTCAACTTCCCCAACAAATTCTTCTGCCCATCAAATGTAGAAACCCTAACACAAGAGAGAGAGAGGACCAAAAACCTATATCTAGTTCTTTGCCTTCCTTTTTTCCCTTTTACCAGCTTCTATCTTGAGAATATCGAACTTTCTTTTGGTGAGTCACAATGAGGTTGAGTTCCTTCTTATTTATAGGCTTGTGAGGGGTACAAATTGCTCTCTTTAGGCCAACTTTCCCATTCATGTAGGTCGACTCGATTTTTGTGCATGGAGGATCTTTTGATTCTATTTTGAGGGCCTCTCAGGGATTCTTTTGAGAATCACTTTTTCAAAATCGTCGAGAATGTGGTAGATGATGCGGTGATAAACAAAATTTATGTGATCAGTAGTTAATGGAATTATTACCATCTTGGAGGTCAACAAAGCATATGACTAGGTTGCCTGATAAGAGGAGGCAACTTCAATTTTCAAAATCCATAGGCAAATTCAGTACATAAATCTATTTTCTCTCATGGAAGCTATGGGATATTTAAAACTTCAGCATAGAAATCTAATTTCTTTGGAATAATTGGTGAGAAACAAACAAAAAGAGTGATTTCTAAATGTTCAAATCCAAAATTGAGATTGCTATGGTTTTGTATTTCATTTGCATTTGTTCAATCTCCAAAGAAAACTGGGAAGTGATAATTAATGAGAAATAATCACGTTATGATCAACAAAGTTAAATTATTTGTTGGGAGTAGGTTGCTTGAGCAATATTTTAGACTTTCAGCTAAATAGGTCACAAAGTTTATCATTATGAACATTAATGTAGGAAAGATGCACCTTTTCGGTAGTGCAAAAAAAATAGATTTATAATTCAAAACCATAGAAATTTTATCACATATGTTGAGAATGTTTATGTTTAGATTTAATAAGAAGGTTCCAAGTCATTATGACAAAAAAAATTCCAATTATTCAAGATAAACTCAACTAATTATCAATTTAATAATAAAAAGCAATTTCCAATTTTTTCCTTTTTACTTTATAAAAGGGATATTGTGTCCTTATTCAGCTTGTGGAAGGCAGGGAATATGATTCTCAATATGACTTAAATGAGCGTTTTGTTATTGAATATGGCATTGAATGAGCTAGAATTCCTTCTGGATTTCCAGTATTTTTTTTGCCAACTCCAAAATTCCTACAAAGGTGGACGTTAAAGCTTTTTCCAAGAGATTTTTAATCATCCAGAAAAGGTAAAGGGTCTACTGCAACTCGGTGTATCAACCTTTGGTATCGGGGTCGGGGATGAGATCCTGCCATTCACTTAGCTCCTGTTCATTATCTGTTGCCTGTTTCTTCAATTCATTGTCCCAAACCAAAATAATCTAATGATCCCGTGGGTGTGCATTAGTCCAATAAGGCTGAGTTGCTTCCAATATTAAATCATTGTTATTTATACGACCCCAATTTTAGGTGGTTTGAGGTTCAGCTTGAGTTCTTCCACAACCACAACCCTGGCCTTGGCTACGACCTTGACCACCCCTTTCATTTCTCCCTTGGGACAAAATAGTGAGGAGAAAGAACATTAGGGAAAATATTGGACTTGAGGGATGCACTTTGGAGGGAAAGTAAATATGATAGATGCACTAACAACCCAACAGGCTACAGACTCAAAGAGTTAGAGACCAAACCAACCGCGAGATACTAAATAAAAATTCATTATATGGCAATATACCTAAATGTCTTTGTGTTAAGGGGAGAAATCTCCTTGAGAATTAAACAAACTCTACTACCAGTGATGCCTTGCCAAAGGCTATTAAAATAAAGCGCAGGAGTTTGTTGCCAAGGAAACATAACACAAAGAGGTAAAGGGACTAGGCTAGGAGGGATTGGTCCTTAACTTGCTTAGTTGTTATTGGGCAATATAAAAAGCTTTTTCACCTTCATGATTTGATAATGCCATGTACTTTAGCGCAAATCAACAACAACACAAAAAAAATTCCCAAACACCTCCTAAGATTCCCATAGAATACATCGGGATCAACACTATATTCAATGACATCATCAATTTTCTTCAGTGCTTTCATTATGGAGTGAATGCGAAGATATGATCATTTGCTCGAATGAAGGCTTGTGCAAAGCTGATTCAATGCCATTTGCAAGCTCTCCTTGATTTGATGAATTCAGTGATGCGTTGTGTTAGCCAACCTCAATTGGATACAACTACACAACTTTTTGATCCTCTTCACTCGTGCCCAGCATAACAGTGTGAAGGTATCATAATCTAAAAATTTGAAAGTATGTATATTCTACTATAAGAGGGGCTTCTAATTCCCCCACAAGTTTCCACAGTGGGGGCTCTTTACACCCCAAAAGTTAGTACGAGGGGGGCTCCCAACATCCCCAAACATTGCTACAAGGCGGTTTTAGACCACCCTAATAAGTTGCTACAAGGGGGGTTGTAAGCCACCCTTGTAGGTTGCTACGAGGGGGTTTTAAATTCCCCCCATAGGTCAATTTTCAAGGGGGTTTCAAATCACCCCCAAAATTGAATTTTCAGAGGCGATTTACAACCAACCTTGAAAGATGACTTTTGAGGGCTATTGCAATCACCCCTAAAAGTCACTTTTTGGGGTTGGTTCATATCTCTTAAAAGACCTTTTTGTTTTTCCTCAGAATGCCCTTAGGCTAGCCCACCTGAAGGAACCCCACACCTAATTGACCCAACTTTTAGTGCTTGACCTTAACGAAGCCAAGGAGAATTGAACCAATACCTCATAACAGAGGGCCAATGACTTGGTAGAGGGACTTTAACCAACCATTTGGGCTACCCATCAATGCTATCTCTTCAAATACCTTCCCTAAAAGGCTTGACATTTAGAGGTGATGCTTTGAAAGGAGTGGGAGGTCTAAAAAATTTCACCCAAAATTAACTTTTCAATTTTAGAACCCTCTTTGAAAGATGACACATTTGGGGGCAATTCATCTCTCTTAAAAAACTGCCCCTAAAAGGCTTGACTTTTAGAGGTGATGCTTTTAGGGGCCACCAAGGGGGTGAGTAAGGGTTTAAAAAACTGCAACTAATGCTAAAACCACTTATAATTCCCACTTTTTGAGGCAACGTACGAGACCCCCCCAAAGTCTTTTTTGTAGTACTGGTAGTTAACATTTTTGCCTCCAGAAGTCATTCTTTTTTAGTGATTAACTATGCTTTGCTTCTTTCTAGGATCTCCTCTCAAGAACATGTTTCAACCAATTCTCAAGTTCGTTCTTCAAATTACTTTTTAATTATTTTTGAGATTTATACTTCTCTAATCTTTTGTAAGAAAAGGACTTTCATTTTATACTCGCAAGGTGACTCCTTGAGTTATAAGAAAGGAATATCCTTCCCTCACTAGTAAAGGGATTTCCCTGTAGAAAAGGAAAATGATTTCCTTTATTGAGAGAGCTACAAAATTTTCCTTACCAACGCCAATTGCATTACCAACATATGTATCGTCAGCATAAATAACACATAAATGATCATAACTTGAAGAGTTTCTTTGAATTCACTTACCTCAACTTTCTATGAAGAGGAACTATCAAGGCAAGTGAGGGAACCCAACCTTAAGTTCTCTTAAGAAACAATAATCTCCGAATTGATAAGCCAATCTAGAAAGTCTTCCTGCCCAAATAATAAATGCCTCTATCTTTTCTTGATTAACCATGATGCTTGTTGATGTAGTGATGATATCAAGACATTGTGTCATTCCCTCTACTAAACAACTGAATGAGCTTTGCAGTGAGAGCAAGGCCATCTATAAAATTCACATTAAGCAATTTCTCCCCATAAAGGAGGGGAATGCCTCAAAAAATTTGTTTTAAATAAGAATCTTAAAGGAGGAATAATAACGCATCACTGCAATACCACATAAATATGGGGAAAATGGTTTGGATCGTTCATGACATTTCATGTGGGGTTTGGTCTAGGGTTTGTATTGGTTCTGTATGCTGATTCAACCCCTTTTATGGTATATAGGTTGGAAGATCATTTGCAATGTCGACCAAATTCGAGTCCCAGAGTAACTGGGTAAAGGGGTTGAGCTTTTATATGAAAAGGCCATGGATCCTGGATAGTCTTCACGATGGGGTTATTAAATTATGGCGTTATCAGATGGAAACATTGATAGATTTGATGAGCATGATGGTTCAGTTAGAGGAGTACATTTTAACAAGGCTCAACCGTGTTTGTGTCTGTAGGTAAGCCAACTGGTTTGGATATTTATTGCATGTTTTGTGGTCCATGTGAACCTCTTTTATTATCTATTTCAAAGATTGAGTAGCACTTTGAAACTGATCACCAAGGTTCATTTTTCAGTAGTTCCATCAATTGGATGATTGATATGGTTTTCAATGGATACATTTTTATATCCTGGAATGGTGGGTGTCTAACACCTTGATGACATGGAGAGGGTCTTGAACACATTGGTGTTGTGTGAGTCCCTCATGTATTTTGAAAAAAATTCATGGATCAACTAGGAGATTACCTTTACTTGCTCTGTATTGTAAAATGCCAGGAAATTACACACGTCTAGTGGAAAATTTTTTAGTGGTGTCAATTGGGTCTAGCTTGGGTGGTTGGGAAGAAAATGTTATCTTTCCTTGTTTGTGAGTCAATTGTTGTTTGGATATCTTCTTCATGAGCTATGAGGAATAGAGTCAATCATTGTTTGGAGCTATGAGGAATATCTCAGTCTGACTACCAGATCGAGGCTGGGGTGAGAAATTACACGCAAGGAAAAATGTTGCAAGGTAATCAAACTAGTATACCTAGTTTAAGATCTTCTGAATGGGTGGGGATTGGGCCAGATGAAAAGTTCTTGGTGATTTTGGTAGGCTTAGAAATGCCTCTCATAGTGCAGCCAAGAGAAAATCCCACTCTCTCCCATCCAAGGAACAAAGTTATTTTAGAATTGGTAGGTTTAGCAAAGCTTTCCAGCCATGTAGCTTCTTATGTAGACATTGTGCGTGTATATTTAGGACATCTAAAGAGTAGTGTCTTCGATTGTAAATGATATTAAGTACAATTCATCTGACATAATAGTAAAAAATACAATTATGAAAAGTTGTTATAACTCCAATTTACTTTTTAATGTTACAGGGAATGTCTTTAAGATCAATATATGGAACTATAATATGCACCGCATCCTATATCTGGAGAGTTAAGTTCCATAATGAGTATCGTTATATTGTCAGTGCCAATGACGAACAAATAATAATGATATGGAATTGGAAATCTTGAACTTGTATCTGACCTTACTCGTGACTTTTTTTGTGTAATGTGCGCTTCTTTTCATCCTAAGGAAGATTTGATCATTTGAATTCCCTTGGATCAAACTAATTGTGTATGGGATATTTGTGCTTGGACGAGGAAATCCATCTACTGATGATATTAAGGTTAACACAAATGAACACAGATATTTTTGGAGAGGGTGATGTTGTTGCCAAATATGTTTTGGAATGTCATGACTGTGGAGTGAACTGGGCTGCTGCTTTTTGACATTGATTGTGTCAGAAGCAGATGGTCACCAAGTAGATTGAATGGCATGCACATTCAATTTCTTGGTGAAGTTATATCTATTCCATTAGAGATATATTAACCTTTTTTTTTTGTTACTCCTCTTTCTTGAGTATCATATCAGTTTACATGTAATTGATTTGTGAAAAGTTAGTTTGTTTTGTTCTCGGATACCAAGGCCTGGCAAGTTAGATAATTCAAGAGGGCATCTGAAAAGTTTGTAGATAATTCATTTGTGAAAAGTTAGTTTTATTCTCAGAGATCAAGGCCTGGGAAGAATACTTTAGGAGGGCACGTGCAAATTTTGTAGATAATTCATTTGTGAAAAGTTAGTATGTTTTTTGTTCTCGGGCACCAAGCTTGGGAAGTTGGATATTTTAACTTTTAAGAGGGCATGTGAACTATATGTCTCGTGTGATGTTCCATCCATGCCATGACATTATTGTTAAAATTTAGAAGATAAAAGTATCTGAGTTTGAGATGTATCCAAGTATTGTAGAGGTGTCCAAACATTTCATAGAGACCATGATTGCTTCTAGATCCCTGTAGCACATCTTGATATGAATCTTCTTACTGCTGGGCATGACCGTGGGATGATTGTTTTCAAGTTAGAAAGAGATTGATTTGCTTTTGTTGTTTATGAGGGCACCCTATACTGCAACAATGACCATTTTTTGTTTTCTCATCAATTTGCAACTCAAAAATACTCTCAACTTATACAGATAAGAAGGGTTGGATCCATGAATTGGATCAAGGATGATGATCATTGTTGTTTAGCCCCATGGAGAATATTGTCCTAATACGTTTGGATGTTGATGGTGAGTGATATGAACTTATTCTTGGGCTAGAGGATAGTGTTGGTACTTGGGAGAAGTGACGCAATGCAGGAAGAAAAGATAGCGAATTGGAGGACCTGCTGTCATTTTTGCTTGAAATCAATAGGCAGTCACTGACATGAGTCATAACCAAGTGATAAAAATCATAGAAATAAGGTGATCAAGAAGTCTAGTTGTCCAATAACTGTGGATATAATTTTCTGTGCAAGAACATAAAACCTTCTTCTTGGGCTAGAAGATAGTGTTGGGACAGAAGAGTGATACAATGCAGGAAGAAAAGACAACAACCTTGGTTTTGCAACAGAGGATTGTACCTGGGGACCTCCATATTCCATTTGTTAAATACATTTAGTCAGATGACATTGAAAATGTAGTCTTTCTGAGCAAGCATGCAATCATCATTGGAAGCAAGGAGCTTGTACATTGCTCTCCTCATAAGATTATTTTTGTTAAAACTTAAGAGCGGTGCTTGGGGTGACAATTGTGCTTTGTTGTCTTCCAAACAGAAATGGTGGCCTTATTAGAACACTTGATGTTCAAGTATGTATAATGAAGGTGTCTGAGAATTCAGTCAATTCCATGAATGAGTTGGAAATAACCGTGTCATACAGATTGATGCATGAGTATATATTCAAGCTGGCACTGATAAAAAGGAAGTATGATAATGTTATGAGCATGATTAGGAACTGATTTGTGGACAGGCAGTGATTGCTTTGCTGCATCTGAAGGGTTTCTTAGTAGCAGCTCTTCACTTTTTCAAAGATGAGAAGGCATGATTTAACTTAGCAGTTTTGGGTGAAACTATTCAAATTGATGTTGCTTATGCAAAATAGAGAGATGTTAAGGTCAATGGTATACACTTGGAACTGTGGCCCTTTGGTAAGGAAATGTTGCCATTGTTGAATATGCTTACCAAAGATTAAAGAATTTTGAAAGACCTCCAAGTTTTATCTTGTCATGGACAATATTGATAATTTTTTGAAGATGTTGGGGATTGCATAAATATAAAATGATGTTATGGGATAGTTTCACAATGCCGATATGTGAGTGCAATAGTTCATGGGCTTACAAAGATTGATGATATGATTGTACTTAATAGTTAGGTGGCAATCTGCCGACTCTGCCATCTGGAAAGAAATCATCACTTATTGTGCCTCCTCCATCAATTTTTCGCAATCATGAATGGTTGTTATTGAGTGTTACCGAAGGCCTTTCTGAGGGTGGGTTGGATAATGCAGGGGTTTTAGTCCATGAAGAAGAGGATGAAGGAGCTGCAACTAATAGGGGTTAATACCTTGACACTTTTGGTGGGTTGGATAATGCAGGGGGTGCAATCCATGAAGAAGAGGATGAAGGAGCTGCAACCAATAGGGGTTAAGACCTTGACACTTCTGGAGTTGAAAAACAAAGTGGCGAGGTTGTAGTGGTCAATGATAGAGAAGTGAGAGGAGGCAATGACGATGAGGTAGGATGGGATGTACAAGATTTGAGGCTCCCTATAGATGTCTAAGATGCAAATGTTGCAGGTACAACTCATAATGTCATTAGTTACGCCATCACCACGTATGCTAGTAATTCAAATATGCATACTAAAAATATTTTCTTGCAGGTGAGAATGCAGCTGCTAGTAACATTAATATGGCAATTTAGCTTTCAAGTCAACAACTTGGTATTAAGAATTTCACTCCATTAAAAGTTAAAACCTTTGTTTTTAGATCTTTACATGGGCAGCCATACATACCTCCCTACATTTGTTTCTGCACTGTGGTCTTCTTAGCAATAGAGGGAGGTTGGAGTGAGACTGATAGCTCAAATGTCAGAGGTCCATGAGCTTTGGTATTTAAGCTTTTTCTATTGGATGAGAAACTTAAAATAGCTTACAAATCCACAACATATGGGAAGTTAGCTTAAAAAGCCACATCAGATGGGAAGTTTAGTGAAGCATTAAGGTTATTTCTTACAATCTTGCATGCAATTCCAGTTATTGATGTAGATTCCATTTAGGAGGTTGAGAAGGTGAAGAAATTAATTGGAATTGCTAAAGAATGTGTTCTGGGTCTTCAAATGGGGGTCAAGAGGAAGTTAAGGATCATACTGTTGAACAACAAGAGCTTGAAACCTATTTTACTCATTGCAACATTCAAAAGTCCATTTGAGGTTGGCTTTGCTGAACACCTTAGTTGTTTGCCAGGGAAATTTAGTACAACTGCTAACTTGGCTTGATAACTACTGGCAAATGAGCTCGCTGTAAACCATGCAACAAAGGCCCAACAAGTTCTATAGGCATGGGGGAGGCAGTTGCAGGATGCTAAAAACATTGAATTATGACTTCAGAAATCCTTTTGTTGTTTTTGGAGCAACTTTTACACCTCTATATCATGGTTAGAAGTATGTGTCATGTCCACTTTGTACACCACACTTTATTCCAATCATAAAGGGAAATCTATGTGCTATATGTGAGCTTGCAGTTCTGTTCTAGGTCTTTAGATGCAGTTCAAGAGAAATGAAGTTAAGGATGATACTGTTCAATAGAAAGAGCTTGCAGTTTATTTTATTCATAGAAACCTTCAAAAGGTCCATTTGAGGTTGGATTTGCTGAATATCATGGGGGTTTGTTATAAGGGATGGAGCTTTAGTACAACAAATAACTTTGCTTGATGATTATTGGAAAGTGAACCCCTGCAAACCATTCAACAAAGGTACAACATGTTCTGCAAGCATGTGAAAGGCAGTTGCAGGATGCCCAAAATTGAATTATGATTTTGACTTCAGAAAGCATTTTGTTCATGGTGCAACAACTTTTACACCCATATACCGTGGTCAATCAAAAGGATGTGTCCTGTCCATATTGTACAACATGCTTTGTTCCAGTCATACAAGGAAATATCTGCCCTATATGTGAGCTTTCCATAGTGGGTTTCGATGCTTTTGGGTGCTGAATGTGCAACTTTATTTAAAGAAATTTCATTACCCATGCATATTTCCATATCAACATTGCACTCTCTACCTTTGAGAGCCACGTTGAGAGATATGGCAGGAAAATCACTAACAAGTCTTGGACAGACTTGAGGGTCTTCTTAAGAGACTGGAGGAGGTTGTTTATTAATCACTGAAGTGATAGTAGAAGTAAACTTTCCATGTTTTTTCATTGTTTACAATTTGAAATTTCAGTCTGTGTTTTTGCTTCCCTTTCTCAGTCTCAGACAATGAAAAGTGCCAGTAATTTAGCTTTAGGTCTGGAGAATTTTTGATAGACCCCCTAGGTGTTTATCCTATCTTTATCATGCAAGTGTTCTAGTGGTTTGTTTGAGTAGAAACATGCACTAGGGTCTTATTATTCAACATCAGAAAGTAATGCAATTGTTTGAATACTTTTTCATATGTAGGTCCTATCATAATCAGAACTGGTCAAATTGCCTTGTTGGACTAGGCATGGTATTGAACCAACCTACTGACTAGACTGGTACCTAACCAGTACAAACTTGCCCTAATTGGCTAGACAAGAGACTTAAATTTTTATGAAATTTCTGAATGAATTTCCTTGTACATGCACAAAATGGTTGGTTCATTCTTTTGATGATGACTATAGATGCAAAGTAAACATTTGTGAATTTTTCTTAATGCCTGGAAATAACAATCCTCTCTTAATTATGACTCAAAATTTATAACTCTGAAGTTGTTATGTGTTTGAATGAAAACTATTTTACAAAATGCTTAAAAGAATTGATTTCCATCTACATAACAGTATTCATGTATATACTTGTATGTTGTCCATAGGGTTTTAGATTTGGGTTTCTATCTTTGTTTACACGGGTATTCTAAGTTCAGAACATAACCACCACTTTTACACTAGAAAGGCTTAGAAATTCTATAGCCAGCTGTTTGTGCTACATGCACTTGAAAAGGTGTCATTTATTTGTTGAAACCAAGGCATCTTTTAATGCAATTGACTCATAGCAGGAAGGAAAGATATGACACAATTTAGATTTGCATTATTTGTATATTTACCTGTCTATATGCTGAAAATTTAGTAGTGGGGTATATTGTATTCACACTGCCTAGGAAACTAACACCATGTGGCTTCATTCCTAATCTCAAACAAAACCTAGCCAAACACTGCTTCATCTAAAGAACAAATTATAAGGCCTTTAGGGCTTCAACATCTAGGACTCTTTGGTCTTTCTTTTTCTTTGGAGGCAATTTTGTTTGAAACTCAATGCATGTTATATTAGGATCCAAGGGACCAAACTTGGCGTATAAAGAAAAATCACTACTTTCTACATATGTTTTTATTCCCAAACTAGGTGCACCAAACCTTTTTTAAATCTCGAACACTAGTAGTAATATTGTAGCATTTCATAGTAAGTCGTCTTTTGTAGCTGATATCAGAGGAAGAGATTGTTGCAACAGCAGAAGGAGTGATTACCATGGGAAGTTGAGGGTTTCAAGAAACAAAGAACTGATAAGGGGAGTAGGTCATTTTTCTAGATCGAAAATGTATCACAAAAGGGGTATTTGGGCCCTCAAGGAAAAGAATGGGGGCAATTTTTCCCAGCATGCCAAACAATCGAAAATGTATCATAAAAGAGGTATTTGGGCCCTCAAGAAAAGTAACGAGGCAATTTTCCCTAGCATGCCAAACAACCACAGGTGCCCAAATCTGATGAAAACCCTCCCAAATTTTATCCTGCAGAAGATGTGCTTGATTAGACTCAATTCCTTTTCACACAATAAATCAATAGTTTGTTGAGTACCCAAATACCCAAAAACTAAGATTGCTAAACCTATCAATCACAATTCTGAAAAAGAGTAATGGGAAATTGAGAATCCAAGGCTTATGATGAAAAAAATCTTAACCTTATTCTTGGCTCCTACGTTAGAGTTCTAGAATAGTGAAGATGGAGGTAATCAATGGGGAGAAGAGGAACTTAGGTCTTTCAATGTTATACAATTCTTACACATCCACACTTCGTTAGGTAAAAGCTATAAACATGATAGAGTTGTAAACTCTGGCATGCATAAAAATGGAGCTAGAAAATAAAAAAAAGAGCGGAACCTCATTGCATAGATGGTAGCTTCAACAATGCCCATTGCTTCACTCAGTTAAGTAGCACCCTACTCTTGGAACTGTCCACATTGTAGACACCAACCTTGATATTGAATCCTTTGGATAAGAGTTAGGTTACAATCCATTTTTTGTTGTTTTCTATGGCACCTGCAACAAATACCCTATGCCCAGTGCAATAATTCAATTCTGAAGGTATGGTATGGTGGATGGTGATAGAATAACCAGTGGGAAGGAGAAGGGTACTGTTAAAATTGGCAACTAGGGCCAAACTCCATGTGGGTCTACTTATTCATGGCACCTGATATTTTTCCTAGATTCCTCTCGTCGAGAGGTGTAGGATTGATCTAAAAATCATCCGATTCCGACATGTATTCATGGAGATATGAATTTAATTCTGTTATGTGACAATTTGTCAAGGTCGGCGAACAACCAAATTACCCCATCTATCTTCAACTTTTTACTATAAATAGAAGAGGTTTTCAAGTCATTTGAGACACACATTCACACCTCTTGTGATCTCTTCCCCCCCACTTGTTTGGGTTTTAGTGGAAGGAAGATTTCCTAAGAGAATACGCTGCCCTAAGAGAAGATGCCCTAGCTCCTAACGTTGGCATGGAGATGAAGGCCTAACAAAGTTATGAAGATAGGCTTCTAACGCTGCCCTAAAGTCCTCAGCCCTAGCTGCACACACAATGATGTCAAGGAGGGTAGTGAAGTGTAAGCCCTCATACAAGATGCTTATACTTAGCTGAAGGATAAGACTAAATGCCCTAGCCGTTGGTCACAATTTGTTGTTACAAGAGACCCTCAAAACGTAGTAAAAGAGAGCCTTATTTTGATGTCTAAACAACTCCTAATGTCCATTGTCATAATGGAGACTCTATGCACTAAATTGAGACCTATACGCTGATCTAATGATAGGGAATACACAGTCACCCTAACGTTGTCCTTGAGTGCCCTAAACACTGTGGCCGCAGTCAAGGAAGATGCATATACTTAGCCTTCTATATGCTACTCATACATTGCCCTAAACCGCAGGAAGGAGGCCTAGAATAGGCCCTAATCTCAAGCCTGAAGAAGACTTAATTCGCTGTCACAAATACAGCTAGTGTTGCAAAGGAAGCCTAGTAGCAACAATGTTAATTACAATTGTTCTAAGGGATAGGTAAGTTGGGGGCAATTGTCTCTATATTAGAAGTCTAAGGGTATCGCTTCCATTTAAGAACTTGGTAGCTAGCTTCTTTGCTAGGATGAAAGCCATAGCAAGCAGGTAAGGCTATTCCATGACAGTATTGATGAAAGTGCAACATGAATGGTACAACATCGTCCAACATGAATGGTGCAGCGTAGTGAGGATTAAGTGTAGCATGATGGGTGCAACATAGTGATGGTGAATGGTGCAACATAATGATGATGAATGGTGCAACATAGTGTAGCATGCAATGGTGAAACATAATGATGATGAATGATGCAACATAGTGCTACATAGTGCAACATGGTGCAACATAGTGATGATGAAGTGCAGCATGATGGGTGTAGCGCAATGATGATTGTATGCAGTATGATGAGTGCAATATAGTGTAATGAAGTGCAACACAGTGATGGGTGCAACTCAGTGATGGGAGCAACACAGTGATGAGAACAAATCAGTGATGGGTGCAACACAATGATGGGTGAAACACTGTGATGGGTGCAACATGGTGATCAAATCACCTTGGAGAATCAATTGAAGCAGTATGCCTTCACCTGAGTTCAAATCAACTACCTCATGTGTTATCTTCTTAGTTAAGATCTCTGCTGAACTATTGAAGAACATAAGAAGAATTGATCAAGTGTTTCCCCACATTGGGGTTTGTCCCTGGCTGGTGCCACATCTTGTGTCTTCTTGTCTTGGCTTGTTTTTTTCAATTTATGTTTATGTTATATCTGCATTTTACTATCATGCTAAATGTGATTGCTAATCTGGAATTGGTATTGAGCTAATATGGAAAATTGAAGTAAATTTTCTCTCATCATAGAATATACCTAAAATTAACAGGTACAACTTACCAGAAAGGAGTAGAAGGTTTCAAAACAGGGCGGAGGATGCCATAAAGAGCTGTAGAAACACGCAGGTAGGAGAAAACATGATGAAAGAAATTTGGACAAATGGAAAATTTCCATTATTTAGAAGGGCGAAATTTAAGTTTTCCCATTGGCTGGGGCTGAACAATGTTTTCCCACCCCAAGCCAACAAAGAGAATGCCTATCAGCGTAATTATGTAAGAACATGTACAAAGTTATCTTCAAAATTACTAAATTTAGATGTAAATTATATGGTATTGTTTTTATATTTTGATGGCTCTAAGTTGAGTTCATGAGAAAGGTCTAGATGCACTCTTAGAGATCTTAAAGGATAAAAATATTTGATGTCTTGTCACTTGTATTTCCCATGCAAAAATAATGTCACTAAGTATGAGGCTTTGATACAGTGCCTTGAAAAAGTGATAGATTTGGATGTTAAATAGTTCCAACTAATAAGGATTTACAAATAGTTATCAATCATTTAGGAAATTCAATTCATTGTATTTTAATCACCTTAAGAATTATAGAGATGAGGCATGGTTTATTATTTCTAATTTTGAAACATTCAATATTAATTATGTACATTGAAGTCAAAATGCAAATGCAAATTTACTTTCAAACACAACTCCTATATTTATACCATTGGGAAACTTTTCTATGGACATGTTTTCTAATGAACAATTTTCCAGACCTTCTATACCAAACAATATTACAAACTAGATATTTTTTGATGATGATGCCCCTATTTTAGAATTCCTCACATAGGGAGATACTTTTAGGGGATCAACCATTGATGAAAATTGACATTGTGATCAACAAATTAATACATTGCCTCTAGATGCAAAACCAAAGAGATAACTTATTTCTTAAATATGTGGTTCGAATCTTTGTAACAAATAATACCCACAAAATATTAATCTAGGTATTGGATACGTGCCTATTGAGAGGGCTACATTTTTTCATTTCCTTAAGGAATTATAAAGACTTTTTTCTCGTAGAATTACACTGATTCAAAGACCCATGACACTAAAATTATTCGGGATGTGATATCATTTAAGAAATATATAATCCTATTCAACAAACATTCTTAGATATGTATTCAACAATATAATAACAAATGCAAACGAATATAAGAGGAAAAATATTTTTTATCATTCATCATTCCCTATGGGATCCAATATGGTCCTTGTTAGGAATAAGAATGGAGAAATCGAGATTTTCATTGATTTCAAAAATATCAATAAAGCATTAGATAAATATAACTACCTTGTTTCAACCGTGGAACACATCCTCTAGTATATTTTAGTTTCTAAAATTTTGTCTATGTTGGATGATTTTTCTAACACCCCAATTTCAACCCCTCGATTGTAAATAACATGTACATGCAAAAATTAGGCTAGTGGGGGTATCATACCCATGTGTGTGTATGTGTATATGTTTTGGGATCAGAGTATCAATGTGCATATGCTTTTATATGTTTTGAGGCTAAAACTTCTGGTGTTGCAAATATGATATTTCATGCACACTAATAAACGCATTAGCACTGCAAACCAAATAAGATGAAAAGGGTATGGGGGGTAAGATCCCATGTGAATAAAAAATGGGTTTCATATAACTTAATAATTATGATAAAAGTGCATTGGCTTCTCAAAAAGGTCCATGAAATGACTTGAGGGGTGTTAGGTGTCAAAAAACAAACATGCAAATAAAAGTATGTGTGTGGGAGCTACTAAGGGTTAAAGTTGTTATGTGCTTATTTGTGCTAAAGAAAATCTAAAATTCGTAAGATTTCTTTCATCTTACAATGTTGTTATTAGCAATAAACTTGTGTATGATAGAATGAAATCTAGCATGTGTTAGCTTTCTTTTGCTTGATAATGTTGTTGTTGGCAACAGGCTTGTGTTTTTGCTAAATGTAAATATAACACATGTTAGATTTTTTTCACCTTACATTGTTTTTATGTGCTTGTGTTTGAGCTATAAGGAAATTTAGCATGCACTAGATTTCTTTCACAATGCAATGTTGTGGTTGGAAATTTGGTTGTTTGTGCTAAAGGAAATATTCTAGAATTCTTTGACCTTGCAATGTTGTTATTGGAATTTTGCATGTGATTGTATTAGAAAGAAATTTAGCACACACTAGATTTCTGTTATTGCAATATTGTTATTGGCAATATGTTTCAGTTTGTGCTAGAAGTAAATTTAGTGTATGTTATATTTCTTTAACCCTACAATGTTGTTATGTTCTTTTGTTTGTGCTAGAAGGAAATCTAACACGGGTTATATTTCTTTCATCCTCTAATGTGCTTTTGTTTGTGTTAGAAAGAAATCTAGCATGCGCTAGGTTTCCTGGTTGTGTATGTTGTTGTTGTCAACATGGTTGTGTTTGTGCTAGAAGTAAATCTAGCGTGACATAGAATTATTTCACCTTACAATGTTTGTGTCTGCATGTGTTTATACTAGAATAAAATCTAAAACACATATATTTTTTTCACCTTGCAATGTTTTTATTGGCAATGTGCTTATCTTTGGGCTAGAAGGAAATTTTGCATGCACTAGATTTATTTCACAATGCAATGTTTTTCGAAATATGGTTACTTGTGCTAGAAGTAGTGTTTTAAAACTCCAACTCTAGTTTAGAAATGGCCGAGGGTTAGCTCCGACTCGGTATTGACTCAACCGGTTTGATTTCATTGACTCTGTAGTTGTAAAAAATATATTAAATATTTTTTTTTTTATAAAAAACATAATTTTAAAGATTTTCATTCATGTTTCCAAACATAAAGCTTTAGAATATAGAGAGAAGAAAACATACGATCAAAGTAGGCTCATGAATATATCAATTATATCAAAATGGTACCCAGTGCACTGTCCAATACAAATTTCATACTTAGCCACCACTACGAGGCTTATTTTCTTCCTCAGCCTAAGGACAATGACTAGACTACAACAACAATAATACCAATTCTCTGCCCCTAATGATGTCTGAAAACCCTTGATTTAATTCTGGTAAAGCTCCAGAGCAATCAGAGGTAAATATGTATTTATTATTCCATTGCCAGAACATTTGCCTTTTTAAAAACATTCTATGGCTCAATGCATTGTTTCAGTTTTCTAATTCATGCCACTAAGATAACCATACTTTGGCCTTGTAATTTTCAAAACTTTGTCACAGTGATAGATTAGTTTAGGGCTATAAATATGCAATAAACAATGACCCAACCATTGAAATGTAGGAGGCAGGACAACTTTTGACAAATGTGCTTCAGGATTTTTGTCAAAGAGCCTAGCTGACCGAGTTGTTACCGAGTCCGTTGAGTCATTACCGAGTCGACTGAGTTGTTATTGAGTTGACCGAGTCAATGACCGGCTCGATAACAACCCGATCAGCCATTCCGTTTCAGCCACCGAGCTGACCCGGTGAGGCATTGGCTCGATATGACTCAGCCAAGTCGGAGTCGACTCAATCATTTTTTAAAACAATGGCTAGAAAGAATCTAGCATGTGTTTTGTTTCCTTCATCTTGCAATCTACTTGTGTTTGTGAAAGAAATGAATCTAGCATGCACTGGACTTCTTTAGTCCTACAAGGTTGTTAAGTGCTTGTGTTTGTGCAAGAAGGAAATATAACATGCATTAAATTTCTTTCAAATTGAAATGTGCTTGTGTTTGTGTTGGAATTTTTTTAGCATAGAATATATTTCTTATACTCTACAATGTTATTGTTGGCAACATACTTGTATTTGTGGTAGACATAAATCTAACACTTGCTATATTTCTCACTCTACATTGTTGCTATGTACTTGTGTTTGCGCTAATAGGAAATCTAACACATGTTAGATAGATTTTCTTTACCTTGCAATGTTGTTATTTCTAACATGTTTTTATTTGGGCTAAAAGGAAATCTAGCTTGTGCTAGATTTGTTTTGTCCTGTAATGTTTTCATTGGAAATATTTATATGCTTGTTTTAGAAGTAAATATAACGCAGACTAAATTTTTCTCACCCTACAATGTTGTTATGTGATTATGTTTGCATTAGAAGGAAATATACTATGCATTATATTTCTTTCACCTTGTAATGTTGTTATTTGCAACATGCTTGTGTTTTTGATAGGAGGAAATCTAGCATGTGTTAGATTTGTTTTGTTTGGTAATGTTGTTGTTGGCAATATGTTTGTGAATTTGTACTAGAAGGAAATTTAGTACGTGTTATATTTTTTTCACAATGCAATATTATTTTTGACGATATAGTTATTTGTGCTAGAAGGAAATCAAATGCCTTGCACTATTTTTATTTTGCAATGTGTTTCTGTCTATGTTAGAAGGAAATTTAGCATGCAATAGATTTCTTTTTTTTCTTGTAGTGTTGTTGTTGACAACATACTTGTGCTTGTGATAGAAGTAAATCTAACTAACACATACTAGATTTATGACACCTTGCAATGTTTTTATGTGCTTGTGTTTATGATAGAATGAAATATAACACGCATTAGATTTCTTTCACCTTACAATGTTCTTATTCGCAATGTGTTTTTGTTTGTGCTAGAAGAAAATCTTGTGGGTGCTAGATTCCTTTTTCCTTGCAATGATGTTATTGGTAATATGGCTGTGTTTGTGCCAGAAGTAAATCCAACATGTATTAGGTTTATTTAGCCATACAATAATGTTGTTTACTTATGTTTGTGCTAGATTTTCTTTTACCTTGATGTAATGTTGTTGTTGACAACATATTTGTGTTTGTGCTAGAAGTAAATCTAGCACTTGTTAGATTTCTTTCACCTACCAATGTTGATATGAGTTTTTCTTTTTTTTCTTATGCTTAAATTTCTTTCCCCTTCTAATGTTGTTATTGGCAATGTGCTTTTGTTTGTACTAGAAATAAATCTAGCATGTGCCACATTTAACTTTTTTTATAATATTATCGTTGGAAACATGTTTGTATTTTTGCTAAACGTAATTCTAGAACATGCTAGATTTATTTCACCCTATAATGTTTTTATGTGTTTGTTTTTATGTTGTTAAAATTGGAAACTAGGGCCAAACTCCATGTGGGTCATCTTATTAATGGCAGTTGATATTTTTCTTGGATCCCTCTCATTGAGAGGTGTAGGATTGATCTAAATATCATCTGATTCTGATAAGTATTCATGGAGATATGAATTTATTTGTGTTACGGGACAATTCGTCAAGGTCGGCCAACAACCAAATAAACCCCACTTGCGCCCAACGTTTTAATATAAATAAAGGCGGCCTTCAAGTCATTTCTACACACACTTGGGATATGTTCCTCTCTACTTGTCTTTGGGTTTTAGTAGGAGGAGAGATCCTAAGGAATAACATCGCCCTATGGAGAAGCCCTAACGCTTCCCTATTGAGAAGCCTTAATGATGCCCTATGGAGAAGCCCTAATGTAGCCTATGAAGAAGGCTATTCCAAAAGGCCGAGGAGCTATTGAAGAAGGCTGCAACCCACATCTCGAGGTTGAGAGGTAGGGGGATTGTTTTGCGGTGGTTAGGTGAAGGAATATCCCTTAGAAGGGCTGCTGCAACTAAGGGACATCTTGTTGTAGCAAGCCACAATAGATAAGAGGAGGCTAAAGGATGGAATAGGGATTGGAACAGTTGAACATTGCAGCCAAGGCTTTCCTCCCCTCTTAGAAAGGTAACTGTAGTTGTGGAGGGCTATTCTGGCCACATTTTGAAGGCTGTTAGGATAGCTATTAGAATGCCTTAACCAGTCCAACAATGCAACAAATAGAAAAGCCCCAAAACAGTGATGATGATACATTGAAGCAACATGATGATGGAAGCAACATGATGATGATATATTGTAGCAACATGATGATGAATGCTGCAACATGATGGGTATAGTGACGAAGTGTATCATAACATAATGAGGGGCAACACAATGGTGAGGTGCAGCAGTATGATATAGAAAGTTCATGGTGCTGCAAGTATAGCACATTGGTACAACAGTATGCAAGGGACAAAAAACTAACATTGGGACAATTGTATGGTACTTAGCAGCAAGTACACCAGGCATGCAATGGTACAACAACATGCAAGGGATAACAAACTAACATTGGGACAATTGTATGGTACTTAGCAACAAGTACACCAAGCATGCAATGGTACATCAGCATGTAAGGGACATCAAACTTACATTGGGACAACTGTATGGTACTTAGCAACAAGTACACCAAGCATGCAAGTGACAACAAGCAAGCAATGGGACAACAAACATGGACAACATGGTTCAACAATGACACATGGGACAACAATACAACATTAAGTGCAGCAGTCATGAGGTCTAGAATTGTGATTATGGGTGCAGCATGGTGCAGCACAGTGGGGTGCAGCATGATGACGAGATGTAGCACGATGATAGGTGAAGGAGTCACCTTGGAGAATCAGTTGAAGCAACATGTATTCAACTGATCTCATGCATCATCTTCTTAGAGATGATCTATGCTCTCATTTAGATAAGACAAAGTGTTGACCTCAGTTGCATATGTATTATCTCTCTCTCTGTGTGTGTGTGTGTGTGTGTGTGTGCTGAACTATTGAAGAACATATAAGAAGAATTGATAAAGGGTTTCCCCACATTGGAGTTTGTCCTTGGCTAGCGCCACATCTTGTGTCCTCTTGTCTTGGTTCATGTTCCGCGATTTATATTTATGTTCTATCTATAGTTTACTTTAATGCTGATGTGATTGCTAATCTGGAAAAAATATTGAGCTAACTATGAAAATTGAAATAAATTTCTCTAGAATAGAACAGACCCAAAACTTAACATGGTATCAGAGCTGAGGTGAAGACAAAGCCCAAGCAAGAGTGAAAGAGAAATCACCAAAGACATTTGGGAAAGGACAAAAGGATCAATGGATTCCTCATCCCTCTTCTAATTCACCAAGTGTGAAGTCGAAGCAGAGAATATTATCAGAATGGCGCAACGGTAGTTTCTGATGACCTACCTGAAGATCACTTCAATGGGAAGTCCAAATCTAAGGGTGGAAGGAAAGGCAAATGCCTTGGTTGAAATAAGTTCGGCCGTTATGCAAAGGAGTGTCTAACTAGCAGGGACACATCACTTGATGATGATAAAAATCATTCCAGGGACATCTTCAATGATCAGAGGAATGACAGGACATAACCGACTCTTAAAAGAAACTAAGGAACCCCAGGTATGAAGAATCAAATGTTGTTTATGATAAGATAAAGAAGTGTTATCTTGTATTGGCCCTCTCCTTCAGATTCTTTGGGAATATAACTTATTGATTGTAGTGCTTCAAAGCACTCCATCAGATAGAAGGGTGCTCTCTCTCTAATTTGGTATAGATGGAAATGTTCGTGGGATTATACTTGGAGATGATGCCACCTATCCTGGAAAGGGTGTTACCCCTCAATTGAATGAGGGTAACTCGATTCATTTACATAATCTCTTTTATGTGCCTAATCTCAAGAAGGACCTGGTGTCCATTTCAATAATGGAAGTCAAAGGTTTCAGGGTGGCATTCATCTATGGAAAGGTACGTGTTTGAAAATAGAATTTTCAAGGATGCTTTTACTCGTGGGTTCAGGGTTGGAAATTTGTATCAAATTGCAGAAAGTCCATTGGGGACCATGTCAGTTGACACATAGCACCAGAGGTCTGTGAGTCAGATGATGACAGGGATGTCTGAATTCAAAAGGAGCATGAAGGTACATGTCTGAGATGTACTGAAGGAAAATCTCACAAGGGGACCATTCCCCTCATGTAGTAGGTCCACAGGTTTGGAACAACCTAAGGAGGTTTGAGATTCATGATCAGGAATATCATGTGTGAAGGTGGAAGAAATCCCTCTATGGTTTGAAGCAAATCACCCCAGGTTTGATATGAGAGGATTGATAGCTGTTAGATGAAGTTGAGATTCACTAAGAGTAAAGCTGATCCAAACCATTGTTTGAAGGTTGTGGATGATAGACCTCTCATACCGGTGCCTTCTAAGAACAACCTATTTCTGACAGGTGAAAACCCTCTCACTTGTAGAAGTAAGAGGGAGTTAGATTCCAGATATGGAATGGTAAACTACAAGCCCATGACTATCTCGAGGATCTTAACTTTCAGAAGTTATATGGTGGTGATGCCGGACCAGTTTTGGGAAATGCCTCTGAGTTTCATAAACTCATTTGCATTGATGTTCTTGGTGAACTTCTGTTTGGATATATGTTTTGCAGTTAGCATGGTGAGCTCACATTTGGTTGAGCCTCACTGGATTGGTGTCAAGAATCTTCTGAGATATCTTTGGGGCACAGTCTCTCATGGATTAAGATACATTGTTAGAAATATGAAGATGCATGATTATTCGAATGCTAACTGGGCACCCAGTGTGGAGGATCACTAGAGCACTTCTTAGTGTTGGTTATTTTTGGGTTCTGCTTCGATATCATGGATGAGTAGGAAGCAAAATTCGGTTGTTATAAGCATCACCGAGACCGAATACATGACCACGAATTTCATTTAGAAGTACCTTAAGATGAGTGATGTCTATTTCATGCTATTATATGTATGACACCATGAATTATTACTTTTCTTTCACAACACTAATAAAATAATTGTTGATTTGGTTTGTCATTACTAAAAACAAAATATTTTTATTTTATTTATTTTTGGTGAGATATTGTGTTGATAACAATTATTGATTTGAATGGTCAGTTAATTTTTTTATATCAAAATTTCCAATGCTATAGAATTTTTTACAATGGACTACATTATATGTAAAAATTAATAGATAACTGGTCTAATTGTTTGAATTAGATCATTACAATATTTTGTTTCAGTCGTGGTTTAAGTTATCATTATACCTCTTAGAAATTAGTAATGTGAAGGATGACCCATTGCATTCTTATAACTTTTTTTATTCCATATAAGTTGAAAAACTATATTAGGTTCTACGTAGCACCAACAATAAACATACAATTTCTACTAAAAGAAGCACCAAAAGCAACTAAGGTAGAGACTCTAGAAATTAGCATATAATTAATTATGTTTGAAATTTAAAAATTGTATTATATTTTATGTGGAAGATAATATATAATTAGTTTGTTTACTTGCACTAGACCATTGTAATTATATTTTTCAATTGCAGTTAAAGAAATCATCTAAGTATTAAAATTAATGATTTTAATGGTGGTTCAACATGTTCTTAGAAGAATTGTATTCCATACAAATTAAATAAAGGCACTAGGTTGTATATATAAATTAAACATACGATTAGTTTGTTCATTTTAACGGGGCCATTGTATTTGTATTTTTTATTACTATTTACTTGTAAAATTCCCTTTGCATATAAATGGAAACAATTCATAATAAATACTAACATCATTTTTAATTTGGTAGGTGTTTATGTCCTTAAGCAATGAAGTGTAGATATTTTAATATCATACATGTGGTTGTAGCGCAGATACAGATGGGCCTTACTACAAGTCAAAAGATGTTGATATTTGAAATGGAAGGAGTATTCTTCAAATCATACACCAAATATGAACACAATTTTCATATTCAAAGAGAACTAGATTGATAGTTTGGTGGTAGGTCTTATTTTTTAAGGCTTTTTCAGTCAGAAGTTATAAAATGTTGCTTAAAAAATTATGATGTCACAATATGAACATTAATGTCACTGACCAGTACATCCGAAAAGTACTTGAAAAGTCAAATATTGATATAGAGGACTTTAAATTTGCATGGGACAAGTCTCATTGTTATTTGCAAACGAAATTGGAAGCAGGGAGAACAAGACAATTTTATGAGAAAAAGTTGACTGGTGTGTGGTCCAAATATGGAGATAATTATAAAGAATCGAATGTATTGCTAATAGATACAACAAAACATAATTTTCAATTCATTGGATATCGATCAAACCACGTCTTGATAAAAGCCTATATAGGAAAAGAGCAAGATACTTGACTTATGCAAGTTTTATTCCCCTTTCTTAAGACACTTCATTGTATCAAAGAAAAACATGAGTACATTCGAATGTTCAATGGAACATGTACTTCATTGTAGTGGATGGAGATAATTTCCTTTACAAATTTGTTGAAAAGTACATTCAAAATTTTCAATACATTTTGGACATAGTTTTTGTTGTATCAATTTGTATGATTTTATATTTTTTGAAATATATGGGAATTGCCAATTATATTAATATGTATAGTTCTTATTATTTATAATTTCTTTTGCAATGACTTTGTTGCTTGCCTTTTAAATTATCTTACATAAACCATCGAGACATGTTATTTTTAACGATTATTGTTTACTTATATGCATCAATAATCATATATAAATGTGAAATATAAGTTTTGAAATAGAACTCCTTGCAAGCAAAGGTGTAATTCTTACTAAAGAAATTATAATAATTTATTTGATAAATGCTATGTGCACTATTCACTATTCACAATGCATTATTCACTATTAAGGCTAATGGGAAATGTGTCATAGATGAATGATTTGAACCTTTTGAAGCATAAGATATGTGATTTCTCAATTCATAATTTTCCTAAATTTATGTGCTTAAATCAATTAATGGTTGTAGTTGCAATCATATAACAATGAAAATCAACAAGGCACAAAGCTAGCTATTCATTGTTCACATATAAAATGCACTAATATGAGTGCATAAATATGATTTGTAATTTTTGAGAGAAAAATCTATTGTAAATAATTTTGCATTTCTTAAAAAAACATATAATTAATGATAATGATTGCTAAGTGGACTATCAAGCTTTGGTTAGACACTATCATGGATGAATTATATCTTTGAACCTTAAGGCATTTAATTTCATTACTTAAAGTTAATTTTTTGTAAATTTATATTTTAGATAAACTGAAATTTTTAATCCATAATCCTATCACTTAATTTATTAAGAGTATTAATTTCATATTGTATTGTTTTGAAACAAAACTCTATGTAAAACAAAATTATCTTCTTAATAAAACATGGAATAATTAATTAACAATGTGTTAAGTGGACCATCTAGACTCATTAAAGAGATGGGTAAAAAATGGTTGTATCTAAACTTTTTGCACCATAATACATTGATTTTCCCATCCATATTAGCATTTTGTCATTTTCAATTCTTAAAAAATTTATTTGTGGTTTAAATAATTTCATGGAATCCAATAGGACTTGAAGAATTCTATTTGATTATATGCATTGATAGAAGTTTATCTCTCTCTCTCTCTCTCTCTCTCTCTCTCTCTCTCTCTCTCTCTCTCTCTCTATATATATATATATATATATATATATATATATATATATATATATATATATATATATATATATATAATGATTTCTATGTGATCTATACGAAAACATTTATCAACTTTTATTTTCCTATCATGAGGTTTAATATAAATGTGACATTTAAAAAAAAATAAAACTCCATGTAAACTTAAATGTTTTTCCTAACAACACATGGAATAATTAATTGGTAATGAATGTTAAGTAGATTGTTCAAGCTCATTCAAAATACATGCCATATATAAATGTAATTAAAATTTCTGCAACATAGGACATTTGATTTTCCCACCCCTAACATTTGGTAAATTTCAATTCTTAAATAAATTATTTGTAATTGAATAATCTGACAGAAGACAATAAGACAAGTATATATTAAATTCTATTTAGTATATATGTATGTATACATGCAATTTGTTTTTGAAATAAAGTTCTTAATGTAAGTAAAAATATATATTTTTAGAAAATTAATAATTTAAAATAAATATTTGATGAGTTCTAACTAATTTATTCTATTTTGAATTGACAAATTTTTCTAACCATGCATTCTTAAATCAATTATCTCTATATGTAATCATGTCATATAAGTCAATAAGTCAAGAAACCATTAATTGATTTTTATTTATCATGTGGTTTACTATGAATGTATAAATGTGACATTGTTATTTCTAGAAAAAAAAATCCATGTAAAAATGCATTTTCTAATAAAAACATGGATTAATGAATTCACAATGAGCATTAGGTACACTATTTAAGTTCATTCAACAAATGAGACATAAATGAATGTATTTAAACTTTTTGCACCATATGACATGATTTTCCCATCAAGATAAACATTTTGTAAATTTCAATTCTTAAAGAAACTATTTGTACTTAAAATAATCTCATAGAATCCAACAAGACTTAGAAGCTATTTATTCAATTCCATTTACTTATATGTATTGATATAAGTTTATAAATGTAATTTATTTTTGAAATAAAGCTCTTAACATAAGTAAATATATATCTTTTACAAAACTAATTAGGATTAATTGATAATGAACTTTAAGTGGTTTATTCAGACTATATCAAAAATCAAGTGTCATAGATGAATGCCTTTTAATACATATTTAATCTTCAAAATCAATATCTTAACGATAATTTATTTGTATTTACATTAAGTATTTAATAATTAAAGAACATGAGGACTTATATAAATTTCAACTAAAATTCATGAGTTATGTTTCACAATTATTTCTTCTCCATTAAAAATTCTTATCATTTTCCCCTCTTAGTGAAAGTAATGGTCAATCGTGGTTTTCCATACAATTGAGACTATTATTGGTTTTGACAATGTTTACAAGGAGATACCAATATCCACACTACCATCAACTTTACTAATCTTTGAAAACCCTTGCCCCCACTACTTACAAGAAGACCACTAATTCTTGTTTACTTTAATTTGTAATTTTGTCCATCACAATGGAAAGACTTGAATACCCATTTAAGAACTCTTAGTTGAAGTACTTGGATTTTTAGTGGAGATAGATCAAAGGTGCCTAACCTTCTTAAAATACCTATATCAACAATGTGTAAATTTTATAATGGATGCTTGGATTCTATGAAGATGAATGATCACCCCCTCATTAGTGCTTCATAAAGGTATGAAGGGACCATAGGAAATTGAGCATAACAACATTTTACTAATTTTTTTGTAGAATAATTTCAATGCAATGCAAGGGACACACATCCTTTCCATTTACACTAGGATCCTCACATCGCCATAATTCAATCAATAAATCCCTCGTAGGTTGTGGGAAAGGGGGTTAGAGTCATCAGACACAAAATTCAAACATCGAGGAATCTAGTCTACTATCCATAAATATAATATCTTTATTGAATGTTAGACATACTAATATGATTTAGCTTAAATCAATTGCTTCTAAGAGTTTGATTTCACACTCCTATTGTGTATTGATACTATTGTAAATAACAACTCCGTGTTTTACCTTTTTATGATCTCTACTTAGTTTGAAATTACGAAAATTATTTTTATATTGAATTAAGTTAATATGGAGATTTACAAAAGAATGATTGTTTTTGAAGGCCTAGTAATAGAATACTTCCAAATTTAATGAAATGTGTGTTATATGGGAGGAAAGAACAAAGACATAGAATGATAGAGGTGGAGAGATAGGGGGAGTGACAAGGGAGAGATGGAGATAAATTGAAGGAAAGGGGAGAGGACGAATGAAGAGAGAGAGAGGGAGAGGAGTGAGAGAGGTAGAGAAGGGTAAGAGACGGAGAGGGAGACATAAAGATGGACGTGGGAGAGAGAGAAGGAGAGAGGGAGGGAGATAATGAGAAGATTGGAGGGCAAAGAGAGAGAGAGAGAGAGAGAGAGAGAGAGAGAGAGATGGGGGAATAGAGGGAGGAATGAGAGAAATGGAGAGGGAGGAAGGATGAGAGAGAGAGGAGGAGAGAAGGAGGGATAGAGAGATGGATGTAGGAGAGAAAGGGAGAGAGAGAAAGGATGAGAGAGAGGACTTGAGAGAGAGGAGAGAGGGAGGGATAAAGAGATGGAGTTGGAGGGGGAGAGAGGGAGGGAAGAAGAAAGACAGAGAGTGAAAATTGGGGAGAGAGAGGAAGTGACAAGGGATAGATGGAGAGAGAGTGTGTATGTTTGGGGGTGAGATAATGGGACAAATAAGGAGATATGGAGAGAAGGGGGAGAGAAGGAGAGAGAGTGGCATATAGTAACAAAGTTGGAGGGTGAAGAGAGAGAGAGATAGGTGGGAGAGAAAGGGAGAGAGGAAGGAAGAGAGAGAGGATGTGAGAGAGTGGAGAGAGGTATGGAAAGAGAGATGGATATGGAGTGGGAGAGAGAGGGAGATAAGAATAAATACATAGAGAGATAAAGGTGGAGAGAGAAATATGGGGAGTGATAAGGAAGATTGAGAGAGATGGAGAGAGGATAGTAGGACGGAAGAGAGATAGAAGCAGGGGAGAGGGAGAGAAGGGGAAGAGGGAGAGAGAGGGGGGAGAGGAGGAGGGAGTGATAGGTAGATATATTTGAGAAAGAGAGTGTATGTTTTTGGGGGTGATATAGAGAGATAGAGATATAGATGGAAGGTGAAGAGAGCAAAGAAGAGAGAGATGGAGACAGGGAGGGAGGGACAGAGAGATTAATAGACATGGAGTGAGAGAGCATGTGAGTTTTGGGGGGTGATACACAGAGAAAAAGAAGGAGAGATGGAGCGAGATATAGATATATATGGAGGGGTGTGAGAGGGAAGAAGTTTTCTTGCATTAGATGTATTGATTTTAGTGTAGATGGTGATTTCTAATCCTATTTGATTGTTTGTACAAGATGCATTGATTTTAGTGTAGATGTTGATTTCTAATGATATTTGATTACTTGCACTAGATACATTGATTTCAATGTAGATTATTTCTAATCCTATTTTATTGCTTACACTAAATGCATTTATTTTAGTGTAGATGGTGATTTCTAATCCTATTTGATTGCTCGCACTAGATGCATTGATTTCAGTGTAGTTGGTGATTTTTAATCCTATTTGATTGCTTGCACTAGATGCATTGATTTCAGTGTAGGTAATGGTTTCTAATCCTATCTGCTTACTTGCAATCGATGCATTTATTTGAGTGTAGATGGTTGTTTTTAATCATATTTGCTTTCTTGCACTAGATGCATTGATTTCAGTGTAGATAATGGTTTCTAATCCTATTTTCTTACTTGCACTAGATGCATTGATTTGACTGTAGATGTTGGTTTCTAATCCTATTTAATTACTTTCACTAGATGCATTGATTTGATTGTAATGTTGTTTTCTAATCTCATTTGATTGCTTTAATTAGATGCATTGATTTCCGTGTAGACGTTGATTTCTAATTTGATGTAAATGGATGTATGATGGTATGTTAATTTTAAAGTGATTGGATTAACAGTGTGCATTGATTTCAGTGTAGATGTTGGTTTCTAGTTTGATGTAAATGGATGTATGATGGTATGTTAATTTTAAAGTGATTGGATTAACAGTGTGCATTGATTTCAGTGTAACCATAAAAAATTATTGGAAATGTACATTGATTTTTGTGTTATAGTAATTCAACCTATTAATATTGGAGAGAAAGAGAGACAAGGTTATATGATGTTTACTACAACAACTCGAGATAAAGATTTAAATGGCTTATGATTTCAACTGTCATTTTCATATAATTGATATGAAAAGATGACAAAACTAATAAATGTGACAATAAGAATAGTATAAGAAAATAGTTTGAGATTGATCACAATGAAGGCTATTTGTAATTGAATACATTCTTATTATTCATATTTTCTATCATTAAACATTATTACATTGTCACTTTGCATTCAAACAAATTATTTCATATTTTTTCATAATTAAAGTTATTAACAGTATTTATCATCTCAACAAACTAATGTAACTAAGCAAATTTAAAATTAAAATGACCAGATAAATCTCATACATATTTAAAATGATTATATTAATATCAAATGTATTTATATATTATTGATAAAATTAATCATATGTTCGATAGATTTTCCTTGGTCGCACACGATTGAAACCAGCCTAGATCCATCTTAACTCTGGATCTATCAAGTGCCGAGAGGGATCAAATCTCTCGAGGTGCAAACCTTTCCTCTAGTTTTGCACTCAAACAAGTGGTTTTCACCTCGAGAGATTTGATCCCTCTTGGCACTTGATAGATCCAGAGTTAAGATGGATCTAGGCTAGTAGGAAAGTTTGATACGTTGCTTCTCCTTTGAATCTCAGTTCTATTGAAAATCATCTCTTTGTCCTGCTTTGCTACATTAAACATTGTTAGGTGGAAAGGTATAAGTTATCACTTTTAAACACATTTTTGTAAACCCATGAAAGTACATTTTGAGAATATTCACTTAGGGAGAAATTTATTACATTCACGAGGCTTTAGTGAGTGAGCACATTGAAGTTACCAAATCTTCCACTAAAGAAAATATTCTTGGAGTATTCATTTTCTCATATGAAAGAATCGTCAAGGCACCTCACTTAGCTCATCGAAACTATGGAAGCTTATCCAAAATGTTTATCAGTTTAAATTGTGAAACATGAGAATCGAGCACCTTAATTGTGAGGTAAATCTCTTGATCTCCATCACCGGTTTTAAGAGAATAGTTTAAATCATCGGTAGGCCATCATTGTTTGGAAAAAATGTGACAATCCATAAGACTCTCGTTTTTGTCACTCATTTGGTGTTTTTGATGCCCAATGGTTCATGGAAATTCAACGGATCTTCAAAAATTACACCTTATCACAAGGCTTCAATGGTTCATTTGTTCCTACGAGTTTTGTTGAGGTTATCATCCACTGTCGATATCGAAATGTCATCGACACTTCTAAGAATCACTCAACAACACTTATCATAAATAAATTATTTAAAACCTTTTCTCTTTCTTCATATACCCAATGGATCATCAACATTTCTTGGTGAGGTGCTTTGGACATCAGTTCCCTTGGTAATTTGTCTTCTTACTCCTTTCACTCAATGCCCTATGGAGAAATATTCGAGATTTTGATCCTCCAAATTTCTTGGATTTATTTTTTTTCTCTTCAATGAGATTTACCAAGCCTTTATGATTCTTGGAAACTTTGTTTTTTCTTTTCAATATAAGATTAAAAGAATAAATAATGTGCATCAAATTATTAAATAAAATAGAATGGCAATCTATGAAACAAGAAAGTAACACAATGCCAAAGTACTCAAAAGAAGGTAATACCCAAAAAAACTAATATTTTTAAAAGGGTGCATTGTGTATTCAACAAATTGTACCTATTTGGCTACTTGAATCTCAAAAAATTCCCAATGTATTTTATAATGGTGGTCAAACAATTAAGATCGAGATTGAAAATTATTTTCGAATTTAGGCTTTTGTGATCCATAATTATGAATGTTATGACATATTTCAATATTAATCACATCATAGCTTTTTTTGTCGACGTGTTTCGAACCATCCAGTGTGGTTCATCATCAAGACAAGATGCGGAGTTAGATCATGGCAACAAATTAAATAGCAATGAGGAGAGCTAATTTTTCAACCATTATAGTTTAACGACTAGTTTTGACTAAATAATAAAATATTATAATTAAAGAGTGAAGACCTTAACTATATTTTGACTAAAAAAGTGAATGTTAAAAATATTAATCAATAAAATTAATACCCTATAAATACTTAGAATTGACTGCATAATTATCTAACTTCTTTTTACTAATAAAATATATTTAAATTTTAACCTATAACTAAACTATAAAAATGTTAGGACTAAATAAATAATTAAATAAATATAAAATTTTAGACTAATTAAACTCCTAGAAATGACTAAATAAATATTTAATATAGAAAATATGTTTTGTATCTAGAATGAATGAAAATTATGGTTAAATGCTTCAATAAGAATGTTAAATTTATATAGGTTTGACTAAAATAAATAAATAAATAAATATTTTTGAATATCTATATCTATTCATATATTTAGCTTTGAATAACTACACAAATATTCTGCAAGAACTATGATAAAATTAAAATTTACCCTAATATTGTAATTTAAATTAAGTCAAGAGAATAATAAAAATAATATTTAAAAAAAAATAGAGATACTAATGATAATAATCAAATAAAAATAATGAAAAAAAAAGATAGATAACTTAGAAATAAATAAATAAAAAATAAAACTAAGAGGATAAGGCAGTGACCCAACAACTACTAATTTTCCAACCATCGTCTCGATTCAAATTACTAGGTCTCCTTTTCTACATGTTTAGCCAAAGATGAAGAACACATCCTCCCATGTTTTATGTATGTCGCATGCTCATGAATCCTCTGATTTATGGACAATTCAGTCTCACCAATGTAGGGAGTACCACATGAACAAGGGATGAGATAAACACCTTTCATATTCTTCGGGTCCACATGGTCCTTGAGCGACCTCAGAGAGTTGTTAATGGTATTTAGTTGCCTAAAGGTCGAGGGGACTTTATGTTTCCTCATAATCCTAGAAATCCTATCAGTGGTCCCTTGGATAAATGAAAGATGCACCCCTAAAGACCTATCCTTGGGATCTTTCTTAATATTAGGACCATTTTCGGCTTTAAGGAAAGCTTTAAGACATTAGTTCTTACTGTAACCATTACTATAAAAAACATTCAAGAGGTGGCTTATTTCATCATCATGCCACTTTTCATTAGAAACTCTTAATGCTCTAATGGATAGGGTGTTGAGAACACCTATTTTTTGAGCAAGGAAATGGTGGGATTTAGCATTAAGATATTTCTATGTGTGAGTTTTCTTCTAAAAGACTTGATGGGAGAAAGAACTATCCTCTTCTCTATAAATAAGGATGTCAAGGAAAGGGAGACACCCATTGGTCTCACATTCCATAGTAAACTTAATGGAACTCAATTGATTGTTAATATGCTAGGAAAAGAGGCCCAACCTTTCTTGCCCATGGGGCCAGATGATGTAAGTGTCATCCACAATTCTAAAGTTTGTGATTCGATAGAAATCCTCGAGGGATCTCGCCTGGTAAATATATAATAGATTTATTTAACAAATAAATCTTGAATTTGAAAATAATGAAATGGAGCCTTATTCTTCAATAGTATAAGATACCATAATTATATTGGCTCCACCTATTCATTTAGATTACTTGTATGTGACAACCCATGAAAAGTATAGCATTAAACGGCAACCATAACTAGATAAGCAATCATGAAAAACCTCTAAGTCTTAAAAAAGTTTACTAACTGAAAAGAAATATCATTAGAGATGAGCTTCACCTAGTAAGTGTGTTTTCCCAAGGCTTACGTGATCACATTATGCACAATTTCTCAAGCCAATGATTCACAAAATTGAACACTTTGCGCAAAACTAGCATTGTCCCTTAATAAGAAAAAACCTATCTCAAAATATCATTGAATAAAACAAATTTTGGTCAATGGAATCATACGATAAGGGTGCCCATACTTGTTGGAAATAATACTGAGAGGGGGAGTGAATCAGTGTTATCAGATCAATAACTTAATTTTTAAAAACTGATTTGTATACGCTACTTCACCTTAGTGAGCTAGCATGTATACGCAACTGTACTTGATGAAACCAATGTATATGCAGAGATATTTTGATTTTCCCAAATTATCATGCATTGAGCATTAACCAGTGTATCAGGAATTCATTAGATAGTGTAGTAAAGTAGAATAAACCATCACACATAAGTAACACACATGAGCACCAAGATATAAGTTGGAAACCCAATGTGGGTGAAAACCACCTACTGCAATCATCTCTATCTTCTTTTCATAATAAGAGAATTATGTTTACAATTTTTGTACTAGTGTAGTCTTATACCAGTATGTAGGCTTCTATCTGTAGAAAGCTACAACCTTCTCTCGTTCTCCAGCTTCTACTGGAAGGGAGATACAACCCCTTAGCTCTTCTACTAACTGATATGTTTACTAGTATGTAGGTGTCAACCTATAGAAGGCTACAACCTTCTCTTTTCTTATAGGGACTACGTTTCATAAATTTTCAGACTGGATCCATCAATAACATCATTCAATCATCAAATATATATGCATCAAATAATCTCCTTTTGAACCAACCACAACCAAATCAATCAATCATTCCATCAATATGATCATTCAGAATGTAGTCACCAGAATATAGAACCCAAACCAGAACCCAGAACACCGCAATAGCAAACAGAAGCAACTAAAACATATTTTATAAGGTATACACTACTCCCATGTGTCGAACTTGCGTGCATACGTGCTTTCCTTAAGGCGAACGAGCGTACATATTTGTAAATAAAATGTATGATGTATATGCTGCTTTGATATGTAGAACCAACGTGTATACGCTCCTTTTCTAAAGTGAACCTGCATACAGATCTGTAAATGATGATTTAAACATTACAACTATTCCATACTTCATCCATATCCAAATCATCATATTTATAGACTACAATATGCACCAGTTATTCAAATACAAGATCAAACTACATAAAGATAATTCACTTCAAGCCTTGAGATCCTGATACCATCATTAGATCTTATCCTTCATCAAATGCTAAGGTTCATCCTTGGTTCTAATCAAGCACAACACCATAATCCAATAGCCTGCATATTAGATCTCACACTTCATCAAATATTTGATACTTGCACACCTTGGCCTAATGATTTTCTCCTCCTTTTATAGTTTTAGGCCTTTCTCAATACCATGGACCAAAACCACTTAGGACCAATACTTTGGACCAAATACCTAGGGTCAATACCTCAGACCAGATACCTTGGACCAATACCATGGATCAAAATACCATGGACCAAATACTTCAAACCAAAAACTTAGTTTTCCAAGGTATACACGCTTTTCCTTATGTGAAATTGCGTGTGTATGTTGTACACACCTTTTGTTCTGTTAACCTGCGTGTATACGCAGCTTGGTCAAGGTGAACTTGTGTATACCCCTCTTTCTTCATTCTATGAATACTGATTTGTAATTCTTTGTTTTTTACCTACTATACTATGATCTTTCATCTGAGTGAGTTGCCTTCTGAACTGATTCCTTTTCCTTGAAGCTGCCCTGCATTTCATCATACCTGTAAACACTACTGTCATGCATTCTATCACATCTGATATCTCTTCTGTAGGTTCATCTAGTTACCATATACAAGTGAATTTTTCTGCTGCAAGTGTGTTTCTATCAAGTACAACACATACATCATAATTGCAACAATCTCCCCCTTTGGACTTGATGGCAACAACCACACCAAGTCACTCTCCCCCTTTGACATCAAGGGCAAAGGGGTATGGTCCCCCTCAGTTCATGCTGAATTCTTTGATATGCTGAAGTCTGCTAATTGAACTCCCATGGTCGAGTCCATGCTCCCCCTGAGCATAAGCAAGGTCTACGAAAAGATGTTCTACAAATGACCTTCCTATCACCAATGACTCATACATACATCCATCTCCCAACAAAGTGGGGATATACCAAATTTGACTCATCCACCCAACCAAGTGGGGATATATCAATTGTTTATACATGTCAAAAACAAGAAACATTACATCATCCATCCCATGCATAGTGGGGTTACAAATTAGGTCTTTTCATGACTGTTACATTAAAAGATATACATGACATATATAACAGAGACAAAATATCTTAAACAAGACCATGATAGCCATCAACATCTATCAATAGCATCCAGACCAACAACCTATATATGTCCATCATTAGTTCCCAAGATGTCATCAACCATGTCCTCCCCCTCAACCTATTCCACCTGTTCACTGTCAAATCTGATCATTGCATATGTCAGTAAGAGATATCAAAGAATCATCATCAATCAGATATACATCAAGTTATCAACAACTTTATGAGGGCCAATATATCAGTAGATTCAACCTATCATCAAACGGAATAGATACCTGACAAAACTATAGCAGACCCCTACTGCTTTTCTTGAAACCAACATATATGCGACTGTGTCCATAGAAACTTGCGTATGTACGCAACTACACTTCATGAAACTCACGTATAACCACCTTTCTCTGAAAAATAGGATTTAACAGTACGATGATGCAGAAACTACTCGCAGCTTTTGTCTAAGATATTCAAATGTCTCTTTGGGCAATGGTTTAGTGAATATATCAACAACCAGTTCTTTGGAGGGAACATACTCCAATTTGACCTTTTGTTCAATCACTTGTTCATGTAGGAAATGATATTTGATGGGTATGCGCTTGGTCTTGGAGTGCATGACTGGATTCTTTGAAATATTGATGGCACTTGTATTATCACATAGAATGGAGATGGGTGGAGCACATGTGATCTGAATATCTTGCAAGGTTTGCATCATCCAAAGAAATTGTGTGCAACAAGATGCAACAAGCATGTATTCTGGTTCAGTTGTAGATAATTAAATTGAACTTTGTTTCTTGCTGAACCAAGAAACTAACCTTGAATCCATATAGAATCCACCACCACTAGTGTTTTTTCTGTCATCAACACTTCCTCCCCAATCCGCATCTGTATATGCATGAAGTGTAAGATTTGTATACCTAGGATACCATAAACCAAAGTTTTATGTTCCTTGAAGATATTTGAAAATCCTTTTGACTGCATGAAGATGTGATTCCTTTCGATTTTCTTGGAATCTTCCAACTATTTCCACTACATGCATGATTTCCAGTTGGGTACCTGTTAGATAAAGAAGACTGTCAACCATGGATATGTAAGTTGGTTGATGTACTACAATTGATTCATCATTTGAGCTAAGACTACATCATGTTACCATTGGGGTACATATTGGTTTAGAATCTTCCATGCCATAATTTTTCAGGATCTATTTGAGATATTTTGTTTGTGGGAGAAAAATACCATCTTTATTTTATTGAACTTGTAGCCCAAGCAAATAGGTAAGCTCACCAAACAAGGAAATTTCAAATTCTTGGTGCATTACTAAAGCAAAATTTTGGCTCATGGATTCTTCATTGCTACCAAAAATGATATCATCAACAAACACAACAATTATTAGCAATTTACCAGTTTCCATCTTTGTATATAGATTGCTATCTGCTGACCCCTTTGAAAAACCCTGTTGGTGGAGATATTTGTCAAGATAGTAATACCATGCCCTTGGATCCTGTTTTAGACCATAGAGAGCTTTTCTGAGTTTGCATACAAGTTTTGCATCATTTCCAAGAATGAATCCTTCTGGTTGTTCAATAGAGACTTCTTCTTCTAAGTCTCCATTAAGAAAAGCAGATTTTACATCAATTTGGTATACTTTGAATTTTTGAAAACTAGAAAGAGCAAGAAACATTCTTATGGCTTCAAGTCTAGCAATAGGTGCAAATGTTTCTTCAAAATCTATACCTTCTTGTTGAGCATATCCTTTACAAACAAGTTTGGCCTTGTTTCTAATAACTTCTCCATTTTCATTTGGCTTATTTTTTAATATCCATTTAGTTCCTATGATATTCTTATCATGAGGTCTAGGAACTAATTCCCAAGTATTATTATTTTCAATTTGCTCAAGTTCTTCATTCATGGCCTTGACCCAACATTCATCTCTTCATGCTTCATTTACACTTTTAGGTTCAATGGAAGATAGTAATGCTAGATAGTTTGAAGCTTCAGCAATGGTTCTTCTAGGTTACGCAGCTGCCCCTTTTTCCCCTAAAATTTGAGTTTCTAGATGATTTTTTTAAACACACCTAGATGGAGTCTTTTCTTCTATCATTATCTCTTCTTTTGGTTCTTCATTGTTTTCTTCTTCAGAATCAGTGTGATTTGATGTGGGAAAATGATCCTCATCTTCTTCATTGTCATAATCTTCAGTTTTTATCTGTTTTAGATTTTTGCATGCTTCATCAACCACAACATCAATACTTTCAATAATTTTCCCAAATATTTTATTGTAACATTTGTATCCTTTACTTCAGGAAGAGTAGCCAAGAACAATACCTTCATCTGCTCTAGGTTCAAAATTACCAAGTTTTTCATCAGTCCTTTTGATGTAACATTTGCTACCAAAAACTTTGAAGTATTTTACAGTAGGAGTCTTACCATACCAAAGTTCATGTGGAGTTTTAGTGTTGTTTACTCGAACATTTCCTTAGTTTAGAATAGTGATGGTAGTGAATTCAGCTTCACCCCAGAAGGTTGCAGGAGTTCCAGATTCATCTAGCATAGCACGATCCATTTGTTGAACAGTATTGTTCATCCTTTCTACCACTCCATTTTGTTGAGAAGGCCTTGTGGTGGAGAACTAGCTTTTTATTCCATGTTGTTCACAAAATTCAAAGAATTCATCTGAGGTAAATTCTCCTCCTCGATCAGATCGGAGGCATTTGATTTTGCGATCTGATTCATTTTCAACCAAAGCTTTGAAGGCTTTTAACTTTCAAATGCTTCATCTTTATGCTTTAGAAGACCTATCGAACACATTCTGGAAAAGTCATCAATGAACAATATAAAGTATTCTTCTCCACAAGGTGACCTTTTCCTTGATGGTCCACATAAATAAGTATGAACAAGTTCAAGAGGTTTACTAGCTGACCCTTCCTTTTTGATGAAGTGAGATCTGGTTTTCTTACTGAATTTACATGATTTGCATATAGTATTTTAAGGAATGTTGATATCTGGAAGATCACGAACAACATGGAATCTGCATGCTTTTCGTATTTGAGAAAAGCTTAGATGTCCCAATCTTCTATGCCATAGCCAGTTTTCATCATTTTTGCTTAGATAGCACTATTGTTTTCCTCCTTTGAGTATGTATAGGTTGTTTGGAGTTCTTGTCCCTTTGATCATGGTTTCTCCTGTATCAAGGTCACGAACAACACATTCATTTGATCAAAACACTACTTCATTTCCTCGATCACACATTTGACTCACACTCAATAGGTTATGCTTTAAGCCATCAACATACATAACATCCATAGCTTTAACTTTTTCTTTCAAGAAAATAGAGCCTTTACCTTTTATGACAGCAGGAGTGTCATTTCCAAATGAGACACTCTTTTCCTTTTATAAGGAATTATATGAGTGTAGTTTTTCTTTGTCACCTGTCATGTGTTCTGAGCATCCACTGTCAATGTACCACTAGTTTTCTTTTCCTTCTGCATACAAGGCTATACCACATATTTCTGTTTGCAGTTCTTTCTTTCTCCATATTTTGGGATTTAATGGAGTTTGCTCCTTTTGAGCTATTTGCCGAAATTTACTCTACATTCAGATTCTTCATGGCCAAAGTTGTTACAGATTGAGCATTCTATTTCATTTTCAAGAAGAGAAAAGTTATTATAGGAAATTTTCTTGATCTCTGTCACATTCCTTTCATTTCGTGCTTCTCTAGTCATGATAGTTTTGTAAGCAACACATTGAGCAACTTTTTTTCCAAAATTATGACATGAGAAACATTGACTGTTATGAAACCAGCTCAAGAAAAGATAGAAAAGATAGATCAATGCCTTAGAATTCAGCCTCTTCGAGGGGGAAACCTCCTTTACATTACATAAATGAACAATTCTTGGATGATTCAAATGAAAAAACCTCCTTTCTATATATAGGAGTCTAAGGAGTCACAATATAATCCAGCCAACCTAACAATAATAATATAAAGCCACAAAAATAACAATAGAGGGATTCTATGGGGCACAGAAATAACAATATGAGCGTAATAGGGGCACAACAATATAAATAAGGGGTATAACTACAATAGTAATGGGGTAATCACTAGTATTATAGGGACCCAACATGCCCCTCTCCTTCAAAAAAACTGTTGTCCTCAACACTTGAGTAGATCTGGATACGTCTGCATAAAATTCTCATCCTCCCATGTGGAATCTTCAGCGGATAAGTTCTTCCAATTAATAAGATACTCTGAAATTGATCGATTTCGTAGCTGTCAAGTTCTTGTTTCTGTGACTACTTCCAGTTCCAATATAGTTTTTCCTTCCTCGTCAAGTTATAGAAATATTGTTTGAATTGGGATCTTGTCGCCTATAACCTTCTTTAAACATGAAACATGGAAAACTGGGTGCAATCGAGAAGCTGCAGGAAGCTCCAATTTGTATGCCATAGTACCAATATTTTGCAACACCTTGTACGGACCATAATACTTTGGTGATAATTTATTATCCTTCTTAGCTTGCTTTAGGGACATTTGCTTATATGGTTGTAGCCGTAGGAATACCCAATCACCTACATCAAAACTTCTTTCACTGCGATGTTCATCTGCCTGTTGTTTCATTCTATTTTGTGCCAACCCGAGGTTATCCTTTAAGAGTTGGAGGACTTGTTGTTGATGTTCGATGTGATGTTCCACTACCTGAACCTTAGAATTTTCTCTTAAATATGATGTGATGGATGGCGGTTGATACCCATAAAGTGCCATAAATGGGGTTATTTTTGTTGCTGTATGGAAGGAAGTGTTATACCACCATTCAGCCAGAGGCAACCATTTGACCCATTGTGTCTATTTATCAAATACAAAGCAATGAAGATATACTTCCAAACATTTGTTTACTATCTCAGTTTTCCCATCAGATTGAGGATGATAAGATGAGCTATGAGCTAACTGAGTACCAAGACAAGAAAATAATTCTGTCCAAAAATTTCCAGTGAAAATGGGATCTCTGTCACTTACAATAATCTTTGGGTTTCCATGTAGCTTTTGAACTATTTCCATAAATGCAGTAGAAATTGTATTGGCTTTAAATGGATGTGATAATGCACAAAAGTGTGCATACTTGGTAAGTCTGTCAACTACCACCATGATGGCACTCTTTCCCTTAGACTTGGATAAACCTGTGATAAAATCCCTTGAAACCTCCTCCCAACGTTGGCTTGGAATGGATAAAGGTTGTAATAGACCCGGTGTCTTAATTGTTTCAACTTTATTTTGTTGGAAAACCAAACATTCCGCCACAAACTTTTGAATATCTGATTTAAGGCCATCCCAAAAAAATTCCTTCTTAACCCTGTGGTAAGTTTTTAAAAATCCTGAGTTTCCTCCTAAGGGAGAAGTGTGCAATTCCATAAGAATCTTTTGTTTTAGCTGGGAATTCTTACAGAGGTATAAGCGTTCTTTGTATCATAACGAATCATTTTGCCAGCTAAATGTATCAGAAGTACTGGAATCTTGTTGTAGCTTTCGAATAAGTGCCCACACTTCTTCGTCATTCTTCCATTCCTCCCTTGCTTCGTTTATCCAATCTGGTTGGATAATAGAAATGGCACACAACAATGCTTCCACATCCTCATCCTTTCTTGAGAGTGCATCTGCCACCACATTTTGCTTCCCTTTTTTGTAGATGATTTCAAAGTCATAACCCAACATCTTTGTGACCAACTTTTGTTGCTCTTCAGAGGATAATCCTTGTTCTAAAAAGTATTTAAGGCTACCATGATCCGTTTTTACCTTGAAGTGTCTTCCCATTAGGTAGGGTCGCCATTTCTTAAGTGCATGGAGTATTGCCAACATTTCCTTCTCATAAATAGCTTTTCTTAAAAACTTTCCCTTGATTGGACGACTTTCAAAAGCAATGGGTCTTTCATCTTGCTTTAGAACAACACCAATTCCATTTCCTGAAGCATCACATTCCACAATAAAGGTTTTTGTGAAGTCGAGTGTAGCTAAGACCGGTGCTTGGCACATTGCCTCTTTAAGATGTTCAAAGGCCTTTGTTGCTTCCGGAGTCCATGAAAATGAATCTTTCTTCAATAATTTTGTTAGAGGTGCTGCTATTCTCCCATAATTCTTAACAAACTTGCGATAATACCCTGTCAACCCAAGAAATCCTCGCAGATGCTTTATGGATGTGGGAATTTTCCATTCCTTAATGGCTTTAATTTTGCTAGGGTCTACCTTAACTCCTTCATGAGATACAATATGACCCAAATATTCCACCTCCTGGACTCCAAAGAAACATTTGGATCTTTTTGCATATAATCGTTTCTCCTCCAATAGTTGTAGAACCCTATCAACATGTTCAACATGATCCTTCCAAGACTTGCTGTAGATTAGTATATCATCAAAAAATACTAACACAAATTTTCTAAGGAATGGTTTGAAAATTGAATTCATCAAACCTTGAAATGTTGAAGGTGCATTGGTAAGGCCAAAAGGCATGACCAAAAATTCATAATGACCCTCATGAGTTCTAAATGCCGTTTTCGAAATGTCTTCAATCTTCATTATGATTTGATGATATCTCGAACGAAGATCCAACTTGGTGAAGTAATGTAATGCCCCACTTAAATCTTATCCTACGATTTTTTTTAATATTTACATTATCTGAAAATATTGAGAAATATTGGTCTAATATAAATTTATGATTTCCATTTATTCAAATTCCCCACTTACCTTCTCAAATTGAATATTATGTAGGATATGGTCTCCTTCCATTATTTCAAAATATATGTATTCATTTCACATTCCCCAATGTACCCTCACATTTACTTGGGAGAAGACATAGTCCTCTCCATCTTATCATCAATATATATTTATTCATTTCACATTCCCCAATGTACCCTCACATTTACTAAGGAGAAGACATGGTCCTCTCCATGTAAGTGCATTTCACATTCCCCAATTTACCCTCACATTTACGTGGGAGAAGACATAGTCCTCTCCATCTTATCATCAATATATATTTATTCATTTCACATTCCCCAATGTACCCTCACATTTACTAAGGAGAAGACATGGTCCTCTCTATGTAATTACACTTCACATTCCCAAATGTACTTTCAGATTTACTTGGGAGAAGAAGTGATCCTTTCCCATTAAATTCTCAATTTTATATTCATGTCACAATTCCAAATGAACTCCTAGCTTACTTGGGAGAAGAGAAGTCAACTAAGGATGGATGAGGAGTTAATGACATTAATGAGAGGTGGTTGAGGAAAGAGGGTATAAAAGGGAAGGGGGAAGGAAGAAAGGGGGGGGGGGGGGGTTGGAGTTTTGCTTAGGATTGTGGGGGTTGGTTGTGATTGTTAAGCATTGTTATGATTTTTGGGAGACCTTGGAAACCTGTGGAGGTTTCTTGGGTTTGAGAGGAGGAAAGTATCATTATCTAGTTTTGCATATTCTTCTTGAGGACACACTATATCTGGTTGGACTTGGGCACGGAGGGATAGGGAACCTGTGGAGGTTTCTTGGACTAGGAATTTATTTCCTAGTTGGCTGGGAGGTAAATCTGGTTGGGTCGGTCAGAAGGAGCATTCAGCTGGAGCTATAAGACAAAGGTATCATCATCAACCACTGAAACAGGTATTTTTCCATGGACTACTCTTGTTAAGTTGATATCAATGGAATGCTCACCTTAAGTTATGTTGCTTATGATAAAACGATTAGATGTTAAATGTTTAAAGCTATGTGAAAAGGTCAGCAAGCTCCTTTTATTATTTATAAAATAACAGGAAAATAGATGTGTTAGTGTATAATGAAATAGAGGCTCTAATAATAGGAAACAGGCCCTTACACATGGTATCAGAGCCAGGTTCAAAATCTGGACCCAAAGCCCACTAAATAGCTATTCCATAATCAAATTTCTTATTAAATAGTTGAAAATCCATAAAATTAGAATGTCAAAATGTTTCAACAACAGTCTAATGGCTTAGTGCCTAGGGATATGACAGAGCTAGTGTTTTGCTTCAACTTAAATGCCCCTGTAAAATTCCTGACAGAATAAATAATATTATAGAAAAAAAAAAAAAAAATCTGGACCGAGCTCCTAGATGAAGAAGCTTGATGTCCCAATAACCAAAATTTTCCCACTAAAAGAGTTCGCTTCTCTGGGCACAACAGAGGACAAAACACAAAATTAGCTGCGGGCTCTCAGCAAACACGGTATCCATCCACTCAAAGGGCTGCTCAGTCTATAGTATCAGTGCTTGATATCTCATTGGAGAAATTGCCTGTTTAGCTGAGATTTAGGCTTATTTGTACGCCTGTTTTATTGCAAGAAAGAACAACAATGGCGTCCGGAATACTGCGCCTCCAGTTGGCAGGTCTGGCGATGAGAATTTCTCTTCCACTTTCGGGTAATTCCACATATTAAATTCCCTTTCTTCGTTTGGTTCTGAATGCAAAATGGATGACATTCTACTTGCAATTTAACAGCATTAGGGCATGCTATATTCATCTTTTAAGGGAAGCCACCTAGCGATGTTATATTGAGGATTTGAGACCTGAAGAACACAGGCATATTCATAACTAGGGTCAGGTAAACTTCATAACGGAAATACAAGCCAATGTGAAGAGTTCTTAAGAAACTTTTCCAACTGAGACCACCCATTTAAATACAGAGCGAATCGATGTGTTGATTTGCTCTTATCTGAAGGCCCATCTGGCTGTATGTAGAGTGACTATGCTGATAAGAATTGAGTTAAATTCTAAAGCGTCAAAAATTTATAGGGTGAACAAGCGCATAAGGACTCTGGCCTGCTCACCCAGAAGCCAAGCTTCGCTTATTTTCTTTTAGTGACGGCGACAGAGTGAGTAGAGGCGCCAGAGAGAAAAATGGAGGTCCAACTTCTGACTTTCTCTTCTGCAAACAAATTTTGGCGTGCAGGAAGACGAGATAAGTATGAGAGTAGTTATAGCATGGTCATCCCCAAATTTTCCAGACACCATATTCGCCGGTACAGTCAAATTTTTTTCAATACCAGAAGAGAAAATGCAATTAAGTTGTCAAAGAAAAACAGTAGGGCCGTTTACTGTAATGCACAACTACCTGGAATAGGTGGACCAATAAGGCAATTCATGGAGAACGCCGATTTCAAACTAGAAAACACTTTCGTAGATAGTTTGGTTCATGGGGGGGAATTAGCGGAAAATTTACCAGTATCATTAGGAAATTCGGCTTCAATTTTGTTGCAGAAGGTGTCGATTGACATGAACCATTTTAGCGGCGGTCAAAATGTATTAGAGCTTAGCCATGCTGTACTAAACGTTTTGGATCGGCTCCGCGTTTTACTCACATACTTGAGTTCACAATTAAGCATCATATAAGTGGATAATCGATATTACGGTTTCACATAGCAAATATAGAGTAGCTCTTCTGTTAAAGTCAAATTACAGTCACTCAAGAGCGGTCATCAAATTACAGTCACCTTATTTAAGGTATATTTTGCAGTCTTGTATAATGCCATAAAAGACGAGAACTTGTGGCAAAGTATCATAGTTCTGAGGCTATATATATACACATATATACCTGCAAGTTTGATCAAAGAAATAAGTGTAAAACTGAACGCATTAGAGCTTTCGACTTCGATCCCAATTTTGTACTTATGTCAGTCCTGTTTTTCTTTGACCCATGTTCACTGTAAAGTTTGGAAGCAAATCAGTTACCAGTATCTTTAGTTAACACTTTAATATGAAGCAAATAAGTTACCAGTATCCAGAAAGGATTTGAAGGTAAGTGGTTTGATATTGGAGGTGGTCGACATCCGCAGAGGGCGATTTGCATAAACAGATATACCCTCAAATGCAATGACAATGATGGCCCCTCCTCCTTTAGATCAAGAAGAGGATGAAATGCTGGTCCCGCATCCCGAGTTCAATGATGGGGCTCAGCCCATGGAAGGGCAAGGAGAGACGGTTAGTACCGCGGAGAATCAACCTCCGGACGATCCTCCTTCCTCTCGATTTACCTGGGCTGTCGATAATTTTTCGAGGTTAAATGTGAAGAAGCATTACTCAGAAGTTTTCACCGTGGGAGGTTACAAATGGCAGGTGCTAATATTTCCGAAGGGGAAAAATGTGGATCAATTATCGGTGTACTTGGATGTGGCGGATTCTGCTACATTGCCTTATGGTTGGAGCAGATATGCGCAGTTTAGCTTGGCGGTTGTTAATCAGATTAGCCCCAAGTATTCCATCTGGAAGGATACACAACATCAGTTCAATGCCCAAGAGAGTGACTGAGGTTTCACATCGTTTATGCCGCTTGGAGATGTGTATGATCATTCAAAAGGTTATCTGGTGAATGATACCCTCATAATAGAAGCGGACGTTGTTGTTCGCAGAGTAATTGATTATTGGTCCTATGACTCAACGAAAGAAACAGGTTATGTTGGGCTCAAGAATCAAGGAGCAACATGCTACATGAACTCACTTCTTTAGACATTATATCACATTCCTTACTTCAGAAAGGTCGTGTATCATATGCCCACAACTGAAAATGACATGCCATCTAGCAGCATTCCATTGGCTTTACAGAGTTTGTTTTATAAGCTCCAGTATAGTGACACCAGTGTTGCGACAAAGGAGTTAATGAAATCTTTTGGGTGGGACACATATGATTCTTTTATGCAACGTGATGTTCAGGAGTTGAACAGAGTGTTATCTGAGAAGTTAGAAGACAAAATGAAGGGGACAGTTGTTGAGGGCACAATACAACAACTGTTTGAGGGCCATCATATGAATTATATTGAATGCATAAATGTAGATTACAAGTCAACAAGGAAAGAGTCATTTTATGATCTGCAGCTTGATGTCAAAGGTTGTAGAGATGTCTAAGCTTCATTTGATAAATATGTTGAAGTGGAACGCCTTGAAGGGGATAATAAATATCATGCTGAGCAATATGCTCTACAGGATGCAAAGAAGGGTGTTCTTTTCATTGATTTTCCTCCTGTACTACAACTTCAACTGAAGCGCTTTGAATATGACTTCATGCGAGACACAATGGTTAAGTGAACATGTAACTAAACTGTGAGGAAGTATTGTGTGTGGGCGTGGCTACCAGGTATGTTGCAAGCTTTGATGGAGTATTTTCTAAGCATATATGAATATAAATCACAGTGCTTCTTAGCATCCTCGTTGACTCCAGTCATTGCAACATTTTGAAACATACCACTTTGAATAAATTGACTTTTCAAAAAAAAAAAACGAGAACACTAGCTTAATTGTCGGTATGTCTATATAGTATAGTTGTATATCCAATATTTACATCTGGCAAGAAACATAAGTTGTTTCAAACTGTTTCCTATCTTGCTATGGTTATCATATCACCAGGGACACGCTAATATCTTTACCTATGTCTTGCTATATTTCTTTTGTGGGTAGTGATGGTCATAACATTGTCAAATAAAAATATGGAAATTCCAATTTGACTTCCATTCTTGACCAGCAATATTAGATGAATCAACAACTGGACCGGTCTCATACTTGTGTGATATGGGGTTTATTCCTACCCTACTACTACCACTATAACAGCGACCATTATAACTGCTGGGTGAACAGGGCCACCCCCAGCAGGTGTTCACAGGTAAATAATAGGGGATTTGAACATAAGACCTTTGTATTCACATTTACTTTACATTTTACAAGCTTGGTAAGTGAACAACTAACAGTGTTTACGAATGAAGAATTCCAAGAGTGAACCTTTTCTTTTGTCTAAGCCATCCTTGACCTTGTTGGTTCAATTAATACTTCATGGTTTGCTTTTCTGTACCAATTTCTAGTTGTATTGGTATCAACTTAATTTAATCCATAATAGTGCCTTAGGTACGCATGTAGTTGAGATTGTGAGTGATCGAACAATAATCATGCCCTTAAAGTATAACATGAAGAACTACAACCAACAGTTAATATATCTCCCCTACAGATATAATGTGGTTGGAGGGATCTTCTTTAGGTTTACCATTAGTTTTACGAATGACTAAGGGTAGATTAGTTGGCATATTGGCCAATTTGGATAATTATGGATAGGAACATTAACATTATTTGAGGAGATTCAAACCTGCCATATATGTAGAAGGCACTGGTTGGCATTATAATATTCAAAGGATGGGGTTGAGGAGATTAGTTCACTATATCATGTTATCAAAGTAGGATCATACCTTCTAGGTTCAATTCAGTGGACCACTCGAATGCTTGCACACTGGTTGGTTTAATACTCAATTGTAAACTGTCAATTACAGAACCATCACAGTTAAGGTCCTTTCAGGAATATCAAAATTTTGGGTTTATTTCATTGCAATTTGAATCATGTGTGTTTTTAAGTTCCTCAAGTATGATTCTACCCAATAACAAATTTTCATTGAAGGATTTCACAATCTCAATGGATACTTATAGTTAACAATGATAACATCTACACAATGTTCCCTAGGTTATGCTGATTTTGAACTAAGAGATTACTGGAACGCTTACATACGTATCATGCATATCACCACTTTTTTCTCCCCAAACCACAATGAAACAATAACAACAACCTCCATGACAAATGCAACGATCGTTCATTGAAGGAGGATATGGATATTTTGTATGACAAGAGCTATCGAGGTTTACTAATTGACCCTGATGCTGCTCTATTGCAAGCCTATGCTGATATCTGTGCGCCTTGAGAGAGCTAAAAACATCATACCCAAATAGTTATAAGTGGCCTTTAACAAATCCATTGTGAGATAACAACGTCGTAAGCATGTATGCCAAGTATGGCAGTCCAGGATATGACCGACTATTTTATGATAAAATTCTAGGAAAAATATTAACCCATGGAATGTAATTATGAGAGTTTGCCACAAACCGGCTGAGCGGGCAAACACCTACACTATAGTACCAAATGTAAAATGAAGGCATATTTCCAATTGACTTTACGTTCCCATTGGTACTAGGATTGTAGTGACATATCAACTTTGCAATAGGGCAAGAAGTTCATTATCATATAGGCATAAATGGGTTCAATTCCAACGTTTTGTGGTGGATGAAATCACTTCTATCCTAAATTTGGATATGTCGAGGTTCATGCCAAATGTTGAGAAAACATCTAAATTGAGTGTGGTTTAATGCTCTACAATGCTTCTCGGTTATGCACTGAGAAATCATAGATCATATAAGGAGGTATTCACATTCTTTCATCAGCTGTAGCTGGTGGGTGTGATTTTGGACTCAGTTACAGTGGTAGGTGTGCTCTAAGCTTGTGATCATTTAGAAACTCTAGAAGAAGGTAAATTGATTCATAGTTATGTAACTAGGAATGGATTTCAGTCAGATGCTTTTGTAAAGGTTGCTCTTATGAATATGTAGTGTGGTGTTTTGGAATGCCATGATCTTTGTGTATGTTGTTGAGGTAATTCTGGATCTTGAAAAACTAGAGCGGACTGCGCAGAAGTGCTGGGAGGTTTCTAGGAAGAGTTTCAGCCTCAACAGGAAGAAAAATATTTCTTATATTTTCTGTGAAATAGAAATATTGTAGCAATGGAAGCTGAAATATGGCAAAGGATCCCAAAAGAGTTGTTGCATATGATTTTAGCGAGGCTGCCCATTAGGGTTCTTGGCAAAATGAGGACTGTGTGCAACAATGGAAACATCTACTGTCTTCCGGTGATGCCTTCGAAGGACTTGTTCCAATTTGGTCGCTGTACTCCACCCTTGGTTTTTTTTTTTATTCAGATCCATTGGAATCCAAAAGATGACGTGGATCCTTGGGTTATAGAAGAATGCAGTTCAGACATGTACAAAGTTCCTTTGCTCAATCACGTCGTTGTGAATACTTGCAAGGGCATCTTCTGTTGTCATAGAAAAGGGGATATGTTGGATCTTTCCATAGGCATTCCCAGTACCAGGAATTGGGTACAGTTGCCTCGTCCTCCAATACCTGCTTTCGTTTTCAATGGATTGGCTTTCGATTGTTCCACAAGGCGTTGCACTCTCCTGCTGGGCAGATATTCTAGTAGCAGGAGAAGAATTGTGATGTGTATTTATGATTCAGAATCCAACGCCTGGACTCAAGTTTCCATGATGGTCCCGGACCATATTCGGCCTACTGGAAAGGGTATCTTCTGTAATGGCAAGTTTTACTGGGTGTCTCTACCTCCCAATCCCCTGAATCCCATCCCTAATCTCATGGTAGCCTTCAATATTGCCGATGGGTTGTGGACAGAAATCCCGTTGCCACAGAGATGCAAAGGATTAGTCCTGAAAATTTAGGGGATTACAATGGGCAAGTGGTGCTAGTGGAGCACAAGGGCCTTGACTCTGTTCGCATATGGAAGTTGAATGAAGCAGAAGTATGGTGCGATGTAAAAAAAGAACCGTTTGGCAAAATGCAGCATTCCATTATTGGATTCAGTAGCAGTTAATAGCAGTGGGTCGGTAATGGTAATGGATCGGAAAATGAATATATCGATATATAACTGGAATGGGAAATTGATAGTCTGGCGATTGAGATTCTCTGGGCCTCGCATGTCTCAACGACCAATTCGAGTATCGATATCAGCCTTCGAATCTAACAACTTATGGTGGCCTCAACCATGATTTATATACTGATCCATTATTTAGGAAATTTTAGATGGTTGTGTTTTATTTCTCCTAGTTCTTTTTCTAAATTTCGAGGATAATTGAAGTGCTGGGTTTATGAATATATTCTTTCTTTTTATCATATATTACCAGCGTAACATTTTTCATTACTCAAACTATGGATCCTGAAACTTTATTGACAATTAAATTAGAATTGTGGAAGTTAGTTTCTAAACTTGCAGAGTTGTTTTATCTATATATGTAAAAGAGAAGTAAAAGGTATGAATAGAGAAGAAGATTATTCATCGTTATATGAAAAATAGAAGTAAAAGGTATGAATGGAGAAGAAGATTTGGAGGCTTGGTGTTTATTTTGCAGTTTTGAGATGGCTAGTAGTGTACCATAGCTTGATGGGAAAATGGTATCTGGTGCATCAAGATGAAGACTCTTTTCTACTTGTAAGAAATATATGAGATATCCAAGTGTGAAGATGATGATAATGACTTTGTGAGTTTTGCTATATTTTTTTTAATCTGATTCTATTTATTTTGAGAATGTAGTAAAAGAAAGAAAATGGTGTGATGACATGGATGAAGAAATCCAAACAATTGAGAAAAATGAGACGTGAGAGATAGTAAATCTTCTAGCAGAAAAAGGAGTTATTAGTGTGAGGTGAGTTTATAAACCCAGGAATGATGTATAATGCATAATTGAAAGGCACAAAGCACAACTTGTAGTCAAGGGTACAAACGACAATATGGAAGAGAATATAATCAAACCTTTGCTCTTGTACAAAGAATGGAAACCGTTATAGTTGTCATGGCAATAGTAGCTCAATACAAATGATAAGTCCATCAGATGGATGTAAAATCAACTTTTCCCAATGACGTATAAGTTAAGAAAAGCATTGTGTGGGTTCAAGCAGTTGCCAAATGCTTGGTATAGCTGCATTGACTCGTAACTATTGAGCAATGGTTTTAGTAAAATTAGCAGGAAGCCAAATAGTTTACATCAAAGTTAGCAATGAAGGTGAAATTATAATTATTTGCTTGTATGTAGATGATTTTATTTTTACAGGAAATAATCTATCCATAGAAGAATCTAGATTAGCAGTCGAGAAAGAATTTGTAATAACAAAAATGGGCTTATTGAGATATTTTTTTTGGTATTAAAGTTGAACAAACAAATGAAAGTATCTTTATATCTCGTACCAAGTATGCAAGGGTTATCTTGAAAAGATTTAGGAAGTTGAATAGCAAGCTAACGCCAACAACAGCGACAAGAGATCTGAAGCTAAGCAAAGATAATTGCAGTAGCAATATAGATCCAACATTTTATAGAAGTTTGGTTTGAAGTCTTATGTATGTGACAACAACAAGAATTGATAACATGTATGCAGTCAGTCTAATCTCTACGGCTATGGAGACTCCAATGTAAGCACACTTGCAAGCAAGAAAGATATTCTTAAGGTAGGTGAATTGCACCAAAAACCATGGAAGAATCTTGTATATTGCAGTACATAACTTTGAGTTAATTGGGTACATTTATTGTGATTGGAGAGAAAACATAGGTGATGGAAAGAGCATATTTATTGTGTTCCAAATTTGGGTCAGGAAGCATCTCACGGGTTTCAAAGAAACAAGCCATTGCGTCATTTTCCACAAAAGAAGTGGAGCATGTGGCAGCAAACAGAACAACTTGTCAAGCTATATAATTAAGAAAGATAATATAAGATTTTATGAACAACAAAAGGGAAGAATAATATTTTGTAATAATCAAGTGTTTCATAGATGCAACAAACACAACCATCACATACCATTTCACAACAGAATTCATTGGAAAAGGAGAAATAGATTTGGAATTTTGCAAGTTAGAGGAGCAAGTTGAAAAGAAGTCCACAAAAGCAAAGTCGAAGGAGAATTTTGAACAGCGAAGAAATGATCTGAGACTGATCGATTTCAACAAACACTTGAATGAAAGTACAACTATCACTTCAGTCTTGCAATCCTAGAGCTTCTTCACAGCAGCATCTCAGAGGGATTATTATTATAAATGACTTGTACATGCCTACACAACAACTGGGTTGCAGCTTCTCTTGCCTTTCACTCATCTACCACGAATATGCTATTTTGATATATAGTTTATAAGCTTACAATGCTGCTTCATCTTTATATGCAGAAGAGAAGTAGGGGAATCAGTTGATAGATTTGATATTAATGATAGAAATGGTTGATGTATGGACTACATGTATGACTCACTTAGTGATGGACTATCTAGTGCGTAACTTATCAGAATTACTTTGGTTCATATATAGCTCAAGTGGATATGATTTATTTAAATGAATGACTTAGCGAGAATTCTTGGATTGACACATGGATACTAGACTTAGTAATGTGATGATTATATGTCTTGTTGTTATATAAATGCATGAATGAGAGGCTAACCCGCAGGGGAAAAGAACTATGTGATAGCCAAGAGGGAAGGATTATACCTCTCATGAGGAAGGTATAATGTACATTATTTTACTTCATTGGTATCTACTTGATATGCACTCTTATGATACGAGAAAAAAAAATGCAAATGACAGGTGGCAAGACAACCTGACTGGATTATTCGATGACAAGTCCAACCAGCTCTGTAGTGTGGTCCGTGCTCTGAAGGAGGGGTGGAGGTGTTTCCCACCGTGTATCCTCTGAAACCTGGAATCGTGGGGAGGACACTTGAACGCTCCCCCTAGACGTGTGATGACGATTTCCAGATGCCTGCTGGGGAAAGTTCGGTCGAGGTATTTGACGCTTCCACCATGTCGGTTTTATTAGTGGTTAGTATGGCCGTTGCCACTTATAGAGCAGCAGAGGATGGATAGGGTGGGAACGGAAGTAGGCCAGGGTGGATAGGAAGATATAGATCAGTTGGAGAGTCTTGATGGGAAGTAATGTCATTGTCTGACTTATCAAATTTTAATGCTATAACTCTCTCTGGTTTGCTATGCTTTCAAACTCCTTGTGTCTTTTCATTCTAACTTCGGGACGAAGTTTTCTGAAGGAGGGGTGTATGTAATGCCCCACTTAAATCTTATCCTACAAATTTTGTTAATATTTACATTATCTGAAAATATTGAGAAACATTGGTGTAATATAAATTTATGATTTCCATTTATTCAAATTCCCCACTTACCTTCTCAAATTGAATATTATGTAGGATATGGTCTCCTTCCATTATTTCAAAATATATGTATTCATTTCACATTCCCCAATGTACCCTCACATTTATTTGGGAGAAGACATAGTCCTCTCCATCTTATCATCAATATATATTTATTCATTTCACATTCCCCAATGTACCCTCACATTTACTAAGGAGAAGACATGGTCCTCTCCATGTAAGTACATTTCACATTCCCCAATGTACCCTTACATTTACTTGGGAGAAGACATAGTCCTGTCCATCTTATCATCAATATATATTTATTAATTTCACATTCCCCAATGTACCCTCACATTTACTAAGGAGAAGACACGGTTCTCTCTATGTAATTACATTTCACATTCCCAAATGTACTTTTAGATTTACTTGGGAGAAGTCATGATCCTTTCCCATTAAATTCTCAATTTTATATTCATGTCACAATTCCAAATGAACTCCTAGCTTACTTGGGAGAAGAGAAGTCAACTAAGGATGGATGAGGAGTTAATGACATTAATGAGAGGTGGTTGAGGAAAGAGGGTATAAAAGGGAAGGGGGAAGGAAGAAGGGGGAGGGGGTTGGAGTTTTGCTTAGGATTGTGGGGGTTGGTTGTGATTGTTTGGCATTGTTATGATTTTTGGGAGACCTTGGAAACCTGTGGAGGTTTCTTGGGTTTGAGAGGAGGAAAGTATCATTATCTAGTTTTGCATATTCTTCTTGAGGACACACTATATCTGGTTGGACTTGGGCACGGAGGGCTAGGGAACCTGTGGAGGTTTCCTGGACTAGGAATTAATTTCCTAGTTGGCTGGGAGGTAAATCCAGTTGGGTCGGTCAGAAGGAGCATTCAGTTGGAGCTATAAGACAAAGGTATCATCATCAACCACCGGAACATGTATTTTTCCATGGACTACTCTTGTTAAGTTGATATCAATGGAATTCTCACCTTAAGTTATGTTGCTTATGATAAAATGATTAGATGTTAAATGTTTAAAGCTATTTGAAAAGGTCAGCAAGCTCCTTTTATTATTTATAAAATAACAGGAAAATAGATGTGTTAGTGTATAACGAAATAAAGGCTCTAATAATAGGAAACAGGCCCTTACAAGTAAATTGATCCATGTAATTCATCTAGTAATTCATCAATGACAGGAATGGGGATCTTATCTTTAATAGTGAGCTTGTTGAGCTCCCTATAATCTAGACACATGCGCCATGTGATCCATCCTACTTGTGCACCAATACTACTAGAGCTGAGAAAGAACTTTGACTCGGTTGAATTATACCAGCCTCTAGCATTTCTGCAACCATACGTTCAATTTCACTTTTTTGGACATAGGGATATCTTTACGGCCTGATGTTTGGAGGAACACTTCCTGGAGTCAGATGAATAGCATGATCATGATCACGCATAGGTGGGAGACCTTTGGGAGTCTCAAATACCTTGGAATGATTGTCCAAGACTTTTTGGAGATATGGAGAAATAGATGATTCCAATGTGGAAACATCTAGCGAACATAATTATGCAATTACACCTCTTTGCTCTTTTTTTAGAAGCTTTGTCATGCCATTAGAGCTGATTATCTTTCCCGGTTTCCCTGCAATACCCCTTAATTCAACTTCCTTTGCTTCCGTAGAAAATTTGATGAAAAGTTCTTGAAAATTAAAAGCTATTGTACCCAAGGATTGTAGCCATTGGACTCCTAGTACAACATCAGCACCTCCCATTGGAATGGAAAGCATTGGGCTAGTCAATACATATTCTCCCATGGATAACTTGATATTATGGCACTTTCCAAAGCAATTTATCGTTCCTCCATTTGCAATCATCACTTGACTCTCTGGTGTTGGATATAGGAAGCAATTCAATTCTTTTGCTACCCTACAATGAATAAAATTGTGGGTGCTTCCTGAATCAATCAACACTATTACCTTTTTCTTCTTGATTTGTTCTTCTATCTTGATGGTTTGAGGAGTGGTAATTCCCGCCAATGCATTACAAGATATAGTCAGATTTATTTGTTCTTCATCTAGGCTTTGTTCCTGGAGTATATCCTCTTCTTTTTACCTTTCTTGCTCCTTTTCTTCTTCCTCTTCACAATCTATGTAGAATAATTTCTTCTCAGCACACTTATGACCTTTTGTGTATTTTCTATCACAATTGTAACAAAGCCCTTTTGCTCTTTTTTCTTCCAATTGTTGTGGTGTCAACTTTGTAGGTTGTGGAAGACTAGGGGCAACAACACTTCCGTCTTTATAATTGTGAGTGGTATGCTTCCTAGTTGCCATAATTTTGCTTTCCATTTTTCTTGCTAACCTGAATGCCTTCTCTAATGAATCAGGTTCCCAAAGGCGAACATCATGTTGGATATTATCCTTTAAAGACCGTATGAACACATCAATCCTATGCTCCTCTAGAATATCTTTTACCCTTATGTTCAATTTTTGGAACTCCTCAATGTGCTCCGTTATTGAACCCTTTTTTTTGAGACTTATCAATTGGCTAAAAAAAGTGTTGCTTTTCATATCCTCATAATGTGCTATCAATTCTTCCGTAAAAATTGCCCAAGTGATAAATTTTTTACAAGAACAAAGCCATTGATACCATAAAAACTGATTTGGTTCCAAATATACAGTTGCCATACGTACCTTTTGTGCATTTTGCACATTATTGAGATCGAAGAATTGCTCCATCTGTAATATCCATGTGGCGGGATCCTTGCCATCAAACTTCCTCATATCGATTTTTGGAATATGGTGATTCTTGGATCCAACATTAGTGTCTATCGAATCATGATTAACATTTCTTTTGTTCTCATCATGAGTTTCCTTTACTACCTTTTCACCATTAGTAAGTATTTCTTGTAGAAAATTTGTCAAATCTGTCTTCATATCTATCATGCTTGTCTTCAAGTTTGTGTTCAAATCTATCTTCAATTCTTCCATGTCTGTCTTAGAATCTGTCGTCCAATCATCCATATTAGCTTGCATGCCCTTTATCTTAGATTCCATGCCATTTATCTTATCATCTGTTAGTTTTTGTGAGCGTGACATTTGTTGCACTTGTTCTTGTAATTTTGATATATCATGTAGCATTTCTTCCTCTTCTTCATGAGTCATGCTAGAGCTTTCAGGTTCCTTACTAGGTGTTTGCATTTTCTTTCCTTGGGGCATCGGTTACCAATAATAATTCTTTAATTTTCCCTTTGAATTCCTTCAAACCTTGCTTACACAAAAATTAAAAAAAAAAACTACACACCTTTTTTCACTTTGTAGAAGCATGATATTGAATCTGATGTATCTCTGAAATTCCAGATCCTCCAATTCTAAAATTGCGACCTTTAGTAGCCTTTTGTGTCCTCTTTCCAATGCCACAAGTCTGACCCAAATTGGATTCTCCAAGGAAGAGTTATGTGAAATCTCCCACAGTGACTTGATTATAGACTAGTTCAGTAGAGCGAACTTGTACGACGTGCCACGAGTCACTGTTTCGACCTATGGATCTAAAAAATGCATACAAGAAACTACAATCCGTTCTCTTTTTGTACTTTCTTACGAAATTTCAATCCGATCCCTAGAGAGAAAGTTATAACGATTTTCCCCAGGTCACCAGTTTTGAATGTAATTCAGGAGTCTGCAAAAAGACCAACTTCCTCAGATCATATCTCCGCAAATATCGTGCGAAAAGCTCTGAAATTGAGATCCAAGGTTTAGTGTGATTTATTCTCAAATGGGTTTTTTTTTTCGACTTCTGAAACATCACAGAAAAAAAGTTATAGCGAAAATGCCACGATGACCTGTTTGGAGCAGCGAAACCCTAGAATCCAAAGCTCTGATACCAAATGTTATGAAACCAGCTCAAGAAAAGATAGAAAAGATAGATCAATGCCTTAGAATTCAGCCTCTTCGAGGGTGCAAACTCCTTTACATTACATAAATGAACAATTCTTGGATGATTCAAATGACAAAACCTCCTTTCTATATATAGGAGTCTAAAGAGTCACAATATAATCCAGCCGACCAAACAATAATAATATAAAGCCACAAAAATAACAATAGAGGGATTCTATGGGGCACAGAAATAACAATATGGGGGTAATAGGGGCACAACAATATAAATAAGGGGTATAGCTACAATAGTAATGTGGTAATCACTAGTATTATAGGGACCCAACATTGTAAAGAAGTTCCTGTGATTATCGAATCTACTAACCTGTTGATTGTAGTTTCTATTGATATTTATCTTTGAAAAAAATTGAGTACAATTTACCTGAGTTTGATTGTGGCTTCTGTTCATCCTTGAAGTAAATTGAGCTTGATTCACCCGTTGATCTACTTGATGCCTTTACTGATGATTTTCAAACTGTTCACTGCTCTTTGTTGCATCAAGATAGCTTTTAGTGGAGGTTGACGGCTTCTGTGATTGAGATGTTTCTTTAGTATATCCAAGACATGTATTTATTAGAGGAGAGTGCTACACTTTGGTAATTTCATTTACGGTTTATGATCCTTTAGAAAATATAAGATTGAGAGCTTTTTTTTTCTCAAGATCCTTTCTTAGACCCACAATTTCACATTCTAGCTTTTCATTATGTTTTTCTCTTTCAGCAAGTTGGTATGTCAAGGTATCTATAATCATATTCTTTTCTTCTAAACAGATTTTGAGTTTAGAGATTTCTTCATAAAGGTCATCTTCATCTAAAGCATCCAAAAAATCATCATCTTCATAAGCCATCAAAAGTTTATAGTCATTGCTATATTCATCTTCATCACTATTTGATAAACCATCGCCATCTTCATGAGTATAGTAGCTCTTTTTACTTACACTTTGTTTTCTATTCCATTTTGCAGATTCCTTCCCTTTATCATATTTATCTTTATGAGGACATTTGGCAGCATAATGACCAACTCTACCACAAGAAAAACATTTGAAAGGTAGTTTACCTCTGAATCTACTGGAACCCCATTGAAGCTTCTTAACAAAGTTTGCTTCCTCTTCTTCTTCTAAAATATGTCTTGATTCATTGAGTTATTCTTTTCCTTTTGCTGAAGCTTTAAATGTGACTTCTCTCATATCTGATGGACCTCCTTTTCTCATCTCAAAGACAGTTAAGATTCCATGAAGCTATGTCATAGTAATAGTCTGTAGATCTTACTTTTCTTCTATGGCAGATACTTTTGATTCAAATTTAGTAGATAAGGATCTTAAAACTTTTTCAACTAAGGTAACTTCCTTTATCTCTTAACCTAGATTCTTCATGCAATTAACAATCTCATCTATACGTAAGAAGTAGCTAGCTATACTTTCATCATTGTGCATCTTGAGAGTTTCATATTAAATTTTGAGAGTTTGCAGTTTAGCACGTTTTACCTGAGAGTCTCCTTCATAGCTTAGAACGATTTTGTCCCATATTTCTTCAGCTGATTTGAGCTGCATAACTTTGACAAACTTTGATTGTGACAGACTTCCCAATAAGTATTGACAGCCTTGGCATTGGTTTCATATTTCTTTTTACCTGCTACATGTGTAGGAATTGCTGATGGAAATGTATATCCTCCTTCCACGATTTCCCAGACATCTGTTCCAAGAGATTGAAGATAGGTTTTGGTTCTTACCTTCCAATAAACAAAGTTGCTCCCATCAGAGATTGGCAGCCTGATGGATCCCTCGCTTTCTTGATTACTCATGATGATGGATCTTCCTTCAAGCGATCAAGCTTCTTCTGAAGGACCTGCTCTGATATCAATTTTTGGAAATAATACTTGGGGGGGGGGGGGGGTGAATCAGTATTATCAAATCAATAACTTAATTTTCAAAAACTGATTTGTATACACTACTTCACCTTAGTGAGCTAGCGTGTATATGCAATTGTATTTAATGCAACCAGCGTATATGCAGAGATCTTTTGATTTGCCCAAATTATCATACATTGAACTTTAATCAGTATGTCAAGAATTCATTAGACAGTGCAGTAAAATAGAATAAACCATCACACTTAAGTAACACACATGAATACCAAGATATAAGGTGGAAACCCAATGTGGGTGAAAACCACCTACTGCAATCGTCTCTATCTTCTTTTAATAATAAGAGAATTATGTTTACAATTTTTTTACTGGTGCAGTCTTATACCAGTATGCAAGCTTCTATCTGCAGAAAGCTACAACCTTCTCTTGTTCTCCAGCTTCTACTGGAAGGGAACTACAACCCCCTAGCTCTTGTACTAGCTGATATGTTTACTAGTAAGTAGGTTCCGGCCTACAGAAGGCTAAAACCTTCTCTTTTCTTCCAGGGACCACGTTTCATAAATTTTTAGACTGGATCCATCAATAACATCTTTCAATCATCAAATATATCTGCATCAACTAATCTCCTTTTGAACCAACCACAACCGAATCAATCAATCACTCCATCAATATGATTATTCAGAATGCAGTCACCAAAATACAGAACCCAGAACACTACAACAGCAAACAGAAGCAACTAAAACATATTTTATAAGGTATACGCTACTTCCATGTGTTGAACCTGCGTGCATACGCGATTTCCACAAGGCGAACCAGCGTACAGATTTGCAAATAAAATTTATGATGTATATGCTTCTTTGCTATGTAGAACCAATGTGTATACGCTCCTTTTCTAAAGTGAACCTGCGTACAAATCTATAAATGATGATTTAAGCATTACAACTATTCCATACTTCAGTCATACACAGATCATCATATTTACAAACTATAACATGCGCCATTTATTCAGATACAAGATCAAACCACATAAAGATAATTCACTTCAAGCGTTGAGATCCTGATACATCATTAGATCTTATCCTTCATCAAACGCTAAGGTTCATCCTTGGTTCAGATCAAGCACAACACCATAAGCCAATAGCCTGCATATTAGATCTCACACTTCATCAGATATTTGATACTTGCACACCTTGGCCTAATTATTTTCTCCTCCTTTTATATTTTTAGGCCTTTCTCAATACCATGGACCAAAACCACTTAGGGCCAATACCTTGGACCAAATACCTAGGGTCAATACCTTGGACCAATACCATGGATCATAATACCATGGACCAAATACTTTGGACCAAAAACTTAGTTTTCCAAGGTATACGCGCTTTTCCTTCTGTGAAAGTGCATGTGTAGGCAGTACGCACATTTTGTTCTATTAACCTATGTGTATACGCAGCTTGATAAAGGTGAACCTGCGTATACCCCTCTTTCTTCATTCTGTAAAGACTAAAATGTAATTCTTTGCTATTTACCTGCTATACTGTGATAATTCATCTAACTGAGTTGCCTTCTGAACTGATTCCTTTTCCTTGAAGCTGCCCTTCATTTCATCATATTTGTAAACACTACTGTCATGCATTCTATCACATCTGATATCTCTTCTATAGATACATCTAGTTACCATATACAAGTGAGTTGTTCTGCTGCAAGTGGGTTGCCATCAAGTACAACATATACATCATAATGCCAACACTAGTTGTAATATAGTGTTACGAGAACATGCATTTGATGGATCGTCAATTTGAATCATGGTTAGAGATTTATGCCGATATGTAAATCTAATTTAGAGGTATAAAAACAAAAATGATAATCATAAATGCATTTTGTACTCTATGAACAAATATGTTTGGCCAAGTCCCATATGAGCATGCTAACAACAAGTTCCCAAGACAATATTTTGCAAATTGACCCCTTTGTGAAAAAATTCCATTGTTCCTTATTAATAAAAATCATATCTATAGAGATCATTAAATAAGAAAAAGTTGGCCTTTGAAATCATAAGAGATGGGTGCCCTTGTTGGTAACCTAGTGTCAATAATCCAACATAAAAAATAGTTCGACCATTTGAGTCATCTAGGCCACCTCGAACAACCGATGTAAATCACACCAATTCAATGGATATCATTCCTATAAAGATAAGATAATATGATGGCTTATTTGATTTTCATTACTATTTAATTGCCCTCATAACCAAATCAAATTTTTTGCTTCTTTGCAAGTATTTAATTACAAGTTAACACTACTCGGGTTATCCCTTCTCTATTTCAAATAAGTATGGATGGACCACAAAAATAGATCCCAATAAGTAATCAGGTCAACGTATCATCTCAGATAATAATGGGGCAAATTTGCAAAAAAAAAATGGTTATGTTTAAAGGTCAAAATAAGGGTTTAAAGACACTAAATATACTAAGCTAAGTCAAATCAACTTGACATGTTGCATAGAGTATCACATCCAGGTGAAAAGTAAAACATTGCAAAATACCGCAAACCTTCAATTGTCGTAATGCCCAAAATGGATCTTGTGCCAAATCCACCCAGCATCAATCATTCACTCGTGGATATGGCCTATTCTTATATTGGGTATTCCCTCATCTAAGTGATACAACATGTCGAGGTGGTTTACCATTTCTTCTAATATCACTGCCCAAATTTCTCTCTATATGTAGGTGATGTCACACATAAATATCAGTGTTTCCAACACTCTCGCATTGCAAATATGTCCATTAAGAGTAAAGATCAACTATGAAGCAATAATTAAATAGCTTAGTATAATGGTTAATATTTGTTAGAACAGTGTTAGCCATGCAAATATGTCCATTAAAAGTAAGGATCAACTCTGAAACAATAATTAAATAGCATACCATAATGGTTAATATTTATTAGAACAGTGTTCGCCATTCGAACCATGGAGAACCTACAATGCATAGATTTGCCAATAATATTACAATTTTAGTATGGTTAATCAATGTGAACAATTTCATTTGAATTGTGATATTTATTAGATTGATTTAGATGGATTTAAATAGCTTGGGCATAAAAATAATTTTCTTTGCAAATGTTTATAGGCATTAAAATATTTATATGATGATACATTTTATATTATGATTAAAGGAACATAAAAAAATAACTAAATTATAACCTTGTTATAATAAACACAATCATATAAATTAAATGGATGATAAATGGTCATAGTAATCAAAATATTTATTGCCATTTTTATAAAACGAATTAATATATGAGTTAAATATATATACATTGAAAAAATATGCAACAATGTTCTTAACCATGTAGATTTACTTCCACTTTACCATGGAGACTCTTAATTTGTAAAGAAACTTTGGTACAATACTATGGGCCAACACCATGGCTTACTAATACCAAATCTCCAAAAAATCATAACTCATGTTTATATGACAATTTTTTTATTAATCAATTTAATTAAAATAGCAAAAATGAAATAACTACTTTTGAGATAAATCTCAAATTTTTATCGCTACAAGAATATTTGAAAATATTCTATGGAGGTTGTTGTCACTCACTGCTTTTTTAGTCATCACTTGTTTCAAATGCCTAATAGAATTGAATTTTGATGCTAATTTTTAAGCCACAGAGGCTATCAGAGCTAGATCAAACCCTCTCCATTGCATTGTGCTCGAAAAGAACTTTCTAGTGGTATATAGAAGTCCAAAAAAGGACTCTTTGAGCAGAAGCTAAAGAATTTTGAATGTCTACCTTGGAAAAGTCCAACATACCAAGAAAATGGCTAAGTATGGAGCGTAAATTGCACTCGAGACCCAAGGACAAGTCGCAATCGCTAATTGGGATTTCTGGTAGTTAAGGAATACTTGTGAAGTGCGAGAATGGTGATTCGCCAATCACTGATATCGCATATCGGCAGTCGGTGGGTCTAGGCATAGAACATACCGATGATTGGCTCTTTACAACATGTTGAGGTGGTTTACCATTTCTTCTAATATCATTGCCCAAATTTCTCTATATATGTAGGTGATGTCACACATAAATATTAGTGTTTCCAACACTCTCGCATTGCAAATATGTGCATTAAGAGTAAAGATCAACTATGAAACAATAATTCAATAGCTTAGCATAATGGTTAATATTTGTTAGAACAGTGTTAGCCATGCAAATATGTCCATTAAGAGTAAAGATCAACTATGAAACAATAATTAAATAGCGTACCATAACGGTTAATATTTATTATAACAGTATTCGCCACTCGAACCATGGAGAACCTACAATGCATAGATTCACCAATAATATTACAATTTTATTATGGTTAATCAATGTGAACAATGTCATTTGAATTGTGATATTTATTAGATTGATTTAGATGGATTTAAATATCTTGGTCATGAAAGTAAATTTCTTAGCAAATGTTTATAGGCATTAAAATATTTATATGATGATACATTTTATATTAAGATTAAAAAGACATAAAAAATAACTAAATTATAACCGTGTTATAATAAACACAATCATATAAATTAAATGGATGATAAATGGTCATAGTAATCATAATATTTATTTCCATTTTTATAAAACGAATTAATATATGAGTTAAATATATATACATTTAAAAAATATGCAACAATGTTCTTACCCATGTAAATTTACTTCCACTTTACCATGGAGACTCTTAATTTGTAAAGAAACTTTGGTACAATACTATGGTCCAACACCATGGCTTACTAATACCAAATCTCCAAAAAATCATAACTCATGTTTATATGACAATTTTTTTTATTAATCAATTTAATTAAAATAGGAGAAATGAAATAACCACTTTTTAGATAAATCTCAAATTTTTATCACTACAAGAATATTTGAAAATATTCTATGGAGGTTGTTGTCACTCACTGCTTTTTTAGTCACCACTTGCTTCAAATGCCAAATAGCAGTGAATTTTGATGCTAATTTTTGGGCCATAGAAGCTATTAGAGCTAGATCACACCCTCTCCATTGCATCGTGCTCGAAAAAAGCTTTCTAGTTGTATATAGAAGTCCAAAAATGGACTCTTGGAGCAAAAGCTAAAGAATTTTGAAGGTCTACCTTGGAAAAGTCCAACAAACCAAGAAAATGGCTAAGTATGGAGGGTAAATTGCATTCGAGACCGAGGGATAAATTACAATCGCTAATTGGGATTTCTAGTAGGCAAGGAATACTTGTGAAGTGCGAGAATGGTGATTTGCCAATCACTAATATCGCATATCGGCAGTCGGTAGGTCCAGGCATAGAACATATCGATGATCAGCTCTCAGCGGGTTTGGGCAGAGCATATATCGCAATCGACCATCCACAGGATCCTGTGTGTCACATCTATACTGTTATCATTGGCGGGCCAATTTGTGATATAAAGTAACACCACTAGGGGGAGAGCCAAAACGTTCAACATAGGAAAGGCTTAACAAACGGGGGTGGGTGACCCCCCTTCTCTCTCCTCCAAGTGGTGGATTCCTGCATCCTGGCGACCCTCGCATCCCACAAGATAGGAGTATCAGTGGGTTTCCAAACTTGAAAGACCAAGTGCAGGTGCCGATATTGCGATTTAGTGCGAAAGTCCCAGGAAAGGCTGAAATTTGCTAACAAAGAAATGCTTGACAAAATAGGGTTAGGAAGGCCTCTTTCTCTCTCCTCTAGGGGCCATGTGGCAACCTCTGATTGGTCCTTTGAGCTGGCAGGGAATTCAACATCACCAATGATGTGGCAATATGATTGATGGTGTGGCAGAGGACACGTGTCACCTAGTTTCAGTGTTTTCATGGGTGACATGGGGCCATTCCCGGGTGCCACATGTCACCACTCATAGGGTGACACGTGGAAATAATGATGTCACCCCACGGATTGGTGATTGTAGGTGTTAAGGGTAAAAAGCTAAAGAAATTTGTGAAAAGCAATTTCGATATGCGGGACTTCCGTCCTAGATGCAATAAAGTATTATGGTAGGGTTCCTCGCATCCGGACTGTCGGCCTACTCCAAAGACAAGGCTAAGGGCTCTTCTCCTCCAACAGGAAATTGTGATATGTGGGAATTCCCCCATGGATGCGATAAAATATTATGGCAAGGTCTATAAGGACCTCGCATCCAGACCATTGGCCGATGCCAAGCAAAAAGAACGGAGCAGGGTAAAACATATTTGAAGCGCTGATATGTGGGATTTGTGATAACAAAGGAAAATGCCTCCAAACACAGGTCCGAAGGCCTTAGTGCCTGAGGGCTCAGCCCCTGGTTCCAACCCTCGGTCATATAAGGAAAGCCACATGAGGGGCTATGATAAAGGGGGCTAAGGGGAAATTGAAAATGCCTGTTTTCACCTATTTTAAAGGAAAAAGCCCATGCCTACGTGACTGTGTTGTTTCCATGGAATGCATCTCACCTACCACGTCAAGGCACTAGTTGTGCAGTATAGAGATTAAATGGGCAGAAAGGTTGGCAACGGTGATATTAAATACAACATGGGCGACTGTAGATCAGTATGGGGAGGATTCAGGAAGTCTTAATGGCACAGCATGGTACTCCACTCCATCATGCAGAAAATGACCGCTTGGGCACACGACCTTCACACTCCATCATTTCTCCACTGAACATCTCACTCATGTAGTTAAGGCAGAATGGACAGAAACTGGCTGAGTAGTAGTGAATTTCCTCAACAACAGTGAGAAGCATGATGATAGTAGGGATGTGGCTAAATCAGGGGCTTCCACTAAAACAACAAGGGGACATCTCCTCCTTCCCCTTTCTGTTTTCTTTCCCTATGCATTTATCTCTATTTATTTCCAAGAAACAGATTCGATCCCAATTGTAATCTTTTTGGAGCAACAAAGCCTAACACTGACCAAGACAACTAGTCTAGCATAACAGCTAGGGCTCAGGCTTAGATATTTTGTAGACTATAATTCTAGCTCCCCCTGCTCATATAAATAGGGGAAATCAATATTATACATAGGGTTCCCAAATTTCTCACCCGCAACGGCTAAACTCTATGATACCATTTTGGCTCATAACTCTGTAATTGAATGACTATTACCTGAGATTGTATTACTTTACTCATGCATATATGTCAGACTATCACAAAAATTATGGAGATTCCTCCTTCTTAGCATTACAATATGTTTTTCCTCATGTTAACTCCATTATGTTTATATTCTTTTCCGAATTCATGTGATTACTGTTGTTAGAAATATCTCAAGAACTCCTCACTGACTCACTGGTATCAATATGTTATGCATGTGCCTGTAGTTCCTCACAGCTCCATTTGGATCGACATTATTAATGCTAGTGCCTGCCTAGATTACTGAAATCATATCTTTAACATTTTCTCTTCATGAATCACAATATCCGCCCTCTCTTCAGTCCATTATTTCTGCTTGTAACTCAAACAAGTGTAGAATTTCCCATTGCTTGCAACTCTATGTGTTCAATATGGAATGTTGGATGTTTTGGGATTTATATGATGAGTTATGCTTTCTCTTAAGCCTCTCTCATTTACTCACCAAAGCCTATTAAGTTGTAATCCCCTTTGAATTAATCGGCCTTCATTGTTCTATGTGATACTTCTGGGAACTGTGTGGGTGAGGGAATACCTGAAATATATAACTCATACCTTTGGAGGAATGAACCAAGCCCCCCTCATACATTTTTACGTGACAATTGGAGTGTTGTAACCCCCTCACATATAACCTTACAAGCACTCCTCTATTGAATATGTCCTAGGCATTGGTCTACAATCAACCCATAGGCTGTCTCTAGGGAGTTTTCGTTGCCTCCTGCTACACTTGTGTTGCAGGTGCAAGATTTAGCTACAACATCTTTTTGGCATTGTTGTCAGGGAATGGATTAGAATATTTTTCCCTAGGTATGACAAAACATTTCATTTCCTATATTAGGTGAGAATAGGAAGTGTGGGTTGAAGATATCTCACCTTGGTGACTCCACTATCAAATTATGGTAAAGATCCTAGCAACTCCACTGTCCAAATATCAATCGTGAACATTCTTGAAACTACCTTTGTAAAGACATGGAAGAGATGATGGGAGAGAAGGCTAGCTTAATAAATAACTCCTTATATAGGCTAATCAAACTAGAGTTAGAAAATAGAAGCCTTTGACAACAATATTCCTCTTTCTCTAACAAAGCGCAAGAAGCCAGGACGCGTGAAGAAGAGGAGGATGATCTAGATGAGGATGAGATGGATGATTGATGCAAGCAGTTCATTGATTTCATGATCACTTGGCTCCACAAGATAAATGATCCTCGGTTATCTAGAAAGAGTGGGACATGACCAAAACGAAGACACTTCCTTCGAGGAGCCTCCCAGGCCAGCTGACAAGGGAAATGGACTTCTAGATACAAATGCCTTTAAACCTAAAGTCATCAAACAAGAGAAGTCGCCCTCCCCTTCTTGACACATTTGTGAAGAAGCTAAAGAGCCAAGCGGTGTTTGTGGTTGCCATGACCAAAAAGACATCAGTCAAAAGACTGCATGTGAAGAAGACGCTGCTGCAAACATTCCTTTTCTATTCCATGACCCCGTGGCCAAGTACATAAGCATATTCTTCAATCGGCACCAGAGGTCATTTCAAGAGCATTTAGCAGGTTCCATATTTTCATGTTGCATGCCTGTTATAATTTTTCTTTTTTAGTGGTATCAAGGTATGTGGTCCAATACTCTTACACTAGCCTAGCTCTATTGGAGATTTGAACATACTTAGCATAATTAAGTATTATGCATAAATAGTATTGTACATAAATAATCTCACCAGCTGAGCATTTATTTTTCAGTTGTTAGAATTTTATTTTTTTCTTTTTATATTTTGGAGGAAAGTACCATGGAGATTTTGCTGATTACAAAGTTCATATATTACTGACTCCATGGCCAATGGTGAAGGATACTGGTCTACAGGTTCTCAGCACCTTGCTACAAGGCACTATCCCCAGTAGGAGCCAATGTTGTCACTCACTATTTTTTTAGTCACCAATTACTTAAAATGCCCAATAACAATGAAGTTTGATGCTAATTTTTGGGCCACTAAAGCTATCAGAGCCAGATCAGACCCTCTCCATTGCATTGTGCTCAGAAAGAGCTTTCTAGTGGTATATAGAAGTCCAAAAATGGACTCCTGGAGAAGAAGATAAATCATTTTGAATGTCCCTTGGAAAGTCCTAGCAAACCAGAAAATGGCTAAGTATGGAAGGTAAATCAAAATCAAGACCCAAGGACAAATCGCAATTGCTAATCGGTTTTTTTGGCGGGCAAAGAATAACGACGGGGTGTGAGAACAACGATCTGCTGATCGCCAATATTGCATAACGACAGTCGGTGGGTCTGGGCACAAAACATATTGGCAATCAGCTATCAGCAGGTCCGGGCAGAGCATATATCGCAATTAGCCATCGGAAGGATCCTTGGGGTCACAACTATACTATTATCGACGAGGGGACGATCTACAGTATAAAGTAACATCGTCGAGGGGAGGGCTGAAAAGTTCAACACATGAAAGGCTTACAAAATGGGGGTGGGTGACCCCCCTTCTCTCTCCTCCATGTGGCAGGCTCCCACATCTCAGTGACCCTCACATCCTGCAAGATAGGAGCATCAGTGGGTTTCCAAACTTGAAAGACTATGCACGAGAGCCAATATTGCGATTTACTGCAGAAGTCCCGGGAAAGGTCAAAATTCACTAACAAATAAATGCTTGAGAAAAAAAGGCCAGGAAGGCCTCTTTCTCTCTTCTCTAGGAGGCCACGTGGCAGCCTCTGATTGGTCCTTTGAGCTGACAGGGCAACCGACATCATCAATGATGTGGCAGTACAGTTGATGATGTGGGAGAGGAAACATGTCACCTAGTTTTAGTGTTTTTACGGGTGACATGCAACCATTCCTAGGTGCCACGTGTCACCACTCATAGGGTGAGATGTGGTAGAAATGACGTCACGTCGCAGACCACCGATCGCAGCTGTTAAGGGGAAAAAGCTAAAGACATTGGTGTAGAGAAATTTCAATATGCGGAGCTTCCATCCCAGATGCAATGAAATATTATGAGAAGGTCTATAAGGACCTCACATCCAGACTATCGTCTTGCTCCAAAGAAGAAGGTAAGGGGTCTTCCCCTCCAACAGGTGATTGCGATATGTTGGCATTCACCCCCCCCCAAAATAAAATATTATGGCAAGGTTTGTAGGAACCTCATATTCGGACTGTCAGCCCATGCCAAGGAAAAATCATAGAGTAGAGTAAAATACAGTTGAAGTGTTGATATGCAAGATTTACGATAATAAAGGAAAAGGCCTCCAAACACGAGTCCAAAGGCCTTAGCACCTAAGGGCTCAACCCCTCGTTCCAGCCCTCGGTCATATAAGGAAATCCACATGAGAGGCTATGATAAAGGGGGCTAAGGGGAAAGCGAAAATTCCTTTTTTCACATGTTTTAAAGGAAAAATCCTATGCTTATGTGACTATGTTGTTTCCATGGAATACATCTCACCTACCACGTCAAGGCACTGGTTGTGTAATATAGAGATTAAATGGGTGGATAGGTCAGTAATGGTGATATTAAATAAGGCATGGCGCGACTACAAATCGGTATGGGGAGGATTCAGGAAGTCTTAATGGCATGACATGGTGCTCCACTACGTCATGCAAAAGATGACCGCTTGGGCACACGACTTTCACACTCCATCACATCTCCACTGAACAAGTCACTGAAGCAGTTAAGGCAGAATGGATAGAAACCAGTCGAGCAATAGTGAACCACCTCAACAATATTGAGAGGCATGATGACAGTAGGGACATGGATAAATCAGGGGCTTCCACTGAAACAACAAGGAGACACCTCCTCCTTCCCCTTTCTATTTTCTTTCTCAGTGCATTTATCTCTGTTTATTTTCAAGAAAGGGATTTGATCCCGATTGTATTCTTTTTGGGGAAACAGAGCCTAACACTAAACAAGGTAGCTAGTCTAGCATGACAGACAGGGCTCGGGCTCAGATATCTTGTAGACTGTAACTCTAGCTCCCCCTCCTCTTGTAAATAGGGGGTAGCAATATTATAAATACGGTTCCAAAATTTCTCACCCGCAAGGGCTGAACTCTGTGATACCATTTTGGCTCATAACTCTGTAAGTGAATTCTTATTACCCGAGATTGTATTACTTTTCTCATGTAGATCTGTTAGACTATCATAGAAATGGTGGATATTCCACCTTCTTAGCATTACAGTATGTTTGTCCTCATGTTAACTCCATTATGTTTATATTATTTTTTTGAATTCATGTGATTACTATTGTTAGAAATATCTTAAGACCTCCTCACAGACTCGCTGGTATCAATATGTTATGCATGTGCCTGTAGTTCCTCACAGATCCATTTGTATCGACATTGTTAATGCTAGTGCATGCCTGGATTATTGAAATCATATCTTTAACAAATGCTCTTCATGAATCACAACATCCATCCTCTCTTCAGTCCATTATTTCTGCTTGTAACTCAAACAAGTGTATAATTTCCCATTGCTTGTAGCTCTATGTGTTCAATATGGAATGCTGGATGTTTTGGGCTCTATATGATGAGTTATGCTTTCCCCTAATCCTCTCTCATTTACTCAACAAAGCCTATTAAGTTGTAATCCCCTTTGAAGTAATTGACCTCCGTTGTTCTATGTGATACTTCTAGGAACTGTGTGGGTGAGGGAATACCTTAAATATATAACTCATACCTTTGGGGGAATGAACCAAGCCCCCCTCATACATTTTTATGTGACAATTGGAGTGTTGCAACCATCTCACATATAACCTTACAAGGACTCCTCTATTTAAGATGTCCTAGGCACCAATGTATAATCAACCCATAAGTTGTCTCTAGGGAGCTTTCCTTGCCTCCTACTGCACTTGTGCTATAGGTGCAAGATTTAGCTACAATAGAAGTTAAACCCCTACCATCCACCTAATAATTTAATAAATAAATAACTTTTTTTGGAAATATATTCCAAAATAAACACATCATAATTATATTTAAGTCCAAACAATATGGTTAAAATTAGTTAACAAATCAAACTTTCCACCACAAAATTGAGATATTAAATATTATGAAAAAAATAAATATCGAATAAAATTTAATTCATCATTTCTTTTGAATGACATTTTTCAAAGAATATTATTGTATGGGATTCATATTTAGTTTAATTTCCAATCAACAAGATAGACCTTTGTTTTATAACTTTATTTCAAGTGTTTGTAACGAAAATTAAAATATCCATTAAAATTTAATTTCAAAATGTAACATCCACATTCTTTTAATTAATTTTATAATATTTTATAATCATTTATCTATTTTCTTCTTTCCATCCTTATTGTGATGGATCATGTGCTTCAAAAAAGTTTTTTTCCCATCTAAATTTGTTTTTCTTTTGTGATTGTGTTGAGAGGTTGTAGGAAAGAGATGTTATCTTTAAAGTTACATAAAAATAAAATAATCTTTACATTAAAAATTTAATAATTAAAAAAATTTACTATAGATTATAGATATTAATAATATAGAAAAAAAAATTAATGTTAAACATAAATAAATTTTTTTTTGTAAATGTGTAATTTATTCACTATTTAATATAAAAGTGATACATGACATTTAAAATAGTTTTGATTTGAAATTTTTGTATTATTGAAACTAAAATATTTCAATTTACATATTAACGTAAATTTTTTTGTCAATTTTATATAGAGAATAAAGTAATTGAAAAAAAAAATAAAAAACAATTAACTTATATTTTATCTTTCTAATAAGAGAGACGTAATTCTTTCACTACATATATTTCACAAATATCTCAAATTCATAGATATCTATATATAAAGTGAGATTTTTCTTTTAAATAATGTTATTCATAAATAAAATATTTTAATATCCACCTTATCTAAAATAATTTTATTAACTCAATATTTATAAAGAAAAAATAATTTACAGTAAAAAAATTATTATACCATTAATATTTCAATTTCTTAATATGAAAAAAGGGAATTACTAATGTAACATTCAAAATAATATTAATAACCAAAAAAAATCAAAGGAGAGAGAGAAAGCTCTTATTGCATCATGATGTAGGTTATAAAAAAATATTTCAATAGTCACATTCATTAAAAATTTGAATGTCAATTGTGTATATAGTATATAAAAGAATTATATATATATATATATTTGTGTGTGTATGTGGGGAGGCAGGGCAGGGTGTTTTAAAACAATTTATTTGTGATTTGGTCAAAATGAAGGAGAATTATAATTACTTCCTTCCTCAAAACCGAGCTAGCACATGGTGTGTGTATAAAACATGACCATATATCTATGTTAACAATGGTTGTATATCTATATCCATATTAGCAGTGGATGTAAATGAGGTTTACAACACTAGAGATTTGATCTCTTTGGACGGCTGGGTTAAGATAGATTTATACTTGTACTTAGGTTTGAAAGAGAAAGTGAGATGTATGAAAAAATTACACTTTCATATTATGATTTTATTATTTATATTTCTAATAAGATTACTTAAAACTTTCTGTGAAATTTTATATGGATTGTAAAAAAACAAAAAATTAAATAGACAGGATGAATATATTTAATGTAGATTGGAATAAAAAGGATCATTATTTGGTGCGTCTATGAGTGAAAGAGAATATATATCCATCTTAACCATGAATGTAAATGAGGTTTACAACTCAAGATATTATCTCAGGTCAAGATGGAGTGAACTCTTACTTAGGTTTGAATGACAAACTGAGATGTATAAGAACTTTATTCATTTATATCATAATTTTCTTATTTAGAAATAAAATTTGCAAGAACCTTGGATCAAATTTTATATGGATGGTAAATAAATAAGATAGATAAGATGAAAATATTTAATGTAGATTAGAATAAAAGAATAAATTGTGCTAAGTCAGTCCAAGATTGAATGTCATTTAGGATACTCTAATGCCCCCAAACATGACTCCTCAATGATTTTCGTATTGGTAATACCACTCTAATTGATATTTCTAATTTAAGAGTAGTAAGTTGTGTTATATTTATGCAAACATATATAGTGTAATTTAAACATTCTATATATATTTTTTTGGCATATTTTCCAATAAGTTTTGCTCAAAATCCTACCAAGAATTGTTTAAATGGTAGATTTGAGTTGTTACTTATGTATATATCTAGTGCTTTGAATGCATTTATGCATTCAAAAGTGCATTTTAAGTAATGAAAAATATCAAGCTCACTTAGATTTGTATCACCAAATTTAGACTGAAAACAAATTGTAAAACAATTAGACTTAAAAGGCAAATATTTTCCCATATGAGTAATATAGATTTTCATTAAATATAGATTTTCATTAAATCTAATGTTGTTATAACTTTCTTTTTAGAAAAATTACTTAATTATTCCAGTGTTAAATCATAAATATATATTATAATTCCAAAACAATAAGAAATTAAAGAATATCATTTTGAAATAAATTATCAATCTCTATCCATAATATTATTGTTTTAAAAAGGTTTAACCGAAACATGTTACATTACTTAATGATAAAGTAATTAAGGTAGATGAAAAGAATAAAAAAAGTGATTAATGTGGTTGAATCAAGTAATTAAGGTAGATGAAAAGAATAAAAAAAGTGATTAATGTGGTTACATTGATCCGCTCCAACATGTATGAAGTGTTTGGTTTAGATAGTTTACAAATAAAAAAATAAAAAGGTTAATTAAAAAAGTAAGTATTCATATATATGGTAAGAATATAATCATTCATTCTCAAATGAACTCCAAGTTTCATTAGAAAGCTCAACCACAAACTTCATTGTTAAATTTTTTGTTTGGCCACAAACTTCATTGTTAAATTTGTTGTTTGGCCCTGTGATGATGGTAACAACAAAGTAAATCCTTACTTTACAGTCCCTCCCACGCCGGAACTTACAAATGGATTAATAATAGTCAAAGTGCATTGGATGCATCTGATATAACTATTAGTTTACTTGGATGTGTTTGCTATAGATATTATTTTAGAATTTGATAGATAATCTAGTCACCTCAAATAAGTGATTTTGTTCTTATCCATTAAGTTTTTTATATAGTTATGTCACCTCAAATAAGTGATTTTGTTCTTATCCATTAAGTTTTTTATATAGTTATTAGTTTAGTTAGATATGTTTGATATAAATATTATTTTAGAATTTGATAAATAAAACTAATTTCATTTTGTTTTTATTCATTAATTTTAGACATATTTTCAAATTAAATTTCAATTCATTTCTTTTTTTGTTTTTTGGTAGGTAAGTATCCATGGGGATTTGAACCAGTGACCTATCACAAGGAGTGCCTTAACAGTGCACCCATTCACCGTCAATCCAATGCCCCGTGGACAAATTTCAATTCATTTCATCTAAATACAAGTTTGACAATAAATATGTCATATCTATTGGAGATTATATGTACTTAATTTTTATTTCAATTACACTAGTGAGTAGAGTATACATGACAACCTCTTTATCATCACCAAGATGAAACTTCACAAGTGCATGCATGATTTTTACTAATCTCTTAGTGAAGTATACATTGCAACTTCGTTATTATCACCAAGAATGAAATCCGCAAGTACTAGCATGAACCATTAGTGATGACTGTATGGCCACTTAATTAGGACTAAGTATCATCTTTTCTTTAGTCACATCTCTCTAGATTCACCACTATACTAGTTTAGTCATGTAAAATTTTCTTTAATACATGAATAGAATTCATTAATTTTTTTCCTATCAATTTTCTTTCTTTTTTCTTGCCAATTGTGTTACTATTTTTTTAGCTAAATTCAACCCACACAAATTAAATTACAATTTCACAAACCAACCCATCTAAACCCAGGTTTGAATGTCAAGCTCGTGATGCATATCAAATCCACACGTCTTTAGATGGGTCTTAGGTAGTGATCACATTTGAAGGGTTGGTTTTAATTTTATTTGGAAGGGCATATATTTATCTAATCCTTCAAAGATGAAAAGTTATAAAAAAAAATTGTACTCCTATTAACAAGTGTATACTAAATAAACTCTTTATTAAAAAAATTCCAAAATGAAATGGTATCCTTCTAAATCTTTAAAATTTAAAAAGTGGCTACATTAAAACACTATAAAATCTCAATAAAACTTAATAAATAGGCAAACATTTTTCTCAAATTCGATAAAAAAAAGTAAACATATGTTTCTTATATTCATTAGATGATCTTCAAAAGTACTAAAATTTACATCATTGAAAATATAAATCTCTTTGCAGAATGGAAAAGGTTTTTTTAGTTTTCATTTGTTTCTAATTTATACTATATGTTTTGTTAAGCTTGAAGCACTTTAAAGCAAGCCAAAGAAATAAATATATACATTCCTCAACCAAGGGAATTGAACTTTTCTCTTAACAATGCTGAGTCAAAGAACATTATCAATAGACTTTCATCTCCATTAAAAACTTCAAACTCTATAGATTTAAAAATTTATGCAATTAATAGGAAAGTTTTCCATATCTAATAGGGAAATATTGTAACATGTAAAAGACATCTACAGTGTTGTTGTTGTATGGCTTGGTTGGTCATTTTTTTCTTTGAGAATGGTTTTCAAATTTGATCTTTACAATGAATTCAATCTTGGTTGATGTGTTGTTGTTGTATGGCTTGGATGGTCGCTTTTTTTTTTTTCCTTTGAGAATAGTTTTCAAATTTGGTCCTTACAATGAATGATGTTCATTGATGTTTTTTTAAATAATGTGGCTTCTTTTCGTTAACAATATAATTTAATTTTTCTGCGATTTCAACATCTCCTTAAAGACCCTTCATAGCAGAAGTTGCATGGACAAGCATGCACACTCTTTATTTCCTAGATGTCGAACGGGTAGAATGAAGCAGGAGACACAATAGCAGATGTATCCTTATAGGGAGACCAATCTTCGGTTGTATGGTTATTAATAGAGTCCTGAACTTTCATTTCAACACTTGAGAGTTCTCCCCAGTTCAAAACTCTACATAATTTTATGGAAAGCACACTTGTTATTTCTCAATTTTTTTACTTCTCAATTTTTTTTATAGTATTAATTTGTATGTTTTCAAAAACTAGAGAGTTAATAAAAAAAGGCTTTTAAGATAAGAGAAGAAATACGAGGTTTTAAATAAAGCTTGATTTTACAAATGCTAGGCTTCACAGTAAGCTTGATTATAGTAAGTTCAAATGGCAGCAATGCTAGGTTTTTGTAAGCATTGTGGTTGTGAGTCACGGAATCATCTATAAATAGAAAATAGATGGTAGTAGTTATTTACATGAGTATAAAATATGTCCGTGGATCACTAGGTGTAGTTACCACCATCTAGTGGCCTAATCTCATAATTGAACAATCTTGTCTGAATGGTTGGTTGACAAGAAAGAAAGAAAATTTTACAAATTAAGAAGGAAAATGGAGATACAATAGAAAATGTATGTGGTTATGATGTAAAAATGTCAATATTATCACTTTTATCACTTTAATATATTTTTAAGCACTATAAAATTACATCTTTAACTAATATATTTCATTTATTACTATAAAATAAAAATTTATTCAATTATTACCATATAATAAGAATTTAAATTAATAAAGACATTACTGTGTCTGTATACCTAGGTTCACTAAAAATAAACCCTAAAGAAGGAACCCTATTGACCTTATTATACTATCTCAAGATTTTCATGTCCCACCAGTGTTCATGTAGAACATCAAACTTTCAAAGCAATGATGTCCCCATGGTTAATGTAAGGTACTCTATCGGCCTTATTATAATATCTCAAGATCTCTATTTCAAACATCAAAGTAATGTCATGAATATGTCTTCATATAAGATGGAAGATGTTTTCATAGATGTAGGATGATCAGTAATCGAAGACCTTCGACATCCTCGAAGATTTTGGGTATTTCAATTGTGAATTGAATTGTTCCTTGAAGCATCTCAACAACTCTCCCCATTGAAGACCTCAATTCCATATCATATTGTATGAGACACAATGCAGTCTTTACCTCTCTACGCTTCTTCCCAATCTATTGTTAAATCCACATCCTCTTCAAACCTCGATTCAAACATCTCTCTCAATTTGATCCCCATCTTCATTTTCTCCACTATAGGTACTGGAAACTGATAGCCTAGGTGTTTTCCGACGCCTTCCATGATCATATGATGCCTAAACATTGCAATATTTATCCCACTCACAATCTCTAGAAAAATGATGTCAAAGTTGTAGACGTCTGCGTTGGCAGTAATGGGAATATTTCTCATCCACTCCAGCATTAGATACCCTCTAGTGCCTCTAATCCAGTGTGTTAGATACCCTCTATTGCCTTTGATCATGGAGAAGCAAAACGTATGTTCTCTATCCACAGCTTGGCCAGCCCGAAGTTTGGTATTTTAGGAACGATATTTTCATCCAGGGGGATGTTTTGGGGTTTATGTCACAGTGAAGAAACCAGTGTAAGCATTTCTTGTTCAAGTACCCGATGCCTCTCTCCATGCCCAATCTATTAGGTAGATGGTAGTAGTTATTTACAATATGAAAAAAAGGGGTTCACTAAGGGTAGTTATCACCATCTAATGGGGTAATCTCATAATTGAACAATCTTGTGTTAATGGTGGGTTGACAAGAAAGAAGATAAATTTACAAATTAAAGACGAAAAATGGAGATACCACAGAAAATGTATGTGGTTATGATGTAAAAATGCCAATATTATCACTTTAATCTATTTTTAAGTACTGGAAAAATATGAAAAATATTGTTTCTATAAAATGTTGAATTGAATACCTATTGAAGGCCATTAATTGGGACCATGAAATCACTTTCCTTTATCAACACTAGCTTCAGAAGCTTCATAACACTCCTTCCAATCCCCTAGAAAAACGAATATATGAAAATTACGAAGTGAAATAATTCATTGGATTGATTCTTCAGGGTTGCACAGAGCCACATGTAATTACAAGCAGAAGTGAATATAAGGAGACAATAATCCACATCAAACCTTCAACTTTTGAGTTTGATTTTTCAAGGTTGCGCAGAGCTAGATGTAATTACAAGTAGAAGTAAATATAAGGAGACACAAATCCACATCAAACCTTCAACTTTGGGGTGGGATGGAAGGATTAAGAGATTCTTCTTGTCAAGGATAATTTTAGGGGTGAATGTTCGCCCTTTGGCGAAATTAAGGGGTTTTAAATTTTTAGTGGGCGAATATTTTGTATCATAGTACATTTTTACAAATCACCTCAAATAGCCCAACTTATTTTAAGGGAGAGTGTAAAAAAGGTAAAGTTAGCCCTTGAAATTAGGACTTACAACCTCCCATTCGCCCATTTTCAAGAATAGGTTTCATTTAAGTGAATCCATTCGCCCATTCAAGAATAGGTTTTATTTAAGTGAATCCTATGGGCCAAATACCATATTTATAAAAGAGTTATGGTAAATTAATAAAAATATAAATAAATGAGAGGTATGGTAAATAAATAAAACATTTTAAGGGTGTAAACAAATAAAAATATAAGTAAAGTGGAGGTATGGTAAATAAATAAAACGTCTTTTTATACTTACTCAAAAGGTATGGTAAATAAATAAAAATATAAATAAACTAGACGTATGGTAAATAAATAAAACTTCTTTTTATATTTAGTCCATAACCCTCGTTCTATTTATGAAGGCTCAAGAAAGAGGTTTTATTTAAGTGAATCCTATGGGCCAAATACCATATTTGTAAAAGAGGTATGGTAAATTAATAAAAATATAAATAAATGAGAGGTATGGTAAACAAATAAAACATTTTTTTATATTTACTCCATAAGTCACCTTATATTTACGGACACTCAAAAAATGGGTTATATTTAGGTGAAACCTATGGCCAAAATACTATGGGACAAATACCATGGACTAGATTGTTATTAATACCATGCAAAAAACCATTATTAACCCTAATATTAGAATTAATAAAAATAAAAATGGCACATGGTATTGACCCATGGTATTCACCAAAATGGCACATGGTATTGACCCATGGTATTCACCTGGAATGTAGCCTATTTAAATGGGGGAATTAAACGAGCATGTAGCCTATGCTAAAATTCAGTAGGACTTTACAAAGTTTTATTATTTAGTGAAAGAATCGCCAAGATCTTACAAGATTTTATAATTGAGTAAAATATTCGCCATGCCTGGTGAGAGATTTGCCAAAAAATTATATATACATATTATATTATTGATAAAATCGCCTTCCATTTTTCATATATACCATGGAGATTCGCCCATTTATTATATTTATAAATTTAGGGGGGTTCTTAAAATTTTCCATGCTTCTTGATACGGAGTGTAACCTCAATGGTTCTCATTCCACAACAATTTCATCGGGAAAAAACCCACTGACTTTATTCAAAGATTTAGTTCAAAAAATCTTTATCGATGACATGATGGAAGATATAAAAAAAAAATCCAGAGTCCACACATGGATCAATCAACCATTCCATACATAATAATTTTAATTGGTTTGGCCTAAATCAATGAACTAAATGAAAAACGAGGGAAATGAAAATTGAAAATTGAAACTAGATTAATTGGTTTGGCCTAAATCAATGAACTAAATGAAAATCCACGGAAATGAAAGTTGAAAATTAAAACTGAGAGTAAAAAATACCTTGTGAACTTGTGTTGCACTCACCTTAAGGTTGGGATGGGAAAGATGGCAAAATTCACATGCTCAAAATAATCTACCTGAGTCATTGTGAATTATTTTCCTTTTGTCATTTGTTTCTTCTGAATCTTCGATACCTTCAAAAAGATGACGCCCTTGGTTCACTGATATGGATACCAATAGATATTTATTTCTCCTATGTTATCGAAAATAAATCTATGTTATCAATGAATACAAACATAAACCTCATATCACTACTGCCAATTCTATCAATTTTTCCATTATGATGGCGTGAGAATGCCATTACGGCCCCATTGCACTTTCTTTAGTGTTCTTAGAACCTCTTGCAGACTTTAGAGTGTTACATCAGTCAGAGAACTGGAATTTTCTTAAATGTGCTACAGAAAGGAAGCCCTATGAAAGGCTTTCATACGACGTTTTATAATATTACTTAAATTTTTTCCTAACCTTTCATAAGGAATTTTATATTATTACTTAGATTTTCTTATATTATTACTATATTAGTACTTAAATTTTTTAGAAAAACTTGTAAAAATCAAAATTTAAATTTTTTTGACTGGTAAATTTGGTTGAGCACTTTTGAGGTGCTAGAGGGCTTCAGAGGCACTGCGACATGTTCAAATTCGAACACTCAGGTTATTCATATAAATTGTACCTAACAGAAATCGATTATTACCAGGGATGTCACAGATTTTGTCTACACAGATACGATTCGTTTGGGGACGGCCATCAATCTTTTGCTCAGAACGTGACGCTTCTGTTCGACTGTTGCTTATGATTGCAGGGACTTTTATCGATGGACGAACTGACTCCAAGTAATTCATTGTCCTCTTGTTTGAAAGAAATTATTGTACTTCTATAAATTTGGCAAAAAATATGTAACTCGCTAATTCGTTAATGAGCATTAAATGAACCAGGTTGTATATGTCTATTCTAATATACCAAAATCCAAAATCCAACATATACAACTTCACTCATTTAATACCCATTTATAAGCTAATTATTTTCCGCCCATAAATCTGGCATCCCCATTCTCCTTTTCCTATCCTTTTTCATGGTAATCTCATTCTCCTTTTACTATCCTCGTTCATGGCAATCTCATATAGGGGGACAACTGCACCCTGAAGTACCTTGCATATAACACATCCTTGCCTGGATTGAACATCTATGAAATCAAAAATGTAAACAACGTTAAGAAATCTGGACACCCGTGAAACCTAATTATCCGAAAGTCAAATTAATTTCCCAAATAGTAGTGTACCTGGCTTCAACAAACGCCCAGACTTGGCTTCCACAAACGCCCTTTTTCTGGTCAAGCAGAGACCCGATATGCATTTGCAAGTCTTTATATATGCTACTTGTGTCCTTCAACAGAGACGTGAACTTCAGAGTCTCTTCATTTATGAGATTTATTACTGCCACAAGCATAGTAATATGCACAAATTAATTTCAATCCATGCAATGTGTAAGAAACAAACCTGAACAAGCACTGCAAACAGTGGCAGTCATTGCTGATTTGACGGGAGACACTCGAGAACATTACCTGACAACTTAGATGAAGGAAGGTATTTTGTCCATTTGTGAAACTGCTTATCAACTCTATGACTTGTCTGTCCACTCCATATGACGTATTTATGTATGAGTTCCATTTGTTCCTCTTATTCCATATTACTAACATTCTCTCCACTCATATCACATCACACAAGCTAGTTTTCTCTCCTTTGATTTAAAGATAGAAGGTCAACTATTTGAGTCTTTGGGTTATGGTAATTGTGGGACATAACATGTTTGATAATAGCTTTGTATTTTTCTAGGTAATGGATATTTTATTGGACGATTCAAGGATTCTTCCTATTGTGATTGTTGGAACCCTAGATTCTACGCTGAAGTTGTTTCTGCAAGTATCTAGCTACACAACAGTGGGCAATGAAAAGACAAGAACTTGGCAACGGAAAGTCAAGCAAACAACATTTGTCAACAATTCTGCTACAACTGTAAACTTTAAAGCAAATAGATAACCATTGTGGATTGGCACTACTAAAAATTAAAAATAACTATACCAAATTTTTTGTGCTCTGTCTAATTTGTCTTACACGAGATAAAATCAAACTTTGAATTAAATGAAGGTGTTGCAGCTCACAGGTGTGTACAACACCTAGAGACTGCACTCAAACAAAGAGGAGACTCTCTTTCTCATTCACTCTACATTACATCAAATGAATATTACAATATTAAATACATGACTGAAAATTAGGTAGTTGTGAACAACCTCCTAAACTCTAGGAACAAATCCTAAACTAAGGAGATGCATTACAACCATATAACCATTTCTCCAATATTTTTAACTCCCCCCCTTAATGGAGAAAGGGTTATTCTGCACTCCTAAAATCCCTCTAAATAACTCAAACTTTATTCGCCCTAGAGGCTTAGTAAAAATATCAGCTAAATTATCACAAGTGTTACAATACTCCACACATATTTCTTTTGACTATATCTTTTCTCGAACAAAATGAAACTGGGTGTCAATATGTTTCGTATTTTTATGAAAAAATGGAATGTAAGCAAGCTTTATTCTGCTTCGGTTGTTAGTTTTGATGCTGGTTGTTTCTTTCTGTCCTTCACCTGCATCGCCGAGCAATCTCCTCAACCAGATGGCTTTGCATGTAGCTGCACACAACGCCTGGTACTCAACTTCACATGATGATAATGCCACAGTACTTTGATTTTTGCTACTCCACGAAATAACCCTGGATCCAATACTAAATGCGTAACCTGTGATGGATCTATGATCATCCAGGTCACCTGCCCAATCAGAATCTGAATAACTTGCTAAAGTAACATCAGAAATGTCAGTGTATAAAATGCCATAATTACAAGTACCACTAAGGTACCTCAACACAAATTTTGCTGCAATCTAGTGGCTTTCAAGTGGTTTGGACATAAACTGGCTCAGGACACTAACAAAATATGCCAGATCAGATCTAGTTGTCGTGAGATATATCAAACTTCCCACTAGTTGTCTATACAAAGTGGCATCCACCTGTTTTGTGCCATCGTCACTGCTTAACTTGAGATTCTGCTGCAATGGTGTTGCTGCTGTTTTGCACTGTTCCATTTTGAATCTTTCCAACAAGGTTCTGGCATACTTTCCTTGAGTTAGAAAATTTTGACCATAATCTTTCCATACCTCCAAACCTAGGAAATAATGAAGATATCCAAGGTCTTTCATCTCAAATACCTGTGACATTTGCTGCTTGATTTCTTTGATCAAATTATTTGCATTTCCTGTTATGATCATGTCATCCACATACAAAGAAATCAAAATGATTTGCCTCTGTTTATTTATCTTGTTATACAGGTTTGGATTGTTGAGGCTCCTATGAAAACCATGATGTATAAAAAATGAATCAATTTTCTCATACCATGATCTGGGTGCTTGTTTCAGACCATACAGTGCCTTATGCAATTTACACACTAAATTCTCCTGCCCCTTTTTCACAAAACCAGGAGGTTGTACTAAATAAATTTCTTCCTTTAATTCTCCATTCAGAAATGCAGACTTAACATCTAGCTGGTGTAGCTTCCATTTATGTTTTGTTGCTAACGAAATTAGCATTCTAATTGTATTTAGTTTAGCTACAGGGGCAAAGGTGTCATCGAAATCTATTCCTTCTTGTTGTGAGTAACCCTTTGCTACCAGTCTAGCTTTGAATTTTTCTACACTCCCATCTGCATTTATCTTAGGTTTATAAAGTCACTTACATCCTATGGGGGTTTTTCCGTCAGGCAACTCAACTAAATCCCAAGTATGGTTTCTATATATTGATTCAATTTCCTCATGCATTGCAGCCCTCCATTCATCTGATTTACTTACTTCTTCATAATTTGAAGGTTCTACAATGTTTAAAATTTTGGACATTAAAGCATAGCCTTTCAATCTTGCAGGTAGTCTAGTCTTCCTACCTGATCTTCTAGGTAGAGGACTTACCTCAAGTCTATCTATTTCAGCACTTTCTGGGCCTGCATCATCACTTATTACACTATCTGCTGCTACTTCTTCCTGTTTCTGCTCCTGCTCCTACTCATGCTCCTGCTCTTCATCTTCGTCACTGTTCATTTCTATCAGCAATGGAATGTGGCTATCACTATTAGAGTCTTCCTTTCCATCTTCAGCCTGTTCATGAAAAATAACATCTCTGCTTGCAAAAACTTTATGAGTCATAGGATTATATAACTTGTATGCCTTATACTCTGTGCCATATCCAACAAATATACATTTCAAGGCTTTGGGGTCTAACTTCTTTCTATCTTCTTTCAGTATATGAGCATAAGATTTTGATCCAAATATTCTTAAATGACTAACTGCTGGCTTGAGTCCAAACAATGCTTCAAAGGGGGTTTTGAAGCTTAGACATTTAGTAGGACTCCTATTCTTTAAATAAACAGTAGTATTAATGGCTTCTGCCCAAAGACCATTCGATAGACCTTTACCTTGAAGCATACTTCTCGCGCACTCCACAAGAGTTCTGTTCTTGCGTTCTGCTACTCCATTCTGCTGTGGAGTGTGTGGCACTGTGAATTGCTGCATAATCCCATGCTGCTTGCAGAAGTTCATGAACTCTCCTAACCTGTATTCTCCCCCTTGGTCCGAGCATAGAATCTTTATCCTCTTTCATGTTTGGTTCTCTATCATAGATTTGAACTCTTTAAAGTACCGAAAGGCTTGACTCTTTTTACTTAAAAAATACACCCATGAAAACCTAGTGCAATCATTTGTAAACAACAGAAAGTAATATGCAACTCCTAAGGACCTAGTTTGCATAGGTCCACAAATATCTGTATGCACTAGTTCTAGTATGTCTCTTTCCTTTTTGTTGACATGCAAAGGGAACTCTTCTCTATGCATTTTCCCTAATGCACATCCATCACATTCCAGCTTGGCATTATGAAAAACAGGGAGTCCATCGACCATACCTTTCTTTTGAAGTAAGATGAGGTCTTGCAAATTGAGATGTCCAAATCTCTTATGCCAGATATTTTCGACTGTTGATCCAGCTGCAACCATTGCTTGTCGTGGCATACTCTTTGCATCCAATCTGTACAAATTCCCCACACGTACTCCTGTTGCAACTGTTTCCATTTGGCTATCCTTAATGACACAACCATTCTTAAAGAATTGCACCTGCATGTCCTGGTCTGTAATCATTGAGACAAAGATAAAGTTTTTCTTAATTCCTGGAACATATAATACATTTTTAAGATGTTTAATGTCGCCACTAGGTAGCTTCACAGGAATATCTCCATATCCTTTGATCTCATACCCACTGTCATCTCCTAGATAAATTTTTGATCCACATGCAGATTCTTCAAGAAATTCAAAACAGTCCTTCTTACCGGTCATATGTGAGGATGCGCGAAAGTCGATATACCATATGTCGTCCTCATCTCCCTTTGATGCTGAAAAAGCCCAATCGACTGTGAATAGTCGAAGATCATGGTTGTGGTCCTCCTCTTCTCCAGAAAATCAACCCTGATGTTTCCTCTGTTTGCTTCTTCTTTCATCCGCTTGCCGCTTATAACATTCTTTAATTTGATGACCAGGTTTCCCACAATAAGAACATCTCTTAACATAATTATTAGTCATACCTCTGAATGATCTCTTTTGAAAAGAGTTGGCTCCTTTCTGTTGTTGCTACTACGGTTGCTGGTGTTGGTGCTGCTTTCCTTTGTACTATCGCCTCTTCGCCATCAGAGCAAGGTCATTGCTCTGAGTTTTCAGATTCTGTTGTCGCTCCTCCTCCTGGAGCAGAATCGCTGTCAACTCATCAAATGAAGGGGCTTTCTCCCTCGCTCACAATCCTGTGATGAACGTCTGGTATTCATCAGTCATTCTGTTTAATGTGAGTGTGACTAGATCTGAGTCGGACACCTTTTCTCCAATAGCTCCCGGTTTGTCACTCAGATCCTTGACTCTAGCCATGAATCCAGCAACGGACTCATTCTCGTCCATCTTCAATGCAAATAGTTCTCCCTTGAGTGCCAGAACACGATTTGTATTCTGAGTCCCGTACAAGTTCTTGATTGTTGTCCATATATCAACGACCGACTTAGAATCTCTGATATGTGGGATAATATTGTCCTTAACGTACATCTTCAGTATAACTTTTGCTTCCGTTTCTCTTTTATCCCAATCTTGTTTTTTTGTCGTTGTTCCAGATCTCTGTTCATTTCCCTCAACGATCGACCATGCATTTACGCTCTCCAACAAAGTTTACATTTTTAATTTCCGGTTGGAGAAATTCGATCCATCGAGTTTTCCAGACTCGTGGAGGTATGATTCTATACTGCTGTTCATTTTTGCCCAACTGAACACTCCAATCGGCCACCACCGGGCAAGTCCGATCTGCTACCACCGAACAGATCAGGAACTTCATTGTGCCACCACAGGGCAAGTCCAATCTGCTGCCACCGAACAGATCAGGGACTTCACTATGCCACCACCGGGTAAAACCGATCTGTAACCACCGAACAGATCAACAAACAAGCTCCAACACGCCACCACCGGGCAAAAAAATCGATCTACTTCCACCGAGCAGATCACAAAGCTCTGATTTTCCACCACCGGGCAGGTCCGATCTGTTACCTCCGAGCAGATCAAGGAACCTCAATTCGCCACCACCGGGCAAATCAAATCTGCTGCCACCGAGCGGAAATCTCTACATGCCACCACCGGGCAACTCCGATCTGCAACGAAAAATTGCAGATTTTCAGAGAGAAAGAGGTTGGCTCTTTGGTGCTCTGAACAGCCACGAATCCGCGCCAATTGCAGGAAAGAAAAAATTTATGAAGTGCACGGAAATTGGCACAATTAACAGCCACAGATCCGCACCAATTCAATCATGATTTTGATGGCGCGCTTATAAGCCTCAAACCCGCGCCAATGGGCACGTCCATTTTCTAAAAAATCGCACCAATCCGCTTCTGCTTTTAAAGGCGTGCAACAAGTCTGAGCCAACCCTTTCTTGCACTCAAAGATGATCAGTCATTTGAGATCGTCTTCACTCCAGGTGTTACTGCAGTTCCACCTGATCACACAGATACATTTACATGCTCTCCTACCACTTCAGATATGTAATTTAATGATGCATCCCTAAAAAAAAATAAGGCTATCTCTACCCTAAGCTCTGATACGAAGATAAAAATCAAACTTTGAATTAAATGAAGGAGTTGCAGCTCACAGGTGTGTACAACACCTGGAAACTGCACTCAAACAAAGAGGAGACTCTCTCTCTCGTTCACTCTACATTACATCAAATGAATATTACAATATTAAATACATGACTGAAAATTGGTAGTTGTGAACAACCTCCTAAACTCTAAGAACAAATCCTTAACTAAGGAGATGTGTTACAACCATATAACCATTTCTCCATTATTTCTAACTACACGTTGCAACATCTGCAAATCGATAGAAGAATATTAGATTAGCTACGACCGCATTTGTCAACGAGTCTGCTACAACTGTAAAGCAATCAATAACCATTGCGGATTGGCACTACTAATTAAAAATAAGTTTACCAAAGTTTTGTGCTCTGTCTAATTTGTCTTACACGCTTGTCTTACACATTGCAACATCTGCAAATCGGTAGAAGAAAATTAGATTAGCTGGGACCGCCACAGATCTTCGCATTCTGCTCTGTCTAATCACGTTGCGGAGTCTACAAATAGATAGGAGAATATTAAATTAGTTGGCACTGCCACATATCTTCACATCTTACTATACCCATGAAATAAAGGTTTCATATCTACAAGAAGAAAAACAACGTTAATGGCTGATTAGGGTTTCTTTGAAGCAATTGTTTTCAAAGTTTTATTGTTGGATTAGAGTTCCTGTATTTATTTATAATCATACAAAGTAATTATCTTCTTTTTTATTTTTTCTGAGGCCTAGCAGACAGAAATCATGGAATCATTGAGCACTCGAAGTGGTCTTCATTGATAAATATTAGATTGAAGGTATCATATGTTGTAATCTTTTCTGAAATCGCCATGAACAACCTCTTCCCTCTTCCATACTAGGCACAAAAGTGGAATAGAAATTTTTAAACATTTTTGTTTTCTATATAGATTTTAGATTCCAGATTTTCTTTAAATGGAGAGATACTGGGCCAAATGCCACTGAGATGCCTAGCTAGCCTAAAGTATATAACATGTGAACAAGCATTGAAACTAACATATAGCATCCAAATTTATATATAGTGTTTTTAAAGTAATATTAATTTAAATTTAACATTAAATTAAATTAAAATTGGATTCAATTAAAATTTCAAATAAATTATTTTAAGTTTTATGAAAAAGATACAATCTTACTCTCCAGAAAAGGTCCAAACTAAAAACTTTGGATAAAGTTTGTTGGACAGAATATATTTTTTAAAACATTCCTTCAAACATAAAGATATTAGTTGGTCAAAGCAATTTAATACTACGTCAACTAACGATTGTTGTAGTCATTGTGCTCCCGAAGGCGGGGAATAATAAAGAAAAAGAGGGATTAAAGAAAAAAAAAAGCTATAGCACTAATCCAGAGAAAGGTGCAACAGCTTTGTTTCTACATGGTTTTCTCAAACAAAACAAAAAAAACAAAACAAACAAATTCTAAATATTGTTATTCTTATTCTTATTAGGTATAAAATAGGAGGCATTGGCTAAACAATAATTTAACTTTCCTAGGATAAATGTCTCTGGTTATTCTTCTCTTCTCGAGTTTAGTGAAGCTTGTTCTCTCCCGACTGGCTAAATATTGTTATTCTTATTCTCATTATGTATAAAATAGGAGGCATTGCCTAATCAATAATTTAACTTTCCTTGGATAAATGTCTCTGGTTATTCTTCTCTTCTCGAGTTTATTGAAGCTTGTTCTCTCCCGACTGGCAGGGGTTTGTTTGCTATCCAACAATAATTTAACTTTCCTCGGAATCACTAGTCAGCTCCTCAAAATACATGAGAGAATTGAGTCAATGGACTAATGATTCACGTGATTGATTTGTACGGTATTCTATTTATTAAAGTAGTTGTGAATGAATTTGGTGAATGAATTTGTATTTCTTCTAATTCAATTGTTAATAGATAACTGATTTGGTTTGAGTAATTATATTCTGTTAAACCTTCAAACTCATAAATTCAACCCATCATATATATATATCCCAAAAACAATTAAATTATAAATATCCATGCAATTAGCTTGATGCCAATTGTAAGTTGATGAACAACCACCCTGTAGTAGTATTAGATACTGCCTTATGGAATTGTGTATATGTTACTAGATTTGAATTGATTTAAATTTGATGATATATACATAAATTTACGTAATAATAAGTTTTCTATCCCAAAGTGGTCAATGGTTACCTTGCAAACGAAGGCTCTTTTATGGAAAAAATCAATAAAAACAGGTTATGAAGATAGGAAGCATGGGTAGCCTTCGTTGAATGTGAAATGTGAGTTCATTCTGGTTTCTTTAAAAAGACAAGACATCAATAATAACGCCCCTGCTAGCGTCTTTCCATGTAAGGAGATAGGAAACCAAGGAATGACAGTGGGACGTTTTGTCATGTCGTTTAAAGGGGGGAGAAAAGAGAGTGGCCCATGAGGGAGAAAGGAGAGTGGCCCATGAGAGGAGAAGAGCCAACCAAATTTTACGTGGATAAGGTGGTAATAAAAGTTAAGTAAAATTATTTTTTTATAAAGGATATTTATGGTAAATATTGGATATATGTATGATATTTAAAGTTTTAATTAAAAATTATTTATTTATGGAAAAGTAAGAATAAAAGTTATGTGTACTAGCAGTTATATAAATTAATATTATATAAACTAGTAATTGCATTATATGTTGCAAAGGAAACCCTTAAGGTGGTAGCTTAAGAAATAGTAGTCACCACCTAACAATGACTACATGAGATATTGTGATGAATAAATAAAAAAAATGTTAATTGCTTTGTCAAACTCAAGAGTCGCATATTAGATTTAAATGTTTTAGAGCAATATGAAGAATAACTTTTCCAACTAAATTCTCAAAAAAAATTCAAAAGGGGAAGGTCTTTGGCATTGGAGTAAAGTCTGATCATTGAAATGACAGATTTTTTCAACTTCATGGCATTAGTGTCATGTTTTCTGGTGTTTTCCTTAAAAGCAATTTGACATTATTTATTAAGAATACATGCGTTTATGGTTCATCTGTTGGGTCCCTATAATACTAGTGATTACCCCATTACTATTGTAGTTATACCCCCTATTTATATTGTTGTGCCCCTATTACCCCCATATTGTTATTTCTGTGCCCCATAGAATCCCTCTATTGTTATTTTTGTGGCTTTATATTATTATTGTTAGGTCGGCTGGATTATATTGTGACTCCTTAGACTCCTATATATAGAAAGGAGGTTTTGTCATTTGTATCATCCAAGAATTGTTCATTTATGTAATGTAAAGGAGGTTGCCCCCTCGAAGAGGCTGAATTCTAAGGCATGGATCTCTCTTTTCTATCTTTTTGTGAGCTGGTTTCATAACATTTGGTATCAGAGCTTTGGATTCTAGGGTTTCGCTACTCCAAACAGGTCATCGTGGCATTTTCACTATAACTTTTTTTTCTGTGATGTTTCAGATTTCGAAAAAAAACCCATTTGAGAAGAATGGGTGCTGAACCTTGGGTCGGAATTTCAGAGCTTTTCACACGACATATTCGGAGATATGATCTGAGGAAGTTGGCCTTTTTGCAGACTCTTGAATTACATTCAAAACAGGTGATCTGGGGAAAATCATCATAACTCTCTCTCTGAGGATCAGATTGAAATTTCGTAAAAAGGTACAGAAAGAGGACGGGCTGTAGTTTCTGGTGTATGTGTTTCAGATTCAAAGGTTGAAACAGGGACTCGTGGCACGTCGTACAAGCTCGCTCTACTGAACCAGTCTAAAAGCAAGTCACTGCGGGAGATTTCACATAACTCTTCCTTGGAGAATCCAATTTGGCTCAGACTTGCGGCATTGGAAAAAGGACGCAGAAGGCTACTATAGGTAGCAATTTCAGAATTGAATGATCCGAGATTACAGATATACATCAGATTCAATATCAGGCTTCTATAAAGTGAAAAAAAGGTGTGTAGTTTTTTTTTAATTTTTGTGTAAGCTTGGTTTAACGGAATTCAAAGGGAATAGTAAAGCATTATTATCGGTAACTGATGCCCCGAGGAAAGAAAATGCAAACGCCTAGCAAGGAACCTGAAAGCTCTAGCATGACTCATGAAGAAGAGGAAGAAATGCTACATGATATATCAAAATTACAAGAACAAGTGCAACAAATGTCACGCTCACAAAAGCTAACAAAAGCTAAGGTAAATGGCGTGGAATCTAAGATAAAGGGCATGGAAGCTAATATGGAGGATTCGATGGCAAATTTTAGGATAGATTTGAAGACAGACATGGAAGAATTGAAGAAGTTGCTACAAGAAAGGGTCACTAATGGTGAAAAGGTAGTAAAGGAAACTCATGATGAGAACAAAAGAAATGTTAATCATGATTCCATAGACTCTAATGTTGGATCGAAGACTCACCATGTTCCAAAAATCGATATGAGGAAGTTTGATGGCAAGGATCCCGCCACATGGATATTACAGATGGAGCAATTCTTCGATCTCAATAATGTGCAAAACACACAAAAGGTACGTATGGCAACTTTATATTTGGAACCAAATCAGTTTGTATGGTATCAATGGCTTTGTTCTCGTAAACAATTTATCACTTGGGCAATTTTTACGGAAGAATTGATAGCACATTATGAGGATAAAAAAAGCAACACTTTTTTTAGCCAATTGATAAGTCTCAAACAAAAGGGTTCAATAATGGAGCACATTGAGGAGTTCCAAAAATTGAACATAAGGGTAAAAGATATTCCAGAGGAGCATAGGATTGATGTGTTCATAGGGTATTTAAAGGATAATATCCAACATGATGTGCGCCTTTGGGAACCTGATTCATTAGAGAAGGCATTCAGGTTAGCAAGAAAAATGGAAAGCAAAATTATGGCAACTAGGAAGCATACCATTCACAACTATAAAGACGGAAGTGTTGTTGCCCATAGTCTTCCACAACCTACAAGGTTGACACCACAACAATTGGAAGAAAAAAGAGCAAAAGGGCTTTGTTACAATTGTGATAGCAAATACACAAAAGGTCATAAGTGTGCTGAGAAGAAATTATTCTACATAGATTGTGAAGAGGAAGAAGAAAAGGAGCAAGAAAGGTCAAAAGAAGAGGATATATTCCAGGAAAAAAGCCTAGATGAAGAACAAATAAATCCAACCATATCTTGTAATGCATTGGCAGGAATTACCACTCCTCAAACCATCAAGATAGAAGGACAAATCAAGAAGAAAAAGGTAATAGTGTTGATTGATTCAGGAAGCACCCACAATTTTATTCATTGTAAGGTAGCAAAAGAATTGAATTGCTTCCTATATCCAGCACCAGAGTGTCAAGTGATGATTGCAAATGGAGGAACAATAAATTGTTCTGGAAAGTGCCATAATATCAAGCTATCCATGGGAGAATATGTATTGACTAGCCCAATGCTTTCCATTCCAATGGGAGGTGCTGATGTTGTACTAGGAGTCCAATGGCTACAATCCTTGGGTACAATAGCTTTTAATTTTCAAGAACTTTTCATGAAATTTTCTGTGGAAGGAAAGGAAGTTGAATTAAGGGGTATTGCAGGGAAACCAGGAAAGATAATCAGCTCTAATGGCATGACAAAGCTTCTAAAAAAGGAGCAAAGAGGTGTAATTGCACAATTATGTTCGCTAGATGTTTCCACATTGGAATCATCTATTTCTCCAGATCTCCAAAAAGTCCTGGACAATCATTCCAAGGTATTTGAGACTCCCAAAGGTCTCCCACCTATGCGTGATCATGATCATGCTATTCATCTGATTCCAGGAAGTGTTCCTCCAAACATCAGGCCGTACAGATATCCATATGTCCAAAAAAGTGAAATTGAACGTATGGTTGCAGAAATGCTAGAGGCTGGTATAATTCAACCAAGTCAAAGTTCTTTCTCAGCTCCAGTAGTATTGGTGCACAAGAAGGATGGATCATGGCGCATGTGTCCAGATTATAGGGAGCTCAACAAGCTCACTATTAAAGATAAGTTTCCCATTCCTGTTATTGATGAATTACTGGATGAATTGCATGGATCAATTTACTTCACCAAGTTGGATCTTCGTTCGGGATATCATCAAATCAGAATGAAGATTGAAGACATTCCGAAAACGACATTTAGAACTCATGAGGGTCATTATGAATTTTTGGTCATGCCTTTTGGCCTTACCAATGCACCTTCAACATTTCAAGGTTTGATGAATTCAATTTTCAAACCATTCCTTAGAAAATTTGTGTTAGTATTTTTTGATGATATACTAATCTACAGCAAGTCTTGGAAGGATCATGTTGAACATGTTGACAAGGTGTTACAACTATTGGAGGAGAAACAATTATATGCAAAAAGATCCAAATGTTTCTTTGGAGTCCAGGAGGTGGAATATTTGGGTCATATTGTATCTCATGAAGGAGTTAAGGTAGACCCTAGCAAAATTAAAGCCATTAAGGAATGGAAAATCCCCACATCCATAAAGCATCTGCGAGGATTTCTTGGGTTGACAGGGTATTATCGCAAGTTTGTTAAGAATTATGGGAGAATAGCAGCACCTCTAACAACATTATTGAAGAAAGATTCATTTTCATGGACTTCGGAAGCAACAAAGGCCTTTGAACATCTTAAAGAGGCAATGTGCCAAGCACCGGTCTTAGCTACACCGGACTTCACAAAAACCTTTATTGTGGAATGTGATGCTTCAGGAAATGGAATTGGTGTTGTTCTAATGCAAGATGAAAGACCCATTGCTTTTGAAAGTCGTCCAATCAAGGGAAAGTTTTTAAGCAAAGCTATTTATGAGAAGGAAATGTTGGCAATACTCCATGCACTTAAGAAATGGCGACCCTACCTAATGGGAAGACACTTCAAGGTAAAAACGGATCATGATAGCCTTAAATACTTTTTAGAACAAAGATTATCCTCTGAAGAGCAACAAAAGTGGGTCACAAAGATGTTGGGTTATGACTTTGAAATCATCTACAAAAAAGGGAAGCAAAATGTGGTGGCAGATGCACTCTCAAGAAAGGATGAGGATGTGGAAGCATTGTTGTGTGCCATTTCTATTATCCAACCAGATTGGATAAACGAAGCAAGGGAGGAATGGAAGAATGACGAAGAAGTGTGGGCACTTATTCAAAAGCTACAACAAGATTCCAGTACTTCTGATACATTTAGCTGGCAAAATGATTCGTTATGGTACAAAGATCGCTTATACCTCTGTAAGAATTCCCAGCTAAAACAAAAGATTCTTATGGAATTGCACACTTCTCCCTTAGGAGGGCACTCAGGATTTTTAAAAACTTACCACAGGGTTAAGAAGGAATTTTTTTGGGATGGCCTTAAATCAGATATTCAAAATTTTGTGGCGGAATGTTTGGTTTGCCAGCAAAATAAAGTTGAAACAATTAAGACACCAGGTCTATTACAACCTTTATCCATTCCAAGCCAACGTTGGGAGGAGGTTTCAATGGATTTTATCACAGGTTTACCCAAGTCTGAGGGAAAGAGTGTCATCATGGTGGTAGTTGACAGACTTACCAAGTATGCACACTTTTGTGCATTATCACATCCATTTAAAGCCAGTACATTTTCTACTGCATTTATGGAAACAGTTCAAAAGCTACATGGAAACCCAAAGATTATTGTAAGTGACAGAGATCCCATTTTCACTGGAAATTTTTGGACAGAATTATTTTCTTGTCTTGGTACTCAGTTAGCTCATAGCTCATCTTATCATCCTCAATCTGATGGGCAAACTGAGATAGTAAACAAATGTTTGGAAGGATATCTTCGTTGCTTTGTATCTGATAAACAGACACAATGGGTCAAATGGTTGCCTCTGGCTGAATGGTGGTATAACACTTCCTTCCATACAGCAACAAAAATGACCCCATTTATGGCACTTTATGGGTATCAACCACCATCCATCACATCATATTTAAGAGAAAATTCTAAGTTTCAGGCAGTGGAACATCACATCAAACATCAACAACAAGTCCTCCAACTCTTAAAGGATAACCTCGTGTTGGCACAAAATAGAATGAAACAACAGGCAGATCAACATCGCAGTGAAAGAAGTTTTGATGTAGGTGATTGGGTATTCCTACGGCTACAACCATATAAGCAAATGTCCCTAAAGCAAGCTAAGAAGGATAATAAATTATCACCAAAGTATTATGGTCCGTACAAGGTGTTGGAAAAGATTGGTACTATGGCATACAAATTGGAGCTTCCTGCAGCTTCTCGATTGCACCCATTTTTCCATGTTTCATGTTTAAAGAAGGTTATAGGTGACAAGCTCCCAATTCAAACAATATTGCCAGAACTTGATGAGGAAGGAAAAATTATATTTGAACCAGAAGCAATCACAGAAACAAGAACTCGACAGCTACGAAATCGATCAATTTCAGAGTATCTTATCAAGTGGAAGAACTTATCCACTGAAGATTCCACATGGGAGGATGAGAATTTTATGCAGAAGTATCCAGAACTGCTCAAGCGTTGAGGACAACACTTTTTTGAAGGAGAGGGGCATGTTGGGTCCCTATAATACTAGTGATTACCCCATTACTATTGTAGTTATACCCCCTATTTATATTGTTGTGCCCTATTACCCCCATATTGTTATTTCTATGCCCCATAGAATCCCTCTATTGTTATTTTTGTGGCTTTATATTATTATTGTTAGGTTGGCTGGATTATATTGTGACTCCTTAGACTCCTATATATAGAAAGGAGGTTTTGTCATTTGTATCATCCAAGAATTGTTCATTTATGTAATGTAAAGGAGGTTGCCCCCTCGAAGAGGTTGAATTCTAAGGCGTGGATCTCTCTTTTCTATCTTTTTGTGAGCTGGTTTCATAACACCATCTCTTGTTAAATCTTGTTCAGGCCTATCTTTTATTTGCACAAGAATTTGTATCACGTCCCTCTGGACATGATCAACAAGATCCATACAACGATCACTGAAGTGCTTTCATGGGTGGTTCAAAGTATGAAACTCTCCTCATGTATGTTGTCATGTTGAATTAAATTGGTCTAGAATCTATTGATTCAATTACCTTTAATATATGAATACATGGAGATTGATTGGATCACTTATACAATATGAATAAGTTGTGTTGGTAGGCATAAGCTATGTGATCGAAGGTATAATATTTATCATTAATTCTTGTTTGGGAATATGCATTACTACTTTCTACATTGAAAGAAGTGCCTAGTTGTGACAAAACTTTGGTAGGCATGTCTTTGATTTTGCATCTGCTGCCTCAAAATGATACAAGACTTAAATCCATGATGTTCATAGCCACAACAAGAAAACTGTTCGGAACTACATTAGTACTACCAAGAAACTATGTGGCTAATAGTCTAGCAAGGGTAGAGATCTACATTCTAGTACAAAGTGAAATAGTTCTACAAACATTCTCTTCTTTCCTATTAAATAATAAGAAACAATCAAATAGTTGTGCTCCACCAAGGCAATACAAAACATGTTAACTTTTCATCTCAAACTGTGTTGATGTCTCTTTTCCAAATTGATATGTGTAAATAGAATATAGAACATTGGTATTTTATAGAGATCCCGATACTGATAATGGGAGATCCTTGCAATGATATTGATAATGAAATTTCTAAGGATCAAATTACATATGTTGTTTGCATTGGAGATGTAAACATATTGGAGGTGTGCAAACAAAATTTTATGATTAATGAATAGTCGTTTTCACTCATTAGTAGGTTTGATTTAGTGTAGCATGAAAGGATTTTTCATGATATTAATGATGTAGAAATTTTTTAGCTATTGACACCTTCAACTCTTATCAAATTATGCAAAAAAATATAGCTAGAGCATGTATTTATGAGGCTGCAATTTATTGGATACAACAACATTTTCAATTGGTGCTTGCACGGATTTTCAACCCCATAAGAGATAGAAGCAAGCCCTAAATGATGGATATATTTTCTATTTCAAATTTTGTCCTTATCCTCATCCTTCATGTGCATTTCTGCATGAAGGTAGTAATGGGAAGCTGCAACTATGTTGCTTAACTTTGGAGCTACCTAACCCCTTGTTTCTTGATGGCATAACGAGTAATAGTTCAAGTCTCAATGATGCTTACAAATGCCCTATCCAACAATGGATAGAACAATCTTGTAAAGGTAGACACCAACCTTGGCATGATTATGATTTTCTTGTCTCATTTTGAGAAGCCCACTTCTATTTTTAGTGAAGTGGTGATAGAGATTTGAGTCTATGTTTCAAGGAAATTTGACATATCCTTGTTTGGTTTGTCGCCAAACACAAAAGAATATCTCATATCCATCATTAAATAATATGATCGTTGCATTGAATAATTTATTTTACCTAGCACTTGCATGTTGTTGGTTAAGAGTAGGATACAATGAATAAGATCAATTATGTGCATATGTACATTTTTATTGGGTTGCCTCCAGCATTTTCACTTATGCCTTTCTTTGTAAAATCCATTTTTGAAATGTTCGTGTCTTGGAGACGAAATTTTGACTGTATGTGGGGTTATGGGATGTGAGTGTCGACCCATCCCATTAAATGATTTTCTCACTTTTGCAGAAATTTTAACAAGAAGAGAGCTAGAGTTCTCAAGTACTCTCCAAGAGAGTGTTTTTCCCCCATATGGAGCCAAGTGCTACCCCTCAAAAATGTATGTGCATTTTGATTAGAGTAGCACAAGGAATAACAAATATATATAGATATATCCGAAAATAGAATACACAGCAACAGGGAAAACTGTGAGACAGATAGATTTGATGAAAAGATAACTAAAAGAGTTGTAAAGTTTAGATAAAATGCATTTATGAATCTAGATTAGATCCAACTTCTGCAAATGATGTTGGAAGAATACACTCGTTTGTCTAACCTGAGGGAAGTAGGGCTACAAGATCTTATTTATTGACCAAATATACCTATAGAAATCATGGTTCCATTCCTTAATTTGTAATGATGTAAGACCAATTTCAGGCTGAAGATAATATAGTGTTTCCTTGTCCCTCAATTCAACACAAAGATTCAATCCAAAATCCATGTAGGGGATTTGAAATGACCAAATAATAGTATGGAATCTCTGCTCCTTGAGGATAATAGCACATGAAGCCATGAAGCCTAACAGAGATATATTTGAGACAGATAGGCCCAAAATAGAGACCCACATCAAGCCTATTTTGGGCATGTTTGTCTCACTAGATATATTTTTTAATGAATTCATTATTTTAAGTGCCAAGTTAACATACAAACATGCAAATAAGGCCCTATTAATGATCCTAAGTTCATGCCAAATATCAAAGCATATCCTATAAGGCTCTATTTTGGGTGTTTTATGGCATTACCCAAATCATCAAAGTGAACAATTTTGAGGAGCATTTCCCCTTTGAGTGATTGTTATTATTATTTGGGGACCAAATATTATTAGAAAACTTTTATCAAGCATCTCACATACATTCTAGGGCTCCCTATCTAGAGAGACATTGAAGGTTAAAGAAGATTGGGTCAAAGGTTTAAAGGCTCTATTGGAGGAAGCAATCTACCCCTCAGACATATTCTAAGGGTGCATCATTATATCACCTTTGAGTGAACATAAATCAAATTCAAAGCACAAAGCTTTAAAGGCATCTTGATTCTAAGGGTGGTTAGAGCCCCCATGGACCTTTTTTGCACACATCTTCATGAGAACCACTCCCTAAGGATGAGGAATGCATATTTTATGAAGCTCCTTTTGCAAGAAACTATGATATGCTAGTTAGAAGGAGCAACTTATCTCTTGCACATATTCCAGGGGTGATATGTGGTAGCTTGGTGGAGGAAGTCTATTTGTCTATCCCTAGGTAAGTAAGGCTAAAAGATCTTAGTTATTGATCAAAGATACCTACATGAGTCATGGTTACATTCCTCAATTCTTAATGATGTAAGACCAGTTTCAGGCTGAAGATAATCTAGTGTTTCCTTGTCCTCCAATTCAGCACAAAGACTTAATCCAAAATCTATGCATCGGATTTGAAATTTCCAAATAATAGTATGGAATCTCTGCTACTTCAGGATAATATCACAAGAAGCCATGAACCCTAACAAAGATATATTTTAGACAGACAGGCCAAAAGTAGGTTTGATGGCTTCATGTGCCATGAAGTAGACCCACATGAAGCTTATTTTGGGGTTGTTTTTCTCACTATATATCTTTGTTATTGAATTAAATATTTTACATGCCAAGTTAGCATGCAAACGTGTAGAGAAAGCTTTGTTAATGAGCCTGAGTTCATGCCAAATATTCCCAGCAACAAATCATAGCCTATAAGGCTCTATTTTAGGGGTTTTATGGCACTACCCAAAGCATCAAAGTGCACATTTTTTAGGAGCATCTCCCCTTTGAGTGACTGTTATTATTTGGGGACCAAATATTATCAGAAAACATTTCAAGCATCTCACATACATTCTAGGGATCCCTATATATAGAGATATCAAAGGTTAATGTTGACTCGTTCAAAGGTTTAAAGGCTCTATTGGAGGAAGCAGTCTACCCCTAAGACATATTCCAAGTGTGCATCAGTGTATCACCTTTGAGTGAGCATAAACAAAATTCAAAGTGTACAGATTTAAAGGCATCATGATTCTAAAGGTGGTTAGAGACACCATGGGCCTTGTTTTCACACATCTTCATGAGAACCACTCCCTAAGTAAAAGGAACACATAGTTTATGAAGTATCTTTTGCAAGAAAATATGATATGCTAGTTGGACAGAGAAACTTATCTCCTACACATATTCTAGGGGTGACATGTGGCATCTTAGGGGAGGAAGTCCATTTTTAATGAGAATACTAAGTTTGACTCATGTCAAAACAAACCCTACACTCATTCTTTCCAAGTTTGACTTTCCAATCCTTGAACCCTTATGCTAATTTTGACCACACCGTAACCTAGTTTGACCTCTTGGGTATATTTGGCATGTAGTAATTCTATCTAGCCTAACTTTAAGCCTTAAATAAAGTGTTTTACACCCTAACTGGCCCTTCTCACTTTTTGTTAGCAAACATACTCGTAAACTAAGAGCCTTCTCTTATCTTTAATACAATACCCAATCAACATAAAAAATTCCACCTCTGAACAAGACTCCAAACCACCTTGAGAGCTTGCAAGTTTATGCTCTTTAAAAGTTATGGCCTGGCCATCGATAAGTATACCTCTAGGCTCTATGAAAAAATCCAAAACCTCCTTCATGTACAAATTAAGCCAATCAGAAAGTTGTTGAGTTGTAATTGTATGCTTCCCTAGCAGAGTGAAATATAACAGAGAAACTCTATATTTTCCCCCTTAGTTTGTGTTCTGTTATAATTTGCTTAGGTACGCTAATCATCTCCATCACTCAATTTTATTACTAAGACATGGTATTCAAATTGCATACACATGTTGAAGGACTTTCTCCCTATTCTTGTCAAAGCTTTATATCATCTAAAATCATTGTGGTAATCAACCAAACAAGCTTTTGGAATTGCATTAGTACTACCAAGTAATTGTGTGGCTAATAGTCGAGCAAGGGTAGAGCTCTACATTCTAGTACAAAGTGAAATAGTTCTACAAACATTCTCTTTGTTCCTGTTGAACAATAATAAATATTCAAATAATTGTGTTCCACCAAGACAATACATAACTTATTAACTTTTCGTCTCAAATTGTACTGATCTCTCTGAGAAATTCCTGGTTTAATGGTATGGGTATTAAATACTAAATAGATGGTGTATAGCATACAAACCACCCTATGGAATAATGCATCAATATATTCAAAGAAGATTGCATGTCGCAAAGAAAATATATGAATGAAATAAAATAAATTAAATTCAAATGAATCAGAAATCACATTAGCAAGGGAAATTTGGCCACCTAGTAGCTAATCACAAATGCAAAAGTATGGAATGACATTACTCGAAGCACTAGTTTGAGGCATTCCCTAGATATAATATGAATCTGATTTAGTGCAAGTGGGTGTTGTAGTGTTTTCTTCTCAAATATATATGAAAAGAACCCACTTAAGATTGTGGATGACAAACAATCTCAACAATATAAATGGTTGCTAAACATTGTAGATCTGCAACAACTGATAGAAACAAAACCTGCCAAAGTCTGGATCTATGCCACAATCATAGTTAAACAGCAAAAAGAAAGAGTAATAACTCCAATCATCCAATGGAAACCAGATATACAAAGAATATTTTTATTATAACACCTGTGAAGTGAACAAACAAGTGTTACCAGACCCCCTCTATGGGATGGGTTCTTGGCTATCCACAAACGTCTTCAACTTGTGTAGTCTCTCTCCTCTATAATGTGTAATTCCAACAAAAATATGGTGTAATGAAAATAATCAAAGTTACAACAGTGAGTGCAACAATGAAAACAATCAAAAGTGAATAATGAATGGAAAACCCTTATATTTATAACAAAATATTGAGTTATCCTTGAATAATGGGAAATAATAAATATTATTGATCCCATTCTTGGAATAAAGACTTGGAATATTTTATTATATTCGGTTAGGAGGGAAAAATTATTTAAACTTTTATTTAGAAATAATAAATAAATAAATGATTTATTTATCATCTCAAGGAATTAGTTGAAGAATAATAAACAAATAATGATTTATTTAATTATTCTTAAGGGATTTAGTCAAATTTGACAAAGAATAATAATTAATTAATTATTCTTAGAGAAAAATAAGATAAATAATGATTTATCTGTTTATTTTTCATGATTTGGTGAAATATGACAAGGAATAATAATTGAACAATGGTTTAATTAATTATTCCTAGAAGAAAATCAAACAAATAGTGATTTATTTAATTATTCTTCATGGGTTTAACTATAAATTACTTAACAAAGGTGGTTTATTAAGTAATTTCTCATAGTGAAAGCAATTTTACTGTGGTAAAATTGGCTTTACATGGTGTACTTCGATCCATCTAGTAAATTAGGCTAGATGATCGATTTTTTGGTGATAACAAGGGGCTTATAATGTGGGGTGATGTGCAGACCATGGCCATCAATGGCATGAATGGATGGATAACTTTACAAAAGGTTTGGCATAGGTATTCAAGGCTAGACCCATGGCCACAGGAATTAGAACAACCTGGAACACATGAATGTTGGTAAAGGAGACTATATATCTAGAAAATTCTATAGATAAGGGGAAAATAATTACCATGGATGTACAATATACTTGTAATATTGACTTGGACATTTCTATTGAATCTAATGGTACCATGGAACCTATCCGAAGACCAATAAATATAGATGTAACGATTACAAAAGATATATATGTCGAGCTAGTTAAGACAATGCTTAGATGGCCTCCATGGTAGAGTAATATTGATTACTGGTTCTTCTCGAAGGGTTGTGAATGTTAAAATTGCATGTTATTTCTAACTATTTTTTACTTTAAATTAATTGTTATACATTAAAACGGGTAGTGTCTTGCATACGGTAAATTGTTTCTCCAAGGCTAAAAAATCTGCCAAAACACAAATGGAAGATTACATAATTCTTCATAAATCATTTAAATGGTCTATTCATCGTGACTACATATCCTGTAATGACAACTTAAGAGATATATAACTACCTTTGGTAGGGATTCCAAGTAAACCTCTAAAATCTCCATTTATGATAAAACATGAGCATTGATTACCATCGCTGCCTTTAGTATTTGTTTGAGAGATTCCCTCTGATTTAGCAACAATTTTCCTATATTGTGTGAGAGACCTCCATGACGAATATTTTGGAGTGAGAAGCAAATTGAGAAACCTTTCTTTCATCAACTCCACCATATATGTGCAAGAAAACCCCAATTATTCTTTTAATAATTAAAAAACAATGCTCATTGTATTGTTTCAATCATTAGAAACCCCAAATTTTGCAGAATTCTCAGTTTCCTTATATCAAGAGGAAATTAAATATCCCTTCTCCTGGCCTCAAAATGATCTTAAAAATTAGTCAATGTTTGAGGACCATCAATATTTAGGCATTCCATTTCTGGTTTTTGTATTGTTCTCAGAAATTATGGATTTAATATAGACCAAACCTAGGCAAATCCATTAAAAAATGGAACCTTACAGGCATGTAATGGATTAAAAAATCAACAATATTGGCTTTCAGAGACACAATGAAATCTTGATTCTTACCCAGTCAGAGAATGTTGAACAAAGCTCCCGTTCTTTCCATGGTACGCCAACGCTGAGAACTTTCGGTGTTCGGATGGTGCTTGAAACCCTAGAGTAGGAAGTCTTGTCAATCGCAATTATTTTAAATATCTTCAACAATTCCAACTACCTTAGCCTGATCAAATGGCTGAACACTCTCCAATCGTCTAGCATATAATCCAATGACACAGACTGATTGTAGGTGTCCTAAAGGGAAGTTCTTCTAAAAGGGAATGCGTTACGACGTAATTAAATAATTGGTATATATCAATAAATATATATCCACAATAAACATCAAAATACTTATTACATGATACATTTCACTTTGCTTTTAGATATATATATATATATATAAATTTTATTTTAAATTATCATTATTATTAATAAATAATAAAATAATTAATATATTTTAGAAAACATAAAAAATATTCTTAATCATATATATTTACTCTCACTTTACCATGGATATTTTTAATATCTAAATAGGCTTTGTTACAATATTATGCGATACTACATGCTCAAAAACCCATAACTCTACACCCCAATATTGGGAGAGATAAGTATGTCAACATAAGTGGTTTTGGATTCCTAGTTTTAACAACTTTGTTCTCCCCATAGAATTCTTAACCTATGATTTTCCCATGGTATTCTCTCTAATGTAACATATATAAATGCATAAAATTCCAATGAGTTTTCATTTTTTTCCAAAAGAGAACGTTTGTTTGTTTGAGACTTTGGGTGCTATTTATCTCTACTTTATGCCCACCCAAAATGAGTTTTATAAAATTTATACCTTATTTACATACCAAGTTCAAATTCGATTAGTGGTTTTTTCACAAAACTCCATGTTTATGCCACTTCGAGTAATACCAATCATCTCAATAAATATAAGGGTTTCTTCATGCTAAAATCCCAAACGACACACCCTTGATCACATAGCACTAATAGATTTAAAAAATCTCAACTAAGTTACAATTCCAAGACAATAAATCACGTGATCAAAAAAGGCCTATGACTCTAAGAGTTTCAAATTGAAGTCTATGGCTACCACTCAAATTATGATGGGAATTCTCATTGTTCTCACAATGGTGGTCTATTAACAATAATTCATAAATAATAGAAAAGTTTCCAAGTCCTTCCGCATATCTTAGATGGTAAATTTTAACAATATTAAAAAATATGAATCTTAAAAAAAATCAGAAATATTAAAATATTGATGAATAATTTTTTTTGTGTTAAATCTTAAAAATTTCTTACTATCTTTTAAAAAAATTAAACTAAACAATAAATAACTTTAAAATTATATTCTTTTATTACGTGAAATCATGAGGAATGAAATGAAAATCATGGAAAATGAAATGAAATTTTCCTTTATTACATTGATAAATTCATTATTCGCTCCCTACAAATATATGAGTGGTTAATTTCAAATTTAGAGCATGCTGACTCGAAAGGGCATACCGCATGCATAATCATATGAACTTCGTAATAAATCTATCTACTAAATTATCAAATTAAGCAAAAATATATAATTAAATTTATAATTTTAACCATAAATAAAATTATTTGAAAAATATATTAAAAAAGATTTAAAACATTTTTAAATATATATTTTAAAGAAAATTTTATTTAAAAAAAAAAATTAATTATAAAATGTAAAGTAAATTATGCATACATATCATAATATTGTAGATGAATGTTTTTCGGATTAATCACATCATTAGGATTGGGTCGACATTTCGAACTAGCTAATGTGCTTCATCCTTAGGACGAGTGAAAAAAAAACATACAATCTTTGAGAATAAATAACAGGGATGCATCATAGCACAGGGTCAGCCATCGGAAAACTAATCGCTGAAAATTAGCCATAGGAAGCTTAGGGAGACAATCGAAATTGAAAGGCACGCTAGAAATCTCAACAGAGACGATGGTTGGAAATTAAGTAAAAGTTGGATACTAGCCCTCTCCTTATAATCCTCTTATCTCTCTTCTCCGTGTATTTTTAGTCCCTCCCCCCATCTATCCTTCGTGTATTTTTAGTCCCCCCTCCTTTTTTCTTGATATATTTTATCTTATAATTCTCAAGCTCCTAAGGACTCTATTTTAAATAAATTCCCTCCTCTCCTTCTTTTTTTGTATATATTGATAGCATATATTATCCCTTATCTTTATGCATATTCTAACCCTATTTTAACTATTAAGTTCTTAACATATAATAATTTGAATCTTTCTCTTAACTCTTCTTTTCTTCATTATCATAAATCCTCTTTACCTTATAGTATATAATAATTTAGATCTATACCTCTCTAGTATTTAATATTCTTATAATTTCCTAATAAATATCACTAGTAATATTTATAAGTTATTCTTAACCATCTTATTAATGTGGAGTATTCTTAACAATACTAATTTATAACTAAATTTATAATAATAATTCCCATCCCTTGTAGCATATTTGAATCTTTCTCTTAACCTTGTAACCTGATTATTAATTAATATATAACAACTATTTTTATCTTATTATTATATAATCTCCCATCCTCTTTTTATTAAGAACTTATTTTATCTTAACAACTTATTACTATTATTACTAATTTACCAGAACTAAAATATTAATAATTCATAACTAAAATTAGAATATTAAATAATTTATAACTAAAATTAGAATATCAAATAATTCCATTTTTTGAATTTTGATTTACCTAATCTCCAATGGCTAGTTCTCAACCGCTTGTTTTCAACGGCTAGTTTTCCAATGGCTGACCCTGGGCTATGATGCATCCCTTCTATTTATTCTCAAAGATTGTATGATTTTTTTCACCTTGTCCTGAGGATGAACCACATTAATTGGTTCGAAACATCGACCCAATCCTAATGATGTGATTAATCCGAAAGACTTTCATCTACAATATGGATCACAAAAGTCTCAGATATAATAATATCATAATATTTTTAATGGTGATGATGATTAACGGCCACTAAAACCAATGTGGACATTCCTAAAATAACTACTTCAACAAATAATAAGATTATAAATTTAGTCATCAATTCATTACTTATATATAACTTTATGCATATAGCAATGTTAATACATTTAATCATTGAGTTTTCCTGTTCAGTTTGGGAAAGATGTAATGTAATGTTTAAAATTTTGACTAAGTCAAATTATATAAAAATAAAAATAAAATAATAAAATATAATGTAAATATTTTAACTAAGACAAAATAAAATAGTTTAACTAATTTAAATTTATTTTAACTTTAGATTTACCTAGTGTTAAGAGGAATGGAAATTTATTTTCACTTTAACATAAATTTGCACCTAAAAATTTTGATCTTCCAAACATTTAGTAAATCAAAAACTCATTAGATATTAAAAATAAAAAGAATTAACACCATTCATACCTTAAAATACTATATTTTTATCATTTCAATATAAATAATTCTTGCTATTATTGTAAAAAGATTAATCTGACGATGATGATGATGATGATGGTTAACATCCACTGAGACCAAACTTTGGTCTATCAGACCTAAAGAAACAAATTATTTAGTTTGACTTAAGATTTTATTCCTATGCTCAAAAAGCTTGGAGAGAAGCCTCCCGAGCTCACTATAATTTGGACAATGTAAAAGGCTAGGAATGTTAGTATTGCAACAAAGATTTTGAAACTGAGATCTAATGTGGTTGTAGGCAGGGCACTCTAAGAGGAAGTGATTTTCATCCTCGATGTTTGTATTCTCACAGAGTTGGCAGAACCTTTCCATCCATGGTGTTTTAGGAACTGTCCAATGACCCGTTTCACTATGGAGCTCATGAGAGTTCGTTCTAATCTTATTAATTTTCTTCTTGAGCTAGTTAAAACAAAGAGATACTTTTGATCTTCTAGGGTGGGGTTGATGACCTCCTTATAATATCTTAATTTTCTTTTAGATGCTAAATCTTTCTCACACCACATTTTTCTTTGAACTTAGAAGTAACAATATTTTTAATGTTATTAATGTTTTGCAAGGTAACATTCTCTTTGATCTCCCAATGGTTTAACGAGACCCTATTGTCTTTATACCAACCTTGTTTGAGCCTTAGGTGGTTTTGGCTGGAATTTAAAGCTAGCTTAGGAAGTCTATGGTCTCCTATGTTATTGAGTTTGTGCTTGTACAACAAAAGCCTAGTCATAGCTAGGCTCTCAATATGGGAAAGACCCACTTCTATAAGGAGAATAGGATAGGGTGTGTTGCTTTTAATTTTGAGGTTATACGTTATAAAATTCCTTTGGATTTGCTCAATATTTCTCCAGGATTCTCTAGAGATGCTACAACCCCAAACCTCACATCCATATAAGATAACTGGAGTGATTAAAGTTTCAAAGAGGAACTTCTTTCTATCCCACATTATGAGGTTTTCCATTTTACAATTATTTTCAAGACCAAAATAAGCTTTCCATCCCCCATTAATCCTTTTCTCAATGCTATAGTTCCAGTTGAGCTTGTGAGTAATATCAATTCCTAGGTACTTGTAGGAAGATACTTCCTCCAAGTTCCTATTGTCATACATAAATTAGAGTAAGTGTCCTTCTTGGATTTGATAATCATAACTTTTGTTTTGTCAGTGTTAACAATCATACCCATGGTAGAGCAGAAATCCTTAAGAATTATAAGTTACTTATCAAGATCAGATGGGCACCATCCGAGAAGAACAATATCATCAGCGTAGAGAATAAGGATGATGACTATCCCAACTAAGATCGTGCCAGCACATTCTGCATCCTCTAAACAACCTTCTAGCTTGTCGATGTAAATTCCAAATAGGGTAAGGGAGAGGGGGCAACCTTGTTTAACTTTGATATTACACTTAATATCTTTCGACCACCCCTAATTTCTCTTTAACTTGGCAATTAAATTATTGTATAACCTTATAGCGGCAACTCTCAACTCAAAAGGAACCTTTAGCTCTTCTAATCTATTCCAAAGGTTGTTTCTAGGAACCGTATCGAAAGCCTTTCTAAAGTCCACAAAGCAACAAAAGAGATTGGATTTATCATTGCGGCATTCCTCCATAATGATCCTAAGCGTAATGAGGTGGTTTGTTGTTGAGTGCTGCTTTCTAAAACCCGCTTGGCCTTTAGCCCGCTTACCTTCACTTTCAAGCCATATGCTCAACTTCCTTTCCAAAATAATACCATATAACTTGGCTAAGAGAGGGTTGATCATAATTGTCTGGTTATTTGTATCCCCACTTTTAAAAATAGGGATAATGAGGCTTTGAGTCCATGGTTTAGGGAACCCTTGCTTGACCACTTGATTGAAAAGCTTGTGAATATGGGGGATGAGGACAGGACCTCCAATTTTTAAGATTTCCGCCTGGTAACCTTCAATGTCCTTATATTTCCCATTAGTCAAGCGATTAACCTCAAAATCAATGTCTTCTAATGAGAAAACTTCTTTCGTTGTGAGCAAGGTTTCCAAAAAATAATAATAGTATTAATTAAAACTTGATTTTTTTTTAATTATTGAAAAAAAATTCATAAATGATTATATCAACTAATTTCGAATTATAGATCAAATCAATACAAACTAATGTCTCGCAAGTTTTTCATGTAACGAATACTCAGATACTCTATTTCTCCACTGGATTAGATGTTTCATGCTCTAAAGTTTTAAATTTAATAGTTTTCTTTTTAATATTTTAGGTTTAATGATAATTTGTGGATTGAGTTTAAGTTTACAAATTTTCAAACTATGATTAGAATTAAAATTTTTAATTGAAACTTTTAAGTTCAATTTTTTTTGTTGGGTATGTGAAGTTGTGTTTTTAATTAAAAGTTTTAATTTTTAATTATTTTAGTTTTTTGGGTTTGTGAAGTTATTTATGTCTTTCAGAAATGATTATAGTGTTGGTTTGAGAAACTGAAATCGATGGGCATCTAAGTTATTAAAATTACCCAATGATAACACTCATCCTAGGCCATATTTTTTTTCCACTGGAAAAATCGTAATCTTTCATTAACTTGAAAAATTACATGTTGTAGATGCACTGTGCATATGCTATAGAGTTAGTCAGCCTTCTGTGGGCTTAGTATATGATCTATAATATCAGTATATAACCAGAAACATCACGCAGGATGTTCGTTTATAGTTGTTCTATTTATATGTACATATTAGCCACGTAGGGCTCTGTAGAAAAGATCATGTCCACTGTATACAAAAAACTTTCCAAAGATATCAAAAAAATTTGTTAGATATTGAAACTCATGGCCTAAATTCCCTATGGTAATTCGGGTCTATATAAGGTCAATGATAGTATTGGTATGCATTTGACCCGTGCTGCTCCTGGATCATCCACTCGCCTCGGGGTAGTGTCGTGGCCTCCTTGGAAAGGTGGTCGGCACTGCTGTTGTGTTCCATGTAGATATGATTGCAAGTGATTTCAATGAAATGAGCCTTCAATATATTTATTTCATCCAATATGTTACTGAGTTTATGTGTGTGGCACACAGTAATATTGTTGAACCAATCTATGATGATCTTCGAATCTCCAAAAATATGAATGTTCATGCAATTATGTCCCAATGAGAAATGCATGAGATGACGAAGAGTGATGAGTTAAGAAAAGTTGTTTGAGCCAGTCCCCAAACCCATTCGGACTTTATAGAAGTGTTGATCACTGATGTATAAGATAAAACCACCCCCACATCCCTGTTGCTGGGTAGCACCATAAAAAAAGGCCCAAGGAGTACGTTTATCGATATGCGGAGGGTCGCGCGGTCTTTGGGTGTGCGGTTCATGCTAGGCCATATTATACCTTAACATGATTGGATTTCTTCTCATGGTGTTTGGAATAGGTAACCTTGACATCACTGAGCGACTTAACAACACACCCCATCACCTTATGTTCTACCTCGTGGGCTCAAATTTTCTATTTTGAATGAAAGAAATGTTTAATAAAAGATTACATTCATTATTTATTTATTTTTATTTGATAGATATATAAAATTCTATAACCAAAATGGCTACTTCAACTAATAATAAGATTATAAATTTAGCCATCAAATTCATTTCTTATATATAACTTTACTTATATAGCAATGTTAATACATCTAATCATTGTTCCAGTTCAATATGGGAGAGATGTTGTAATGTAATGTTTAACATTTTGAGTAGGTCACATTATACAAAAATAAAAATAAAATTTTAAATTAAAAAATTAATATAATGTAATGTAAATATTTTAAGTGAGACAAAAAATAAAAAAAATAAAAAATAAAAAATAGAGGTGATGTAGTTTATAGCTTCAGGGTATTTAAAATCTCTGTAAGTGGCGGGAATCCGGGCAAAAAAAATTCAAAAAATATTGTAGTAGCAGTGTTTGAATCCTATTTTTGATGGTGGAAATGGATTCAACACCATCAAAAACCTCTTGAGCACCCAAAATAGTGAAGTTTGACAACTATAACTTGGATTTAGAAAACAATTAGTAGAAGTGCTTGAATCATGTTTTTTATAGTGGAAATGGATTCAGCACCATCAAAAACCTCTGGACCACCCAAAATATTGAAGTTTGACAGCTATAACTTGGATTTAGAAAAATTCCTGCCAGATTTTATCAAAATATGGGTGAAATTTCCATAATTTTCAGGTCAAAAAAACAGTTTGGTTAGACTACCACGTTTTTATATGCTAGTATCCATTGTTTTTTGCGTGTATGTTTTTCTGGATGGTCTTTCTTCCTTTGTTGGACTAGAAGGTGGATTTCTTCTAAGGATACATTCCATACTCTTTTAGTTTCTTTTGGATTGTTCTAGTTCCTGGAGTTTTTTGTTCATAGTATATGCCTTTATAAGGAAATCCTTACTCAATGTACATTGGTTCTTTTGTTGACACAGGTTGGGATCTATTTGGTAGAGTGTTATCACTCTGATAATTCCTTTGAAGTAATAAGAAGGAAAAACCAAAGGTAACCACTATCCACTTTTGGAGATCAGGACCTACCCTTCCTGATGCTCAGAGAGGGCTCTCTCTTTAAGTTTTAACTTTGTTTTAGTTAATATGTTTTAGGCTAGCTATGATTGTTCAAGGGGTTTTGATTTTTTTTTAAATTGGGTGGTGGGATCTCTTAAACAGATGGATAAATTGATGTCTTTCAGACCATTGGGCTATGGAGTCAATTGATAAGGAAACAAGGTTGGACAAACTCACTAGAGGGGATGTTCCAAGGGCAAGATAGAAAATTGTATTTCAAAATGTTTGCGATAGAGGGGTGAAGGGGTTTCACTCAGGGTGAGAGAGCAGTTAAGGATTGTCAGACCCGGATAATGAAGGAGGAAGGAAGGGTAAATCGAAATCAAAGGGAAGTTAAGGATCTTTTAACCCAGATTATTTATGAAATCAATCTAAACCAAAGAGAAATTAAGAATTATTTAATTTAAATATCAGAAGAAACCATTCAAATTCTTAACTGTTAAAATAGAGTGTGATTTAAACAAGTTCTAAAATATCATTCCAGTTATAGCATTCATATTGAAACACATATAAGATTATGAATAAATTTGAGAAAATGACAAAGACACATGAAAATGCTTGTCTGAAACTCACTCAACACATGAATCCTTGGAACAGACTGATCTTTATTAATCAATCCATCTTGCTGGCTCATCAATTGATACAATAACCTTTTCATTCTTCTTGATTAAAAAATTTATAGAAATGTCTAATAGAATCCACACTACATACTTCGAATTGTGAAGTATTTATACAAAAGTTTATTACAAAATATCTCAAACTAATTTGAGATTTAATCTAGGAAATAAAAATATCTTCTTGCAAGAAGATAGAGATAGCTATTGAACTTGCTTCATGATGTCCCTTTTATTTTGGCACTGCTGGCTTTTATGGTTTGATTTTAGCCCTTTATGCTGCTTTGTTGTTTGATCTTTCATGCTGGAATCTTCATTTACTTTTGGCTTTCATCTAATACACTTTGACACTGATACACTTTAACTCTATTGATCTATCTTCATCTTTTTACATGGTTGTTTTACTTTTACTATACATTAACCTTTTTACTGCATATTTCTTACAATAAATTAGTTAATTTCTCCCATTCTTCAGCATCAAGTAATTGGATTTTTAGCATCCTCCTATATATTTCATCTGCCTCGGTGTACTTGGAAAAAGTAGGCATATTGATAAACAAGTGCTTTACCTCATGCTGGAGGTAAAACAAGTTTTCAAATGTCTAGTAGAGTACTTTGCCTGTTGGTAATGCCTTCATTGAAGTTTTACCTCATGCTGGAGGTAAAACAAGTTTTCAAATGTCTAGTAGAGTACTTTGCCTGTTGGTAATGCCTTCATTGAAGATGTATTGACCTGTTCTTTTGCTAGCTCTCTGATTTTGTTGTTGTAATCCTGCTATGTCACAAGCTTTTCATTTATCACTAAGGGATTAGGTAACCCTTTCTCTCTCAAAATTTGAAACTTAGCCATAAATCTATCAATGGTTACCTACATATTATGACACTTGTCCTTCAGGTTTAGCATTAAGTTTCTCTTGGAGAGGACCTTTCTCACCTCAAAAATTGTCTTTGTTCTGTCTTCTATTTCCAATTCTTGAAGATCATACTTATTCTTACTATTAAGGAACTCGATAATTATAGTAGCATCTTCTGCAATTTCTCTTAATTCTTCTTTTACTCTTTGGATGGCCTATGTAGCGATATTTATTAAATCTATCTATTGAAAAATCACCTAAATAGATGGCCAAATATAATTCACAGAGTCAATGATATTGGCCCATAGCAATTCCTTAGCCTACCCAAGGGGTTCTTTCAATGTTAGGTCCTTCTCCATGGCTTTTAATCTCTCACTCATCCTGACAACTTTTTGTACTTCTTCTTTGTGCATGATTTAGCAAGCTTGTAATTAGTTTCCAAGCTTGTCACCTTTTCTTTGAGCTTATTCATCTCTATAGTTTGTATGGACATTTCTTCCATAGCCCTAACCAACTTTGCTACTTCTTCACCTGATGTATTTGCTTCTGATGTAGACTCTGTTGAAACCTGTTGTGTTGTTGCCATTCGAGCTATGGGAGCCAATGAGGCTACCAATGTGGAAGGAACAGTCGTTGTAACTGCTCAGATGACATTCACTGAGGTAGTGGAAATATTAGTTTGCTTTAATTGGATTAGGTTGTCCAATTCATTCTTTTTCTCCCTTAACTGATCATTTAGTTTGAGGACTAAGTCCATTAACTCTTCATGTCTGGTTTGGTTTTCCAAGACTTCTTGTGTTTGGGGATGCTGCAACTGAGGTATCTTCAATTGATTTTTTAGTGTTGCAATGTCATTATTCTTTTTCTTGATCAGTTGTTTAGTAGCTTTGATGTCTTTGGGATCATGTCCCAATTCAATGACTAAGTCTTCTAAAGACTTGATTGTGGTGTCTTTGGCCTATGAGGAGGCCTTTTCCAATTGATACTGGGCTGAAATGTTGTTCAATGAATTCTGCAACTAATGGGCAGCTATGGCTTTTCCTGTAAGGGTGGAGTAAATCATTTCTCTAGCCCATTTGTGAAATTCAAGTTGGTAAATGGGATGAATATCCCTTACCAATACCTCAAAATCGATCTTCTTAAAATCCGTTGATGTCCTTGGTTGTTGTACAGTTGGCTTTATGAAGGACATTTGCATATTCCTTCCTTGATGTCAAAGGCTGACATCAACCTGGTTTGATTGGTAGGTGTAAGCTTGAGATATTGTGCATAAGACTGTGCCTTTGGTTTCTCATTTCTCATCTTGATTTATTTAAACCTGTCCTTGATGTCCTTATCCATATCAGCAGGCCTGCCAAATGGGGAGACTTCTACACTGAGCTGCCTTTCTAGCATCTGATTCTGTGATGTAGATGGGTCCTGTGTTTCTCCAGATCGAGTTGTGCCCTTGCTCATGTCTAACTCAGTATTAGTTACTTCTGCTAAGCCTTTTGTGTCTTCCTGTTCTGAAATAGGATTGAGCCTTGGCCTTTTGCTCTAGCTGGCTTTATACTGCACATTTGAAGTTTCCATACCTGAACTGGAGGCTCCCTCTCTGTTCCTTTTGGGATTCTTTTCCTCATTCTAAGGAGTCTGCAAAATAGTAGGGATGCTCATGGTTTCTTCTTGCTATGGTACTTGCAGGAATGAGCTTTCATCAAGTTTTCTTTCTAAATCACACAAGGTATTTTCAACATCTACCTTTGTACTATCCCTGTCTATGAGAGTGTTTTCCAACCACTCAGATCAATTGGCATATATTTCTATCTCTGTTATGGGGTGATGAATTTAAGGCCCCAATTTGACCTTTTGTCTAAGTTTAGTCATAAACCCTTGAGGGTCATATCTCCACATGAAACTATTTTGGAACTTCATTTGTTGCAGAATCTGATCTGCTTCCTACCCTGCTTCTCTAGAATTGCAAATGAAAGGGCCTAACTGATTTTTGACTTTGAACTGAGTTCTTTTCTTGGTCGAGACAAAGTTGACCTCATCAGAGTTTATTGTTTGCCTATAATACTCTAGAGAAAATAACCTCATGGGGAGGTATTTAGGGAGTTTGTATGGGGCTAGGTGGAAACCATATATTCTTATTTCAGTGTGGTTTTGGTAAAGGTACCAATCTCCCACCTTACTTTGCTTGGACAATTGGAGGACTCTTTTGATTTCTTGACTTATCCTGGGTGGAGGACTTCCTGTCAACATGGTCATGACTGGATGGACAAAAGATTCAATGAAGTCTGTATAGGTGGATGGTGATGAATACTTGTGAAAACGTGGTGTCCAAGATATGACAGACCTAGGCTGGCCTTTGGTATCCAGCTTCTCGAGGGTGAACATAATTTTGTCTAACTGATAATACAAAAACATATGGTAAAGTACAAATGAGTATTTGAATACTCCCTCATTGTGCATTTTGGTAAATGTTTCATGCATTCTTTCAGCTATGAACTGGGCATAATTGTACAAAGTAGTAGGAGGCTTTCCTGGGGTGAAAATGGACATGAAAGCCAAGATGAGTTCATAAAAAAATTCATCAGTGGTACAACCAAAAATACATGATATCATAGTCACAATTTTCTTGCTCCTTTCAAAGAAAATGGTAGAAACATATGGAGGGGAATCTTTCGCAATATGTTGCTCTTCTACATTGAAAAATTGGAATATTTGGGTCAGTCTAGAGGGAGTCAAATTGGTGTACAGGTCTAACAAATCCCCAATGGAGAGTGGGGTCAGGTTTGGACTTGGTTGGACTTGCAACATCTCATTAATTGATTTAGCTATAATTGTGAACAAAACCTTTTGGTCAGGGGACATTATAGCTCTCTGGCTGGGAATGTAACAGGCATGGCACATATGGACAATTTCAAGAAAGATATGTACTTGGGGGAACTGGTATTTTGGAAAATTGGAGTCCCAAAGGAAAATGTCATCAGAATGGTTCAAATATTTGTCTTTACTCAAACAATGAATTTTGAGCAGGACTTCATATGCACTTGTTTCTCTGATTTGAAAATCCCTGTCTGCTAGGGGGAGGTGGTCAAGGTCCAAATGGGGAGTTGTGATAGGTCTAACATCCATGGCAATAGGGGAAGCCATAATTCAGTTCTTGTGGATTTGAATTTGGCAATACAGGTTTATTCAGAGGTTTTGAACGAAACTGGAAGCTTTCAGAAGGGTTTGGATGTGCACTTTGAATTTAAAGTAATTTCAATTAATTTTAATTAATTAAAATACTTTTAAAGGTTGAACGTTTTCAAATTTGAAAGTGTGAATCATAATTTGTCTTTAAATACCTAGAATTGGGTGAATTGACTTCAAATTCAGAGTTCACGGTAACTACAGAAGTTTTAATGGCTCTGGTACAGATTTGAGAGCTTGATTAGGGTCTCTATAACTTCTTCGAGAGTGAAACTAGAGTTCAATGGGTGAATTCAGTGTTTGCAGGTGTCGCAATGGTTTGCAGAGGTTCACAAAGAAATTGAGCGAAAAAGGTGAAATATGGCTTCTCGGCCTTTTTATTGAGCAACGGTCACTTTTTGGCGGGTAATTTTACAATGAACAATGGGAGGTTTTTCAGGTCGAGCAGGCAGGTGGTTTCCCAAGCCATCGCACAACTTTTCTGGAGGAGGCAGTATTTAGGAGGGGTCACCCGATCTATGCGAGTGCTTGACACGTAGCAGTTGGGGAGCCGGAGAAAACCACCTTATCATGCGAGTAAAGGTCGACCATCGGGTGCACCCGATATGGCTATAGACCGTTGGATGTGGGTGATGATGATCGAATAGCGGTCGAGAGAGGGATCTGCATGGATGATTTGAGAATAGGTTTAGGGGGGCCCAGGGCTTTAATCCGTGTTGGTTTGGGATTAATTAGGATTTAATCATGGGATTAGATGATCGGGCATGGTTTAATGACGATATTTATTAGTTTTGTCGGGGATATGGGGTAAAGTATAGTTTATAACTAAACTATGGGTCAAGATATTTACATAGGGGATTTATTTAATATACAAAAAAAGGTATATCGGGAATTATGTAATTAAGAAAAATTAATATGAAATGAATGTGTGGAGTGAACATACCATTAAGCATAATGTAACATTGAGGCACTTTCTTCACATACACTTACACTTAGGATAAAGCACTTTTGAGGATTTTTTGAGTGAAATAGAATTTAACATGGGGGGCTTTTACTTTTCATAGGCAAATGAAGTTTATCCTTAGGAAAAGGGGTTTTATTAGGGTAATGAAGGGAAATGAATTTTATCAAGGGAATTCTAACACTTGATTTCCATAAGTCATTAAGTCCAGGGTCTGGTCCCACCAAAAGTTAGATAAATGCTCTAAGCCTTTATGACTTGAAGGATTTTAAGTACTATAACTTACTTGTGGATGGGGAAATTAGTAAGTAAAGGGGTGAAAAGAGTGAAGCGGAGTTAATTCAATGAACTTATAAACCATTGTTTTTGCCTTCTTAACTGCTCATGCACATTGAAACATATAATCAAGCATGATAAATGTGCTTTTATCCAATCAACTTTATACTTCAGCAACCTTTCTTCTACTTACCCATTACTTACCCTAACATTTTTTCTTCATTTATTTGGTTGCATTTAGGCTAGCAAACCCTTATCATTTACTTTTCTTTTGAAAAGTAAACTATCTAATTCTAACCTTATATCATCCAAGGGCTCAGATTAAACTGATGAGCTCCTTTTATTTTCTCTACCTATCTAATGATCTGCCAAGATTAAGTTGTTTGGTCAGATTTTATTCTCTAACTATAAACATAAAATTGAAAGCATGAAATAGCCAAGATTAAACAGTTTGACTACCATGGGTTGTGGCATGTATGACAAGCGGCACACAACTATTATTTTAAAACAGTAAAGTAGTAAAATAGTAATGACATTTAGACTTGCACACTTTCATGATCTATTTTTGTTTTTGGGGTTCATATTTTTTCATTTTTTGATATTTCCTTATTCTTTTTGTCCTTTGATGTTTCTTTTAGGATATACCCTCTTTACATTTTTAAAATTTTTAATATGAAAAACATTTGCAGAAAGCAAAGGTATGTAAAATATTACAAGGCTTAACCTTAGCCAATTCAAAATTATGAAGCATATCACTATAAGACTCTAACAGGGAGGAATTAGTGTTGGTGGCCGAAAATTATATTTTTCTCCAGGTTACAACATATGGACCTCCTTGGGTTTGATGCATGTCGAACTTAATATAGAATTAAAAATTGAAAATTTTAATTAAAAAATAATTTTAATTTTTTTAAATTATAGAAAAATTCAATTCATAAAAAATTATATTTATTTATATAAGAACTCATTTATACTTATATATCAAATCAATACACCCTAATGTCTCACAAATCCCTCACAAGGTTTGCAGGTAACAAATACTCAAGTGCTTTATTCTCCACTATATTAGTCATTTCATGCTATGAAATTTTTATTTTAAATATAATAGAATTTTTATTTTTATTTTTAAGGTTTAATGATAATTTATTGATCTCCACTACATTAGCCATTTTATGTTATGAAGTTTTTATTTTAAACTTAATAGATTTTTTTTTTAAGGTATAATGATAATTTATTAATTGAGTTCAATTTTTAAAAGCTCCATAGTATCTAATAATGATTAAAAAAACCTTATTTAAAATTTTACTAAAATATATATATATTATTTATTTATTTTATTATTATTTTATACGATAAATATAAAATTTTAAAACCAAAACAACAATTTCAACTAATAATAAATTTGTGATTTACATAATTGTTAATAATTTAGCCATAAAATTATTTCTCTATATAAGATTTTGAGTGGACCTAATGGTTAGAGCATGTGTTTCCTCCTAAAAGGATTACAGGTTCAAAACGAGAGGGGTAGAGTATGTATGCCTTCATAAACTTAGTAGAAAATAGAGCGGGTAGAGTATGTTTGCCTTCCTAAACTTAGAGGAGAGGATCCCTTGTCCCACAAAAAAAGAGAGTATCATACACCAATTTGATGTCCCTTAAAAATGGATAATAATAATAAATATAAAATTATGTATATAGTAATGTTAATACATCCAATTATCTTAATGAAGACAATATTTACTATATAATTTTTATAACATCCCTAGTGACCTCACATGAGGGATTTAGAAAAAAATTACACAAATTACCCACAGGCAATTATCCAAATCATTATTCCAGATCCTCATTAACCATTATATAGAATGTTCATCAGTACATAGAGTAACTTTTAGTAGAGGAGTAGTAAGTTGTGTAACCATTACCAACCATTGTTGTAGTATATTAATCGAAATTGTATGATGAGCCTTGCATCCATTTCATTATTCCCTTAACCAGATTACTTAATCGCATACTAGACATTACGAACATCACATCAACATCATCAAACTGACACAGTAATCAATCACACCATTGAACACTGATATACCCTAGAAACCCCGTAGGGTGAAATCCAGTAAACGTTTAATTTTATTATTAAACACTTGTGAGGGTGTTCACCCCTCACTCAATGGCTTATAAAGGAGTCCATCCCTTAACCACTATTATAAAACATTACAATGAAATGTCATTTAAATATAAATTATCTAGCTAAAATGTATTACAATCTTCATGATATCATTTACCCACAAATATTCAGCCTTTATATCTTTGTGGCCTTTGTGGCCTGATTACTCCATTAGTGGATCATTTTGTAGCTCGCACTCATCTGCATGGACCATTAATTCTTTATCGGCCACCATGTTAAACATAATCTATCCTTTGCACAAGTCACCATCCTTTCCTATCATTGTTGCCATCAATAAGCTTTGGTAACATGACTACATAGAGTATTAAGCAATCAACAATTAGTCTTTAAAAGCGATCATTTAACATCTATTCATGTGCATATATGAGATGTAAATAAAATATCACAACATGCTTCTTCTAACAACATTGTATATGTATAAATAGATAATTATCAAGCATGTCAAAATAATTACCCTATTACTATGATCATTCTCACACCAGAACATGTTCATATCCAAAGGAAACCACTGTTACCATTCATTTAATTTAAAGGATACTAGCAACTTATCTTTTCTTTTCGTGTATGTAATTAGATAAAAACTTATTCAAGGAGAGCTAGCCCCTTAGCTTTTCTTTGTGCATGTAACTAAGTAATCTTTCCAATACAATAGATATTATTATAATACATAAAAATACATTCCCCTTCTAAGGAAAGGCTAACATGTTAGACATCATCATCGTGCAAGAAAATGCAAGTCCCTTTTCGAAAAGCATATTTCCCAAGAAAGAGCTATTTACAAAACCTATTGTATGCACAAAGACATGCATTGCTCTAAAAAAAAACTATTGTGTTAGTCATTATTTCTTGCATGCAAATGTATGTATCTTACAAAGGAAAGCTAGTGAATTTATTGCAAGTAATTACTTGTTTTACTTTCCAAGATCTAACATAATGCTTATTATTTTCTGCACAAAAATCCATTTTTCTCTTTAAAATATTTAACACAATAGCTCTATAATCCATGTTTCTCTTTTTATTTTTCACCACCCATGAAAATATTTCACAATTACCCTCTTTAATCTATATTCATTTCCCAGAAAACATATTTTCTTACATAAAAAGAATATGCAATGTTATATATAGACAAGCAACATTAATTATCTTTTAATGATGCAATTATATAATAACATTCTTTATCTATATGACATATATGTAGTAATATATTTTCATAACAACAATCTTCATCTACATGTAGTAATATATTTTCTTTACAAAGGAAAATATATAGTAACAATCCTTATCTACATGTAATAATATATTTCCGTTCCCAAGAAAAATATATAATAACATTTTTTATCTACATGCAGTATTATGTTTTCTTTACGAAGAAAAATATATAATCACAATCTTTATCTACATGGAGTAATATATTTTCTTTACCAAGAAAATATATAATCATAATCTTTATCTACATGTAGTATTATATTTTCTCTACCAAGAAAAATATATACTAACAATCTTTATCTTCATCTACATGCAGTATTATGTTTTCTTTACCAAGAAAAATATATAATCACAATCTTTATCTACATGCAGTAATATATTTTCTTTACCAAAAAAATATATTATCACAATCTTTATCTACATGCAGTAATATATTTTCTTTATCAAGAAAATTTATCCTAATTAGTGTCATTTGTGTGCATTAAACACATATTCAACCTAAATTTCTGAACACAAAAATTTATGAATCTTTTCAAAAAAATACTAACTACTCTTTAAGCATTAGCATTTTGTGGATTTCTTCAAGAAAACATGGACTTACAAGGATATTTCAATTTTATTTTAATGAAATTAACAGAGATATACTTATCTTTTCTTGGCGTACATCATTTTCTTTGTTTGCATGACATCCATGGCGAGTGTACATTGTTGCATTGCATGAAGTTTTCCTTCAAATTGCAGCCAAGCAGTTTGCTCTCCCATCTCTGAGTCGATCTTTTCCATCATTCCCCATATCCAACACAATACCAACATTAACACAAATCTTAACGACATCAATGAATTTGCATTCCCTGAGTTTTCCATAATAACTGCGATGGATATAAGCTTTATTTTTTTTGGCAAAGCAGTAATACTAACACCCCTCAAAAACAATGGTGCTTACTGTGGCAAAATCTTGCAACCTCAACCAAATGAGTAGCTCCATCCAAAATGGTTTCTCCATTCTTTTTCACAACAACCCTCCAAGTGAAAAGGGTTATTCCATGGTCGTTTCACCATACCAAACCCTAACTACCTTATGTTATTAACAAATCTAGGGTTAAATATTTTACATTATGTTAATAATTAGTTATCTGATGTAGGTTGGTTAGGTATATTACTCACTTCCCCCTTAAAGAGAACATCATCCTTGGTGTTCATCATTAACTTTTACATATGAAACCTATCTAGAAACACCAAAAATGATCATTTAATAACATTTTATCAATAATCATAAGCATTTACAGCTACAAAAATATTCAATTTCTACTTTCCATCACTTGGCCATTACTCAAATTCATAGATGCAAAACAAAATCTCTATACCAACTTACCATTACTTACCAATTACTCTTGGAAGTCATGGTCTCTTTCATGAAAATTCTCTAAGAATGGTTTGACAACCCATCCACACTTCATGGAAAGTACCCTGTAATATATGACTAACAAATTCGATCACATTAGTCACAACATTTTCAATCAAATGAAATACTTTTAACTATCAATCAATTATGCAATGTTAGGTGATATTTCAATCACAATACTTCTACAAGTACTTGGAGAGCACCAACACTTTAATCATCAAACTGATAAATCATTGCACCATGTGCACACTATCTTAGCTCTTGCTAATGACATCGACACAGTACTTCTAAAAGTACTCGTAGAGAATCTAATGCTCTGTGATCATCGAAATGACCAATAAATGCACCAAGTGCATATTTTCCTAGCCCCTACTCATACATTCAAAAGATTATTAATACAATAAAAGAACTTACACTTCCAGAATATTCCTTTCTGAGCACTAGGCTCATTTAATGTAAAAAATGTACATAAAATATTTACACAATTATATATCAGGGTCATTTTACATAACCCATAGCTGATTAATTAATTTTTTTAGCTATGAGAACCACAATAAGCTAAAGAATGCTCCTGCCAGCCAATGGGAACTAGTTTCCACAACCAAATTCAGTTATTTTCATGTCTAGATAGTTCTTGGACAAAGACCATACCAAGCCCATTATGGAATTCCACTCGCCAACTAGCTCAAGAATTCCAAAGACCACACAGGGTCAAATACAAGATTCCTCTTGGCAGCGTCATGCCTATTCCTCTGATAGTGCCTCGTCTATGAATAATTTTGGGCCTCCTCCAACAGGTTCCAAACCAACAGAGTTGCCTCGAGCTTTTTACCTTCTTCACCATCTTGGCCAACTCTTTTCCCTTACTGAGATCATTTATCTCTAGGGAGAGGAAATTCAGGCAAGCAAGTGCCATCAACCCAAGGCCTCCTAGCCTTTCACAACTGTCCACAACTCTCTGGCATGTAAAATATATCTTTTAGCACTCTTTCCCACAATAATTTACAAAATGAACCATATGCACATTATCATTAACAAAAGAAACATTCATATACACAATGAATTTATACTTAACCCTCAACATGGTTCAATAATATCTAGATTGATAGGAAACATAACTTACATACATGTTGTATGCATTCTGATTTTCAAAGCAACACAATCAGGGATATCATATAACATTATACTTTCTCATTTACGATTGCAATTCACATTGCAACATTTTACCTTCACAATTTTTCTTATTTCCATTAAGATACCACTACTTAATCCCATCAGCAACGTTAGTCATAAATATGCATCATTTAACAAGTATTCACTTTCCAAATCATTTTAGTCTTATGCATACAATATTGTCATGAATAACAGTATATGCAATATTAATTAATGTGTAAATGCCAATAATAGTTGAGTTAACAATCTAGACATTTCCAATTCCCCACAGTGTATTGTCATCAATAGACCGATACATGAAGTAACTACCATAATCACTTGTATACGAATTGTAATAGGATTAAATCAAATTCAATTCATGCATATAATTTTTACTATTTATTCATGCAACACTAACCAATCATAGCTACCAACCATCTTAATGTAGCCATGACAAGACTTAATCAACAATTAGTTATTACAGTCAAGTCTCACTACTTGACTCATTGTTTATTTTCAATATCTAAAGGGGTTCTTCCAATGTCCTTTTAAAACACTCTATCACCTTATTCAAGGACATTCCCCATATTTTACATTCATGCATTGACTTATTAAAATTAGCGTATTGTAACTTCAATCATGTTCATTAAATGTATCATTAATATTTCCATATTTTCAAAATTTGGTAGTTGATTATCACTTTCCTTAGTGAGTTTTCAATATTATTCATAAGTGTGACAAGGGTTTTATTGTATTTTATCCTCATTGGGATTCAAATTTCATGAACATAGTTTTGCAGCAAACTTTACTACTTACTACTCATTGGAGTTATAAACTTGAGTCACATATATCATGTCAAAAGTAATCTACTTCATATATCAATATGTAGGTTGTTAGACTCATACCTGAGTTGATGCTCACTAGTAGCATACATCGATTTCATTTCTGCTTAAAACTTTCCAAAGGCATCAATGCTGCAACCTTTAGCTCCTATACCACTTGGAACATCCCTAGTGACCTCACAATAAAATGCAGGGAGTTAGAAAAATTTTACACAAAATACCCATTGGTAGTTATCCATATCACTATTTGAGATCCTCGTTAGCCATTAGATGGAATGTTCATCAATACATAGAGTAACTTTCAGTAGAGGAGTAGTAAGTTGTGTAACCATTAACAACCATTGTTGTAGTATATAAACATAAACTGTATGATGAACCTTGCGTCCATTTCATGATTCCCTTAACAAAATTACTTAATCACATACTGGACATTATGAAATACACATCAACATCATCAAATTGACATAGTGATCAATCACACCATTGAACACCGATATACCTTAGAAACCCCGTAGGGTGAAAACTAGCAAATGTTTAATTTTATTATTAAACGCTCGTGAGGGTGTTCACCCCTCACTCAATGGTTTATAAGGGAGTTCATCCCTTAACCATTGTTATAAAATATTACAATGAAATTTCATTTAAATATAAATTATCTAGCTAAAATCTATTACAATCTTCATGATATCATTTACACACAAATATTCATCCTTTATATCTTTGTGGCCTGATTGTTCCATCAGTGGACCATCCTATAGCTCGCACTCATCTACATGGATCATTAATTCTTTACCTGCCACCAAGTTAAGAATGATCTATAATTTACACAAATCACCATCATTTCTTGTCATTGTTGTCCTCAATAACCTTTGGTAACATGATTAGATAGAATATTAATCAATCAACAATTAGTCTTTAAAAGCAATCATTTAACATTTATTCATGTGCATACATGAGATGTAAATAAAATATCACAATGTGCTTCTTCTAACAACATTGCACATGTATAAACAAATAATTATCAAGCATGTCAAAATAATTACCATGCTACTATGATCATTCTCACACCAACACATGTTGATATCCAAAGGAAACCACTATCACCATTCATTTAATTTAAAGAATACTAGAAACTTATCTTTGCTTTTCGTGCATGTAATTAGATAAAATATCATTCAAGGAGAGTAGTTCCCTTAGCTTTTCTTTGTGCGTGTAACTAAGTAGTATTTACAATACAATAGATATTATTATAATACATAAAATACATGCCCCCTTCTAAGGGAAGGCTAACATGATAAACATCATCATCATGCAAGAAAATGCAAGTCCCTTTTCGAAAATCATCTTTCCCAAGTAGAGCTATTTACAAAATCTATTGTATGCACAAAGACATGCATTGTTGTAAAACAAAACTATTGTGTTAGTCATTATTTCTTGCATGTGGATATATGTATCTTACAAAGGAAAGCTAGTGCATTTATTGCAAGTAATTACTTGTTTTACTTTCCAAGATCTAACATAATGCTTATTCTTTTCTGCACACAAATCCATGTTTCTCTTTAAAAGATCTAACACAATAGCTCTACAATCCATGTTTCTCTTTTATTTTTTCACCACCCATGAAAATATTTCACAATTACCCTCTTTAATGTATATTCATTTCCAAGAAAATAACTTGGATTTGTTATTATTTCATACACCAATACGAAATCCTAAAATCCCTTTTTAAGAAAAGAGCAAGCATCCTATCTTTTATTACATAAAAGGAATAAGCAATGTTATATATAGACAAGCAAGGTTACTTGTCTTTTAATGATGAAATTATATAATAACAATCTTTATATATATGATCTATATGTAGTAATATATTTTCTTTACTAAGAAAAATATGTAATAACAATCTTCAGCTACATGTAGTAATATATTTTCTTTACCAGGAAAATATATAATAACAACTGTTTTCTACATGTAGTAATATATTTTCTTTACAAAGAAAAATATATAATGACATTTTTTATCTACATGCAGTATTATGTTTTCTTTACCAAGAAAAATATATAATCACAATCTTTATCTACATGCAGTACTATATTTTATTTACCAAGAAAAATATATAATCACAATCTTTATCTACAATGCAGTAGTATTATGTTTTTCTTTACCAAGAAAAATATATGATCACAATCTTTATCTACATGGAGTAAAATATTTTCTTTACCAAGAAAATATCTAATCATAATCTTTATCTATATGCAGTAATATATTTTCTCAACCAAGAAAAATATATAATGACAATCTTCATCTACATGCAGTAATATATTTTCTTTACCAAGAAAAATATATGATCACAATATTTATCTATATGCAGTAATATATTTTCTTTACCAAGGAAATATATAATAACAATCTTCATCTACATTCTGTATTATGTTTTCTTTACCAAGAAAAATATATTATCACAATATTTATCTACATGCAGTAATATATTTTCTTTATCAAGAAAATCTATCCCAATTAGTGTAATTTTTGTGCATTAAACACATCTTCAACCTAAACTTCTGAACACAAGAATTTATGAATCTTTAAAAAAAAAATACTAACAACTCTTTAAGCATTAAATTCTCTGGATTTATTCAAGAAAACATGGACTTACAAGGATATTTGAATTTTCTTTTAATGAAATTAACAGAGATATACTTAGCTTTTCTCGGCATACATCATTCACTCTGTTTGCATGACATCCATGACCAGTGTACATTGTTGCATTCCATGAAGTTTTCCTTCAGATTGCAGCCATGAATCTCGCTCTCCCATCTCTAAGGCGATCTTTTCCATCATTCCCCATATCCAACATAATACCAACATTAACTCAAATATTAACGACATCACTGAATTTTCATTCCCTGAATTTTCCATAGTAACTGTGATGGATATAAGCTTTATTTTTTTTGGCAGAGCAGTAATACTAACACCCCTAAAAAAAAATGGTGCTTACTATGGAAAAATCTTGCAACCTCAACCAAATGAGTATCTCCATCCAAAATGGTTTCTCCATTCCTTTTCACAACATCCCTCCAAGTGAAAAGGGCTATTCAATGGTCGTTTCACCATACCAAACTGTAACTACCTTATGTTATTAACAAACCTAGGGTTAAATATTTTACATTATGTTAATAATTAGTTATCTCATATAGGTTGGTTGGGTATATTACATACTACCCCCCTTAAAGATAATAACATCCTCGGTGTTTCATCATTAACTTTTACATATGGCATCTATCTAGAAACACCAAAAATGATCATTTAATAACATTTTATCAATAATCATAAGCGTTTATAGCTACAACAATATTCAATTTTTACTTTCCATCACTTGGCCATTACTTAAATTCATAGATGCAAAAAAAATATCTATACCAACTTACCATTACTTACTAATTACTGTTGGAAGTCATGGTATCTTTCATAAAAATTCTCTAAGAATGGTTTGACAGCCATCTCCAGTACATGGAAAGTACCTTGTAATATATGACTAAAAAATTCGATCACATTAGTCACAACATTTTCAATCAAATGAAATACTTTTAACTATCAATCAATTATGCAATGTTAGGTGATACTTCAATCCAAGTACTTCTATAAGTACTTGGAGAGCACCAACACTCAAATCATCAAATTGATAAGTCACTGCACCATGTGCACACTATCTTAGCTCCTTCTAATGACATCGACACAATACTTCTAAGAGTACTCATAGAGCACCTAACCTTCTTTGATCATCGAAATGACCAATAAATGCACCAAGTGCATATTGTCCTAGCCCCTGCTAAGACATTCAAAAGATTATTAATACAATAAAAGGAACTACCCTTCCAGAAAATTCCTTTCTGAGCACTAGGCTCGTTTTATGTCAAAAATGTACATAAAATATTTACACAATTATATATAAAGTTCATTTTTAACATAACACATAGATGATTAATTAATTTGTTTAGCTATGAGAATGACAATAGGCTAAAGAATGCTCCTCCCAACCCATGGGAATTGGTTTCCACTACCATATTGAGTGATTTTCACATCTAGATAGTTCTTGGACAGAGACCATACCAAGTGCATTATGGAATTCCACTCACCAACCAGCTCAAGAATTCCAAAGACCACACAGGTTCAAATACAAGATTCCTCTTGGCATCGTCCTACCTATTCCTCTGACAGCTCCCTGTCTATGAGGAATTTTGGGCCTCCTCCAGCAGGCTCCAAACCAACAGAATTGCCTTAGTCTTTTTACCCCCTTCACCATCTTGGCCAACTCTTTTCCCTTACTGAGACCATTTATCTTTAGGGAGAGGAAATCTGGGCAGGAAAATTCGACCAACCCCTTCGGGCAAGAAACTGCCATAAACCAAGGCCTCCTGGCCTTTCACAACTATCCATAACTATCTGGCATGTAAAATTTATCTTTTAGCACTCTTTCCCACAGTAATTTACATAATGAACCATATGCACATTATCATTAACAAAATAAACATTCATGTACACCATGCATTTATACTTAACCCTCAACATGGGTCCACAATATCTAGATTGACAAGAAACATAATTGACATACATGTTGTATGCATTCTGATTTTCCAAGTAACACAATCATGCATATCATATAACATTATACTTTCTCATTTATGATTGCAATTCACATTGCAACATTTTACCTTGACAGGTTTTCTTGTTGCCATTAAGCTACCACTACTTAATCCCATCAACAACATTAGTCATAAATATGCATCATTTAACAAGTATTCACTTTCCAAATAATTTTAGTTTCATGCATACAATATTGTCATGCATAAAAGTATATGCAAATATTCATTAATGTGTACATGTCAATAATAGTTTAATTAACGATCTAAACATTTCCAATTCCCCACAGTGTATTGTCGTCACAAGACCGATACATGAAGTAACTACCATAATCACTTGTTTACAAATTGTAATAAGCTTAAATCAAATTCAATTCATGCATATAACTTTTATTAGTTAGTCATACAACACTAACCAATCATAGCTACCAACCATCTTAATGTAGTCATGACAAGATTTAATCAACAATTAGTTACTACAGTCGAGTCTCACTACTTGACTCATTGTTTATTTTCAATATCCAAAGGGGTTCTTTCAATGTCCTTTTAAAACACTCTATCATCCTATTCAAGGACATTCCCCATATTTTACATTCATGCATTGACTTATTAAAATTAATGCATTGTAACTTCAGTCATGTTCATTAAATGTATCATTAATATTTCCATATTAGCAAAAGTTGGTAGTTGATTATCACTTTCCTTAGTGAGTTTTAAAGATTTTTAATAAGTGTGACAAAGGCTTTATTGCCTTGTATCCTCATCGGGATTCAAATATCATGAACATAGTTTTGTAGCAAACTTATTTACGTAATACTCATTGCAGTTATAAATATGAATCACATATATCATATCAAAAATAATCTACTGCATATATAAATATGTAGGTTGTTAGACTCATAACTAAGTTAATGCTCACTAGTAGCATACCTCGATTTCCTTTCTGCTTAAAATTCCCAAAGGTGGCAGTGTCGAACCTTTAGCTCTGATACCACTTGGAACATCCCTAGTGACCTCACAAGAAAATTCAAGGAGTTAGAAAATATTTACACAAATTACCCATGGGTAATTATCCAAATCACTATTCGAGGTCCTCATTAACCATTAGATATAATGTTCATCAGTGCATATCGTAACTTTCAGTAAAGGAGTAGTAAGTTGTGTAACCATTAACAACCATTGTTGTAGTATATTAACAAAAATTGTATGATGAACCTTGTGTCTATTTCATGATTCCCTTAACCAAATTACTTAATCACATATTGGACATTATGAACATCACATCAACATCATCAAACTAACACACTAATAAATCACACCATTGAAAACCAATATACCCTGGAAACCCCGTAGGGTGAAAACCAACAAACGTTTAATTTTATTATTAAATGCTTGTGAGGGTGTTCACCCCTCACTCAATGGCTTATAAGGGAGTCCATACCTTAACCAATGTTATAAAATATTATAATAAAAATTCATTTAAATATAAATTATCTAGCTAAAATGTATTACAATCTTCATGATATCATTTACCCACAAATATTTAGCCTTTATATCTTTATGGCCTGATTGTTCCATCAGTTGACCATCCTGTAACTCACACTCATATGCATGGACCATTAATTCTTCACTTGCCAACATGTTAAACATAATCTATCCTTTACACATGTCACCATCATTTCCTTTCATTGATGTCCTCAATAAGCTTTGGTGACATAATTAGATGGAGTATTAATCAATCAACAATTAGTGTTTAAAAGCGATCGTTTAACATCTATTCATATGCATACATGAGATGTAAATAAAATATCACAAAATTTGTCTTCTAACAACATTGTACATGTATAAACAGATAATTATCAAGCATGTCAAAATAATTACCACGTTACTATGATCATTCTCACACTAGCACATGTTCATATCCAAAGGAAACCACTGTAACCATTCATTACACTTAAAGGATATTGGCAAATTATCTTTGCTTTTCGTGCATGTAATTAGATAAAAAATTATTCAAGTAGAGCTAGCCCCTTAGCTTTTCTTTGTGCGTGTAAATAAGTAATATTTCCAATACAATAGATATTATTATAATACATAAAAATACATGCCCCCTTCTAAGGGAAGGCTAACATGATAGACATCATTATCGTGCAAGAAAATGCAATTCCCTTTTCAAAAAGCATATTTCCCAAGATAGAGTTATTTACAAAATCTATTGTATGCACAAAGACATGCGTTGCTCTAAAACAAAACTATTATGTTAGTCATTATTTCTTGCATGCGGATATATGTATCTTATAAAAGAAAGCTAGTGAATTTATTGCAAGTGATTACTTATTTTACTTTCCAAGATCTAACATAATGCTTATTCTTTTTTGCACACAAATCCATGTTTCTCTTTAAAATATCTAACACAATAGCTCTACAATCCATGTTTCTCTTTTATTTTTTCACCACCCATGAAAATATTTCACAATTACCCTCTTTAATCTATATTCACTTCCAAGAAAATAAATTGGATTTGTTATTATTTCATACACCAGTATGAAATCCCCTTTTAAGAAAAGAGAAAGCATCCTATCTTTTCTTACATAAAAGGAATATGCAATGTTATATATAGACAAGCAAGGTTACTTATCTTTTAATGATGCAATTATATAATAACAATATTTATCTATATGTAGTAATATATTTTCTTTACTAAGAAAAATATATAATAACAATCTTCATCTACATGTAGTAATATATTTTCTTTACCAAGAAAAATATATAATAACAATCTTTATCTACATGTAGTAATATATTTTCTTTACCAAGAAAAATATATAATAACAATTTTTATCTACATGCAGTATTATGTTTTCTTTACCAAGAAAAATATATAATCACAATCTTTATCTACATGCATGTAATATATTTTATTTACCAAGAAAAATATATAATGACAATCTTTATCTACATGCAGTAATATATTTTCTCTACCAAGAAAATATATAATCATAATCTTTAACTACATGCAATAATATATTTTCTCTACCAAAAAAAATATATAATAACAATCTTTATCTACATGCATTAATATATTTTATTTACCATGAAAAATATATGATCACAATCTTTATCTATATGCAATAGTATATTTTCTTTACCAAGAAAAATATATTATAACAATCTTTATCTACATGCAGTATTATGTTTTCTTTACCAAGAAAAATATATAATCACAATCTTTATGTACATGTAGTAATATATTTTCTTTACCAAGAAAAATATACTATCACAATCTTTATCTACATGTCATAATATATTTTCTTTATCAATAAAATATATCCCAATTAGTGTCATTTGTGTGCATTAAACACATACTCACCCTAAATTTATGAACACAAAAACTTATGAATCTTTTCAAAAAAAAATACTAACTACTCTTTAAGCATTAGCATTCTATGGATTTCTTAAAGAAAACATGGAATTACAAGGATATTTCAATTTTATTTTAATGAAATTAAGAGAGATATACTTATATTTTATTGGTGTACAACATTCACTCTGTTTGCATGACATCCATGGCTAGTGTACATTTTTGCATTGCAAGAAGTTTTCCTTCAAATTGCAACCAAGCAGTTCGCTCTCCCATATTTGAGGCAATCGTTTCCATTATTCCCCATATCCTACACAGTACCAACATTAACTCAAATTTTAACGACATCACTGAATTTGCATTTCCCGAATTTTCCGTAGTAACTGCATGTAGAGTCTCCAAAATGTATTCAAAATATCATCCACTTTCACCTTTATCACCACCATTTCACTCACATGTCACAACTCCATGACCATATAACCTTTCATTAACCTCCATTTTCATAATTATATGGGTTACCTTTGTATTTTCCAAAAGTTAATGATTTCCAGTATTATAAGTGAATTAATTGGTTAAAATGTTGAAAAATGAAATATACTTGCTAATATTTAAAAGTGGCTTGAGTTTCATGACATGTGTAGATCATTTGGAAGCTTCCAAGGCACCCTTATGTGGCCTCCAATACTCAAATTCAAATTATCTTCAAGATGTGGAAGAAGATTTGGATAAAGGTCAAAAAGGATATGTGTCTCATCATAAAATATTTGATTTGTAACTCTATGAGATTTTCTAGGGATCTAGGGAGAGAATAATGGACCTCCATTAATTTGGTGGCTTCTTATGTTTTTGTATAAATAGGAGAGCCTTCTCCTTTGAAAAGAATGTGTAAAGTTGGGGAAATTCTCATGTTTTGAATATAGAATTTGGATTTGGCACCATTCTCCTGAGTGATGTTCACCTTGATTTGGTTATGCTTGCATTTGGAGCCTCTCAACTTGTGATCTCTCATGCTTTTGGATTGGCCACCTACAATGTAAGAGATTTATAGTTTTTCATAGATTAAGATTTATTTACTTTTATAGATTAATATTTATTTCATATCTTTTCATGTGAGAGAGGTTAAGAGTGATTGTCTTTATTTGCTTTCTACCTAGAAGTTAAGAGCATTTGTTTTTATTTGCTTTCATACCTTTTCCTATGTGAGAGGCTAAGAGTGATTGTGTTTATTTCCTTTCTACCTAGAAGTTAAGAGCATTTGTTTTTATTTGCTTTCATATCTTTTCCTGTGTGAGAGGTTAAGAATGATTGTTTTTGCTTTCACTTCTGAAAGAGTGGTGTGCTTTTCAGTTCTTGTAAGATTGAAAGATTAAGATTTCAATTCTGTGTGTTGTACTGTAATTGTACTATAATTTCTTTTGAGTTGATTGTTGAATTAGAATATGATAATTTGGTTTGTCGTTATTTGGTTTTGCAGTTAGATTGATATATGTTGAAATTTAATTTCTAGCATATACAGTGCATGCACACTTGGTCAGTTTTACAAATCCCCTGGGTTGACAATTAAATGGTAGGTTATTAATTTGCCTCAACATTTTGGCACCGCTACGTGGGAAGTGTGCATAGGAACTAGATTTCAGTCTAGAGTTCATTTTTCAGTTTTTTTTAATGCATGATTAAAGCATGTAGATGCATAAATCATCTTTTTGCATATCATATATATATATATATATATATATACTATCCATTTATGGACAAAGGATCTAGAATGCAGACCAAATATTCTTTGGAGCACAAAGACTACATTGAGGAATGGTATCGAAACACGATTGTGCCATGACATTCATCTGTTCTTCAAGAGATCTTTGCAGCAAATCTAAATGTTAAAATGATTTCTCATGTCCTCATATACAATCAGGTACATTTTACAAATTTGGATATGAATATTTTAGAAAGTTTAATCCGTAAATGGCTCCATTGAAAACATTCATATACTTAAAAAAAGTAAAAAAGTAAATAAATAAATAAATTCTTTCAAGTAGGATAAAATAGCGAAATAAAATCAACCTTGATTACATTTTTTTTAAGTTCTTAATTGCATTTTTTTAAAGTTTTTAGACTTTAAATATTTAGATTTTTATTTATTTTCTTGCATTTTTTCGTAAACATCACAGATATTTTCAATAAAAAAAAAATCATGTTTTGACTTTAAATAATTAAAAAAAAATCATGTTATATATATATATTATATATATATATATATATATATATATATATATATATATATATATATATATATATATATATATATATATATATATATATATATATATATATATATATATATATATATATATATATATATATATATATAATAAGGAAAATGTAAGTTTGAAATTAATAAAAAAAAAAAATCAATTCTCTTTTTACTATCTTTATTTCTTTACTATCTTCATTTTCCAAGAGAATTGACAATTCATGCGACCTGCAACAAAAAAAAAAATTGCATTTGGAATCCAAATCCAAAAATCCATCATAATAAAAAAATAAAAAATAAAAATAAAATCTTGCTTTGAATCTGATCTAATTTGCTGCATATCTGGCATATCAACGATTCAAATGATTCTCATTCTAATTCATTCTTGCGAAGCTGCAGAAAAGGCTTGTTTTTGCAGCCAAGCCTGATTTGATTCATATCACAAGCAATCCATCTTGAGTTAATAACGATGTAGACAATGGAAAGTCGATGTTTATTCTCAGATCCAACAGAGGCTTGGGATCTCACAGCTCCGCTCAATCAGGGGAGAATCTATAGGTAACTATTCCACCTTATAAACTGGTTTTGAATTCCATGAAGAATAGTATACTAAATCAAAAACTAAAAAGAGCTTGTATCTTATAGTAATTGATACCAATCTGGACAGTGACTCTGTTTTCCTAGAGCCCATAAGCAAAACTCATTGAACAGTACCACCCAAGTGTATATATATATATATATATATATATATATATATATATATATATATATATATATATCATTGTGCATATGGGTGATCTAGTAGAAAATCCAACTGTTTTCTCATTAGAAACCCATGGAAAAATCGAGCAGCCCAACAGGCATAAAGGCAATTCAACATTACACTCCTCAATGCACTACTTCTCAACAGTGGCAGCTAAGCTTTGTGCTTCAAAGCAGCTTGAGATTGGTAGGAGAAGCAACAAGAATTATTTAATTTCAAGACCCAGCATTTACCTGAGCATTTGCCAGAAATGCGTAGCAACTTAAAAACATCAGTTTTAAAACACAATTTCTGGCCAAATGGAAACAAATTTCAAAAACATAAAACTTGGGTTTTCTCAGAACAAGGTCAATTATAAAACCCAGGAACTATTTTAGCAAATTCGTAACCGATAGGGAGATATTTTGGGTTCTTTGGAGCCTTATTTGGAAAATCGTGTGAGAAAAAACGGTTTTTTAATGAATGCACAGAGACAGTTGCGACAGTTGTGACCATTTGGTTTTCTCCTGAAAACAATCTGCCAAGAATCCGATCTCCCTAATCTACAAGAGGTAGATCCACCATAGATTTCTCGAGTTCCAGCGATTGTTTGGTTTAGATCCTAAAGCGATTGCAATGGCACAGGATGCTCCAAGGACCAGCAAAAAAAATTTGAGTGCATCAAAGTCCAATGGTTCTTCTGATAAAGCTCCAAATCTTGAACAAAGTTGTATCCAGATACGCACCCAGGGCAGATCGGAGTTGGCCTCTGCATAAAGAATTATACACCTTGAATCCTGAACGCTTCTTTGTTCAGACTTTTATTGATGTTGTTAATGAGAATGCAAAGGAAATTTTTGAGTATTCTCATGTTCCAAGTCAAGCCGTGCTGCATGTTGGTCGTCATCATCATGGAGCAAAGGAAATTATTTCTCGTCATAGAATGAATTTGAATCTTTGGTGTAGAAGCATTGTATTTAGGGAGCTTGAGAAGCACCAACGTGATTTCTTCAGCTCGTGTGGAGAATGCCTTCACCATAAGAAAGAATGTCGCCAGCAGCTCTTGGATGCAAGACATCAGGTATTTTTTTCAAACATGAGGATTTTTTTTGCAGGAATTTTATAGCAGATCAGAATCTAAGAGGCATTTCAGGTGACTATTCCCGCAACAGTGAGGAAGAAGGAATTTCAAGATCAATTAGGGTGAAGCATCGCTCTGTTGAGAATGAAACGGTTTTCCTGGCAATTTCATTTTCCTTTTATTAAGTTGTTTTTTTTTGTTTTTTGTGATATATTTTTTTTGTTACGTTGTATTTTTTATTTTATTTTTAAATGTTATATGTTACATTTTTTTTGTGTGTGTTTTATTGTTTAATGTATAATGTTATGTTTGTTTTAGTATATATTTTAATGTTATGTTTTAGATTGTACATTTATGTTAAAAGATTTCTTTTATTCTTTTTTTTGTTAAATTTGTTTGTATATATATATTTTCTTGTTATGTTTTTCTTTGATGTACCTCTATTTTATTTTATTTTTATTTTTGTAAGTATTTCATTAATTTTTTGGATTGTGTGTTTTATTATTATTATTAATATTTTTTTAAGAAAATTGCCATGGAAAATTGCCATAAATAAATAGATAAATAAATAAATAAATTTGATGTGAAATTCATTTAGTGGCTAAAGAAAATTGAGAAAAACATTGTTGTGATGGTCCATTCAAACACACCTGTCAAAGCAAGAAATAAATAAAGAAATTGTTCAATTTGCTAATTTTTTTGGAAGAGGTATTGATCAATTTGAATATTGGACTGGTTATTTGTTCATAACAAAAATGCATAATTGTGTGTACTAAACTGTCTGTTCAGGATTTTAGCTACAGAAACTGCGCAATTCTGCAGCTGACCAACAATTATGTAGCTATATATTTAACTGAATGATCTACCTATCAACAATGCATTCTAATAAAAAAATCATGATCAAAATTTATTGGATTTGTCTAGTGATGATGTTTTCAAGCATGCTACAGGAAATAAGAACTATGAAAGCGCTTTATCTGTGGGATCAATTGATGAATTTTTTTATTGAAGATTGTTTTGCAAGAATCATCCGGTATTTGCAAATAATATTTATTTATCTTTATGAAATGCTATGATTCAAACATAAATTGAGGAAATTGTTTTTTTAGAAATTGGATTTATTATCACATTTGTGAAATTGGACTAACCATTTGAAACGAAAACATGTCATGAACCTGTTAATTATGCAAATTTTTCGTATGTATCAAAAAGAAATTGATCACTTCTCTTTGAACACAATTACGTTTTACTGCAATGTTAGTGCCATGTTTGTTTTCAGGTTCCAGGGCAATTGGAGAATTTAAGGAAGCCAATTATGCATGATTTGTTTTCTATGACCAGTTTCAAGATACATAAACCAATTGAATCCATTTCTATCATCCATAAATGCCATCATTTTTCCTCTCCAAACTCACAAGCTACCCAAGCATTTTCGCTAAGCATCGTCATCAACATTTTCCTTGCAAAGAGTCGCATGTTTCCTTCACATTTTCCATAATTTCCATTCATTAACCCATTAATAGAGACATTCAGCTCACTTACGTGCTGATTTGTCCTTTTGCTTTCTGTTCGCTTATTTACCCTCTTTTCATTTTCATTTCCATTAAATAAACCTTGATCCACTACAAAAGTTTTCATTCATAGTCCTTCCAAAATCTTCATTTCGTAATCGAATTAGATGATGGAGGATTCATTAAGGCCTCCCTTCTAACAAGTCTTGGCCTATCGACATCGGCACATTATCTAGGTTTAGGGCTAGAATCCTTATTAGTACCTTGAGGCTTGTATGCATCAATGACAAGTTCTCTCGCCAACAATCATGGGAATACATCAGTGTCCCTTGAGCGTTGGATCTTGCAAGTGGCTCGACATCAGCTCATCTATTCGTACTTCGCAATATGTACTTAGGTACCTTGGCACTCATTGAAATTAATGGTGATTGGTTAACGATATTCATCAATGGCTGGTAATGCAATGACTTCTCTTTATGTTGGAAAACAACACATTTATTCGCATGATTAGAATTGTACCATCAGGTTTTGTAGTAGGTGAAGACTATATCATTTCAGCATTTTGTAGCAAATGCAACAGATTTGGCAGTGGAAATAAAGAATCCACTTTCACCACCTCATCTACTATTTATGCAACCAAGAAGCGGCTGAAATTCTACATTCTATTCCATGATACAATAGTAGTTACAACTTCTCTACATATGCAAAATTTGTCCACTTCCTAAGTAATTAAAGGTATGTTCTTTTCTAGCTTTTAATCATAGAATTCCTTGAATACAAAAATTATAACTTTTGGAAACTTCTTCACCATATTTCCTTTCTCGTTTGGAAAAAAACTGTAAACGCCTTTAGTTGGGGGGAAGGGACATCCATTTATTATCACATCCATATCACTTCATTCCATTTCACTTAATTCATCCTAACATAGTCGTCCTAATCAATTATGATTGCATTATGGTTCAAAGGTTATGTGATTTGCAAATAAATGTCTAAATGATGAGCATATTATATGGATGATTTATGTATTCTTAAACATGTTCAATGAATCTTGCTGCAACAAAAAGAAACAAGGTATTGAAACACAAGAACCAATACCAATTAAGATCTGGTTTTCACACAAGAACCAACCAAACATGTTGAAATTCAATGTATGACAAGAAATACTTTGCAAAATGAAATAAAATTGTTAAATACTATCAAATGCAAAGTTTAAGGACATATGATATAAGCCAAGCTCATTCAAAAGCAAATCATGATCAAGCAATGCAGTAGATTGCATGAGGACATGCAATAACGTCAGTTGGGGGGAATGTAGAGTCTCCAAAATGTATTCAAAATATCATCCACTTTCACCTTTATCACCACCATTTCACTCACATGTCACAACTCCGTGACCATATAACCTTTCATTAGCCTCCATTTTCATAATTATATGGGTTACCTTTGTGTTTTCCAAAAGTTAATGATTTCTAGTATTATAAGTGAATTAAATGGTTAAAATTTAGAAAAATGGCATATACTTGCTAATACTTAAAAGTGGCTTGAGTTTCATGACATGTGTAGGTCATTTGGAAGCTTCCAAGGCACCCTTATGTGGCCTCCAATACTCAAATCCGAATTATCTTCAAGATATGGAAGAAGATCTGGATAAAGTTCAAATAGGATATGTGTCTCATCATTACCTATTTGAATTGTAGCTCTATGAGATTTTCTAGGGGTCTAGGGAGATAATAATGGACCTCCATTAATGAGGTAGCTTCTTGTGTTTTTTTATAAATAGGAGAGCCTTCTCCTTTGAAAAGCATGTGTAAATTTGGGGAAATGCTCATGTTTTGAATATAGAGTTTGGATTTGGCAGCCTGCTCATGAGTGATGTTCACCTTGATTTGGTTATGCTTGCATTTGGAGCCTCTCAACTTGCCATCTCTCATGCTTTTGGATTGGCCACCTACGATGTGTGAGATTTATTGTTTTTCATAGATTAAGATTTATTATTTTATATATTAATATTTATTTCTTTCATATTCTTTCCTGTGTGAGAGGTTAAGAGTGGTTGTCTTTATTTTATTTCTACCTAGAAGTTAAGAGAATAAGTTTTTTTTTCTTTCATATCTTTTTCTGTGTGAGAGGTTAAGAGTGATTGTTTTTATTTTCTTTCTACCTAGAAGTTAAGAGCATTTTTTTTTATTTTCTTTCATATCTTTTCCTGTGTGAGGTTAAGAATGATTTCTTTTTCTTTCATTTCTAAAAGACTGGTGTGCTTTTCAGTTCCTGCAAGATTGAAAAATTAAGATTTCAATTCCACGTGTTGTACTAAAATTGTACTATAATTTCTTTTAAGTTGATTTTTGAATTAGAATAGGAGAATTTGGTTTGACGTCATTTGGCTTTGTAGTTAGATTGATCTAAATTGAAAGTTAAATTCTAGCATAAACAGTGCACACACACTTCGCAAGTTTTACAAAACCCCTGGGTTGACAATTAAATGATAGGTAATTAATTTGCCTCAACATTGCAATGGATATAAGCTTTATTTTTTTTGGTAGGGTAGTGATACTAACACGCCTCAAAAACAGTGGTGCTTACTACAGCAAAGTCTTGCAACCTCAACCAAACGAGTAGCTCTGTCCAAAATGGTTTCTCCATTCTTTTTCACAACATCCCTCCAAGTTAAAAGGGTTATTCCATGATCGTTTCACCATACCAAACCCTAACTACCTTATTTTATTAACAAATCTATGGTTAAATATTTTACATTATGTTAATAATTACTTATCCGATGTAGGTTGGTTGTGTATATTACATACACCCCCCTAAATAGAACATCATCCTCGGTGCTCATCATCCTCGGTGTTTGAGGACATTCCCTCTATTTTACATTCATGCATTTACTTATTAAAATTAGTGTATTGTAGCTTTATTCATGTTCACTAAAAGTATCATTAATATTTCCATATTTGCAAAATTTGGTAGTTGATTATCACTTTCCTTAGTGAGTGTTCAATATTCTTCATAAATGTGACAAAGGTTTTATTGTCTTTTATCCTCATCGGGATTCAAATGTCATGAACATAGTTTTGCAACAAACTTTATTACTTACTACTCATTGCACTTATAAACATGAATCACATATATCATGTCAAAAGTAATCTACTGCATATATCAATATATAGGTTGTTAGACTCATACCTAAGTTGATGCTCACTAGTAGCATACCTCGATTTCCTTTCTGCTTAAAAATTCCCAAAGGAACCAGTGCTTCAACCTTTAGCTCCGGTACCACTTGGAACATCCCTAGTGACCTCACATGAAAATGCAGGGAGTTAGAAAACTTTTACACAAATTACCCATGGGTAGTTATCCAAATCACTATTCGAGATCCTCATTAACCATTAGATAGAATGTTCATCAGTACATAGAGTATCCTTCAATAAAGGAGCAGTAAGTTGTGTAACCATTAACAACCATTGTTGTAGTATATTAATAGAAGTTGTATGATGAACCTTGCATCAATTCCATGATTCTCTTAACCAGATTACTTAATCACATACTGGACATTACGAACATCACATCAAGATCATCAAATTGACGCAGTAATAAATCACACCATTGAACATTGATATACTTTGGAAACCCCATAGGGTGAAAGCCAACAAACGTTAATTTTATTATTAAACGCTCATGAGGGTGTTCACCCATCACTCAATGGCTTATAAGGGAGTCCATCCCGTGTTATAAAATATTATATTGAAATTTCATTTAAATATAAATTATCTAGCTAAAATCTATTACAATCTTCATGATACCATTTACCCACAAATATTCAGTCTTTATATCTTTGTGGCCTGATTGTTCCATCTGTGGACCATCATGTAGCTCACACTCATCTGCATGGACCATTAATTCTTTACCCGCCACCATGTTAAACATAATCTACCCTTTTCACAAGCCACCATCCTTTCCTCTCATTTTTGTCATCAATAAGCTTTGGTAACATGATTAGATATAGTATTAATCAATCAACAGTTAGTCTTTAAAAGTGATCATTTAACATCTATTCAGGTGCATACATGATATGTAAGTAAAATATCACAACATGCTTCTTCTAACAACATTGTACATGTATAAACAGATAATTATCAAGCTTGTCAAAATAATTACCACGTTACTATGATCATTCTCACACCATCACATGTTCATATCCAAAGGAAACCACTGTAGCCGTTCATCTCATTTAAAGAACACTAGCACCTTATCTTTGCTTTTCATGCATGTAATTAGATAAAAAAGTTATTCAAGGAGAGCTAGCCCCTTAGCTTTTCTTTGTGCATGTAACTAAGTAATCTTTCCAATATAATAGATATTATTATAATACATAAAAATGCATTACCCTTCTAAGGGAAGGTTAACATGATAGACATCATCATCGTGCAAGAAAATACAAGTCCCTTTTCAAAACGCATCTTTCCCAAGATAGATCTATTTACAAAATCTATTGTATGCACAAATACATGTGTTGCTCTAAAACAAAACTATTTTGTTAGTCATTATTTATTGCACGTGGATATATTTATCTTACAAAGGAAAGCTAGTGCATTTATTGCAAGTAATTACTTGTTTTACTTTCCGATATCTAACATAATGCTTATTGTTTTCTGCACACAAATCCATGTTTCTCTTTAAAATATCTAATACAATAGCTCTACAATCCATGTTCCTCTTTTATTTTTTCACTGCCCAGGAAAATATTTCACAATTACCCTCTTCAATCTATATTCACTTCCAAGAAAATAACTTGGACTTGTTATTATTTCATACACGGGTACGAAATCCCTTTTTAAGCAAGCATCCTATCTTTTCTTACATACAAGGAATATGCAATGTTATATATAGACAAGAAAGGTTACTCATCTTTTAATGATGCAATTATATAATAACAATCTTTATCTATATGATCTATATGTAATAATATATTTTCTTTTAATGATGCAATTATATAATAACAATCTTTATCTATATGATTTATATCTAGTAATATATTTTCTTTACTAAGAAAAGTATATAATATCAATCTTCATCTACATGTAGTAATATATTTTCTTTACCAAGGAAAATATATAATAAAAATCTTCATCTACATGTAGTAATATATTTTCTTTACCAAGAAAGATATATAATAACATTTTTTATCTACATGAAGTTTTATGTTTTCTTTACCAAGAAAAATATATAATCACAATCTTTATCTACATGAAGTAATATATTTTCTTTACCAAGAAAATATATAATCATAATCTTTATCTGCATGTTTTCTTTACCAAGAAAAAATATAATCACAATCTTTATCTACATGTAGTAATATAATTTCTTTACCAAGAAAAATAAATTATGACAATCTTTATCTACATATAGTAATATATTTTCTTTATCAAGAAAATCTATCTCAATTAGTTTCATTTGTGTGCATTAAACACATATTCAACCTAAATTTCTGAACACAAAAATTTATGAATCTTTTCAAAAAAAAACTAACTACTCTTTAAGCATTAGCATTCTCTGGATTTCTTCAAGAAAACGTGGACTTACAAGGATATTTCAATTTTCTTTTAATGAACTTAACAAAGATATACTTATCTTTTCTTGGCATACATCATTTGCTCTGTTTGTGTGACATCCATGGCTAGTGTACATTGTTGCATTGCATGAAGTTTTCCTTCAAATTGCAGCGAAGAAGTTCACTCTCCTATCTCTGAGACGATCTTTTCCATCATTCCCCATATCCAACACAATATCAACATTAACTCAAATCTTAATGACATCACTGAATTTGCATTCCACGAATTTTCCATAGTAACTGCGATGGATATAAGCTTTATTTTTTTTGGCATAATAGTAATATTAACACCCCTAAAAAATAATGGCTCTTACTGCGGAAAAATCTTGCAACCTCAACCAAACAAGTAGCTCCATCCAAAATGGTTGCTCCATTCTTTTTCACAACATATGTCCAAGTGAAAAGGCTTATTCCATGGTCATTTCACCATACCAAACCCTAACTACCTTAGGTTATTGACAGATCTAGGGTTCAATATTTTACATTAGGCTAATAATTAGTTCTTCGATGTAGGTTGGGTATATTACAATGTTACTTTATAGTGGTCGAGTGTGTAAATTATGAAAAATCCCAAAATAATTTTTTAATTAAAAAAACAAATATTTACAAAATTTTAGAAAATTTTCTAAATTAATAAAATATTAGATTATAATTAAAAGAGAAAATGTATATTATTTAGAAAATATAATAAATTGCATTTTAAATTTGAAACAAATTTAATAATAAATAATTTTATAATATAGATTAACAAAAATTTAAAATTCAAATTTGGAATAGTTAATAAAATTCAAATTTTGAAGTTTTTATTAATCTATATTATTATATTTATTTCAAATTTAAGATACGATTTATTTTATTTGGTAAATAGTATATATTTTCTTTTTCAATTATGACTTAATCTTTTTAATAATTTATCAATTCTCTTTTAACAACTTTTCTAAATTATGTTAATATCACTCTCAAAATTACCAAGCAATCAAGTAGCTTCACTTTGCTCGAACGGAAATTTAAGAAAGTAGGCCTCCATAAAGTAGGTCACTATTTTTCAGCGGATAATTCAGAGGATGAATTGAAGAGCCAGAATATGGGAGGGGGCTGCTGAAAGAACAATATATTTCTTGAGATAGTGTAACACTCATCCCTTCAAACAAAAAAACCTTAATTAGTTAACTTTTCAGTCTTGATTAATTAATTTACTAATTCTAATTCTATCATGATTTGATGGAGGTTGGGTACATTCAGCTTTCACTTACATATTGGATTAGTTCATCATATCAGTTTCTTATATGCTTTTCTTTGTCAAGTTTTTTATTTGGTAGGACAATGTATAGTGCTTAATTCATAATGCATTGTGGGTATTAATGTTAATTTTTATGATGGTGGATCTTGTGTCTACGCCAGGGTAAGTTAGACTTTGGAGTTGGAGCTCTTAATTTTTCGCAAGGTAAGGTTTTGCATTTGGGTATCCTTAGTTCACAATGCATTGTGGGTATTAATGTTAATTTTTATGATGGCGGAGCTTATGTCTCCGCCCAGGTAAGTTATACTTTGGAGTTGGAGCTCTTAATTTGTCACAAGGTAAGGTTTTGCAGAGTTCTCTAGTAGGTGGCAATTCATTATGCCAACAAATGACTACAACTCCTCCGTTGGATTCACTCCTCAATATCTGACAATAGAATGGTGTGGAGGGTAGTTTTTGGGTAATCACAATGCACCCTCGGAGGACCTTTGGCTCATTCGAACCCTTGCTCAGCTGGAGAAGCTATGCAACACCATGAAACCCTACTCGTTATTCCAATGGCTCATTCACTTTGATTTCCCATCGCCATGTACCCTTGCATACATGTTACAAGGTTTATTGTTATTTTCCTATAGGTAGGGTTCTCAATATTTCCTAATATACTAATTACAGGGTTTTATTCACAAAACCAGGGTTTTCGTGCACTTATTTTAATAGCTAACCTTGTTGGATTTTTCTACAATAGCTACCCACCGGTAATTTTACATGAGGAAATTATATGGAAGTGAGCCTTTATTTTGTGTAATTCACAAGTTTTTGGTTTCAGTTGAAAACTTATTTCTTCTTGTAGGTTTCTCTGTGGATGCAAGTGAGGATTCTTGTAGTGAGGAAGCCTTGTAGGTAGGATAAGTGCTCCAAGCGCCTGGGTTATTTACAGTGTATCTTTATCTTCAATTCGACAAGTGCTCATTTAAACTTTACCTTTGTAAGTCAATATTTATGTGATAGGACCCAGGGTTCCAAAGGAATACCTTCATTTTTTAGTTATGGGTTTGAAACCCTCTTGTACATTTACACAAAGACGTGATTAAGAGTGTTATGCTGCACCAGAATTTAGCGCTGGGATTTTCTGATTATAGAGAACATCTATAAGTTACCTGTATTATTTTCTGAATTTAGTGTAAGTGTCGGACCATGGCTATACTGTGAATAACAGCCTTTTGCAGACCTTTGGTTTTATTGTTCTAGGTTAAATATTTAATGCAAGCTTTCTTTGTTGGTATCACAGTTGATGCAAAGTTTGTTTTGTTATTATCAAATGTAAAACTCAATGTTATTAATACAAGTATTTTTCTCTAGTTTACATTATGTTTCTCGATTGTTTTTTTGGTTGTATCTGTTGTGGTATATTTTCTTTGTAAAATGGTTTCAACGTTAGCCAAAGGGTTATTTGTCTTTCATAACCCTTCTCTTTTTGCATTAATTACTCAATATCCTGGGACTATTTTTTGGGTTGTTGGGTTGACCCGAATGGACCCTATTGCTAGCCTGGGGTCTTGTTTTGCTCCCTAGTTTTTATGGCAGAGTTCCATCCCAACAATATTTTTCCTCTAACTAATAGAGACTGGTTTTTTGCTATAGTCATATACTCTTCTTGCTACAATATAGTTAGAATTTACCAAAGAAAGTTTGTCTTTTTCTGAAATTATTTTGAGTGGCTCTAACCTCCCTTGAAGTCTGCTAGTTCCTCCCCTCTCAGTACTGAGGGAGTGTTGTTCACCCATCCACTTTTGTGCATGTTCCACTATATTATACTCGAAGGAATAGTAATGATAACTATTATATGTATTACTCATATCCCATGATGTTATATATATTTATAACTTATGGATATATATATATATATATATTCATACTTTAATATTCTTGAGTCTGACAATAGTTGCAAAGAAGAAACATGAAAGAAAATGATTACTTTTCTAAATTATTTATCTACCTTTCTTATAGTTCCGCCTACAAAGAAAACAAATATATATTGTATCTTTTCTTTAAAGCTCCATTATTCCATTCATAGTTCTTAACTCATAATATTACAATATGTATACCATATATTTCATAACAAAACCACTACTAGCTTAAGTTTTCAATTTATATGTATATAGGAAATCTCAATCAACCAAGGAATTAACTAGGAAGAAGACTTCTCCTCCAAACCAGTGATATTGGAAATTATGTCCAAATCCCCCCCAAGCCTCTTTATTTTCCAGAGTAGTTGACTAACAGTAGTTTGTTCCTAGGCCTCAAGACTCCTGGTCCAGCCGAGAACTTTGAAACTTCAAGACTTCTAATGGCTCTTATCTAGCTCAAGGACACACTGCAATAGTGTCTTGCTTAACCATGGCAATGTCCTGCTCTATTTTCCTCACTCCTTTACTTGCATCATTCCTCTCTTGGCTCTCCTTGCTTCTCTTGTCTCTCCCCTCGAAACTTAGATGTTTTCATTCTCTATAGGAGGAGGTAATAACTGTCACAAGTACTCTTGAAGTTAAAGATTTCTCTTTTTAGAGTATTTTCCCATAATGTTAAAAATAGCAACAAGAAAATCCTAATGTAATTTGTCCTTGAATTAAATTAGGAAGTAAATTGTAATTTTATTCTCATATCAACTTGTAGCAGATAACTAAGTTAAGTTGACTTAGTTGGCTGAGTAAATTCGATTTGGAATTCTATCTAGAGTCATGTAGAGTGATCCTTAAATTTTAGGTGTCCAGGTTGAGTTCTTATGGAGTTGTAATTATTTAATTCGGTTTAACTGAGTTAAATTTAGTTTAACTAATTCTAACTGTTGGAGGAACTAGTGAGTGGTCAAGTGAATTTAATTGAATTTAATTCATATGTTGTGATCGATCAGATAAATGATAATTCACTCAAAAATAACTCATGAACGTTAGTTCAGATGAAGACCCAATTGAGATTAGAGTTCAGGGATAGTGCACTATCAGTTGTATAATTTTCCGAGTTGTACAAATGGTGCATGAAATAGTAGAAGGCCTATGATGGATTTCACAGTTGTGGCGAGGGATTTTCCCAATTAAATATGGGTTAATTCCCTTAAGGATTACACAAGGAAGTAGGGTCTTGGCAGGCAGCATATTTGGCTAAGTATTGTCTTGAGCTGGTTTGTGAAGTAGTGAGATAGTTTGTACTTGTGTAGAGATTGTTTAGGTTGAACAAGAATTGTATTTTCTTCTCAGATCTTCTAGTTAATGCATTATAGATAGTCAGGGTTTTGAGTAGTTTCGTTCCCTAGAAAAATATTGTGTTATGTGCGATTGAAATTCTTCCTTTTCTACTTCGTGATTTCATTGATCAAATTTTGTTTCCGCTAATGAATAGAGTAGATTCATGTCTTTTGTTTTAGCATATCACATAAGCAGTTTGAATCTACAGTAAAAATCTACATGGTATCGGAGCAGAAATAACTATAGAAGAGGAGAATACGAGTTGTTTGTGCAAGTGAAATCGAATTTGGAGTTTCATACTTCAAAGTCAGTAGGATTTCATTCTATGGTTTGAGACTTGAGTATGCCCTTGAGGGAAGATTGAATCACATAGCTTTGAAGGACATGATGGAGACATTGTTGGAAGACAACGGGCTGAAGGAATTCATAGATCATGATATCCCGAAGCCTCCAACATTTGATGCTAAAGAACTGGCTGAATGGAGAAAATATGTGGCAAAGGTGAGAAGTCTTATCCTAGAAGGAGTCTGAGATCATATTGTCTCAAATATCCATGATAAGGAAACTCCATTTGCAATGTGGAAGGCATTGACAGACCTGTTTCAAAATAGCAATGACCACAGGAAACTGGCACTGAAGGACAAGCTTATAAATATCAATATGGAGAAGGGAAACTCAATTCTGAAGTACTTGACCAAGTTCACCCAATGTCGGGATGAGATTGTGAATGTCGAGGTTACTGTTGTAGAAGACAATATAGTGAGCCTAGCACTTCCAAGACTTCCCAAGAGCTAGCACATCTGCCAAGACTCAGTTAATTGGTGGGAGCAACTACTAGAGTGGGCGAGATTGTGGTCCAACTGGTACAGGAAGAAATTCAGCATAACACCAGAGATGAATCCTCATCAAAGCATGATGATGAGGAGAATTATGCTTTAGTTGGGAAGGTGAATAAAGGGAAGGGGAAGTCATCCCATTCCAAACCAGATTCCAGTTAGGGCGGAAAGAAGAAGGACATGTCGAAAATCAAGTTTTTTCATTGTCACGAGCTGGGACACTATGCCACAAAGTGTTCACAGAAGAAGGCAGGTAAGAAGCCCTCGGGAGGAGTGGTAGGTGAAGCTCTTGATTCTTAATTGAAACTTGATTTTACCCTCATCATTTGCATGGTTTCATTGGTGATGGGTAGTGCGTGGTACCTAGATAGTGGAGCTTCATTCCATATGATTGGTAATAAAGAGCTCTTCAGCAACTTGGAGGAGAAGGATGTTATGACACCAACCCAAGAAAAGATAGAAAATATAGATCAACGCCTTAGAATTTAGCCTCTTCGAGGGGGAAACCTCCTTTACATTACATAAATGAACAATTCTTGGATGATTCAACTGACAAAACCTCCTTTCTATATATAGGAGTGTAAGGAGTCACAATATAATCCAGCCGACCTAACAATAATAATATAAAGCCACAAAAATAACAATAGAGGGATTCTATGGGGCACAGAAATAATAATCTGGGGGTAATAGGGGCACAACAATATAAATAAGGGGTATAACTACAATAGTAATGGGGTAATCACTAGTATTATAGGGACCCAACATGCCCCTCTCCTTCAAAAAAGTGTTGTCCTCAACGCTTGAGTAATTCTGGATACTTCTGCATAAAATTCTCATCCTCCCATGTGGAATCTTCAGCGGATAAGTTCTTCCACTTGATAAGATACTCTAAAATTGATCGATTTCATAGCTGTCGAGTTCTTGTTTCTGTGACTGCTTCTTGTTCCAATATAATTTTTCCTTCCTCATCAAGTTCTGGAAACATTGTTTGAATTGGGAGCTTGTCGCCTATAACCTTCTTTAAACATGAAACATGGAAAACTGGGTGCAATCGAGAAGCTGCAGGAAGCTCCAATTTGTATGCCATAGTACCAATCTTTTGCAACACCTTGTACGGACCATAATACTTTGGTGATAATTTATTATCCTTCTTAGCTTGCTTTAAGGACATTTTCTTATATGGTTGTAGCCGTAGGAATACCCAATCACCTACATAAAAACTTCTTTCACTGCGATGTTGATCTGCCTGTTGTTTCATTCTATTTTGTGCCAACACAAGGTTATCCTTTAAGAGTTGGAGGACTTGTTGTTGATGTTCAATGTGATGTTCCACTGCCTGAACCTTAGAATTTTCTCTTAAATATGATGTGATGGATGGTGGTTGATACCCATAAAGTGCCATAAATGGGGTCATTTTTGTTGCTGTATGGAAGGAAGTGTTATACCACCATTCAGCCAGAGGCAACCATTTGACCCATTGTGTCTGTTTATCAGATACAAAGCAACGAAGATATCCTTCCAAACATTTTTTTACTATCTCAGTTTTCCCATCAGATTGAGGATGATAAGATGAGCTATGAGCTAACTGAGTACCAAGACAAGAAAATAATTTTGTCCAAAAATTTCCAGTGAAAATGGGATCTCTGTCACTTACAATAATCTTTGGGTTTCCATGTAGCTTTTGAACTGTTTCCATAAATGCAGTAGAAACTGTACTGGCTTTAAATGGGTGTGATAATGCACAAAAGTGTGCATACTTGGTAAGTCTGTCAACTACCACCATGATGACACTCTTTCCCTCAGACTTGGGTAAACCTGTGATAAAATCCATTGAAACCTCCTCCCAACGTTGGCTTGGAATGGATAAAGGTTGTAATAGACCTGTTGTCTTAATTGTTTCAACTTTATTTTGTTGGCAACCAAACATTCCGCCACAAACTTTTGAATATCTGATTTAAGGCCATCCCAAAAAAATTCCTTCTTAACCCTGTGGTAAGTTTTTAAAAATCCTGAGTGCCCTCCTAAGGGAGAAGTGTGCAATTCCATAAGAATCTTTTGTTTTAGCTGGGAATTCTTACAGAGGTATAAGCGATCTTTGTACCATAACGAATCATTTTTCCAGCTAAATGTATCAGAAGTACTGGAATCTTGTTGTAGCTTTCGAATAAGTGCCCACACTTCTTCGTCATTCTTCCATTCCTCCCTTGCTTCATTTATCCAATCTGGTTGGATAATAGAAATGGCACACAACAATGCTTCCACATCCTCATCCTTTCTTGAGAGTGCATCTGCCACCACATTTTGCTTCCCTTTTTTGTAGATGATTTCAAAGTCATAACCCAACATCTTTGTGACCCACTTTTGTTGCTCTTCAGAGGATAATCTTTGTTCTAAAAAGTATTTAAGGCTATCATGATCGGTTTTTACCTTGAAGTGTCTTCCCATTAGGTAGGGTCGCCATTTCTTAAGTGCATGGAGTATTGCCAACATTTCCTTCTCATAAATAGCTTTGCTTAAAAACTTTCCCTTGATTGGACGACTTTCAAAAGCAATGGGTCTTTCATCTTGCATTAGAACAGCACCAATTCCATTTCGTGAAGCATCACATTCCACAATAAAGGTTTTTGTGAAGTCCGGTGTAGCTAAGACCGATGCTTGGCACATTGCCTCTTTAAGATGTTCAAAGGCCTTTGTTGCTTCTAGAGTCCATGAAAATGAATCTTTCTTCAATAATGTTGTTAGAGGTGCTGCTATTCTCCCATAATTCTTAACAAACTTGCGATAATACCCTGTCAACCCAAGAAATCCTCGCAGATGCTTTATGGATGTGGGGATTTTCCATTCCTTAATGGCTTTAATTTTGCTAGGGTCTACCTTAACTCCTTCATGAGATACAATATGACCCAAATATTCCACCTCCTGGACTCCAAAAAACATTTGGATCTTTTTGCATATAATTGTTTCTCCTCCAATAGTTGTAGCACCCTGTCAACATGTTCAACATGATCCTTCCAAGACTTGTTGTAGATTAGTATATCATCAAAAAATACTAACACAAATTTTCTAAGGAATGGTTTGAAAATTGAATTCATCAAACCTTGAAATGTTGAAGGTGCATTGGTAAGGCCAAAAGGCATGACCAAAAATTCATAATGACCCTCATGAGTTCTAAATGTCGTTTTCGGAATGTCTTCAATCTTCATTCTGATTTGATGATATCCCGAACGAAGATCCAACTTGGTGAAGTAAATTGATCCATGCAATTCATCCAGTAATTCATCAATGATAGGAATGGGGAACTTATCTTTAATAGTGAGCTTGTTGAGCTCCCTATAATCCAGACACATGCACCATGATCCATCCTTCTTGTGCACCAATACTACTGGAGCTGAGAAATAAATTTGACTCGGTTGAATTATACCAGCCTCTAGCATTTCTACAACCATACGTTCAATTTCACGTTTTTGGACATAGGGATATCTGTACGTCCTAATGTTTGGAGGAACACTTCCTGGAATCAAATGAATAGCATGATCATGATCACACATAGGTGGGAGACCTTTGGAAGTCTCAAATACCTTGGAATGATTGTCCAAGACTTTCTGGAGATCTAGAGAAATAGATGATTCCAATGTGGAAACATCTAGCGAACATAATTGTGGAATTACACCTCTTTTCTCCTTTTTTAGAAGCTTAGTCATGCCATTAGAGCTGATTATCTTTCTTGGTTTCCCTGCAATACCCCTTAATTCAACTTCCTTTCCTTCCATAGAAAATTTGATGAAAAGTTCTTGAAAATTAAAAGCTATTGTACCCAAGGATTGTAGCCATTGGACTCCTAGTACAACATCAGCACCTCCCATTGGAATGGAAAGCATTGGGCTAGTCAATACATATTCTCCCATGGATAGCTTGATATTATGGCACTTTCCAGAGCAATTTATTGTTCCTCCATTTGCAATCATCACTTGACACTCTCGTGCTGGATATAGGAAGCAATTCAATTCTTTTGATACCCTACAATGAATAAAATTATGGGTGCTTCCTGAATCAATCAACACTATTACCTTTTTCTTCTTGATCTGTCCTTCTATCTTGATGGTTTGGGGAGTGGTAATTCCCGCCAATGCATTACAAGATATGGTCAGATTTATTTGTTCTTCATCTAGGCTTTGTTCCTGGAATATATCCTCTTCTTTTGACCTTTCTTGCTCCTTTTCTTCTTCCTCTTCACAATCTATGTAGAACAATTTCTTCTCAGCACGCTTATGACCTTTTGTGTATTTGCTATCACAATTGTAACAAAGCCCTTTTGCTCTTTTTTCTTCCAATTGTTGTGGTTTCAACCTTGTAGGTTGTGGAAGACTAGGGGCAACAACACTTCCGTCTTTATAGTTGTGAGTGGTATGCTTCCTAGTTGCCATAGTTTTGCTTTCCATTTTTCTTGCTAACTTGAATGCCTTCTCTAATGAATCAGGTTCCCAAAGGCGAACATCATGTTGGATATTATCCTTTAAAGACCCTATGAACACATCAATCCTATGCTCCTCTGGAATATATTTTACCCTTATGTTCAATTTTTGGAACTCCTCAATGTGCTCCATTATTGAACCCTTTTGTTTGAGACTTATCAATTGGCTAAAAAAAGTGTTGTTTTTTGTATCCTCATAATGTGCTATCAATTATTCCGTAAAAATTGCCCAAGTGATAAATTGTTTACGAGAACAAAGCCATTGATACCATACAAACTGATTTGGTTCCAAATATACAGTTGCCATACGTACCTTTTGTGCATTTTGCACATTATTGAGATCAAAGAATTGCTCCATCTGTAATATCCATGTGGCGTGATCCTTGCCATCAAACTTCCTCATATCGATTTTTGGAATATGGTGATTCTTTGATCCAACATTAGCATTTGTGGAATCATGATTAACATTTCTTTTGTTCTCATCATGAGTTTCCTTTACTACCTTTTCACCATTAGTAAGTATTTCTTGTAGAAAATTTGTCAAATCTGTCTTCAAATCTGCCATGCCTGTCTTCAAATTTGTGTTCAAATCTATCTTCAAATTGTCCATCTTAGCTTCCATGCCATTCATCTTATCTTACATGCCATTTATCTTAGCTTCCACGCCATTTATCTTAGCATCTGTTAACTTTTGTGAGCGTGACATTTGTTGCACTTGTTCTTGTAACTTTGATATATCATGTAGCATTTCTTCCTCTTGTTCATGAGTCATGCTATAGATTTCAGGTTCCTTACTATGTGTTTGAATTTTCTTTCCTCGGGGCATCAGTTACCGATAATAATGCTCTACTATGCCCTTTGAATTCCTTCAAAATAAATTTTCAAACCAAGCTTAAGCAAAAATTTAAAAAAATCTACACACCTTTTTTCACTTTGTAGGAGCTCGATATTGTCTCTGATGTATCTCTGTACTTTCCAATCATCTAGTTCTGAATTTTTGACCTGTAGTAGCCCTCTGTGTACTCTTTCCAATCCCACCAGTCTGATCCAAATTGGATTCTCCAAGAAAGAGTTATGCACAATCTCCCAAGATGACCTGATTATAGACCTTTCTAGAAAAGCGAAGTTGTATGAAGTGCCACGTGTACAATTTTCGATATTTGGTTCTAAAAAATATATACAAGAAACTACAGTCCGTACTCTTTCTGTACCTTTTTACGAAATTTCAATCTGATTCCCAGAGAGAAAGTTATGACAATTTTCCCCAGGTCACCTGTTTTGAACGTAATTCAGGAGTCTGCAAAAAGACCAACTTCCTCAGATCATATCTCCGAAAATATCACACAAAAAGCTCTGAAATTCGGACCCAAGGTTCAGCACGACTTCTTCTAAAAGTTATAGCGAAAATGCCACGATGACCTGTTTGGAGCAGCGAAACCATAGAATCCAAAGCTCTGATACCAAATGTTATGAAACCAGCTCAAGAAAAGATCGAAAAGATAGATCAACGCCTTAGAATTTAGCCTCTTCGAGGGGGAAACCTCCTTTACATTACATAAATGAACAATTCTTGGATGATTCAAATGATAAAACCTCCTTTCTATATATAGGAGTCTAAGGAGTCACAATATAATCCAGCCGACCTAACAATAATAATATAAAGCCACAAAAATAACAATAGAGGGATTCTATGGGGCACAGAAATAACAATATGGGGGTAATAGGGGCACAACAATATAAATAAGGGGTATAACTACAATAGTAATGGGGTAATCACTAGTATTATAGGGACCCAACAAAGGATCTCGAGATGAATATCAAGATGGGTGACGATGGGAGGTACAGCGTAACCAACATCAATATTTTTACCTTTCAGAGGGATTCTGGTTCTCCCCTCACTTTGAGAGATGTCATGTATGTTTTGGGTTTGAAGAAGAACTTGGTTTCTATTTCCATGTTGGAGGATAAAGGCTATGATGTCATATTTAGTAAGGGAAAGGCTTTGCTTCGTCACATAGCCACAGTATAGGTGAAGCGGATAGGGGTTCAAGTGAATAACCTCTACAAATTAGAGGTATAATACTACGTTGATTTGAGTAGTAAAGTAGGGAAGGTGCAGATCCAAGACATCGGTGAGTTGTGGCATAGAAGATTTGGTCACCTGCATGACAGAGCTTTGAAGATCATGCAGCAAATTTCTACATGACTTCATAAGGTTACACTAGAACAGAGAGACACATGAAAAGGGTGTACATTGGGGAAGTACACCAAAGCTTCCTTTCATGAATAAGACAGTCGAGCACAAGTGATCCTTAAACGAGTTCAGTCATATTTGTGTCAAACGTTCTTAACAGCATCCACAGCCAAGCACAGGTATTATGTAATATTTGTTGATGATTTTTCTTATAAGTGTTGGATTTTTTTCATACAAAAGAAATATCATATGTTCACTAAGTTTTTTCAATTTAAAGCACTTGTTGAGAAAGATATTGGTAGGAAAATTAAAGCTCTCAGAAGTGATAACGACGAAGATTATGTGCCAAATGAATTCAAGAAATTATGTGCAACAGAAAGAATTTGGCGGGAGTTGATAACACCTCATAACCCACAATAGAATGGGGTTGTTTAAAGGAATAACAAAAGTATAGTGGGAGTGTCATGGGCGATGTTTCAAGGTCAGGGCCTACCATTACACTTGTGGGTTGAAGCATGCAGCACAGTTGTTTATTTGCAAAATAGAATCCCTTATCAAATCCTTGGGATGAGTACACCAGAAGAGTATATTTCAGGGAAGAAAATAGATGTGGCACACTTCAAGATCTTTGGTTCATCAGTCTACCACCATGTTACCAAAGATGCATAGAAAAATCTAGAGCCAACAGCTGAGTTGGGCATATTTGTGGGGTACGTTGATACCCCTCATAATTATCGAGTGTACCAGCCAACCAGCAAGATGGAAGTGGTTCATAGAGATCTAAAGTTAGATGAAGAGAATTCCATGAGATATTCCCTTCAGAGGGAGCTTCAACTACATGTAGTTGAGGAAATTTTAGCTCCAAAGGAGGAACCTTGGGATGATGTGGAGCAGCCACATGCATAGGAGCAAGGAGTGGAAACACCCACTCATGTAGAGACTTCTAGAGATGCAATAAAGCACACCAAAGACGTTGACAGGTTATTGTATGATGCTAGAGAGAATGTGGGGACACGCACATCACAAGTTAGGTAGAGGAGGTCACCATAAAGGTACACTAGCTACATGGATTTGATGAGAGAGAGTGTAGAGATTGAGCCATCCTCATTCGAGGAAGCAGTGTAACAACCAGTGTGGGTTGATGCCATGGTTGAAGAGTATGACTCCATTATTAGAAATAGTGTTTGGGTGGTGGTGCCAAGACCAATAGACAATTTAGTGGTGAGTTTTATATGGAATTACAAGGTAAAGCATTGACAATGCAAATGAGATGGAAGATACATCATATGGATGTAAGGACAACATTCCTCAATGACATGATTGAGGAATAGGTGTTTATTGAGCATCCTAAAGGATTTGAGACCTTCAATAGATATTTGCATGTGTGCAGACTCAAGTGAGCGTTGTATGGACTGAAACAAGCACTCGGTGCTTGGTACACTAGGATTAAGAGTTATTTCACTGAATTGGGCTTCACCAAAAGTGAAGAAAATGTGAACCTTTACCATATTGTGGTTGAAGGTAAATTTTTGATTAGTGTTTTATATGTCGATGATTTAATTCTGATAATTGATGAGAAGTTGATGAAGTCTTGCAAAGAGGATCTTGCAAGCGGGTTTGAAATGAAGGACTTGGGGCTTATGCATTACTTTGTTGGTATGGAAGTATGGAAAGGAGATGAGGAAATGTTTATCTCTCAGGGAAAGTATGCCAAATAGATATTGAAAAATTTTCACATAGAGAGAAGTAAACCCATGGAGACTCCTCTAGCTAGTAACTAGAGGAAGGAAGATGCTACTTCGAGAGAAGCAGTCGAGGCTACTATCTATAGACATCTTGTGGGTTCACTTATGTATTTGGTGAACACACGACCAGACATGTGTTATACAGTTAACCAGCTTAATCATGCTACGGTTAAGCCAACCAAATTGTATTGGAAGGCAACCAAACATGTATTCAGATACCTCAAAGGCACAACTCAATTTGGTCTTTGGTACATATAGACAGAGAGAGTGAAGCTTCAAGGCTTCATAGATGCAGATTGGGCACGGATTCCATTTGACAATGTTAGGTCCCTATAATACTAGTGATTCCCCAATTATTATTGTCGTTGTATCCCTTATTGTTATTGTTGTGCCCCTATTGTCCCCATATTGTTATTATTGTGCCCCATAGAATCCCTCTATTGTTATTTTTGTGCCCTTATATTATTATTGTTAGGTCGACTTAGTTGTATTGTGACCCCTTAGACTCCTATATATAAAAATGAGGCTTTGTCATTTGAATCATCCAATAATTGTTCATTTGTGTAATGTAAAGGAGGTTGCCCCCTCGAAGAGGCTTATTTCTAAGCTGTTCATCTATCTTTTCTATATTTTTGTGAGCTGGTTTCATAACATTTGGTATCAGAAATTTGGATTCTAGGGTTTCGCTGCTCCAAACAAGTCATCGTGGCATTTTCGCTATAACTTTTTTTCTGCAAAATTTTAGAATCTAAAAACAAAACCCATTTGAGATGAAATCACGCTGAACCTCCGGTCTGAATTTCAGATTTTGCCTCGCTATATTTGCGGACATATGATTTCAGGAAGTTAGGGTTTTTGTAAGCTCCAGAATATCATCTAAAACAGGTCATAGTGTAATTTTCACTATAACTATTTCGCTACGAAGTTTCAAAAGCTAAAAAAAAAACATTTGAGAAGCAATCATTCTAAATCTCGGCTCTGAATTTCAGATCTTGTCTCGCTATATTTTTGGAGATATAATCTGAGGAAGTTAGGGTTTTGCAAACCCCCGAATTACATTCCAAACCAGTTACCTTAGGAAAATTGTCATAATTTTCACTCTGAGCATTAGACTGAATTTTCGTAAGAAGTTACAAAAAGAGGATGGACTGTAGTTTTTTTGGGTATCGTTTTCAGAACCTAAGATTGAAACAATGACCCATGGCACATTGTACAAGTTTACTCTACTAAACCAATCTATACTCAGGTCATCGTGGGAGATCATAACTCTTCATTGGAGAATCCAATCTTGATTAGACTTGCGAGGTTAGAAATATTACTTAGAGGCTTACCACAGGAAGCAATTTCAGACCTCGGAGATCCAAAATTAAAGAGATACATCAGATTCAATATCGAGCTCCTACAAAGTGAAAAAAGGTGTGTAGTTCTTTTTAAATTTTGCATAAGCTTGGTTTGAAAAATTAGTTTAAGGGAATTCAAAGGGCATAGTAAGCATTATTATCGGTAATTGATGCCCCAAAGAAATAAAATGGAAACACCTAATAAGCAACTTGAAAGCTCGAGCATGACTCATGAAGAAGAGGAAGAAATGCAACATGATATATCAAAATTACAAGACCAAGTGCAACAAATTTATCTTGCACAAAAAGTAACAGAAAATAAGATGTATGTTTTAAAGAAAGACGTAGAAGCTAATATTGATGGTTTAAAGAAAGGCATAGAAGCTAAGATGGATGGTTTAAAGAAAGGCATAGAAACTAAGATGAATGACGTGGAAGCTAAGATGGACGGTGTGGAAGCTAAGATGGACGGTGTGGAAGCTAAGATGGATGATTTAAATAAAGGCATGTAAGATTTGCAAACAAATTTGAAGACAAATTTGACAAAGTTTCTACAATAAATTCTTACTAATGGCGAAAAGGTAGGAAAGGGAACTCATGATGAGAACAAAATACACGGTAATCATGATTTCGTAGACTCTAATGTTGGATCGAAAAACCACCATGTTCCAAAGACCAATATGAGGAAGTTTGATGGCGAGGATCCTGGAACATGGATACTATAGATGGAGCAATTTTTTGACCTCCATAATGTGCAAAACACACAAAAGTTACGCATTGCAACATTATATTTGGAACCAAATCAGTTTGTATGGTATTGATGGCTTTGCTCTCATAAAAAAATTGTCACTTGGGCTACTTTTATGGATGAAATGATAAAACATTATGAGGACACAAAAAGCAACACTTTTTTTATCCAATTGATAAATCTCAAACAAAAGGGTTTAATGATGGAGCACATTGAGGACTTACAAAAATTGAATATAAGGGTAAAATATATTCCAGAGGAGCATAGGATTGATGTGTTCATAGGGATTTTAAAAGATAACATTCAACATGAGGTTCACCTTTGGGAACCAGATTCATTGGAGAAGGCATTTAGGTTGGCAAGAAAAATGGAAAGAAAAATTATGGCAACAAGGAACCCTACCACTCACAATCATAAAGATGGAAGTGTTACTACCCCTAGCCATCCACGACGTACAAGGTTGACACCACAACAATTGGAAGAAAAAAGAGCAAAACGGCTTTGTTACAGTTGTGATAGCAAATAAACTAAAGGTCATAAGTGTGCAGAGAAGAAATTATTTTACATAGATTTTGAAGAGGAGGAAGAAAAGGAACAAGAAATGTCAAAAGAAGAAGATATACACCAGGAACGAACCCTAGAAAAATAAGAAATGAATCTGACCATATCTTGTAATGCATTTGATGGAATTACCACTCCTCAAACTATCAAGATAGAAGGGTATATCAAAAAGAAAAAGGTAATAGTGTTGATTGATTTGGGAAGTACCCATAATTTTATTCATTGTAAGATAACCAAGGAATTGAATTTCTTCCTATATCTAGCACCAGAGTGTCAAGTGATGGTTGCAAGTGGAGGAACCATAAATTGCTCAGGAAAGTACCATAATATCAAGCTATCCATGGGATAATATGTATTGAATAGCCCAATGCTTTCCATTCCAATAGTTGGTGTTGATGTTGTACTAGGAGTCCAATGGCTACAAACCTTGGGTACAATAGCTTTTAATTTTCTCTTCAGAAGGAAAGGAAGTTGAATTAAGGGGTATCACAGGGAAACTGGGAAAGATAATCAGCTCTAACGGAATGACAAAGCTTTTAAAGAAATAACAATGAGGCATAATTGCACAATTATGTTCACTAGAGGTTCCCACATCGAAATCATCCATTTCTCCAGATCTCCAAAAAGTCTTGGACAATCATTCGAATGTATTTGATACTCCCAAAGGCCTCCCACCTATTTGTGATCATGATCATGCTATTAACTTGATTCCAGGAAGTGTTCCTCTAAACATCAAGCCTTACAGATATCCCTATGTCTAAAAGAGTGAAATTGAACGTATGGTTGCCGAAATGCTAGAGGCTAGTATAATTCAACCCAATCAAAGTTCTTTCTCTGCTCCAGTAGTATTGGTTCACAAGAATTATGGATCATGGTGCATGTGTCCAGATTATAGGGAGCTCAACAAGCTCACTATTGAAGAAAAATTTCCCATTCCTGTCATTGATGAATTATTGGATGAATTGCATGGATCAATTTACTTCACCAAGTTGGATCTTCGTTCAAGATATCATCAAATCAGAATGAAGACTGAAGACATTCCAAAAATAGAATTTAGAACTTATGAGGGTCATTATGAATTTTTGGTCATGTCTTTTGGCCTTACTAATGCACCTTCTACATTTCAAGGTTTGATGAACTCCAATTTCAAACCCTTCCTTATAAAATTTGTGTTAGTATTTTTTGATGATATACTAATCTACAGTAAGTCTTGGAAGGATCATGTCCAACATGTTGACATAGTGCTCAAACTATTCGAGGAGAAACAAGTATATGCAAAAATATCCAAATGTTTCTTTGGAGTACAAAAGGTGGAATATCTGGGTCATATTGTATCTCATGAAGGTGTTAAGGTAGACCCTAGCAAAATTAAAACCATTAAGGAAAGGAAAATCCCCACATCCATAAAGCATCTACGAGGATTCTCAGGTTGACAGGGTATTATCGCAAGTTTGTTAAGAATTATGGGAGGATAGCAGCACCTCTAACAACATTATTGAAGAAAGATGCATTTGCATGGACTCCAGAAGCAACAAATACCTTTGAACATCTTAAAGAGGCAGTGTGCCAAGCACCAGTCTTAGCTACACCAGACTTCAAAAAAACCTTTATTTTGGAATGTGATGCCTCAGAAAATGGAATTGGTGTTGTTTTAATGCAAGAAGAAAGACCCATTTCTTTCAAAAGTCATCCAATCAAAGGAAAGTATTTACACAAAGCTATTTATCAGAAGGAAATGTTGGCAATACTACATGCACTTAAGAAATGGCAACCCTACCTAATTGGAAGACACTTCAAGGTAAAAACAGATCATGATAGTCTTAAATACTTTTTAGAACAAAGAGTATCTTCAGAAGAACAGAAAAAATGGGTCACAAAGATATTGGGTTATGACTTTGAAATCATCTACAAAAAATTGAAGAAAAATGTTGTGGTAGATGCACTCTCAAGAAAGGATAAGGTTGTGGAAGAATTTCTTTCCACCATTTCTATTATCCAACCAAATTGGATAAACAAAGCAAGGGATGAATGGAAGAATGACGAGGAAGTGTGGGCACTCATTCAAAAGATACAACAAGATCCCAATACATCTGATACATTTAGCTGGAAAAATGATTCGTTACGGTACAAGGATCGGTTATACCTATGTAAGAATTCCCAACTCAAATAAAACATTCTTAGGGAATTGCACACCTCTCCCTTAGGAGGGCACTCAAGATTTCTAAAAACCTACCACAGGGTTAAGAAGGATTTTTTTTTGGATGGCCTTAAATCAGATATTCAAAAGTTTGTGGCAGCATGTTTGGTTTTCCAACAAAATAAACTTGAAACAATTAAGACCCCAGGACTATTACAACCTTTATCCATTCCAAGCCAACATTGGGAGGAGGTTCTAATGGATTTTATCACAGTTCTACCCAAGTCTAAAGGAAAGAGTGTTATCATGGTGGTAGTTGACAGACTTACCAAGTATGTACACTTTTGTGCATTATCTCATCCATTTAAAGTGAGTATAGATTCTATTGCATTTATGGAAACAATTCAAAAGCTACATGGAAACCCAAAGATTATTGTAAGTGATAGAGATCCCATTTTCCCTGGAAATTTTTAGATAGAATTATTTTCTTGTCTTGGTAGTTAGTTAACTCATAGCTCATCTTATTATCCTCAATCTGATGGGAAAACTGAGATAGTAAAAAAAGTTTGGAAGGACGTCTTCGTTGCTTTATATCTGATAAATAGACACAGTGGGTCAAATGGTTGCCGTTGGCTAAATGGTGGTATAACACTTCCTTCGATACTACAACAAAAATGACCCCATTTATGGCACTTTATGGATATCATCCACCATCCATCACATCATATTTAAGAGAAAATTCTAAGGTTCAAGCAGTGGAAGATCACATCGAGAATCAGCAACAAGTTCTCCAACTCCCAAAGGATAACCTCACCTTGGTGCAAAATAGAAGGAAACAACAGGCAGATAAAAATCGCAGCAAAAGAAGTTTTGATGTAGGTGATTGGGTATTCCTATGGTTACGACCACATAAACAAATGTCCCTCAAGCAAGCTAAGAAGGATAATAAATTATCACCAAAGAATTATGGTCTGTACAAGGTGTTGCAAAAGATAAGTACTATGGCATACAAATTGGAGCTTCCTGCAGCTTCCGAGTGCACCCATTTTTCCATGTTTCATTCTTAAAGAAGGTTATAGGTGACAAGCTTCCAGTTCAAACAATATTGCCAAAACTTGATGAGGAAGGAAAAATCATATTGGAACCTGAAGCAGTCAAAGAAACAAGAACACAACAGCTATGAAATCGATCAATTTTAGAGTATCTCATCAAGTGGAAGAACTTACCCATTGAAGATTCCACATGGGAGGATGATAATTTTATACAGAAGCATCCATAACTACTCAAGCATTGAGGACAACACTTTTTTGAAGGAGAGGAGCATGTTAGGTCCCTATAATACTAGTGATTCCCCCATTACTATTGTCGTTGTATCCCTTATTGTTATTGTTGTGCCCCTATTATCCCCATATTGTTTTTATTGTGCCCCATAGAATCCCTCTATTGTTATTTTTGTGCCTTTATATTATTATTGTTAGGTCTGCTTGGTTATATTGTGACCCCTTAGACTCCTATATATAGAAATGAGGTTTTTTCATTTGAATCATCCAAGAATTGTTCATTTGTGTAATGTAAAGGAGGTCGCCCCCTTGAAAAGGCTTATTTCTAAGGCGTTCATCTATCTTTTCTATCTTTTTATGAGCTAGTTTCATAAAAGACAAGAAGAGCACATCAGGGGGAATCTTCAGTATTGGGTCAGCAGTAGTTTCTTGGTACAGCAGGAAGTAGGGATCAGTTGCACTCAGTTCAGAAGAAGCAGAGTACATGGTTGTTAGTCAAGAAACTTGTGAGGCTATCTGGATGAGGAAGATTCTTGTTGGTTTGTTTGGTGAGTAGATGGAACCAACAGTGATTTACTGTGACAATTAGAATTGTATCAAACTCCTTGAGAATCTAGTTTTTCATGATCGGTCTAAGCATATTGAAATCCGGTATCACCATCTTCAATATTGTCTGCAGAGGAGAATCATGTTGGTAGAGTGCATTCATACAAAGGAGTAGGATGTAGATATTTTGACAAAGGCAATATCAAGATGAAAATTTGAGTTTCACAGAGGCAGGATCAAGGTAGTAGATAATCCCTCTCTGGTTGAGAGGGAGTGTTAAAAATAGCAACAAGAAAATCCTGATTTAATTTTTCCTTGGATTAAATTATAATTCTATTCTCATAGAAACTTGTAGCAATTAACTAAGTTAAGTTGACTTATTTGGCTCAGTAAATTTGAGTTGGAAGTCCATCTAGAGGCATGTAGAGTGATCCCTAAATTCTAGGGACCCAGGTTGAGTTCTTATGGAGTTGTAATTATTTAATTCAGTGTAACTAAGTTAAATTAAGTTAAACTAGTTCTAATTGTTGGAGGAACTAGTGAGTGGTCAATTCAATTAAATTGAATTTAATTCACATGTAGTGATAAATCAAATAACTAATAATTCACTCAAAAATAACTCATGCATGTCAGTTCAAAGGAAGACGCAGTTGAGATTAGAATTAAGGGACAGTGTATTATCAGTTGTATAACTTTCCGAGTTGTATAGATGGTGCATGCAATTAGTAGAATGCCTATGATGGATTGTGCAGTTGTGGTGAGGGATTTTCCCAATTAAATATGGGCTAATTCCCTTAGGGATTGTGTGCAATGAAGTAGGGGCTTGGAAGGCAGTAGATTTGGCTATTTATTGGCTTGAGCTAGTTTGTGAAGTAGTGAGATAGTTTGTACTTGTGCAGAGATTGTTTGGGTTGAAAAAAGATTGTATTTTCTTCTCAGATCTTTTGGTTAATGCAATATAGAATGTCTAGGTTTTGAGCAGTTTATTTCCCCATAAAAATATTGTTTTTTGTCTGAATTAAATTCTTCCTTTTCTAATTCATGATGTCATCGATCAATTTTTGTTTCCGCCAGTGAGTAGAATAGATTCATGTCTTTTGTTTTAGAATATCACTTACGCAATTTGAATCTACAGTAAAAATCTACACGCAATTTCTTGACTCGCCATAATTATAAAAAATTAAAAAGAATATCTTTAAACATCTAAGGTTTCTTTACTAAAGTCTCTTTATTAGACTTCACCTAGTCTATAATTTACCAAGTCTTGCATCATAGAAGTAAATAAAAAATATTTACATGAACAAGGGGTGTTACATCTACCCCCCATGTGAAACACCATCCTTAGTGTTCATTCTTTCCCTTTAACAAGTCAGGTTATGCTTCTCGCATTAAGCTTTCATCCTCCTAGACAACCTCTTCCAGAGTGAAGTGTCTCCATTTCACTTTAACTTGGGTGATATCTCACCTCCATAAGATTGTTTCTCTATGATCGAGAATACATAAAGAATCTATCAGGAACTCTCCGTCTGGTTCAAGATATTCCACATCATAAAATTTTCAATAGTTTACACAAATATTTAACAAGCATTATTAAAAAATAGATAAAATTAATCATTAAACCTTTACCTGCACCTCCTCCTAGTTAATAATGTATCTAGATTCATATACATATTTCTTTAATAAAGAGACGTGAAACACATTATGGACTCACATATGTCTAGGTAATACAAGTTGATATGCAAAGAGTTCAATTCTTTCTAGAATTTGGAAGGGTCCACAATACCGAGGAGCTAGTGTGGCACATCCACCCCACCATAGAGTGCTTTTCTTAGGTTTCACTCGTACATAAACATGGTCTCCTGTCTAAAATTCTCTGTAGTTCCTATTCTTGCATGCATATGTTCTTTGTTTACCTTAGGAAACTTTCAAGTTTTGTCAAACCTTTTTCACAATATATTCCATATATGCTAGCATATTAGGTCCTAGTTGTAACTTATCTTCAAGGATGTTCCAATTAATTGGTGTTATACACTTCCTTCTGTATAAGACTTCGAAAGGAATCATCTTAATTGACTAGTGATATTTGTTTTTATAAGCGAATTCAACTACATGAATATATTCTTCCCACTTAGTTGGTTGTGCCTCATATATGTTCTTAACATATCTTCTAGTACCTAGTTTACCCACTCAATCTGCCCATCTATGTGTGGGTGATAAGCAGCACTAAATTGAACCTGTGTACCTAGTACTGTGAAAATAGTTTTCGATAATGTTGATGTGAACTTCACATCTCTATCGAAAATCATCACCTTTGGCATACAATGTAACCTGAAAATATGCCACATAAATATAGATGCAATTTGAATAATTTTATATGTAGATTGAACATGGATGTAATGGGATACTTTACTCAATTTATCCACTACCACCATTATTGAGTCCTTGTGTTTCTTAGTTATAGGAAAACATGTTATAAAATTTAAGGTAATGACTCCCCATTTCCATCTCTAGAATGGGTAGTGGGTGGAACAAACTAGCTTGATGTTGATGTTAAGCTTTAACTTACTGACACTCCACGCATTTTTCTAGATATTCAGTGAAGTAACTTCTCATTCCGAGCCAAAAATTGTCTTCCTTTATGGAAGAAAATAATTTATGATATTCAGGATGAGTAGAGTAAGGACTTCTATGAAATCCATCCAGTATTAATTTCCTAACAACCACTTGATTAGGAACATATATCCTTCCCATAAAAGTCAATAAATTATCTTTATTTATTACATATTCAAATTGATTTTTCATAGTTGTTCATTTGTTTAGCTTGTTGCCATAGAAACCCATATTATATATCTTTAACCACAACTTCCTTAATATGATTTAAAAAATAAATTCCACTTGACTATAGGATATTTCATATATGTAATGTAATTTCCTACTTAATGCATCAGTCATTTGGTTTTATTTTCCTTTTAAATGTCCAATGTCAAAGTTGAATTCACTTAAGAAAGTTGTCCACCTAGCTTGTCATGCATTGATGTTGGTTTGTGTAAAGAAACTAGTTAAGCTATTATGGTTAGTCACCAACACAAACTTTTTTCCCAATAAATAATGTCTCCAGACCTTCAAGGCGTGTACCAGCATAGCTAACTCGAGGTATGTTAATGGTGCTAGACCCACCAACATGTCAGGGGATCCCCTGGTAAGAAGTCCCAACTAGACCTCAGATCGTTTGGTGTAGAAGTCCCAGCAGTGGGTCGTACGATATCTCCTTGACCGTGGTTGCGCGCAGAGGCAACTAAGATTTCCTTGTTGGTAGCAAGGGTGTGACATGCACAGTAAGCCAAGGAAGGTGCATGAATGGTTCTAACACATGGAAGGTGGAGTGAGTGCGCCCCTTGGAAACCTGTGGAAACACGCATCTTGGAAGGGAACATATGAGAAAAGATGCATCACAAATTGGAAGGCAAGTGAACCAACAATCCAAAGTGATGGTTAAACCAATAGCACATCTCAGTAAGATTCATACATACATATACAGAAAGAGTCTATACATACATGCGTAAGCAAACAATACATATATCATTAGAGTAACCAAGTTAATTGAAATACAATAACAACATATGCATGAAACATGTTGGCTCTGTTATATTAAGAAGTGAAAGTTCCAATCATATAGTACAACCATGACCAACCACTAGTCCCGATAACGGAATGTTACAATCACTACCACCTGCTCCTCCAAAGAGATGTACTAGCTCTGCATTGTGGAGAAGCCAAGGCTCATTACAATACTCTCCAAGCTTTCTCTAAGATACCCCTATTGGAAGCTTGGTTGCCCAAAAGCCCTTACAATGAGTTATAGGGTTCCATAAATACCAAAGGGCGAGGTGACCCTTGACATTCCCCTTTGTGACTCTTCACCAACGCTCATGACTCTTCACCTACTACATGATTGTTACATTCAACTTTCAACACTTGGAATTTTACTTTACAAGATGTTACATACAATATGCACATATACCCATGTGCGACAAAATAGGCTTGAGCAAGCCATGCAAGATATCACTAAGACTTGGACAGTTGTGGGAACACTAACTCTTCGACATCCTCGTGATGATTGACGTTGGCAAACTGATGCCAAGCTTAGTCATCGGTGATGGTGTCTGCGCACTCAATGGTGACATCCTACTGTAAGTGAACTCTTGCCTCTATTGCATCAGAGTACATTGATATGGCTCCTTTGTCCAACTCGTCTGATAATATGTGCATCAACGTCTCAAGTGAAGATGGACCAGCAACATGATGATGCATAGTATTTATGATGATCTTCAAGTGTTTGTTGATGACTATGTGCATCAACGTGTCAAAATACATGTTCAGGTACGGTCATATTTTGTTCTTCTCTTCGCCTCGGTGAGTGTGCCGATGGGTGGGATCACATGCATGCACATAATGACATCCATGCTCCTGAACACCCTTGCATGTGATCGACGACACTTCTCACCATGTTTGCTCTGTGCCAGCTACTAGGTTGGTTCTATAACCTGTATGGGCACAGTTTCATCAGCCTGTGCATCTTGCACCTCCTGATGTACATGTTCCTGCCACAACTCCTTCTCTCGTCTATGCAGCTCCTATTCTTCCTTGAGTTGTCGCTTCAGCATCTGCAACTCCATCTTTGTTTCTCTCTCTCTGCCTTCATGTGATTCTCTTGTCGTGTTGTCACCTCATAGCCTCAATATCCAAAGCTACGTTCATCACAAGTGGATCTGCTTGAACTTGCAACTTTGATCCACCTTTGTGTTATCAATAACCTTCCTCTTGCATTTGTCGTATGCAGGTGTGCTACCTTCTACTACTGTTGATGGTGCTACTCACTATGATGCTGCTTCCAATTCATCTTGATATCCTTGTCAATGAACAATTTGATGTTTTCATAGATAGGAAAGTTCATAGACACTAGATCGTCTTCATCCCCAGTTGCTCTCCCAACGGTGTCTTTGACTTTGCTCTCCTGGAAGCCATTGTATCTGTGTTGCTGAGAGGTGGACAAACACCTGTGATACTTGGAGACATAGCAACACTCTTGGCAAGAAATATGTCAGTTGAAAACCAAAATAAACTAGAGGACTCACATGCAACATACTTGTGTGATTATCTGTGAAGTTTGCACAATTTTCACCGGGAGGCTGGGAAACTAACTGCCCGAATGGTGCAAGGCACAGAATGGGTTTTTAGGAGGCTAGCTGACTATTGGAACTGTGAAATGCACAATCTAGCCTGGCCTGTGGAGGACTGAAAATGTGCAATGTGCAATTTCAATCTGTAGTGACATGAAAACCAGAAAACTGTATTGTGCAGTTTCTGGGGCCAGCAAGGCACTTCCTCCCAGAATTGTGCAATCCATGCCTAGAGGTCAGTGCTAGGCCAGACTTTCACAATTTCTGGAGGGAAAGCAGAGCCTTCACTTCGAGAAATGCGCAATGCTAGCCAAGTAAGGCAAGGTTCGGGCTAAGGCATCCTAGACCCGCTAATGGGTGATTGAAAACATGAGAAGTTTGAATGCATGGTGATAATAAGTGTAAACAAGAGTAAATGATCATGCATGCAAACAGTAAGTGCAGGATTCAGAGAACAAGAAAACGTGCATGTATGTGAAGAAGGTCGCCGTAACGGCAACCATTGGTGCAAAAACAGTGCCATGCATGTGATAGCAGTGTGATGCAAACGAATATTGAAACTCTGCTTCTACAAGCTAACATACATTAAAATGACAACAAGTGCTCATTGAAATCAAGCAAACATCACTTACACAAAGAGAAACACAAAAAGTGACAGAAATGTAGCATAAGACATGAGAAGCAGGCTTACCCTGAAATAGTTAAGTTGAAAGTGTCGAAGACTCCTGGATGTGATGTGGGATGTCAGAGTTGCATGATCGATGTGAGGAATGAGCTTTGCATCGTCTGGTTCATAAGTTTTGTTAAGATTGAGGTTATGACATCCATGCCACAAATCTAGGAGAAAAGCGCCACTTGGCGAGAGGTTTCTAAAATGATCTTTGCATGTAACTTCCAGCTGATAAAAATAGATCCCTAAAATCTAGGGATGCCTTCTTCATGTTGCCTTTTGTTATTTATGGAAAAGTAGCCCATGCATGCAAATTAGTTTTGCTCAGTCCCAGAGGGAACCGGTCAACCTAAAGGCACATAGCATCATTATGCAAGCCTGGGATGAAAATTTGCTTAGTTTCTCTATTGAGCAAAGTTGCCTTCCTGACAGCCATTGCGCAATTTCTGGGTTGAGCAGGTCACTGCCTCCCAGACTTACACAATTTCTGGGCTGAGGCCCAGTGCTGGTTCATAATGCACAATTTTCGGAAGGAGGACTACTTGTCTTTCAACACAATTTTGGAGCCCAGCAGGCTGCACAGTTTATTTGCACAATTTCTAGAGGGAATATTGGTTCCCCTCCAGAATTATGCAATTTCCTAGGGGATTGTCTCAGCCAGAAAATAGCCTAAGTTCAGAATACCGACCTACGGGAGGGAGACAAATAAGTTGACATGCACATGCCAGTAGGCCAGTGAAACCCAACTGAAGCCTATGTACTTGACAGTGCGAGACATACTGCTAAGGATGGTTGGTAGGGAGGCTCCAAAACGAAGCTAAGGAAAAATTTTGGAGGGTGGTTGTAACCGCTACAACACTTGGAGACATACTGGTAGAACTTCAGATCTTAGAATGGACCTTGTTCATGAAAAGAAAGTCTAACACATCCAGAAGAATTGTTCAATTCTCTGTTAATCTTGGTTTCCACACTTGCTTGATTGTAAGATGTAGCATCTTCCAAGCTCTTGGTCGGTTGGCACACATTCCAAGCCAAGCCCACACAGTTGTTTCAATTGGGGATGAGGGGTATATTTGTGCACAATCCATATGGTCGTCAAAGTTTTAGTTTCATCTCTGGTGTTGCTCCGTTGCCAGCAAGCCTAGAAAATACCCCGACGAAGTCATGCAGGAACATAAGCATCGCTCCACTACCAGCAAACCTAGTCAGTACCCCGGCAGAGTTACTTGCATCACCTCTCTGTGTAAGAAGCCTTTCTCTTCTTTCGCCTTATTCATTTTCATTTTTTTGAAATTTTTTCACATTTTCATTTTTTCATTTTCATTTTGATAATTGTGCATAGCACTTATTCATTTCATAGGCGGAAGAGGGATCCCGACTTATTGAGTGCAGAAGATGTTGTTCCTCCAAAGAAGTAGATTGTATATACCTCTGATGTGCTTGTTAAATTTTCCCCCTCACCTTACTCTATTTGACTGAGCTGACAAGGATTAACCCAAAACCACTGACTCAAGTAGGTGATACTAGTTAAAGTGCAAGCATTGTGTTTTCACTAAGGCTCACTTCAATCAGAATGTATTTTCCATTTATGTATCATGGACTAAAGACAACAAGTTCTTCATATAGAGGTAAGACAATAGATAACCAAGTATTGATAACTGCACAAGTCCTCTTGTACTTTACCTCACTTGTTTCAAGAGTCGCACATGGTTTCATGCAAAACTAACCTACGAACGCAAACAAGAAAACAAACAACAAAACAAAGAAAAAACATAAGGAAATGTGTAAGAAAAGCGAGTAAGAAAACAAGCAGTTAAACAAACAGACATGCAACGTAAGAAGGAAATGTGCATGCAAGCAAAAAAACCAAAATCAAACACTACTCCTACTCCTAAGCTAACAATGCATGGGTCTGCTCACATAAAGTGATACTTCCAATGCAGCCACTGATGCATTGGTACACCCATGTTGGTGAAGGCATGGTTCGCGAAAATCACAGATGTGCGAACCAACAAACATGAAAGATACAATAGTGAATCCAAACACTCTCTGGCTTTAAATGTGTCCACAGAACATAAGTGAGTGTAAATTTGTGACATGAAATCTGTGGACTTACCGTGGTGTTGTGCTACATTGTGTCCAGATGTTAATTGTACGCATTCTCTTGACTGTGCCATGCAAGAAAACATGAGAAAGGTAGACCACTTATGTTGCACAAGTGTGCTTGTTGTGTAAGATTCCTCCAATGCATGAGCGATGGGATTGTGTAGTTCGAGTGGAGGAAGCCAAATCTCAGTGTTTGGTTGATCTTCAGTGCATACGGATGAGCCATGAGGATCCTTGCGTGTTTCAACAATTTCCTAATCAGAAGTGAAACCAACCTCATGACAGCGAGGGCTTGAGATAACCATCATCTCAGGCTGAAGTGCCTTTACAGTCTGTAGGGTTTCGACTTCATCGATAGATAGATCATCATATACCAATGCCTTAGATAGACTAGCAACGATTGAATCAACATCGTGATCAAATGAAGAAGTAGAGAGATCATGACAACCAAGATCAGAAAATTCAAGATGTTTGTTGGCATCCTCATGAATTGATGAATCACATAAAGGGGTAGATGAGAAGCAAGAATGTTCACCCTCTCTGTTTCTAGAAAAATAAGATGAAGAATCAAGTGGATGTTCAATGAATGATTTGTCCTCTCCATTGTTGACTGATGGAATGACATCCGATGTGTTTTATGAGTGATCAATAATAGGTGCATCCATATATAGAGATACACAAGAAAAATCAGGGATGGAAGAATAACCGAAGATGTTAGGGAAAAGAAGAGGAGGCATAGATGTAAGGGAATCAACCTTGGTCGCAAGTTGATGTTCAGGCTCCCATTCATACTTTTCATGAATGGCAGCGTAGGTTGGTTGTGCAACACCAACTCCGTCGATGGCTTGATCCTCATTCACAACAGGTGTAGAGTCAAAATGGAAGAACACAAGACAGTGCAATCCGAAGGATCAGTAGAACGTGAAGGCGGAGGTTAAGGTAAGACATCCATGTGAAAAACCATGGGCTTCACAACCAAATCTGCATGAAAATTGAGAGAAGTGATGTTGGAAGGATGTGACAGTTGAACAGATGCGTGTGCATGTTCTCCCACATCACTCTGCAATGGTGAAGTTATTGGATGAGGAGATAGCAGACAGTCACTTGTGACAGCGACTGTGTCCATCTGTGATTGTGCAGCTTCATCACCGAAGTATGCTGAGTGGGGTTTGAACTTCAATTCTATCTTGGGATGGACTGACTTGTTAAGGAAATATTAAAATATGTCCATGAGATACTGGAATTTCATCTGACTTTTCATCTGAATATCATTAGAGTAACCAAGTTAACTGAAATACAATAACAACATATGCATGAAACGTGTTGGATCTGTTATATTAAGAAGTGAAATTTCCAATCATACAGTACAACCAAGACCAACCACTAGTCCCGTTAACAGAATGTTACCATCAATACTGCTTGCTCCTCCAAAGAGATGTACTAGCTCTGCACTGTGGAGAATACAAGGCTCGTTACAATACTCTCCAAGCTTTCTCTAAGATACTACTATTGGAATTTTGGCTGCCTAACATCCCTTACAATGAGTTATGATGTTCTATAAATACCAAAGGGTGGGGTGACCATTGACATTCCCCTTTATGACTCTTCACCTACTACATGATTGTTACATTCAACTATTGACACTTAGACTTTCACTTTACAAGATGTTACATACAATCTGCACATGTACCCATGTGAGACAAAATAGGCTTGAGCAAGCCATGCAAGCTATCACTAAGACTCAGATAGTTGTGGGAAGACCAACTCTTCAACATCCTCGCGATGATCGATGATGGCGAACTGATGCCAAGCTTGGTCGCCCATGATGGTATCCACGCACTCAATGGTGACATATTGTTGTAAGAAAACTCTTGCCTTCGTTGCATCTGAGTAAATTAATACGGCTCCTCTTTCTAACTCATCTGATAATATGTGCATCATCATCTCGAGTGCAACTGGACCAATAACATGCTGATGCATAGTGTTTGTGTTGATCTTCAAGTGTGTGTTGGTTACTATGTGCATCAACCTGTCGAAATACAAGCTTAGCACCATTAGACTTGGTTCTTGTCTTCGCCTCGATGAGTGTGTCGATGGGTGGGATAGCATGCGTGCACATAATGACATCCATGCTCCTAAACACCCTTACATGTGATCGGTGGAACTACTCAACCTATATGCTCTGTGCCAGCTGTTAGGTTGGGTCTATAACCTGTATGGGTGCAGTTTCATTAGTCTGTGCATGTTGCGCCTCCTAATGTACCTATTCCTACTGCAGCTCCTTCTCTCATCTCTGCAGCTCCTATTCTTCCTTGGGTTTCCACTTCAGCATCTGCAACTCCTTCTCTATTTCTCTCTCTCTTCCTTCATGTGATTCCCTTGTCGCGTTGTCACCTCACAGCCTCAATCTCCAAAGTTGCTTTCATCACAAGTGGATCTACTTGAACTTGCAACTTTGCTCCACCTCTGCGTTCTCCACAAACTTCCTCTTGCATTTGTCGCACGCAAGTGTGCTACCTTCTACTGCTACTAATTGTGCTACTTGTTGTGATGTCACTTGAACAACTTGATGTCTTCATAGATAGGCAAGTTCATAGACACTTGATCGACTGTGTCCCCAGTTGCGCTCTCAACAGTGTCTTTGACTCTGCTCTCCTAGAAGCCATTGTTCATGTGTTGTTGAGAGGTAGACGAACACCTGTGATACCTGGAGACATAACAACACTCATGGCAAGAAATATGTCAGTTGAAAACCAAAAAAGCTGGAGGACTGACATGCAACATACCTGTGTGATTGTCTGTGAAGATTACGCAATTTTCACAGCGGTGTTGGGAGACTGGCTATCCGAACTACGCAAGGCATAGTCCAGGTTGTCGGGAGGTTGACATACTACTAGAATTGCACAATGCATAGTTCTGCCTGGCCTGCTGATGACTAAAAATGCACAATGTGCAATTTTAGCTAGTAGTGACATGCAAACCAGCAAACTATATTGCGCAGTTTTTGGGGCCAACAAGGCACTTCCTCCCATAATTGCACAATGCAAGCCTAGAGTTCAGTGTTGGGCCAGACTTATGCAATTTCTAGAGGGAAGGTAGAGCTTTCACTTCCAAAAATGCCCAATGCTATCCAAACAAGGCAATGTCTCGGTTAAGGCAGTCCAGACCCACTGATGGGCGACTGAAAACATGAGAAGTCTGAATGCATGGTGATACTAAGTGTAAACAAGAGTGAATGATCATGCATGCAAACAATAAGTATAGGATTCAGAAAACATGCATGTGTGCGAAGCAGGTCGCCACAACGGCGATCGTCACTGCAAAAATAGTGTCATGCATACAACAACGGTGAGATACAAATGAAAACTGAAACGATGCTTCTACAAGCTAACATAGATTAAAACGATAGTAAGCTCTCATTCAAATCAAGCAAACAACACTTACACAAAGCAAAACACAAAAAGTGATAGAAACGCAGTGCAAGATGTAATGTCCCTTAATAATAAATAATAAAAATAATAAGTAATAAATAATAATAATAATAATAATATAATATTAAAAATACAAGAAAATAAATAATAAATAAATAAATAGTAATAATAAATAATAAATAACAATACTAAGCTCTAAATAAATATAAATAGAAATAAAACAAGAAAGTAGTAAAAATCAGTAAAACTATCAAAAAATAAAAACAAAAGAAATAAAACAAGAAAAGCAATAAAGTTGCATGTGGACACATGGAGTGTGTGCAAGTGGTTCCCCTTCCAATGGTTGCTCTATTTAATAGATGATGAGGAAGATGAGAGGCATTCTAGCATTCCATCATTCCATGATTTCATCATCCATTCTCTTGGGAGAAAAGTGTTATATGAAAAAGGATACTCTGGCAGTAGTACGTTGATTGAGGGCTCGAGGGTGGCCAGTTGTAGCAAGTTTTCGTGCAATTGAGCCTACTGTTGGGTGGAGAGTCGTCCCCAAGACTTTGTTGCAATTAGCAGACTTCAACTAGCATTCAACCCGGAAATCACAGGTAAGTTGTCTCTACTCATAGATCTGAATTGATGTTAATTAATTGATAAAATGCGTGTTGACTATGAATTACTTTATTAATCTAATTAATTAAGTGTTGTCATTTGGGTTGTTACATATGGTATCTGTGGAGGTTGAAACCCTGAGGCCTATGAGTGTTGACATACAATTTTATTTAAAACCTATATGCACAATGGATTGTTAACCTTGTCAAAATTCTTTTTAAATTTTATTTAATTGATTAACTAAATTATAACCAATTTCTCCTTTTTTTTATTAAAAATTCATACATATATATAATTATAAGATTTATCTGACGAATTTTTGTTCCAGGTTTTCTAGACCTTAGCTACTATATATATAAATTTTTTTAATTATTATGGTTTTTCGTCAATGTTTTCTCACAGATCTGAAGATGAACGAAATGGGTTTTGTTTCGATTTCTTAAAAATATTGTTTGCATGTGGATTTTGAGCTTCAAAGATTTAGATCAAAATTTTATAAAACCCTTGCTCTCAAGCCCTTCTATTTTCATTTAATTTGCAAAAGTCTAGCCGTTAGGGTTTTAAATTTTTTTATATTCGGATTGATAGGATTTTATCATAATTTCCAAAATTTTAATGATTTTCTAGCTTCAATTTCACAGGAGATCCAAATTTGAAAGGTCGTAGAACTAAATTTGAAAGGTCTTGAATGCTATAACCTATTGCAAGGAAAGCGAAGACTGCCGGCTTTTATTGAATTCTGGCCATATGCCCTCCCTTTTGTCTGTGGCAATTTTCTTCTAATAGACCACAGCCTTCAATAATTTTTTGCAGTGTAGCTCCATGTATTTTTTTTATTGAAGCATCTCCATACCGATTTGGTGCGAGATCTGATTGTTGTTCATGCCTGCTAATATTTTTACTCTGTTCTGTTATTTATAGTGGGAGAACTTTCTGAGAGAATGATTCTTAGATGGTTTTCCTACAGCTTGCCATGTGGGTGTGCTCTACATTTTCCTTTGCCTCGAATGCTCGTTTAAAGATTGAAAACTGAAAGTAGAGACTGTTCTGACGCAAAAACATACACGATGTTAACGGCAGGGCTTGAGACTAGTGACGGTTTTGAGAGATTTACTGTTCTTCTCCTATTATAGGCCATTCATTTGTTCTTAAAGTACTATAGATATGTTGCCAACTCAAAAGTCAATTCCAAAGGACGAATGCATTAGCAACACACCTATAATCGAACATGCAGAAAGCTTATGTTAGATTGAAATGGGACTTCATTTTGGGGATGCTACACAATCTAAAGATTGTACAGGCATTGCGACAACACTACCCAACAAAGGAACTATAAATCGTTATTGGGTTGTTACTTTGATTGTTTTACTTCTTGTTGGTCTTCTTTTACGTTTTCTTTGTGTGTCTGGTTGTTTTAATCATAATTACCAAATTTTAATCATAGTTACCAAATTCGCCCGTATCGGGGAAAAAGATACGGAAATTCGCTAATTCGGTTCGATTGCCGAACAATTCGCCTAAATTCGATCCGATTCGTACGTGTTAATTTAGCAGGTTAATTTACTGGAATAGCTAGATGGGAGCGCCTCTCCTTCCTTTCTTCTTGCCAGGAGGTAAGCCGAACTAGTGCTGACCTGTATCTAAGTTCTCTCTTCCCTCACTAAGAAATGTTCTTGAAAAACAGATATAAGAAACGTTCTTGATGCACTGAAATAGAGAAAGGAGGGTATATATATAGAAAGAATGATAACTAGATATCAAAAATATAGAAAGTAAAAGTGAAATTAGAAAAATTATGGTTTTTTAGTCAAGGGAATTTAGATATCAAAAATATAAAAAGTAAAAGTGTAAAAGTGAAATTAGAAAAATTATGGTTTTTTAGTCAAGGGAACTTAGCAACGAAGAAAAGAAAAAATGACATATATAAAAAGAAAGATAACCGGATGCCAAAAATATAGAAAGTAAAAATAAAATTAGAAAAATTATGTTTTTTCGGTCTTTCCAACTTAGTTACAAGGGAAAGAAAGAATCTCTGAAAGTGTTTGATTCTTTTATTGGTGATAGTTTTTTTATTTATGGAAAGATTATATATTATATTGAGAAATTATAGATAAATTTGTTTTATAAACGTGCATCTATTACATAGATAAATTTCTAAGTTAAAAAAGATATTATATTTGAGATCTGAAAAAGAAAAGTTTTGGGGGAAAATTTTTTTAGATGACTTTTACTTATAAGATTGTTATATTATTAAAAATATTAGTTGATAAAACTTATTTAAAATTTAAAATAAATAAAGAACAAAATTAACAAACATACTACTCTTTAAGATATCTATTTTCAAATTTTTTCCGAATTAAATATTTTTAATTCGAATTTTTATCGTAGCCTACCAAATTCGAATCCGAATTCGAATTCGAATTTGGTAACTATGGTTTTAATGGTAGCATTCATGTGATCACATGGTCTAGGCAAAAACAGTATTGTCGGATCTTAAGCTTTTAAGTGTAGATAGTCCCGGACATGAAACTCAAATCGGAATATGTAGTAGACATATCTAAAACCAAACCACAATTCGGAACTAGTTAAGAGTTTTCACTCTACAACTGACAGTGTGGTTTGAAACTCCACGTCACTGAACCTTGACTTAAACTCGTCAATATTAAGTTCTAATTTCTTACAACCCAAAACATTATCCAGATTATCTAGCTTAACTCATGCCAATTTTCAAGTCATTGACACTGCATATGTTAGCAGCTAAAAAATGTTAAGAAATTCTTGTTAGTTTTACAGTCTCGATTTTGAAACACCTAATAAATTTCTTCATTTCAGCCCTAAACCTATGTTACCAGAAACGGGACGGTTGCCACCGTTCCCCGTAAAAAACCTGTAAGAAACGGAAACCAGACGGAAACGCCGTTTTCTACGGTTATTTTAGCTAACGGGTGCATATATTTTATGGGAAATCTTTTACGGGTGGTAGTTCGCTCTTTTTTCTCAGCCCTGTATTTTTACTCTTTATTGTAGATTTCACTCATGTATTCATTCAATAACCTAGAGGGTTATGCCAAGTATATAGAAAGTTGATCATTTCTGTACTATTGTCCTTTTTTAGTTGATTTGTTTTCCTTTAACATATATATTGTTAAAATTCATAGTTTAAACACTATTTTATATGTGGCTCAAGAAATTCACATTTAATTGCAAATTCTATTTATTGTTTATATATATATTTAATTATTTGGAATTTTTTTTAAGGAAACAATAATTAGCTGAAGGCGCAAAATGCATAAAAATGTATACACTTAATTGATTAGGAGGCATAAGAATGTATATATTTAATAGTCAATTTGTTAAGTATCAGTTTCTTATTTAAATTATTTAGGTTTTTAATAAAATTTGGGCTGGAAATTTAGTTGAAACTATATTGAAAATTGAAACTAACGCTGTATTTTTTATTTTTATTTTCATTTTCTCTCTCCTCGTTTGTTTCTTGAGTGTGAAACCTCCAAACTCCGTTTCTCGTACCGTTTTCGTTTCTCATTTCGTTTCCCGTTTCTCGTTTCTGGTAACATAGCCCTAAACGTGTAATCCAACCGTTTTGTTTCTGTCCATGGGGCATTGGTTCACTATTCAGTCAATGGAGTACTAAGCCATCCACCTGGGTTAAATTCTCATTGTTGTCTACCCCAACTGTGTGGCATGAATTTCAAAATGGTACGATGTCGAGTCCAAGTCAATGGAAATTTTTCAAGATCATTTTTGCCAGACCTTGTGCCTAAGCCAAATGAAGATCACACTTTGCAGTGCAGTTCCTCAGCACTTGTTTCGTGAAGCACTCAGGTTTTAACTCTTTATGAGAATATATTTATTTTCAGAGGTAAAAGAAAACATAGATTCTCAAATAAGATTTCCTAGTACATATAAGAGTTGGTGTCTTTTCGGCACCCACAGTGCCGATAAAGCTTACTATAAAATATAACACAGACAGGACTGGAAATTTTTTGTTCCAGGGCCCATGCTTTCCAAAAATAGACATAAAGGCCTGTAAATTAGTGTATTTAACACCATAGTATTGAACAAATAATGATCCATTGACCTCATCTTTTTGATTCGTCATGCAGCAGTTCCAGAATGTTGCATCTAGATCCCTAGTACTTCCAGTAGCAGCTGTAGTAGGTGTTTGAATCCCTGGATATCCATATCCTTGTCCTCCTGCTATTTCATTATTATAATTTATTTTTAGTGAGCTGGATTATCCCAGTAATTTCCTCTCTGGTTGCCAAGATATTATAATGGAGTTCAACTAACTTTCCTGTTTCAGCCAATAAATCAACAATGCCATTTCTTTCCCTCCTATAGTGTTTTTTTTTTGGGTAAGAATAAATGTTTTTTTTTTTTTAATCTATTGGAAGCTATGAGCCCCAACACCACATTATCATGATAAATGCCACTTTAATGTTGGTGATGTCGAGTTGTGCCAACTCTAACACGTTACCAAGGCCTTGTACCTGGCAGGGTTTTAACCCAGGTCAATAGTATGGCGACATTAGACTTTGATTCCAGTAACCCGAGTTCAAATCTCGATGGACTCCCTCCCTCCCTAATTAAAGGAGATAAATAAGAATGAATTTAAGTTCTGTAACATCTTTTCAAGGAATTTAATCTCTAAATTGGTGTGGAACCTATAGTCACCCCCTTCATAATTGTTCAATCCCCTTTCATGCCATCGTTAATCCCATAATCCTAGCTTTTATCTCTGCTATGTTGTAGATATCTATATATATATCTATATATATATAGATCGATATCTACAACATAGCAGAGATAGAAGCTAGGATTATGGGATTAACGACGGCATGAAAGGGGATTGTACACTATCCATTTGCTTCTTTTCATATAAATATCTACTTGAGGGTATCTTTCTTTGATATCTTTCAGAACATCACGAAATTCTTCAACAGTTAATGTTCCAAAGTTATCCTTATTTTCAATCTTGAATATGTATGATAGGTCTTCTATTATCTTCCATTGGTTTAAGTTTGTCAGATGTCGCGTCTGGGTGTTTATCAGATGTCACATATGGGTCTTTACCCAATAGTCCTTCAGTAGCTATGTAGATATGTCTATGTAGATATGTCAATAACAATGGAAATGTAAGATTCCAGTTCAAGTCAGCCATAAGATACTTGTCTCCTTGAAATTTTAATATCAGTAATAAGTTACTTTCAGGGGAAAAATATTGCTAGTGATAAGTGGCTTTTATCTGGTCAATTACAGATTATAACTCAATGTTTCCATATATCATCATATATTGATAATAATAATCATATATTCACAAATTGTAAAATTTCACACATTGTAAATTTCTGCGTTTGGCAATGATTTGGTTTTATTTGCGAATTATTAAAAGGGTAGTTGAGGTGCATGCTTTCCTACATCCTCATGGGCTATAAATTTTGAATTCTTTCTCTCTAGTTATGGTCACACTTAATAAACTCATGGATGGTGATAATCTACCCATAATTAATGATGTATAATTCTTTGAAAGATCGGTATATTTTCTGTCTATCAGCTTATTTTTACATGAATTTTTCCTTGAGAATCCTGCGATACCATGCTATGATGTTAAACATATCATGAATGATGGTCATTTCTGAACATTGTAAACAACTGAATTTCACATCCTAAACATTCATTTCTTGTGATCGAACAATATGCCAACTGACATGATTCGATCCACATTGGATGGCATTTTCCCTAAAAAATTTAAGCACTATTGATACTGGGATGTTTTTGTGGAGAAACAAATCTTTAATACTCGAGTATTTTCTGAACTCCTCAGTATTGGTTCATTTTACAACACAGTTTACATAGTGCTTGAAGTATTTGGATAATTGATGTTGACATTTGTAATATCATCACCATTTTAAGTGCTCTAAAATAGTGAAATCTGTTCCAATTCACAATGGTATAAACTCTGATATCGTATTACCTTTATATGATCATTGTTCACTTTCATCTATTCATTTTATGGTTTCAATCTAATCTAAAAACACATAGATAACATTCCTTGAATGCTCATCATATTATTCACTAATTATTTGGGTTGAATTGTTGTTCTCATTGTCCTTTTAGCAATAGCAGTTTGCTTGGCATTTCTCTGGTCTATTATTGCAAGAACACAACTCTCTGAATATGACCTTCTAACGATGATTAAGATGTGGTGAACTAATTAGGAGTGCTTACTTAGCTAAGACAAATATCTTTTATGGAACATCTAAAACATGTTTTATTGTTTAAACTTTATGATACATCTAAATCGTACGCTATAATTTCAGTATAGCTTAATTAATTGTTAAGATGTTGAATATAGTGTTACATGAGGTTTCGTGATTCAAGGTTAATTGCATATATTGGATAAAATTGTCTAAGGAGAAATGGAAAGGAAAAACTTGCAAAATTTTCTAATGATGATAAAAAATGATAGCTCATGTGATTATGGCCAACTTGGTGCTAGATAGATACTAAAGGTGGTTGAGAGGAAGTGTCACAACAAGGGTAAGAAAGTAAGAAGAGGCAACCTATTTTAGAAATAATGGAAGAGTTTGGTATAATCATAACTTGGTACTCTAAAGGTATCACTATAAGGTCTATCTAAGGATGATGCACATAAAGAAGAAAATATTGGCAATCAATTAATGAAGTTGAATAATCATGGTAATAATGAAGGTCATTTTGGAGGAACCTCAAAGGCATGATAACATAGAAAAATTGATAAATTGGAGGAGATAAGTTGTGTACATGACGACATCTATAATAGTTTTCCCTCTAATGGGAGAGCCACATTGTAAATTTTTCCATAGGTGACTAGCTATATGCATGAATTATGGATAATAAGATGTATGATCAAGCAATTTTATTATGTTGATGTCTTAAAACAGGAAATGATAAGCACATTACATTTGGTAGCCATCTTAATGAATTTATTTATAGGGTGTTACCCAAGTTGGGAAATAGTAACAACATTTCCAAAGGGTATCAATGCTATGCTTCTAAGAGAGGAGGAAAAGAAACCACAATGACTGGAGGTGAGAAATTAAAGTTTGTTTAATAAAATATAATGAAGTGAAGAAGTTTCCATTTTTTAAGCTAGTAGACATGGAATATTAGGAAATTAAGACTAGGAAAAAAATAAAAATATATCTATGAATATCGGGTAGGAGGAAATGAAGGGATGTTCTATGAAGAAGAAAGTTCTTTTAAGGGTATTGATGAGTGGACTAAGAAACATGATTGGTAATGGTAATAGTGATGATCTACATAGTTTAAAAGTGTGAAGATATGAAGTTGAGAATTTTCATAATGACCAATGATAATAAACGAGGAAGATGTTTAAAGGTTTAAATGGTAAAAAAAAAAAAAAAAGTTGAAGTAAAAGAAGGAATGTTGCAAGAAATTTTATAAAGATGCTATTTAATCACATAGAGAAATTTATCAAGTTTTGTTCCCATAGCATTAAAAGAGTTTGTTTCCACATAACACCACACATTTAAATTTTTCATCGACAATGATGGTAGCAATGTTTCCAACTATTTCAAAATCTAAATAATGATACTATTTAATGAGAAAGAGTCTTTTGTCCAACTTGAAGAAGGGTGAATTTACAATAAATAAATCAAGTGGTATTGAAATAGGAACTTGACGAGATAAGAAAATATTTTGTGGATGAAAATGATAATTGTTAAGTAATGTATTTATAAGTCAACATGGATCAGCAAACCCTCTTGCAAGTAAATTAAGCATGATATAAAATTAAATCATGATGACCTAGTGTTTATATGCAATTGCATATAGCGGTAGTGGAATTGGTAAGCCAAAGGGTAAATGGATGTAAAACCAAGGGATTTTAAGTTTGAGATAGATGATTTAAATAATGATTGTATAACTAGTAGTTTCACCAAAATTCCTTGGGAAAGGAAGAATATATGACGAGAGATTAAGACTCAAGATGATGAGGCTCATATGAAATTTAACAATGTACTTAGATGATTATACCTATGGTGTAAATGGTCAACTTTATAGTGAAAGAAGTGGAAATGATTATTGAAAAAATAATTGGTATCTTGATGAAAACATAACACTAATAACACTGATGAGATAACATAGATCCTAGATGGATGTTGAATAATCTTAGCTCATAGTTAATGAAATTGATTTTTCTGATGAATCATGATAGAGTATTATTCTATATTTGATAAGTATTGATGATATTTCATGATATGATGGTATGAGGGTGATCATGTACGTGTGATTCATATTTATATAGTTGTTACAATAGTGATAATGTATCCTTATGATAGGCATTATGATGTTATGTCAAGCTATATTGACATATTCATTTACTACGTGATGATAGGTATTTTTTTTACTCATGATGGATATGATATGCTTAACGTGGCATAGGAATTATGATGCTATAATAGGAGGTTTATTGACATATGGTTCATTTATTATGTGAAGTCATGATATGTCTCTGATGCAAATATGTTGATGTTCTAACTTATGATGGTATTTCATGAGGTGAAGCATGTGATAGTTGCGTACAAATTTATGACATGCATGAGCATGCAGTTCATTATTATTCATAATGTAGTGGTTAACAATGATGAATGTTACATGATGACATGCAAGACTTGGCATGTGGATTATTTTCTATGATACTATGATGGTATAGCTGATGCATTGGTTGCATGTTGAGGTGTGATGATTGACAGGACTCCACAAATGGTCCGAGAGGGCCGGTTTATTTCATGATCTCGTGGAAGCCCATACGCACGAGGGAGAATAAGTAACTCCATATGGGCTAGGGACAAACTCAATCAACACTACATATGCCAGTGGTTCCTTTGTCTTGTATAGCTCTTGATGGATAGCTCTTGAAGGGCTATGAGACCATCTTGAGGAGGCCAAGTGCTTGATGTTCTAGACTAGGTTCCTGTTATTGGATTGAGATGCCGAAGTCTGGTGGGGGTGTAAGGACTTCGGCGCCTGGGGTTGTGCGCCTTAGTAGTTGTGGAGGGAGTGGGCCGGCCTTGCAAGATGCCTGGAGTCATTGAGTACCGTACCAGATGCCTGCCTTGGGGCAGATGAAGTCTGAATCAGGGGTGAGCCTTAGGGCGAACCTTGGACTAGGATACAAACTAGGTCAGGCTTATGCCTGGTGTTGAAAGTGGGAAAAAAGACAGAGATTCCTTGAGATTTCCTGGTTGTTGTGAAAACTTTCGATGCGTGTTGGTTATACTAGTTCAACAAAGGGTGTCGGGCGAACATGAAGTAATAAATAACAAAATAAAATGTTAAATAATTCAACTTAATAATAAATAATTCAATTTAACTTCGGGACAAAGTTCCTTAAAGTGGGAGAGTATGTAATGTCCCTTAATAATAAATAATAACAATAATAAGTAATAAATAATCATAATAATAATAATATAAATAATATAATATTAAAAATACAAGAAAATAAATAATAAATAATAATAAAATAATAATAAATAATAATAAAATAATAAATAACAATACTAAGCCCTAAATAAATATAAATAGAAATAAAACAAGAAAGCAGTAAAAATTAGTAAAGCTATCAAAATGTAAAAACAAAAGAAATAAAACAAGAAAAGCAATAAAGTTGCAAGTGGACACATGGAGTGTGTGCATGTGGTTCTCCTTCCAATGGTTACTCTATTTAATAGATGATGAGGAAGATGAGAGGCATTCCAGCATTCCATCATTCCATGATTTCATCATCCATTCTCTTGGGAGAATAGTGTTATATGACAAAGGATACCCTGGCAGTAGTATGTCGATTGAGGGCTGGGGGGTGGCCAGCTGCAGCAAGTTTTTGTGCAATTGAGCCTATGGTTGGGTGGAGAGTCGTCCCTAAAACTTTGTTGCAGTTAGCAGACTTTAACTAGCATTCAACCCGGAAATCACAGGTAAATTGTCTCTACTCATAGATCTGAATTGATGTTAATTAATTGATAAAATGTGTGTCGACTATGAATTACTTGATTAATCTAATTAATTATGTGTTTTCATTTCAGGTTTGTTACACAAGACATGAGAAGTAGACTTACGCTGAAACAGTTAAGCTGAAAGTGCCGAAGCTTCCTGGATGTGATGTGGGATGTCAGAGTTGCATGATCGATGTGAGCAATGAGCTCTATAGTGTCTGGTTCATAATTTTTTATAAGATTGAATTTATGACGTGCATGCCACAAATCTAGGAGAAAACCAACACTTGGCGAGAGGTTTCTAAAATGATATTTGCATGTAACCTCCAGCTGCTAAAAACAGATCCCTAAAATCTAAGGATTCCTTTTGCATGCTACCTTTTCCTATTTCGTGAAAAGCAGCGCACACATGAAAATCAGTTTTGCTCAATCCTGAAGGGAACCAATCAACTTGAAGGCACATGCATCGGTCTGCCAGCCTAGGATGAAAATATGAGCAGTTTCTGCGTTGAGCAGAGTTGGTTGCCTAACAGGCATTATGCAATTTCTAGGCTAAGTGGGTCACTGCCTCCCAAAATTGCTTAATTTCTGGGTTGAGGCCCAGTGCTGCGTTAGATTTCACAATTTTCTAAAGGAGGACTGCCTGACTATTCAACGTAGTTCTGGAGCCCAGCAGGCTACCCAGCTGATTTGCTCAATTTCTAGAGGGAAGGTTGGTTCCCCTTTAGAATTGCACAATTTTATGGGGGAGTGTCTTAGGCAGAAAATAGCCTAAATCCAAAGTGTCAACCTGTGGGAGGGAGTCAAGCAAACTGACATGCATAGGCCAGAAGGCCACTGAAACTCACTTGAAGCCTATGTACTTGACAGTGCGAGACATGTTGCTAAGGATGGTTGGTAGGGAGGCTCCAAAATGAAGCTAAGGCAAAATTTTGGAGGGTGGTTGTAGCCGCTACAACAAGGTCATAGGAAAAGTACTTATGTTCATGTTCTTTTAATTTTTTAGATTCATGGGCAATTACTTTTCCTTCCTATAAGAATACTCCTCCAACTCCTTATTGACACGTGTCTTTGTAGACAACGAAATCCTTTTTTTGGTTTCCAATCCTTAACACCGAGGTTGCGGTTAGCAAATGTTATAATTTTTCAAAGCTACTCAAATTGGATGCTTCTTTGGTTCATGATATAATGATTAAGATCTTCCGGAAAATCACATGGAGAATTATTGGTCAAATATTTGACCAATAATTCTCCATGTAATTTTTCGGAAGATCTTAATCATTATTTTCAAAGCTATGCTGACAACTTATTTTCCATTTGAATGTTTTTTGTTTATTTTACAAATAATTTATAGGATAATAAATTTTAGAAAATCCCTCAATAAAATGACAATAATGCCCTGTTAAATCCATGAAAGATAGAATATCAGCAACATTACTAGGAATAGCCCATTCCATAATTGTTTTTATTTTCTCAAGGTCAACAACTATTCCTTATGCAAAAATTATGTGCCCTAAATATTGTATCTAATCCTTATAGAAGTCACACTTGCTAAATTTGGCATACAATTGATTGTCTCACAAGGTTCCTAAGGGACAGAGTTCTCATGGTTGCTTTCTTTGCTTAGAGCTCTCGGTGCTAGGTCTTGAAGGTATTCTTTGCCTGCCACTCTTATTTAAATTATTATATTAGATTGATGGTTATAATTTGTGTTGTAATTCAGAATTTTCTCTATTTAAGTTTCTCCTTATTTCTTTCTTTCAGGATAAAGACTAGCTTCTAACTAACCAAAGGAGGAGAGCAAGGGATAAGACAAAAGTTTCTTATCAGTTTGGCTCCATTTTCAACAAGTATTTTCTTTATTGCTTACTTGATAATAAGAAGATGCATTCAAGAGAAACTAATCTAATGAAAGATCTACCTTTCTAAGAACAACTCTAATTCCAGAGCTCATAAGAGAATACGAACTAGCATAAAAGTGGCTTCTTAGTCTACCTTTCTTATCGGGTTAGGTTCGCTCCCTTTCTTAAATGCATAATTTTGAAGAAAAACTAAGATTCCAGAGCTCTCAGTCTTCCAGTGGTATCCTTTCTTCCTCCCATCCTTCTTCATTAGCTCATAGTCGTCCTTGCTTGTTGCCTACTGGACTACTATAATGAATTATCTAGCTTGATTTTCTTCCTCTGTCAATCCTTGCTTTCGTAAGGGAAATATTTATCATGGTGGCTTACTTTAGCATTCATTTTCTATCAGTTATAGCTTTCTTAAGAGTTACCAGGATAGGTTTTCTCCATAGCCTAAGGCGATCTCCCGGTATTTGATTTAGACACTTTCATACTAAACTCTATTGCTAGCCTAACTCTATGGCTTAGTGCTTTAATAAAGGAAATAACTAACCTTCTTTCTTTCCTTCTTGCCAACTCGCTTCTTGATTGAATACATGAGAAAAGAACTACCTTCCTTTTGAGTCTTCCTCTATGGCTTATTTTTTAATTTAGAATATAAACACTACTCGAATTCATTTGCTTCTCTTGTCTTCTCGAATTAAGTGCTTATTAGGCTTCCTTGATTTATTCCCTCTCTGACTACTCGCATGAAAGAGATTCATAATTAGCTTTTGCTTCTTCAAGAGAAAATCCTCTTCTAGCTTTCTTTCGCTATCCTACTTTATTTATTGTCTAGCTAGCCTTTCTTCAAAGAATACCTACTTCCTAATGCATTTAAAGAATAAAACATTACAAACTCCTAAATTCTCATTCCTATAGAGAGAAGAGTAAAGAATATAAATAGGAGTAAGAATATTTCCTATTTCATCCCTTATACCTTCTAACCTTTCCTAAAGCTCTTCAATAAGATATAAACCCTACTATATAAAAGATGATTTATGAGGGACATTTAAGTGGCTCTAAGCTAGGATGAGGAAACAAGGCTAGAGCCAACAAAAGGGAGGCGAAGGGCTTATATGGATATCTCATGCACATTGTTCTTAATGATGGACGCAATCGAGCTTAGGGGGAACCATGGTGTAGGGATGGAGGTTGTTCATATTCTCTATTTATTAGTCTGCTGAGAGATTGATTCTTCCATTGGGTTGACTCGACTTATTAGACTTTTCTTGTTGACTCAACTTGCATTGTACTACTAAGCCTTACTCACCATTGATCGATTCTTTCTTGAACTAGTAGCCATAAAAACGGAGACTTGGACTAGCTAACATCCCCTACAACCCTGGGGAGAGTTTCCAAGGAAACCCCTATAAGGCTCTAAGAACAAGAATCATGAGAAGCCATACTATAACCCAGAAACCATTAAGTAGAAGTTGATCCAGTAGTTTCTGGCTTTTGTGAGCGGGATTCAGTGCCCGGTTCTTCGTAGCTTGATTATTGTGGCTTATCTAGTGCTTATTTATGGAGTGATCAATGTAGAGCCCATGACATCCTTTCAAATTCTGTAACCATACCCTTCCTTGGCGACCTTACCTTCTATTACTAAGTTCATATTACTAATTCAGTCCATTAGGGTTGGATGGTGTGTAGTTGTTCTCGTCCTAGAGAGCATTAGGGAACGATATATATCTTTGAGTCATATGGGTATGAAGAACCTTAGTGGAGTAAGTGAGCTTTAGATTCATATGCTAATAATAGAGAGTAAGATTCCACCTTTAGAGAGCGAGACCGAGTTCCTGATCCACTAGTCTAAGGAGTCGCAGCAGATTATGCTGCTTATTAATATTTTTGATATCAAGATCCAATTCGTGCTCCAGTTGATAAACTAGCCCCAAAATTACCTTCGCCTAGTTCTAATCCTTGATCCAACATATCGAGATCGAGATTATGATCTGCGTAGTCGTAATTCAGAGTTTGATTCTCGTGGTAAAGAACCTGGTGTTCAGGGTGCCTTTAGAGATTGAAAACCAGAACCACCATAAGTAGGGACAGCAGAAGAAACATATGTTGGAACAAGAGCAGCACTAAAAGAAGTGGTGGGTACAGAGCCTATATAGCCAATTGTTTACCCATCATAAGACCGAGAACCACCTATAGAAGAGACAGTAGCAGAATTAAAGGTAGAAGAACAGAGATGGTTTACCAGGTAGACTAGGTAAAAGACACAGATCCACCAGCAGAAGAACCTACATCACTAGGTCTTTCACTAGGTCTTTCATTTATCTAATAAGTACTAGGATTTGAACCTATACTAGGCTTAGGGATTTCCTCCTTTCTTTTACCATCCTAGTGATTGAGATTTTGTTCCTGATGAAAAAGGTGTTCTAGATCCTTCAGCAGCAACTTCTTCCCGAGCATCCATCCCTATTCCAATTTACACATCCTTAAGCAGAAGATCCTTAGCAGTTCCAGTTTCAGGCACAGATAAATAAGTAAGGGTGGCATTACCAGTACCAAGACTAGTAACAGATTCAATTCCATTCATTTAATATCTAATTCCAAGTATGGATTCACCACCCGCAAGAGAGGAGGAAGCATCGGATCCTTTTGATTCATGACCCACAAACGTAGGCGTAATCCATTGAAGTTTACCCCCTTGGCTGCAGGATCCGGGGGCTAGTGGTGCCTCGACGCGGGTTCGGGGGCAGCGCCCCCGAAGCTAAAAATAGATGTAAATTTGCTTTGTAAAAGTCTAGTAATTTCTAGTCAATCTGGGCAGTTCATTATGCAAATGATCTGATAGTAGATGTTATGTTTAATTTAGGGTTTTTTTCCTAAAAGGCAACCCTTCACTATATATGAGGGAATTGTATTGTGTCTATGTATATATGTATTCTGAGTGAGGAAGAGAGGGGAGATTGAGAGTGAAGAGGGTGTTACAGCGGATCTGTTGTAGGTTGTATCTCTTCAGTTTTTTGGATAATATAATAAAAGAAGGACTAGTTGTTTCTCCATGGACGTAGCCCAAACTGGGTGAACCACGTATATCTATGTCTCTCTTGTTTTATGTGTTTTCTTTGTTTATATTTCTGCAATATATTATGTGTTCCATTTCTCTGTAATATATATGATTTTCTAACAACTGGTATCAAATCTGAAAGTCTATTTGGCTGATTAACTCGCAGGAGAGAAGGGTTCCTGGTTTGAGTGGGAGTAATGGCAGAAGATGGTAGGTTTAGGGTCGAAAAATTCAACGGCCAAAACTACCAGCTGTGGAAGATGCAGATGGAAGATTATCTGTATTAAAGAGATCTGTACCTACCATTGAGCGGAAATACAAAGAAGCCAACAAGTATGACAAACACAGAATGGGATATTTCGATAGAAAGGCACTTGGAATAATACAATTGTGCCTAGCGGTGTCGGTAGCATTTAATATTTCAAAGGAAACTGAAACAGAGGGTTTAATGTTTGCATTGGCCAAACTATATGAAAAACCCTCGACCTCAACTAAGGCATTTCTTATGAAGCGTTTATTTAATATGAAGATGTCAGAAGGTGGATCTATTGCAGACCATTTGAATGATTTTAAGACAGTTACAAGTCAATTAAGTTCTGTAGAGGTAACTTTTGATGATGAAGTTAGGGCTTTGTTATTTCTGTGCTCATTGCCAGAAAGTTGGAATGGCTTAGTTATGGCCATTAGTAACTCTATCTCTGGATCTAGTACCTTAAAGTTTGATGATGTTGTTGGTGCAATCCTTAGGGAGGAAATGCGACAGAAAAGCTCCGGTGAGACATCAGGTAATGCTTTGACTGCAGAGACTAGGGGAAGAAAAATGGAAAGAGGAAAGAGCCCAGGATATCGCAGTAAGTCAAGAAAAGCTAGATCCAAGTCCAAATCAGGGATAGTGTCCTGGAAATGCGGGAAGAAAGGACACCTGAAGAAATACTGCAAGTCTTGGAAGGGAAAAGAAGGAGATGCGCATGTATAATTTTTCTACAAATCAGATGGCTCTCATACCATGTAGAAATTTCACCTGTAGAACAAACCGATATATGCAATGTCTTAAAGCATAATACTTGTTCTACTTCTACAAAACATTAAGCAGAAGAATAATCAAATTCATGAGCAACATCAAGTAGAAACATGCATAACTGATCAAGAGAAATCAATCACACATAACACATAATATATCACTGGGAAAGCACCAGCATAAAACCCCAACATTGTATTATCAATCAAGTGGAAATCCTATTCAGCATACAAAAAGAATTAGCTCAATAGCTATCTTTCTCTCTCTGTACTCTGATGATCTTCAATCAAAAGATGAAAATCATGGACTACCTAGGCCTCAATATATAGGCCACAAGTCCTCCAATCTCCTATAATAGATCCTTCTATATGCAAGGAATACTTACTAGAAATATCCAAGCATCTGATAGTACATTGTCCCTCATCTGATCTCAACTGGGTCTCTGTCTAAACTGACATGCATCAATTATCCATGAGTGAATTCTCAGTTATCTAAAATAATAGTTGTCACATGCATGCAAGCATTAACGAACTATATTTTATTATTTTAGCAACGTGTTAAAATAATCTAACTGGACTTGACTAAGTTAAACTAAGTCAACCGATTCTCTCATTATAGAACTGAATCTTTTCTCCTTTAATCAAGGGATAAATTCCTAAATCAAGGGAGAAAATAATTGCATGATCTCACAAAGACTTCAAGTTTAATTTTCCATAATTAATTAACTCATGGAGATTAATTAATTAATATTCTAAACTGTTGTTAAGACCAAATTAATTTTACTTCTTATAGATAGACTAGGGATTGTTATAAATAGGAAGGGACCCAAAAATGCTATTTTTAGCAGTTTCACCTCTCACCCAATGTGGCCAATCACCTCACTGGCAAAACTACTATTTTTAGACATGCTATTTTTAGCAAGTCTATTTTTAGCAATTCTAAATTTAACATTTCTTGTTGCACATATTTTCAACAATGCAACAAGAAACTAATCATGAAGCGAATGTAGCAGGTGATGTGTTGAAAGATGCTTTGATTCTTTCATTAGAAAATATTATTCATGCTTAGGTGGTAGATTAAGGGGCCTCATTCCATGCCACACCTAATAAGAAACATTTTCATGATTATGTTCAAGGAGAGTTTGGACAGGTTCGATTGGATGATGATAAACCCTATAAAATCATTGGAATGGGTACAGTTTTCATAAAACAACAGAATGGAAATCAATGGCTATTGAAGGAGGTAAGGCATGTTCTAGATCTAAAGAAAAATCTAATTTCAACAAGGCAGTTGGGAGGTGAAGGTTTTGTAACTACTTTCACAGATAAAACCTCGAAGGTCACTAAAGGATCCTTGATAATAGCAAAAGGAGAAAAGGTTGGTACATTATACTTATGCAATGGTATTTCTAATTATGTTAATGCTTTAACCTCTACAGGAGAATATACGACATTGTGGCATCATAGACTCGGGCACATGAGTGAGAAGGGGATGCAGATTATTCACTCAAGAAATTTTTTGCCAGGTTTGAAGCATGTTGATTTAAAATTTTGTGAGAATTGTGTTTATGGAAAACAGAAGAGAGTCAGATTCCTTAGAGTTGGGAAAGAAAATAAAATCGAAAAATTAGAGCTTGTGCATACAGATGTATGGGGACCTGCTCAGGTATCATCTCTTGGTGGCTCTCGTTATTATGTTACATTTATTGATGATGTAACCAAAAAAACCTAGATTTATTGTATTCAAAATAAATTTGATGTATTTGATACTTCCAAGAAATGGAAATCTTTGGTTGAAAATGGGACAGGAAAAATGTTGAAGTGTCTTAGATCAGACAATGGAGGTGAATATTGCAGCAAAGAGTTTGATAGGTACTGTTCAGAGAATGGAATTCATAGAGTGAAGACAGTTCCAGGAACACTGCAAGAGAATGGTGTGTCGGAAAGGATGAACAGGACAATCATGGAGTGTGCAAGGTGCATGAGATTGCATGCAGGATTGCCTTTACAATTTTGGGCAAATGTTGTAGATACTATTGTTTATCTAATAAATAAATGCCCTTCAAGTTCCTTTGATGGTGGTATTCCATAGGAGGCGTGGACAGGTAAAAAGGTAAACTACTCTTTTTTAAATACTTTTGGTTGTGAAGCCTTTGTCCACATTAATAAAGAAAATAGAACAAAGCTTGAGGCAAAATCAAACAGATGTACCTTTATTGGATATGGTGTTAATGATTTTGGTTATCGCTTTTATGATTATGAAAAACACAAAATCATTAGGAGCAGAGATGTTATATTCAATGAAAAGGTTTTGTATAAGGATCAACTACAGGAAAAGAAACAGAAAAAAGAACACAAGGAATACACAGTTCTTGAAGAGATCACAGAAAAAGTGATGGCGCCTAAAAATCATATTGATCAATAGCCAAAACAACAACCACAATAGGAACAAGCACCCCAAACACCTGAAAGTGGTGTTATAATATCTACCAAGATAAGTAGACCCCCTAAACGATACTCTCCTTCATTATATATGTATTATTGACTGATTTTGGTGAACCGGAATGTTATGAAGAAGCGGTGCAGGTAGAAACCACGAAGAAGTGGGAGAAAGCCATGAAAGAAGGGATGGACTCCTTAAAACATAACCAGACTCGGGACTTAGTCAAGTTTCCTACAAGTAAAACATCATTGCAGAATAAATGGGTTTACAAGTTGAAGGAAGAAGATGGAGGTAGAAAAAGGTATAAAGCTAGACTTGTGGTGAAAGGATTTGCACAGAAAAAGGGTATAGACTTTGATGAAATGTTTTCTCCTATTGTTAAAATGACTTCAATTAGAACTATTTTAAGTCTAGTAGCAGCTGAAGGTTTTCATCTTGAGCAGTTAGATGTAAAGACGGCCTTTCTCCATGGGGATTTGGAGGAAGAGATATATATGCAGCAACCACAAGGATATGAGGTAAAAGGGAAGGAGAAACTTGTGTGCAAGTTGAAGAAGAGCTTGTATGGCTTAACACAGGCTCCAAGGGAGTGGTATCTAAACTTTGACAGGTTTATTTTTGGACAAGGTTATACTAGATGTCACTCTGATCATTGTGTTTATCTCAAAAAGAAAAATGATGGAAGCTATATTATATTGTTATTGTATGTAGACGACATGCTTGTTGCAGGGTCTAACATGCAAGAAATAAATGTGCTCAAAAGAAAATTGGCAAATTCATTTGCAATGAAGGATTTGGGAGCTGCAAAAAAAATCCTTCGTATGAGAATAACTAGAGACAGGAAGAATCGCAAATTAACATTGTCTCAAAGTGAGTACATAGAAAAGGTGTTGAAAAGGTTTAATATGCAGAATGCAAAACCAGTTAGTATACCTTTGGCTAGCCATTTAAAATTAAGGAGGCATGTCCCAAGACTCAGGAAGAAATGGCTCATTTGTATAATGTTCCATATGCATCAATAGTTGGAAGCTTAATGTATGCAATGGTCTGCACAAGGCCTGGTATTGTACATGCAGTTGGAGTTGTAAGCAGGTACATGAAAAATCCAGGAAAAGAACATTGGATGGTGGTGAAGTGGATTCTCAAGTATTTGAGAGGTACCACAAATCAAGCATTATGCTTTGGTGGTTCAAACATTTCTCTACAGGGATATGTTGATGCAGATATGGCAGGTGACAGAGATAACAGGAGGAGCACTACAGGATATGTATTTACTGTAGGTGGAACAACTATTAGTTGGGTTTCAAAAATCCAAAGTGTTGTTGCACTTTCAACAACAGAAGTAGAGTATGTTGCTACTACAGAGGCTAGTAAAGAAATAATTTGGTTACAAAGGTTTCTGGATGAATTGGGTAAGAAGCAGGAGTTGGGCAGGTTATACAGTGACAGCCAGAGTGCCATACATCTTGCAAAGAACTCTGCATTTCATTCCAAGACTAAACATATACAGTTCAAGTACCATTTCATACGGTCAGCATTGGAAGATGGACAGTTGAAGCTGGAAAAGATACACACTATCCAGAATCCTACAGATATGCTAATAAAAGTTGTAACCAGGGAGAAACTGAGAATTTTCTCAGTTTCAATTGGTCTTCAATTATGATGAAGAAGATGAGAAACAACCAGGTCCAGAGTGGAGTCATAGTCTAGCAAATGAAGCAGCGGTAGAGTTGCTATAATCAGTCTCCAAGTGGGAGATTGTTGGGTGTGGAGCCTGATTATCTTTTGTATTCAAAGGTCTCAGCCAGATGTATACCCCAGGAAGACTGTACACCCCTCCATGCGAGGGGGTACGCGGGAGACTTGTCCCCCCCGCGAGGGTTCGGGGGGGCCGATCCCCCCCCCCCCCACAATTGGGGGGTCCGGGGGCTAGCGATCTCCCGGAAAGGGTTTGGGGGTAGCGCCCTCGAAGCTAAAAATAGATGTGAAATTGCCTTGTAAAAGTCTAGTAATTTCTAATCAATCTGGGCCATTCATTAGGCAGATGATCTGACAACAGAAGTTATGTTTAATTTAGGGTCTTTTTCCCTAGAAGGAAACCCCTCACTATATATGAGGGAATTGTATTGCATCTATGTATATCTGTATTCTGAGTGACAAAGAGAGAGGAGATTGAGAGCGAAGAGGGTGTTACAATGGATTTGTTGTAGGTTGTATCTCTTCAGTTTTCTAGATAATATAATAAAAGAAGGATTGGTTGTTTCTCCATAGACGTAACCCAAACAGGGTGAACCACATATATTTGTGTCTCTCTTGTTTTATGTGTTTTCTATGTTGATGTTTCTGCAATATATTATGTGTTCCATTGCTCTGTAATATATATTTTCTAGCAATAGGAATTCCTATATCCTAACACAAACCATAGGTGAGAGTATTCTTAACTTATATAACAATCCTATTGGCTATTAAACAATAAACATGTTATCAATTAGATATAAAGTGAGATATTAAACCCATTGTAAAAGCTATATTAGGTCTTGTATGAGTGAAATAGTTTCTAATTACACAGGTAATTATTATGACACAATGAAATCCTAGTATATTAAGTGGTGTGGGGTAGTGTTGTTTACAATGGCATAATCATGGATTCCTAGGAGATTTCTAATGAGAAGAGAGTTATATCTTCCAATCTACTAGGAGAATATAATATATAATATAACTAGCTACTTATTCTTTCCATATTGAACAAAATAAAATAGAAAAAGAAAGGTTAAGCCTTTCCTTCCTCTATTATATTCAATAGGAGATAGCTTCCATGATAATAAGCTTGGCAAAGAGAATGTCCCTTTAGTAGCTTTATCTATAGATACTCTTATATTAGAGTAAATAGCTTTCATATCTAGTAAGTTGGTGGAACATAAATTCTTTGAATGGGGATGCTGAAGCTGCATTTCATGATTGGAAACAAGGAAGGCATGACATCTCTACAGGACATTGTGCCTTAGTCTGATCATTCAGATGGATTGAAACCAAAATCCACAACCCCCTAACATATGATGGAATTTTTTATGTCAAAAATTTCACTGACTTCTTGGATAGCGAGAAAACAAGAGTTCCTTTCCCTCAGTAGTTCATTTTCCCTCAGTGATTTGCCTTCAATTACTAGTTTATCTCCTTGCTTTCGCGTTACTATCATGGTTAGGCACTTGGTTTTAGTGGTACTTCTATTGAATCTTGTTCATTTATGGTCCCTTCTATTTCCCCTATTTGGTTGATGGTTATGATATTTTTAACTTCGAAGTTAATCAATAAATGATGTAAGGGGTAGCAAGCAATAAATGGAGAAAGGTGTCCTAGTAGAGGTGGAAGGGATGCAAGTAAAACCTCTCCCCTTTGGCTAGTAAGCTAGAAGATACAAAAAGCGGGGGCCCATTTCATTCCATGGAAACAAGCCTTAATAGGTTGCGCCTCTTTATTGATTGAGTATAGTTCAATGTATATATGCTAGTCCAGGTGAAACATATATATGTTGCGATTATAGTTGAGTCGTTAGAGTCAGGCTTAGCTCAACAAAGGTGTTATCGATGATAAATTAGGTCAACGAAATCAATATATATATATATATATATCATTTAGTTGTCTAGTTTATTTACTTTGAAAGTACCATTTCATATTCATTTTCATCATTAGATTGCCTATTTAAGATTACACATGAAAATGGCAAAGTGAAAGTAGATATGCAGGTATAGTATGTATGAATATTTATTGATCCAAATATTTATTCTCTTTAAGGCAATATCTTTCACTCTCTCTTTTTCAAATAATGGAGACTTAATTAACACTTATTTCCATGCACTAAGGAAAGTGTCCATAGGGCTTATTGTATAGACTAAGGCTTGAACTTTTTATGGAAGGCAAGTAGTAAAGAAAGACAGAACTTAGGGCACATGCAGAACTTACTGTAGGGACTACAGTGTTAGTAGTTATGGCCTTTCACTGACTTGAACTCACCAAAGACAAAGACCAACAAGCAAGTGACTAAGGCTAAAGCTTACATTGTACTATGGAAAGAAAGTATGGGATGTGTCAATTGTGGATGTCGATGTGGAAATAGAGGGCCATGTTGATGTTGATTGCTTTTCTATACTTGCACCCCGGGAAGTAAGGCAGCCGCGGTTGGACGACGAGAGATGAGGAGGTTTAGCCCAGTAGTTGACAACAGACGAGAAAAGAGAAGTCCGCCAAGTACACTTCCACCAATTACACGTGCAAGTCCACCAAGTCCACAAAGGAAGGAGTTTCAGTCCGCGTAAGCACCGCCCAGTCCGCTAAGTACACATGCAAGGACCCCAAGTTACCTATATACAAGTCAGTCGTTGTTGCCTTAAGGTCAATGTGGTGGTCTCTCAGTTGGTGTTCCTCAGAGCCACTCATAATCCCCTCCTTCATTTTCATTATAAGTCTCCATATCATTTCGTTCTCCCTTTGCATATCCAGCCTTCTTATTCTTCTGCTTTATGCTTATTGACAGAGATGACGAGAGTCGAGCTTGACCTTTCCCTTTCCCCTTTTTCTTCTTTTGATATGATGGATGGATATGACCTGACGAGATAATTTGACGAGTTTCAATGATTGACCCGAGGAGTTCCTTCCGATGGGCATAGGTGTGTGTTTTCTGCTAGTGAGATGAGCTCTAGGTATGATGATATTTCCATTTCTTTGGGCTGGGGACCTTCGTTACAGGTGATACTTGATTATTGCAAAGCCGATGACTAGATTTCCCTTCCGTCTATTTCTCCACCAGATTTCTTTTTCTAAAGCCAAAATATTAGGTTGAGATCCAACCGTGTTTGGGTGAACCGGGTGAGCAGAGTATAGTAAGCCATTGCCTAAACATACCTACTCAAAAAGACATCTTCCAAGTCATTGAAGAAAGTGATAGAACTTATAGGAAAATAGATAAACAAATAATATGTCGGGCCAACCAAGGTCTGGAGAAAGACTTGAGCCATAACGTCAATATGAGTAATCAAATGAAAATCACACATAGCTAAGAACATATCCATGTGATTTGAAAGATTTCTTGGGCAATTACCATGAAATGTGGGAAGACCCCCCAGATGGTATTGAAGGAAATTGGTGTTTCTTGACCTTCCCTGAGGTATGGTCTAGATGAATGAAAATGAAACCGGGGACTAATAACCTCTGGTGGAGACCCTCTTGGGTGTAGAACCCCATCCTATGGTGGCTACATGGCTAAATCAATATTCTCTCCATATATAACCAAGTATGTATGGCTCAATAATGAAGGGGGACAACATTCTTCATATTGTCTGCCCAATAGGATATTTTCTATTCTCAAGTAGTGTACTTAGGACGATGAATCTCAAACAGGTGAATCGTAAGTAATGCATCACATTGTTTTGTAGCATTAATCCCCCCATCTATGATTGGCATTGTATCCCTTCTGTGAGCAATTACCAGCCAGCAAAAACATCATCCACCGAGTAGCGGTCTCGAGTGGCTTGACTCTTGTATCAACAACATCAACAGAGAGTACTCTAAGTGTCCCCTTCATTCAGTTAATCCTAAGTTTCCTCCATATGTTAGAAAGTTCCCCATCATATGATACTCGATAGATTGAGCTAAGTTGCTATCATATGAGCATATTGAGTTAGCCATGTTTACGCCATACGAGAGAGATATAGGTTCACCAGAAAGAGGTTGAGCTGAGTTATTGAAAGATTTATTGTATACATATTAGGGGCAAGTTCTTTATATCTCTTGCTCTAGGATATGAAATGAAAAACTTGGGTTTACTAGTCTTTTTATTGGTCCTGGCTATGTTTATACCTTTGCTTCTATAGGATTTGTACTTGGATATGCTATTGTTGATACTTATACTGTAACCCTCATATCTATTGGATATCGATATGGATTTGTGGTCTCTACTGGCTATTCTTAACAAACGATCACTTAGTCCACTGGTTCTTCGTTCTTCAACTGGATAAAGGACTAGCTCATGTCTGGTGCTTATTGCGGTATGGCTGCTAAGAGACTGACTGTGACTGTTTCTTATGGGCTATGACTAGCTATGACTACTAGCTATTGTATGACTATCTACTTCAATGACCAGAGCTTATTTATTGCAATGAGTGGTATGGTTGGCATGTGGACTGAGTGGACAGGTCCTTTTTCCATATTAAGGCTTAGTTGACCTAGCTAAATAACCATTCATCTCACTTCATTAGAGATTCCCACATATCTATTTGATGACAAGATCAAGAAATCATCTTGACTCGGAAGATTTGTTCTAGCTACAACAAGTAGCTTGACAAACCTCTCACCTTGAGTTGGATCTAGCGACTAAACAACCCTGCAACCTTCCTTCCCAAACAACATATTCGTCGCTACTTCAAATTCAACACTGCATTATAATAAAACACCCAATTGATCTCTAGTAGTGTAGGATAGGGATCCTTATCATCCAAAATATAAATAACTTCAAAATCATCATATGTCTTAACACCATCCAGATCAACTTCCATATGTTCCAACTGACCGATGGAAAAGCTCCATGACTAGCTAACCAACCACAGTTGTATTGGTGACACCACCAACCGCGACCTCCCCATGAATGCCCAAGATGTCTTTGGTAGATTATTTACGTCGAATCACATATCAATCATCACCTTCTACTCTTCATAGTTAACAATCAATGCATTAAGCATGAGTTCCTTACCTGACTATTTATTTTATACCTAGTCAAAGGTCAACACCCAAGTAAACTGGTTATTCAGTGAAGCAGGGTCCCTCCCATTGATCTAGTACGATTGTACTTTTTATCAAACTCCATTCAATCATTAATTCCTTCTTAAATACCTTCCTATTCCATATAGTCCGTAGTAGTGCTAGTTTACCTCATTCCTTCTTAAATACCTTCCTATTCCATATAGTCCGTAGTAGTGCTAGTTTACCTCACAATAGTTTGATTTTATTACCCGATAGATCCGGTTAAAGTAGCATTCCCACTAGTTTCTTTTATGAAACCAACTCAACAAAAGATAGAAATGATAGATCAACGCCTTAGAATTCATCCTCTTCGAGGGGGCAACCTCCTTTACATTACATAAATGATCAATTCTTCGATGATACAAATGAAAATACCTCCTTTCTATATATAGGAGTCTAAGGGGTCATAACATAATTAGAGCCGACATAAAAATAATAATGTAAGGGCACAATAATAACAATAGTGGGCTTCTATGTGGCACAATAGTAACAATATGGGCACTACATGGGTACATCAATATAATAAGTGGGTTGTACTAATAATAATAAGGGGTTACACTAGTAGTATAGGGGCCTAACATGCCCCTCTCCTTCAAAAAGCGTTGTCCTCAGCGCTTGAGTAGTTCTTGATGCTTCTGTATAAAATTCTTGTCCTCCCATGTGGAATCTTTAGCGGGTAAGCTCTTCCACTTGATGAGATACTCTGAAATTGATCGATTTCGTAGTTGTCGAGTTCTTGTTGTTGTGAGTGCTTCAGGTTCCAATATGATTTTTCCTTCTTCTTCAATTTCTGGCAATATTGTTGGAATTGGGATCTTTTGCAACTTTTGAATAAGTGGCCATATTTCTTTGTCCTTCTTCCATTCATCCCTTGCTTTGTTTATCCAATCTGGTTGGATAATAGAAATGGCACAAAAAAATGCTTCCACATCCTCATCCTTAAAGAGTCTTCCCATTCGGTAAGGTCGCCATTTTTTAAGTGCATGTAGTATTGCCAACATTTCCTTCTCATAAATAGCTTGCTTGAGATGTATTAGTAAAAATACCCAATCACCTACATCAAAACATTTTTCACTACGATGTTGATCTACCTGTTGTTTCATTCAATTTTGCACCAAAGTGGCGTTATCCTTTAAAAGTTGGAGAATTTGTTGTTGATGCTGGATGTGATCTTTCACTGCTTGAACATTTTTCTTCTTGATATGTCCTTCTATCTTTAGAGTTTGAGGAGTGGTAATTTCTTCCAATCCTTTACAAGATATGTTCAGATTCATTTCTTGATGCTCGATGTGATCTTTCACTTCTTGAACATTTTTCTTCTTGATATGTCCTTCTATCTTGATAGTTTGAGGAGTGGTAATTCCTGCCAATGCTTTACAAGATATGGTCTGATTCATTTCTTCTATCTCTGGGGTTGGGTCCTGGTGTATATCCTCTTCTTTTGATGTTTCTTGATCCTTTTCTTCCTCCTCTTCATACTCTATGTAAAATAATTTCTTCTCAGCACACTTATGACCTATAGTGCATTTGCTATCACAATTGTAACAAAGCCGTTTTTCTCTTTTTTCTTCCAATTGTTGTGGTGTAACCCTTGTAGGTTGTGGAAGGCTAGGAGAAACAACACTTCCATCTTTATAGCTGTGAGGGGTAGACTTCCTTGTTGCCATAATTTTACTTTCCACTATGTCACAAAGCCCTTTTACTCTTTCCAATTGTTGTGGTGTTGCTCTAAATAAGGTTTTGCTCTTTGTATCCTCATAATGTGCTATCATTTCTTCCGTGAGAATTGACCACGTAACAAGTCATTTACGAGAACAAAGCCCTTTATACCATAAAAATTGATCTGTTTCTAAATATGAAGATGCAATACATACCTTTTGTAACAGTGGTACACCATGTAGATCAAAATATTGCTCCATCTGAAGTATTCAATTTACCGGATCCTTGCCATCGAACTTCCTCATCTTTCTTTTTCTTGATTTTAGGAGCTCAATCTTGAAACGACTGTAACTATGTACTTACAGATCTTTAAGTTCTAAAATTTCGACATGTAGTATCCCTCTATGTCCTCTTTCCAATGCCCCAAGTCTGACCCAAATTGGATTCTCCAAGGAAGAGTTATGTGAAATCTCCCACAGTGATTGGATTATAGACTAGTTCAGTAGAGCGAACTTGTATGACATGCCACGAGTCACTGTTTTGACCTTTGGATCTGAAAAATGCATACAAGAAACCACAATCCGTCCTCTTTATGTACCTTCTTAAGAAATTTCAATCTGATCCCCAGAGAGAAAGTTATGACAATTTTCCCTAGGTCACCTGTTTTGAATGTAATTTAGGAGTCTACAAAAAGACTAACTTCCTCAGATCATATCTCCGCAAATATCACGCGAAAAGCTCTGAAATTTGGACCCAAGGTTCAGAGCGATTTCTTCTCAAATGGTTTTTTTTTGTGACATCTGAAACGTCATAGAAAAAAGTTATAGTGAAAATGCCACGATGACCTATTTGGAGCAGCGAAACCTTAGAATCCAAAGCTCTGATACCAAATGTTATGAAACCAACTCAAGAAAAGATAGAAATGATAGATCAATGCCTTAGAATTCAGCCTCTTCGAGGGGGCAACCTCCTTTACATTACATAAATGAACAATTCTTCGATGATACAAATGAAAAGACCTCCTTTCTATATATAGGAGTCTAAGGGGTCATAACATAATTAGAGCCAACATAAAAATAATAATGTAAGGGCACAATAATAACAATAGTGGGCTTCTATGTGGCACAATAGTAAAAATATGGGCACTACATGGGTACATCAATATAATAAGTGGGTTGCACTAATAATAATAAGGGGTTACACTAGTAGTATAGGGGTCTAACAGTTTCACCCATTTTAGTGAATCACCCCCAAATCTTAGTAGGTCCCACAACCATAAATGATTGTTTAATCCTAAGAGCGGATGCCAGATTATCTGGTTCCATTTTCAGGAAAAGGGGTATGTGTCGTATCTTTGCATGATAGATCAGGGTTTTGTGGGCGTAATAAGACAAAGAAAGTGAGGGTGCATTTAGATTTCATCAAAGCATATAAAGGAGGGCATAAATATCACAATGTCATCGAAGCATGTCAATATCCTATCTGGATAAAAGAGTGTTAAAAAACGAATGGAAGGTGGGAAGGAAAATCTTATGCTCCATGCCAGGATCGAAGTGCATTAAGATCGAAGGCATAGGCATTTTCTTGAGATTTAGAAGCAATTGATTGAGTTGACTCGGATTCAATTCTAGGATGCAATGATGATGCTTACTTAAATTTATCAACCAATTGAGCTTCATACGCCATACACATAGCAGCCATACATAGCCAAACACATACCTTCCATACCTGTAATACATGCCATACACAATAAAAATGGTAACATAGCACGTCACATAATGGATGGTGAATGAAACCTCTCCAATAAGTCTTCTGCCTAAGTAAGTAAGTCAAAGATGGATGGATCACCCAATTAAGAGAGGACATGTGCATCTTTTATGTACCTACTGATCAGAGGTCATCCCTTTCCTACTGGAAGGAGAAAGATGCATATTCATCATAATACGATGCAGCAGTTAATTCTTTTGATTCTTATCCTAATCTAGCCAACATTGAGTCAGTCGATCCAGTAGTAGATCTAGCAACACCAGCAGCACCAACAGCCAGCTACTACCACTAGACAGTGAGCAAGCCATAAAACCATTACTAATCCAAGCTAGCTACCCACCGTAGTAGTAGTTTAAGTGACATATACAAAGCCAGATCCATACCTTAGTGAGCGAGCTGAAGATACAGACAAAGCCAGAAAGCCAAAGCCATAATCAAGCCAAAAATCTAACCATCTAAGCCAAGCCACCTAAGGTAGCACCAATTTTGATTGGTCCAGTCGAAGAAGCAGTTCTAGAAGCATAAGAAGCAAAGGCGTAGAAGGTAGTATCTGAGGTGGAGAGAAAGATCTAGACACAGTATAAGTGAATTTTTTTGATCCATTAGTAGATTCTTCTGTTCGAGCATATCTAGTAGCCCATCCATCCATCCAACATCTCCTCCCTTCTTTTGGACCATCCATTCAATGCTCTAAGTTGGGGACAAAGAGTCAATAGTCAAGGGTCTAAGTGCTTAAGCAAGCCCTTAAAATAGTAGTAAGGTTGTAGAATCCATAGGGTAGTTCCCATGATATCTGCTAAAGTGCTCTTTATATAGAGACACTTATCCAAGTAGTTCTGACAATCCTACCCACCACATGATAGTTGTTTGAAAGGTATCCAGTAGGGTAAAAGGGTCCTTCCCTCCAAACAATAAGTAACAAATTTGAAGTGTGTTAATAGCACTTTTCCTTGCTTGCTCAGTTGTGTCTTGAAAGATAGTAGGAAAAAGAAAATCTCACACAATAAGTGTTCATATTATATACATAATAAGAGTGATTCATCTCCCATTGGTCGAGCTTGCTTGCGCATCTTCTGTTTCCTATAAGGCCAGGTTCATTATTATTTCAGAGTTTATTATATAAAATGTAGTGCAACTCCGAGAAATGAATGAGCTTCTAAATGGCTTACCTTATAAGATAGGCTTGATAGGTCTTTCCTTTGGGGAGGGTTAGGAAGAATGGCTCACGTAAAGACTATTTACCCACCCACCCCAATGTCTAGTTAGGAAGAGTGGCTCACCAAATAAGTGAGGTGAGGGAGGAACTAGCTCAACCAATGGGAGAGGATACATAAGCATACTCGACCAATGGGAGAGGATGCATAAGCAGGCTCAACCAACGGGAGAGGAAAAAATCCAAATGAGAATGTTTTTTTGAATCTATCCCCACCAACAAAAAAAACATGGATGGATTAAATTAACTTGGTGTATTTAGGGAATGGTGATATTGGTAACCACTGGGAATGACCTGCAATGCTCGGCTATATTGTAGACCACCCTATGGCTACATGGATAAATTCACATGTTCAAAGGAAAATTCCTCTCCGGCTAAGGGGATCACCTCAAATGGGAAAGTGAAACATATGCATGTGATCTCACATATTATCAATGGGTATTATTTCATGATCTATGCGCGATATTGTATTTGGTATTCCCTTTTGATGCCCCATCGGATTGGATTAGTCCAAAGCCTTACTACTAGCCCCTATAGAGGAGAGACTGCCTTAGGTATGTATAAGATAGAGCTCTAGCTCTAGCCATTGATGCATGTAATGTATAGGTGCAGTATAACATGTATATATCCCTGCGTTACCTGGAACACGGTAACACACCTCGAATTTTGTACAGAAGCCCGAATAGGGCATGGCCTCATGGCATCGTAAGACGAACGCCTCAGGCGATTGATCCATCTCCATGCACAAGAAAAGTGCATGACAGATGAGTTGTTCTCATGGTAGTGGGTGAACCAACACACCAGGTTCCGATCGTACCATTCAATTGGGAAAGGAATCGAGGTCAACTGCTACTGTTGCTTCTAGAACTCAATCTACTTCTGCTTCATATACATCAATAGATGTTGGGTATGGTTTTGTATATCGATCACAAAAAGAATAATCTCAATAAAGATCTCGATCTTGAAGGTATGGGTCACTAAACCAACAACCATACGGCCTGGTTCTTTTAGTTCCTATTTCTAGGGGTGATTTAAGTAATCTAGAATTAATAATTGGTCTTCTGAAGAACATTGAATGGTATGCCACATGCATAGAGAACCCTGAACACTTTTTTTTCCATGTAATCCCTACAACCTCGGTCAAGGAAGTGGTGAGGGTGACTCGGATATGATGAGAAATGGGGGTATGATCAACTCTTGTCTGACTAGCGATGACCTATCAACCTGGCTTTTAGGATGCCTATGCCAACTATTATATAAACCCCAACCTATTCCCATGCTTATGATGCATCTACCTTCACTACCAGTGATTTTTCCAATTCTTAGTGCATCTCCTTATATGTCTCTATTCTCTAGTTCTTCAAGATTAGGCTCAAACACAACTTCTCTTATTGGCATATTCACCTTGTCATTTTGGGCTTCAGCATCCACATACAATCCTGTCCATTCAGGTCTTCACTTGAGTCTCGGTCTTCACCGACTCTTGCTTTCTTTTGTTTTTTGTGTTTGTGGTCTTGGGGGTTTCACTTTTTAATAAAGTAAGGAAGTAAGTAAGTAAGAAAGGGAGTTTCCCGGTAAGAGAGGTGTCAAGGAGGACATCACTGTGACTCCTCCTGTGACACTCAATCACAAACTAGAGTATTAATTAGGGGTAATGAAGCATTTGTGGATGAGTCGGGATAGTCAGGATGGGTTGGATAGTAAAAATTTTGTGTTGGAGAGAAAATTGATTTTTTTAGTGTTCATTAGTAGTTGTTGAGAAAATAGAAAGAATCCACTACCTTGCATTCCTCGACAAGCCCTGGAGAAGAAACTTGTCAGTCACTTTTTCTATTGCCCGAATAGAGCTAGTGGTTGGGGCTTTGCGACTTCGTGACAAGAAGGAAATAAGTCATTACGGATAGGAAATCAAATGCACGGGTAGGATACCTTTATTCGAAGCTACAGAGTGGAGATAGAATACAGAGAAGTATAAAAAAGGAGAGTCATAGGTGAGTAAAAAAGGAATAGTTGAGTAAATAGATTAGAGAGAACAACACCCTTTTTGAAACTATGGGTAAACATTGAGATCAAGGTTGGCATTGATTATTGATTTGATTCTCTCAACTTATTAGTATTCTGATGAATTATCTTGTTACCTGGTCAATCAAATGGTTGGATGTGGGATCTACTCCATGAGGAGCGGTACGAATGTAGATGGTATCATCATGACCTCTCTCCATACCTTTGGGGATGCTTAATGCCACTTCACATGAAACCTTCTAATTAAAAAAATCCATATCCACCCGACCCAGAACCAACTTCAGTCGACTAAAGACCGATAGGGGATTCAAAGACAGAATTAGCAGCATTTCTCCCCCTAACATCATAGCTTCTTCCTATTGGGTTGTGTTATATTCTTTCCACGTAGTTAATAGGGGCTTTGAACGGCACCCATAACCCCACTTTATGGGGTCCAAGGTAGCGCCCCAGAAAATTTTGGTTTTGGACCCTATGTTAGGTTGGGCGGACCCACCTATGTTTTTGTGCATGATTTTTGCACATGTTTTTTGGACGCGATGGTTTTCGGTCCATGGTGTTGGATGCTTCGGCATGTATAAATATGTACTGTAAGATTGAAAGGAACATAATAAAAAATCAAGCTGGTAGTCCTGGTTTTGGGATCCAGGGAAAAATCGTTGTGTATATGTGATTTATGTGTTATGATCTTGCATTGTTTATTTTATGTGTTTTAGAATTCGTATGCAGGTAATTTCTGTACGGGGTTAAAACCTACATTTGGTATTAGAGTTGTTTTGGCTTCAAGGGGACGCCTTTGTTGCTAAGGGGTTTTGCTCAGGCCTGTGGTAGACCCCGTTCAGTGGGAGATTTTCGAGATTGATTCTAGTGGTGAAAGAAGATGATGAGCAGTGGAAAGATAGAGATCGAGAAATTTAATGTTCAGAGTTTTGAGTTGTGGAAACTCAAGATGGAGGAAATGTTGGTGGATGAAGATTAGTGGATCGCGGCATATCTAGGTACTAAACCAACAGGAGTGTCCGATGAAGAATGGAAGAAGTTGGATCGGAAGGCAAAGAGGAAAATACGATTGTGTGTCTTAGATTCAATATTGTTGAATGTATCAGGGGAAGCTACTGCGAAGGCTTTGTGGGACAAGTTAGGGAATTTGTACCAATCTAAGTCTCTGGTGAATAAACTGTTCCTGCGGAAAAGGTTGTATAACCTAAGGATGAAAGATGGAGACTCGGTGACAGAGCATTTGAATGCATTTAATACTGTGGTAAGTCAGTTAGCATCTGTTGATATTAAAATTTCAAATGAAGATAAGTACATCAGCTCATTGTGTTCTCTACCAGATTCATGGGATAGTCTAGTTATTTCAATAGGTAGCAATGCAACTGCCTTGTGTTTTGATGAAATAGTCTCGTCCTTGCTGACAGAGGAGATGAGATGAAAAAATATGGAGATCCAAAATGGTGATGCCTTGTCTGTACGAGGGCGGACCCAGAATAGAAATAAAAATAAGTCATCGAGTGGGAGATCTAAATCTCTAGGAAAACCTATAAAGGTGGTGTGCTGGAAATGTGGAAAGGAAGGGCACTGCAAAAGGGACTGTAAATCTAAAGCTCCTGACAAAGGAAATGGATCTGATGAGGCTCCTTCTACAGAGTTGAAAACCACCTCAGATGAAGGTGGGGATGTGTACTTGGCTTCTTCAAGTACACATGTATATCACAAGCCATGGTTGATTGATTCAGGTGCATCCTTTCACTTCACTCCCCATAGAGAGTGGTTCTGTGAGTATGAGAAATATGATGGTGGTGATGTCTTATTGGGGGATGACAGGAAGGCTGGAATCGTTGGTTGCAGAAAAGTAAAGTTGAAGTTGCAAGGTGGAAGGGTTAGAACGCTTCCAGGTGTTCTACATATTCCTGCATTAGCCAGAAATCTAATTTTTGTTAGCAAGCTGGATGATGCAGGAGTAAAAACAGTGTTCGAGAAGGATACCTGCAAGATGGTTCGGGGAGCACTGGTATTGATGCAGGGAGTTTGGATTGGAACTCTGTACAAGCTGCAAAGGTAGCACTATTATTGATAGGTACAATAGTTCTATGATTCCTGAAAGTGGAGTAGAAAATCTAGTGGTCTTTAGAGAGAATACCATGCTGTGGCATCAAAGGCTTGGACATATTGGAGAAAAGGGCCTTTGGATACTTCATGGTAAAGGTATGGTAGAAGGTATGAGTAATAGTTCTCTGTATTTTGATTTCTGTGAAAATTTTGTATATGGGAAGCGGAATCGGGAGAGTTTCCCCTCTGGTAGTAAGAGGGTGAAACAAATATTAGAACTTGTGCACAGTGATGTGTTTGGACCTGTGAAGGTTCCATCACTGGGTAAGTCTATGTACTATGTATCATTTATAGATGACTTCTCAAGGAATGCATGGATATATTTCCTTAAGAAGAAATCTGAAGTCTTTGACAGGTTTAAAGAATTTAAGGCTCTGGTAGAAAACCAAACAGAGAAGAAGATAAAAGTGCTGAGGATAGATAACGGTGGAGAGTTTTGCAGTAAGGAATTTGAAGAATTCTGTAAGAAGTGTGGTATAGCATGGAAAAAGACTACTCCATATACACCTCAGAAAAATGGAGTTGCAGAAAGAATGAATAAGACGTTGATGGAAAGGGCAAGAAGCATGCTCAGTGGTGCCGGGTTATGACAGGAATTCTAGGCAGAGGCGGTGGATACTGCATGTTACCTAGTCAATAGGTCAACTTCATCAGCGTTGGAGGATAAGACTCCACAAGAGGTACGGACTGGTAAGAATCCCTCTCTTTCACATCTGAGGGCATTTGGATGTGATGCATATGTACATGTTCCAAAGGAGAAACGAACCAAGTTGGATAGTAAATCAGAAAAGTGCATCTTTATTGGGTATAAGGATGGTTTAAAGGGTTATAAGCTTTGGAACCCAGTCACATGGAAGGTTGTGTACAGTCGAGATATGGTGTTCAAAGAGGTGAAACATGTTATTAAACATGAAGTCCAATGAAAGGAACCTGAGAAGATAGAGTTTGAACTAAAGGAGGAAGAATCAGACTCTACAGCAGAGGAGGAATCAGAAGATGAAGAGCCACAAACTCTGGTTGTGAGAAGATCAGTTTGAGAAAGAAGGCAGCCTGGAAGGTATAGTCCATCTACTTTTTGTTCAAATTTTTCTTTATCTGTTACTGACGATGATCCCAGAACTATGAAGGAAGCAGTAGATTCAGAGGATCGAAAAATCTAGAAAGAGGCCATGGTTGATGAAATGGCATCTTTGCACAAAAATGAGGCTTGGGATCTGGTGGAGTTGTCGACTGGAAGGAAACCAATTGGCAGCAAATGGGTGTTCAAAAAGAAGACAAATGCAGAAGGAAAAGTGGAGAAATACAAAGCTCGGTTGGTAGCAAAAGGTTATTCCCAGGTGTCGGGAATTGATTTTGGTGATATTTTTTCTCCTGATGCCAAGGTAACTTCTATTATATTACTTTTATCTGTTGTTGCTGCTTTTGATTTTGAGGTAGAATAGATGGATGTGAAGACAACATTTCTTCACAGGGATCTGGAAGAGGAAATCTACATGAATCAACCTGAAGGCTTTGCAGCAAAGGGTAAGAAAGAACTGGTATGCAAGTTAAAGAAGTCTTTGTACAGGTTAAAACAGTCACCAAGGATATGGTATCTGAAATTTGATACATTTATACGGGGACTTGGCTTCACCAGAAGCAAAGCAGATCACTGTGTGTATTTTAAATTAATTGGTGACCTTTTTATTTATCTGGTCTTGTATGTGGATGATATGTTGCTGGTTGGAAATGACAAAGAAATTATCCAATATTTGAAGACCTAATTGTCCTCTTAATTCGACATAAAAGATCTTGGTGCTGCAAACTATATTTTGGGCATGCAAATTAAAAGAGATAGGGCAAAGAGGAAGCGCTAGTTAAACCAGAGGAAGTATGTCGAGACAATACTGCAAAGATTTAATATGCTCGATAGTAAACCGGCGAAGGTTCCTATCCCTGTAGGTGTGAGGTTATCTGTTGAACAATGTCCCAAGACACAAGAAGAGGAAGAAGACATGTCTCGTGTTCCATATGCAAGTGAAATCGGTAGCCTAATGTATGCAATGGTCTGTACTAGACCAGACATTGCACATGCAGTGGGAGTATTGAGCAAGTTTATTTCAAAACCAGGAAAGGAGCATTGGACAACAGTGAAGCGGGTTTTCAAGTATTTGTGTGGCACTAGTGATTATGGTCTATGCTACCAAGGAAGACCAGGATTAGACAAAGTGTTGGATATTCATGGCTTTGTTGATGCAGACTGGGCTAGAGATCTGGATTAGAGAAGAACTACAAGTGGGTATGTGTTTAACCTATTCGGAGGTGCAGTCAGTTGGATGAGTAAGAAGCAATCTGTAGTGGCACTTTCAACTACAGAGGCAGAATACATGGCAGCCACTCATGCAAGCAAGTAAGCAGTTTGGTTGTAGAGATTGTGTTTAGGTATGGGGTTAGTACAGAAATCTATAAGGATAGACTATGATAGCCAAAGTGAAATTTTCTTGGCAAAGAACCCTACATATCATTTAAAGACAAAGCACATTGATTTTCAGTATCACTTTGTGAGGGATATGATAGAAGACAAAAAGGTGTTTTTGGTAAAGGTGGACACTTTGAAGAATACTACAGATGCATTGACAAAATCTGTGAGCTCTGAGAAGTTCTCTTGGTGTAGAGAAACAATGGGCATTTCAGGGTTGGGAAAATGACTAAGCTCTCTTGTGGCCCCTTGTGGAAAGAAAACAACGAGTGGGAGAATGTTGGGTTGTGTTATATTCTTTCCACGTAGTTAACAGGGGGTTTGAAGGGCACCCGTAACCCCACTTTATGGGGTCTGGAGCAGCGCCCCAGAAAAATTTGGTTTTGGACCATATGTAAGGTTGGGTAGACCCACCTACGGTTTTCTGCATGATTTTTGCACATGTTTTTTAGACGCAATGGTTTTCTGTCCATGGTATTGGATGCAATGGTTTTCGGTCCATGGTATTGGACATGATGGTTTTCGGTCCATGGTATTGGATGCCTCGGCATGTATAAATATGTACTATAACATTGAAAGGAACATAATGAAAAATCAAGCTGGTAGTCCCAGTTTTGGGATCCAAGGGAAATCACTGTGTATATATGTTTTATGTGTTATGATCTCGCATTGTTTATTTTCTGTGTTTTAGAATTTGTATGCAGGTAATTTCTGTATGGGGTTAAAACCTACACTTCCCCTCCAGTAACTTGCCTACTTGAACACCTAATCATCTCAATCCAATAACAACCTTTTATGAAGAATAAGGTGAATCTTACCTTCACCTTGTGCTTTGAGTTCGCCATAGGAAGAAGTTCATTTTCCATAGGATGTTTTCTTGCATTTAGCCATAAACCATATCGTGGATTGGGATAAATATGCCAAAAAGAGCACTTTTGATCAATAATTTGGGGTTGTTGGGGTCACCCATCTAATGAATCCATCCCGCCTAGCATAAGGAGACATGATGAAAAGGAAAAATGGAAGCCACGTTCGACTTGCATGTGTTAAGCATATAGCTAGCATTCATTGTACTAGCACTATAGACTTACAGTTGTGTCCATGTAAGTACTACTAGCCCTATAATAAGTATGTGCACTTTAGACTATTAGTTGTAGAGAAAGTACTACTAGAAACAGTAAGAACTACTAGCTTCCGTCTGTAGAGTAGTAGTTGTAGAGTAGGCCCTAAGGCCATAGAGAGATTAAGCTTTAGCCTTAGTACTAGCCCATAGAGACTTCCAATAGTCTTTAGTCTTTACCCTAAGGTCTTTCCATAAGGCCTTAGAGACTATTGCCTTAAGCCTTAGAGTTGAAACTTTAAGAGACTGTAGTTCCATGTAAATTAGCCTTTATATACTAGCTCTAGTCTATGCAGTAGTTGCATGTACACTTGAACTAGAGTGAAAGCTGAAGTCTATGCATTATGTCCGTGGGTCACTAGACATAAAGTGAAAGCCTTAGAGTCATATCTATGTCAATTAGCCTTCCTTTAGACTTGCTTTAGCTTAGTCAGTTCTATGGAGTAAGGCCATATGGTCACTTCCTAGAAATGTGACTGGTATTATTATGTTAATCATGCTTTAATCTGGAAGGAAGGTCAGAAGGAAGGTATAGAATTATAGATGATAAGACTTTCTTTATATGTAACTCAAGATGGGAGGAATGCTTTCTCCATCCAATGATGAAGGTGGGTGCCTCAATGACGAAGGTGGTTTCTGGATGGCCTAACATGAAGGTGAGGGCTGGCAGGTTTTTTTTGGTGCATGTGTAATCACAAAGGTTGTCTCCAACCACCTAAAGCCTCTCCTTCTCATTTCTCTAGAGCAAACAGGGTATGTAGAGGGTAGGAAAATCCTTGATGGCATCATCCTTGCACATGAAGTGATCCACTCCCTAAAGATCTCCAAAAAACCTAGGATGCTCCTTAAGCTCGATTTGTCCAAAGCTTTTTACAAGCTCAGCTGGGAATATATTGAAAACACTCTTATAGCTTTTGGTTTAAGCCCTTTATGGACTCGGTGGATTATGTCCCTCACTTCCTCTGCCTTCTTTTCAATCCTGGTTAATGGCACCCCATTGACTACTTTTATGCCCTCTAGAGGTATCCTATATCTCCCTTTCTATTCTTTCTTTTCCTTCCATTCTCCATGAACTTCATAACATATCCTGCCGATTGGAGGACAAGGTTCAGTGCAGACTTCGTTCCTTCCAACTTTGTTGCCTGATCCTCTACCATAGTTGTTAACCTAAAGGGTGAGAGGTGATCATTTTTTAACCACCCTATATTGTTGTTAACTCTATTAGTATAAGGTTAGGTCAAGCATTCCCTCCCGAGGGTGAACTCCCTCCTCCCTAACTAGTAAAGTTGATGGAGGGATATTAAGCTTCCTACCATCTAGATGAGTGAACAGTTACCTAAACTGAACTTCTATTTTTTATTCTCCTTTCCTGGGGTGGATGGGCCCAAAAGAACCAGGACTAAGTAATAAGGGCCAAAACTAAAGGCCAGAAAATTAGGTCTAGAACTAAGTGCTCCATAGTAAAGGAAGAAAACCACCTTAACTAACCCACCCTAGAGCAAACAAAATGGTCACCCTTTCTCCCCAATCGTAGGCTTTTCGTACATTAACTACAAACGAATAGAGCTACCCATCTACCCTCATCCATACACCTTCCACTTCGCCCCATATTCTGATTTCTATGGCTTCCAATTGGGGTGTTCTCACTCCCTCGTACCTCGGACATTGAAGTTCCAACGAATAGGTTATACGATGGGCTTCTCTCGCTTGCTGACTAGAAACATGTTGAAATAAGATGGCCTAGATATTCTTGGTAGCTGGCGGGCAAGGCTTGCTTGGGTGTTGGTCCTACTTAGTTGAAGTGATTTCTACTGTTGTCACCGAATTCCTTCTCTTATTACTTGCTTTAACTTATTACTTTCCTTCCCCAATAAGCATGCATTAGTGACTGGATTAATAGGAAGCAGCTATGGCCCCACCTACCTATTGACTCATATCTATATATGCCTAAAGGGAAGTACCTAACAGAAGTTCCATATTATTTGTCCCATTAGTGCTAATGGGCTTTTCCAATAGTTAGTTTCACTATGGGTCATTCCTTCCTCCCATTCATCCTCTCTTCCTTTATCCCCCATTTTATCATCCTTCCATTCTATCATCCTCCCGACAACTCATCCTTCAATCCTTCCATACCCTCTTCCTTAATCCTCATATTTTGTCTTCCTCCTTTCCATCCTCCCAAAAACAAATCCTCCCATAGATTCATCCTCTCGACCGATCAACTTCCTTTCTTCCTTTTAGTTAGGAAGTGGTAATTAGGAATTAGTCTGACTACTTCACTAAATGATTGATTTATGGAAAGTATTCCTCCTTGATTTCATGAGTTAGTAGATTTTGATTGATTGATAGAGATAGAGAGTTTCCAGTGAGAGAGATGCAAGTTAGAGATAGAGAGAAAAAATTGTTATCGGGGTCAATCCAAAGGCCTGTCCTCGACAATGGAGGCTCCTAAATTGAGGAAGGGAGTAAGCTTTTAGTAATGGAATAAGGGGTCAAAGTGTGAGGATGCTCCCACAAATGAAGTTCATGTAGATGCCTAATGGGTTGTTATCAAGTAGGAGGCTAGAGAAACCTAGATAAGTCTTTTAGCACCATAGATAAGGCCTTTATGAACAAGTTGTTTTTGGTCGATGAGGAAGGGAATTAGGGAGATGTCCATTTAGGAAGGAAGTCTCACTATGGTTGTTTAATTGGTTTAGTCTATAGAGTCTGCTTCATTGGTTGAGTTAGCTGGGTATGATAGTTGTTGTACTTGTAGAAATATCAGTCGGTATATGAGCTTACTTCAGTACCTCTAATAGTTGTCCTTCTCCTTGTTTTAGATGTAGTTGTCCCACCTCTAGCTGTATCTGTATTACTTGTATCTGTATCTTTAGTTGTCCCTGTACCTAAGTGTATGCTAAGTGTATGTCTAGTTGATTGGGTAGCTAGCTACTCTCATAAGTAGCTATCTTGGTCTCATATCCTCTGGGTAGGGGGTTAGATAGCTTATATGATTGATGGGTCGGGTTCTGGGGTTAACTAGCAGGGATGTAGGGCTATTAAGTCTATCTAGATTTCATCGTTAATTCATTGGGATCAGTATAGCTTTTCAAGTGAGTTCTCTTTTGATGGGTATGTATTGTTCTGTGGGTGATAGGATGTATAGGTATCTTGTATGGCTAGATAGCTTGTATAGATTGGTTGTAGGTAGGATTAGTACCATTCAAAGTATCACTCGTAGTAAGTATCACAGTAGTAGGATTAGCAGCCCAGCAAGTAGCTAGTTAGAGTATGCAAAGTATATCAGGCAGGATTAGCTAGGGTATAGTAACCAACCCAGTGATTAGACCAACTAGCCTGTCTTGTAGAGATGGGATTATATCAATTCTCTTGGTTGGGTTAGCAAATAAAGTGGAGAGGGACCTAGGTAGAAGTTTATGAATGTAGTTAGAGGTGGGTAGAGGTTGGTATATAGAGGTCAGCATACATGCATGAGAAGGTATACATAGCAAGGTCAAGCTAGGTAAATGTCAGAGAGAAGACAAGCTTTCCACTTGTGCTGAGTGAACTAGTGAGTGTGGATTTCTTACAGGCCGCTAGAAAAGGTAATAACACCACCGTCTCCTCCCCTTTCCCAGGAAGAAGTGCACTCTCTTAAATACAAGAGCATTTCTTTCACTTCACTTGTGAAATACCGGCACTTGATGTTATTAGATTAGGCATGGAAATGCCTACCTACCCCCCCCCCAGTAGGGCAGTGCTAAGAAATTTCTATCCATCCCCACTCCTTCGGCTTTCGGGTAAATGCAAGAGCCACCTGCAACTACATCGCTAGTAGAATGTTGGGTTGTATTATATTCTTTCCACAACTAGCCCGCGTAGTTAACCAAGGGGTTAAAGGGGGGGCGGAGCCCCCCCTTCGTTACACCGATTATGTAGCGGGGGGATCATAGGGGGTTTAAGGGGTGTAGGTAACCCCCCCTCTATGGGCTCTAGGGCAGCACCTCGGAAAATTTCGTTTTTGGACCCTATATTAGGTTGGGCGGACCTACCTATGGTTTTGTGCATGATTTTCGCACAGGGTTTTTGACGCAATGGTTTTCGGTCCATGGTTTTGGATGCGATGGTTTTTGTTCCATGGTATTGGATGCTTCGGCATGTATAAATATGTATTGTAACATTGAAAGGAAAAAATGAAAAATCAAGCTAGTAGTCTGGGTTTTGGGATCCAGGGGAAATCTTTGTGTATATGTGTTTTATGTGTTATGCTCTTGCATTGTTTATTTTCTATGTTTTAGAATTCGTATGCAGGTAATTTATGTACAGGGTTAATACCTACATTTAGTATTAGAGTTGTTTTGGCTTCAAGGGGACACCTTTGTTGCTGAGGGGTTTCGCTCGGGCCTGTGGTAGAACCTATTCAGTGGGAGATCTATGAGATCGATTCTGGTGGTGAAAGAAGATGGCGAGCAGTGGAAAGATAGAGATCGAAAAATTTAATGGTCAGAGTTTTGAGTTGTGGAAACTCAAGATGAAGGATTTGTTGGTGGATAAAGATCAGTGGATCGTTGTAGATCCATGTACTAAACCAACGGGAGTGTCCGATGAAGAATGGAAGAAGTTGGATTAGAAGGTAAAGAGAATAATACGATTGTGCATCTCAAATTTAGTATTGTTGAATGTATCAGGGGAAGCTACGACGAAGGCTTTGTGGCATAAGTTAGGGACTTTGTACCAATCTAAGTCTCTGGTGAATAAATTGTTCCTACGGAAAAACTATATAACCTGAGGATGAAAGATGGAGACTCGGTGACAGGGCATCTGAACACATTTAATATTGTGGTAAGTCAGTTATTATCTGTTGATATTAAAATTTCAGATGAAGATAAGTGCATCAGTTTGTTGTGTTCTCTACCAGATTCGTGGGATAGTCTAGTTATTGCAATATGTAGCAATGCAACTGCCTTGTAGTTTGATGAAATAGTCTCATCCTTGCTGACAAAGGATATGAGACGGAAAAATATGGAGAGCCAGAATGGTGATGCGTTTTCTGTACGAGGATGGTCCCAGAACAGAAACAAAAATAATTCATCGAGTGGGAGATCTAAATCTCCAAGAAAGCCTTGAAAGGTGGTTTACTAGAAATGCAGAAAGGAAGGGCACTACAAAAGGGACTGTAAATCTAAATCTCCTGATAAAGGAAAGGGATATGATGATGCTCCTTCTACAGAGGCAAAAACCACCTCAGATGAAGGTGGGGATGTGTACTTGGCTTCTTCAGGTACACATGTAGATCATGAGGCATGGTTGTTTGACTTAGGTGCATCCTTTCACTTCACTCCCCATAGAGAGTGGTTATGTGAGTATGAAAAATACGATGGTGGTGATGTCTTCTTAGGGGATGATAGGAAGGCTAGAATCGTTGGTCGTGGAAAAGTAAAGTTGAAGTTGCAAGGTGGAAGGGTTAAAACACTTCCGGGTGTTCTACATATTCCTGCATTGGCTAGAAATCTGATTTCTGTAAGTAAGTTGGATGATGCAGGTGTAAAAACAGTGTTCGATAAGGATACCTGCAAGATGGTTCGGGGAGAACTGGTATTGATGCGGGGAGTTCAGATTGGAACTCTGTACAAGCTGCAAGGTAGCACTGTTGTTGATGGATGCAACAACTCTGTGGTTCCTGAAAGTGGAGTAGAAAATCTAGTGGTATCTGGAGAGAAGACCATGTTGTGGCATCAAAGGCTTGGACATATTGGAGAGTAGGGCGTTTGAATACTTCATGGTAAAGGTATGGTAGAAGGTATGAGCAATAGTGTTATGAAACCAGCTCAAGAAAAGATAGAAAAGATAGATCAACGCCTTAGAATTCAGCCTCTTCGAGGGGGCAACCTCCTTTACATTACATAAATGAACAATTCTTGGATGATACAAATGACAAAACCTCCTTTCTATATATAGGAGTCTAAGGAGTCACAATATAATCCAGCCGACCTAACAATAATAATATAAAGCCACAAAAATAACAATAGAGGGATTCTATGGGGCACAGAAATAACAATATGGGGGTAATAGGGGCACAACAATATAAATAAGGGGTATAACTACAATAGTAATGGGGTAATCACTAGTATTATAGGGACCCAACATGCCCCTCTCCTTCAAAAAAGTGTTGTCCTCAACGCTTGAGCAGTTCTGGATACTTCTGCATAAAATTCTCATCCTCCCATGTGGAATCTTCAGCGGATAAGTTCTTCCACTTGATAAGATACTCTGAAATTGATCGATTTCGTAGCTGTCGAGTTCTTGTTTCTGTGACTGCTTCCGGTTCCAATATAATTTTTCCTTCCTCGTCAAGTTCTGGCAATATTTTTTGAACTGGGAGCTTGTCGCCTATAACCTTCTTTAAACATGAAACATGGAAAACTGGGTGCAATCGAGAAGCTGCAGGAAGCTCCAATTTGTATGCCATAGTACCAATCTTTTCCAACACCTTGTACGGACCATAATACTTTGGTGATAATTTATTATCCTTCTTAGCTTGCTTTAGGGACATTTGCTTATATGGTTGTAGCCGTAGGAATACCCAATCACCTACATCAAAACTTCTTTCACTGCGATGTTGATCTGCCTGTTGTTTCATTCTATTTTGTGCCAACACGAGGTTATCCTTTAAGAGTTGGAGGACTTGTTGTTGATGTTCGATGTGATGTTCCACTGCCTGAACCTTAGAATTTTCTCTTAAATATGATGTGATTGATGGTGGTTGATACCCATAAAGTGCCATAAATGGGGTCATTTTTGTTGCTGTATGGAAGGAAGTGTTATACCACCATTCAGCCAGAGGCAACCATTTGACCCATTGTGTCTGTTTATCAGATACAAAGCAACGAAGATATCCTTCCAAACATTTGTTTACTATCTCAGTTTGCCCATCAGATTGAGGATGATAAGATGAGCTATGAGCTAACTGAGTACCAAGACAAGAAAATAATTCTGTCCAAAAATTTCCAGTGAAAATGGGATCTCTGTCACTTACAATAATCTTTGGGTTTCCATGTAGCTTTTGAATTGTTTCCATAAATGCAGTAGAAACTGTACTGGCTTTAAATGGATGTGATAATGCACAAAAGTGTGCATACTTGGTAAGTCTGTCAACTACCACCATGATGACACTCTTTCCCTCAGACTTGGGTAAACCTGTGATAAAATCCATTGAAACCTCCTCCCAACGTTGGCTTGGAATGGATAAAGGTTGTAATAGACCCGGTGTCTTAATTGTTTCAACTTTATTTTGTTGGCAAACCAAACATTCCGCCACAAACTTTTGAATATCTGATTTAAGGCCATCCCAAAAAAATTCCTTCTTAACCCTGTGGTAAGTTTTTAAAAATCCTGAGTGCCCTCCTAAGGGAGAAGTGTGCAATTCCATAAGAATCTTTTGTTTTAGCTGGGAATTCTTACAGAGGTATAAGCGATCTTTGTACCATAACGAATCATTTTGCCAGCTAAATGTATCAGAAGTACTGGAATCTTGTTGTAGCTTTCGAATAAGTGCCCACACTTCTTCGTCATTCTTCCATTCCTCCTTTGCTTCGTTTATCCAATCTGGTTGGATAATAGAAATGGCACACAACAATGCTTCCACATCCTCATCCTTTCTTGAGAGTGCATCTGCCACCACATTTTGCTTCCCTTTTTTGTAGATGATTTCAAAGTCATAACCCAACATCTTTGTGACCCACTTTTGTTGCTCTTCAGAGGATAATCTTTGTTCTAAAAAGTATTTAAGGCTATCATGATCCGTTTTTACCTTGAAGTGTCTTCCCATTAGGTAGGGTCGCCATTTCTTAAGTGCATGGAGTATTGCCAACATTTCCTTCTCATAAATAGCTTTGCTTAAAAACTTTCCCTTGATTGGACGACTTTCAAAAGCAATGGGTCTTTCATCTTGCATTAGAACAGCACCAATTCCATTTCCTGAAGCATCACATTCCACAATAAAGGTTTTTGTGAAGTCCGGTGTAGCTAAGACCGGTGCTTGGCACATTGCCTCTTTAAGATGTTCAAAGGCCTTTGTTGCTTCCGGAGTCCATGAAAATGAATCTTTCTTCAATAATGTTGTTAGAGGTGCTGCTATTCTCCCATAATTCTTAACAAACTTGCGATAATACCCTGTCAACCCAAGAAATCCTCGCAGATGCTTTATGGATGTGGGGATTTTCCATTCCTTAATGGCTTTAATTTTGCTAGGGTCTACCTTAACTCCTTCATGAGATACAATATGACCCAAATATTCCACCTCCTGGACTCCAAAGAAACATTTGGATCTTTTTGCATATAATTGTTTCTCCTCCAATAGTTGTAGCACCTTGTCAACATGTTCAACATGATCCTTCCAAGACTTGCTGTAGATTAGTATATCATCAAAAAATACTAACACAAATTTTCTAAGGAATGGTTTGAAAATTGAATTCATCAAACCTTGAAATGTTGAAGGTGCATTGGTAAGGCCAAAAGGCATGACCAAAAATTCATAATGACCCTCATGAGTTCTAAATGTCGTTTTCGGAATGTCTTCAATCTTCATTCTGATTTGATGATATCCCGAACGAAGATCCAACTTGGTGAAGTAAATTGATCCATGCAATTCATCCAGTAATTCATCAATGACAGGAATGGGGAACTTATCTTTAATAGTGAGCTTGTTGAGCTCCCTATAATCTGGACACATGCGCCATGATCCATCCTTCTTGTGCACCAATACTACTGGAGCTGAGAAAGAACTTTGACTCGGTTGAATTATACCAGCCTCTAGCATTTCTGCAACCATACGTTCAATTTCACTTTTTTGGACATATGGATATCTGTACGGCCTGATGTTTGGAGGAACACTTCCTGGAATCAGATGAATAGCATGATCATGATCACGCATAGGTGGGAGACCTTTGGGAGTCTCAAATACCTTGGAATGATTGTCCAGGACTTTTTGGAGATCTGGAGAAATAGATGATTCCAATGTGGAAACATCTAGCGAACATAATTGTGCAATTACACCTCTTTGCTCCTTTTTTAGAAGCTTTGTCATGCCATTAGAGCTGATTATCTTTCCTGGTTTCCCTGCAATACCCCTTAATTCAACTTCCTTTCCTTCCACAAAAATTTCATGAAAAGTTCTTGAAAATTAAAAGCTATTGTACCCAAGGATTGTAGCCATTGGACTCCTAGTACAACATCAGCACCTCCCATTGGAATGGAAAGCATTGGGCTAGTCAATACATATTCTCCCATGGATAGCTTGATATTATGGCACTTTCCAGAACAATTTATTGTTCCTCCATTTGCAATCATCACTTGACACTCTGGTGCTGGATATAGGAAGCAATTCAATTCTTTTGCTACCCTACAATGAATAAAATTGTGGGTGCTTCCTGAATCAATCAACACTATTACCTTTTTCTTCTTGATTTGTCCTTCTATCTTGATGGTTTGAGGAGTGGTAATTCCCGCCAATGCATTACAAGATATGGTCGGATTTATTTGTTCTTCATCTAGGCTTTGTTCCTGGAATATATCCTCTTCTTTTGACCTTTCTTGCTCCTTTTCTTCTTCCTCTTCACAATCTATGTAGAATAATTTCTTCTCAGCACACTTATGACCTTTTGTGTATTTGCTATCACAATTGTAACAAAGCCCTTTTGCTCTTTTTTCTTCCAATTGTTGTGGTGTCAACCTTGTAGGTTGTGGAAGACTATGGGCAACAACACTTCCGTCTTTATAGTTGTGAATGGTATGCTTCCTAGTTGCCATAATTTTGCTTTCCATTTTTCTTGCTAACCTGAATGCCTTCTCTAATGAATCAGGTTCCCAAAGGCGCACATCATGTTGGATATTATCCTTTAAAGACCCTATGAACACATCAATCCTATGCTCCTCTGGAATATCTTTTACCCTTATGTTCAATTTTTGGAACTCCTCAATGTGCTCCATTATTGAACCCTTTTGTTTGAGACTTATCAATTGGCTAAAAAAAGTGTTGCTTTTTGTATCCTCATAATGTGCTATCAATTCTTCCGTAAAAATTGCCCAAGTGATAAATTGTTTACGAGAACAAAGCCATTGATACCATACAAACTGATTTGGTTCCAAATATAAAGTTGCCATACGTACCTTTTGTGTGTTTTGCACATTATTGAGATCGAAGAATTGCTCCATCTGTAATATCCATGTGGCGGGATCCTTGCCATCAAACTTCCTCATATCGATTTTTGGAACATGGTGAGTCTTCGATCCAACATTAGAGTCTATGGAATCATGATTAACATTTCTTTTGTTCTCATCATGAGTTTCCTTTACTACTCTTTCACCCTTAGGGACTATTTCTTGTAGCAACTTATTCATATTTATCTTCAATTCGTCCATGTCTGTCTTCAAATCTATCTTCAAATCATCCATCTTAGCTTCCACGTCAATCATCTTAGCTTCTACGCCTTTCTTTAAACAGTCCATCTTAGCTTCTACACCTTTCTTTAAACCATCCATCTTAGCTTCTACATCTTTCTTTAAACCATCCATCTTATATTCTGTTCCTTTTTGTGCAAGGGACAGTTGTTGCACTTGGTCTTGTAATTTTGATATATCATGTTGCATTTCTTCCTCTTCTTCATGAGTCATGCTAGAGCTTTCAGGTTCCTTACTAGGTGTTTGCATTTTCTTTCCTCGGGGCATCAGTTACCGATAATAATGCTATACTATGCCCTTTGAATTCCTTCAAAATAAATTTTCAAACCAGGCTTAAGCAAAAATTTAAGAAAATCTACACACCTTTTTTCACTTTGTAGGAGCTCGATATTGCCTATGATGTATCTCTGTACTTTCCAATCATCTACTTCTGAATTTGTGAGCTGTTGTATCCCTCTATGTCCTCTTTCTAATGCCACAAGTCTGACACAAATTGGATTCTCCAAGGAAGAGTTATGTGAAATCTCCCACAGTGACTTGCTTATAGACTAGTTCAGTAGAGCGAACTTGTACGACGTGCCACGAGTCACTGTTTCAACCTTTGGATCCGAAACATGTATACAAGAAACTACAGTCCGTCCTCTTTCTGCACCTTTTTACGAAATTTCAATCCTATCCTCAGAGAGAAATTTATGACGATTTTCCCCAGGTCACCTATTTTGAATGTAATTCAGGAGTCTGTAACAAGACCAACTTCCTCAGATCATATCTCCGAAAATATCGCACTAAAAGCTCTAAAATTTGGACCCAAGGTTCAGCGCCAATTCTTCTCGAATGGGTTTTTTTTGCGACTTTTGAAACGTCCCAGAACAAAAGTTATAGCGACAATTCCATGATGAACTGTTTGGAGCAGCGAAACCCTAGAATCCAAAGCTCTGATACCAAATGTTATGAAACCAGCTCAAGAAAAGATAGAAAAGATAGATCAACGCCTTAGAATTCAGCCTCTTTGAGGGGGCAACCTCCTTTACATTACATAAATGAACAATTATTCGATGATACAAATGACAAAACCTCCTTTCTATATATAGGAGTCTAAGGATTCACAATATAATCCAGCCGACCTAACAATAATAATATAAAGCCACAAAAATAACAATAGAGGGATTCTATGGGGCACAGAAATAACAATATGGGGGTAATAGGGGCACAACAATATAAATAAGGGGTATAACTACAATAGTAATGGGGTAATAACTAGTATTATAGGGACCCAACAAATAGCTCTTTGAATTTTGATTTCTGTGAAAATTGTGTATATGGGAAGCAGAATCGGGTGAGTTTCCTCTTTGGTGGTAAGAGGCCGAAACAGATATTAGAACTTGTGCACAATGATGTGTTTGGACCTTTGAAGGTTCCATCATTGGGTAAGTCTGTGTACTATGTATCATTTATAGATAACTTATCAAGGAATACATAGATATATTTCCTTAAGAAGAAATATGAAGTCTTTGATAGGTTTAAAGAATTTAAGGCTTTGGTGGAAAACCAGACAGAGAAGAAGATAAAGGTGTTGAGGACAGATAACGATGGAGAGTTTTGCAGTAAGGAATTTGAAGAATTCTGTAAGAAGTGTGGTATAGCACGGAAGAAGACTACTCCATACACACCAGAGCAAAATGGAGTCGAAGAAAGAATAAACATGACGTTGATGAAACGGCAAGAAGCATGCTCAGTGGTGTCAGGTTAAGACATGAATTCTGGGCAGAGGTGGTGGAGACAGCGTGTTACCTAGTCAACAGATCACCTTCATCAATGTTGGAGGATAAGACTCCACAAGAGTTATGGACTGGTAAGAAACCCTCTATTTCACATCTGAGGGTATTTAGATGTGATGCATATGTACATGTTCCAAAGGAGAAAGGAATAAAGTTGGATAATAAATTTGAAAAGTTCATCTTTATTGGGTATAAGGATGGTCTAAAGGGTTATAAGCTTTGGAACCCAATAAAAATGAAGGTTGTGTATAGTTGGGATGTGGTGTTTAGAGAGGTAAAAGATTTTATTAAACATTTAGTCCAACCAAAGGAACCTGAGAAGATAGAGTTTGAGCTTAAGGAGGAAGAATCAGACTCTACAATAGATGAGGAATCAGAAGATGAAGAGCCACAAACTCTGAGTGTGAGAAGATCAGTTCGAGAAAGAAGGTAGCTAGAAATGTATAGTCCATCTGCTTTCTGTTCAAATTTTGCTTTATCTGTTACTTATGATGATCCCAGAACTGTGACGGAAGTAGTAGATTCAAAGGATGGCAAACTCTGGAAAGAGGCCATGGTTGATGAAAAGGCATCTTTGCACAAAAATTAGGCTTGGGATCTGGTGGAGTTGCTGGATGGAAGGAGCCCCATTGGCAGCAAATGGGTATTCAAGAAGAAGATGAATGCAGAAGGAAAGGTGGAGAAATACAAAGCTCGGTTGGTAGAAAAAGGTTATTCCCAGGTGCCGAGAATTGATTTTGGTGATATTTTTTCTCTTTTTTCCAAGGTAGCTTCTATTAGATTACTTTTATCTTTTGTTGCTGCTTTTGATTTTGTGGTAGAACAGATGGATGTGAAGACAACATTTCTTCATGGGGATCTGGAAGAGGAGACCTACATGAAGCAACCTAAAGGTTTTGCAGTGAAGGGTAAGAAAGAAATGGTATGCAAGTTAAAAAGGTCTATGTATGGATTAAAACAGTCACCAAGGATGTGGTATCAGAAATTTGATACATTTAAACGGGGACTTGGCTTCACCAGAAGAAAAGTAGATCATTGTGTGTATTTTAAATTAATTGGTGACCTTGTTATTTATCTAGTCTTTTATGTGGATGATATTTTGTTGGTTGGAAATGACAAAGAAATTATCTAGGATTTGAAGACCCGATTGTCCTCCAAATTCAACATGAAAGATCTTGGTGCTGCAAACTATATTTTGGGCATGGAAATTAAATGATACCGGGAAAAGAGGAAGCTCTCGTTAAACCAGAGGAAGTATGTCGAGATAATACTGCAGAGGTTTAATATGCAGGATAGTAAACCAGTGAAGGTTCCTATTCCTATAGGTGTGAGGTTACTTGCTGAACAATGTCCTAAGACACAAGAAGAGGAAGAGGACATGTCCCGTGTTCCATATGCAAGTGCAGTCGGTAGCTTGATGTATGCAATGGTCTGTACTAGACCAGACATTGCACATGCAGTGGGAGTATTGAGCATGTTTATGTCAAAACTAGGGAAGGAGCACTTGACAGCAGTGAAGCGGGTTTTTTAGGTATTTGCGTGGCACTAGTGATTATGGTTTGTGCTACCAAGGAAGATTGGGATTGAAGAGAGTGTTGGATATTCATGGCTTTTTTTATGCAGGCTAGGCTAGAGATCTGGATCAGAGAAGATCTACAAGTGGGTATGTGTTTAACCTATTTGGAGGTGCAGTCAGTTGGATGGGTAAGAAACAATCTATAGTGGCACTATCAACTACAGAGGAAGAATACATGGCAGCCACTCATGCAAGCAAGGAAGCAATTTAGTTGCGGAGATTATGTTCAAGTATGGGGTTAGTACAGGGAGCTATAAGGATAGACTGTGACAGCCAAAGTGCAACTTTCTTGGCAAAGAACCCTGCATATCATTCAAAGACAAATCACATTGATGTTCAGTATCACTTTGTTAGGGATATGATAGAAGATGAAAAGATGTTGTTGGTAAAGGTGGACACTTTGAAGAATATTGCAGATGCATTGACAACATCTATGAGCTCTAAGAAGTTCTCTTGGTGTAGAGAAACAATGGGAATTACAGGGTTGGATAAGTGACTAAGCTCTCTTGTGGCCCCCTGTGGAAAGAAAAAAACAACAAGTGGGAGAATGTTGGGTTGTGTTATATTCTTTCCACGACTAGCCCACATAGTTAACTATAGGGTTAAAAGGGGGGCGAATCCCCCCTTTTTGTTGCGCCGATTGCGTAGTGGGGGGGTCATAAGGGGGTTTGAGGGGTGCAGGTAACCCCACTCTAAAGGGTCCAGGGCAGCGCCACAGAAAATTTCATTTTTGGACCCTATATTAGGTTGGGCGGACCTACCTATGCTTTTGTGCATGATTTTCGCACATGGTTTTTGACATGATGGTTTTCGGTCCATGCTTTTCGATGCGATGGTTTTTGGTCCATGGTATTGGATGCTTCGGTATGTATAAATATGTATTGTAACATTGAAAGGAAAAAATGAAAAATCAAGCTGGTAGTCTCGGTTTTGGGAATATGTGTTTTATGTGTTATGCTCTCACATTGTTTATTTTCTGTGTTTTAGAATTCATATGCAGGTAATTTATGTACAGGGTTAATACCTATATAGAAGAGTGTAGGAGCTAAATTTGAAACTCCAACCATCAGGGTCTTAGATCAGGTTGTGAAGTTTCCCAAAGACAGTTGGAAAGATTCCCTAACAAGAAAGAACAAAACAAAATTAGTGTTGCCAGTAGAAAAAACTTAACCAAAGAGAATTCAAGTCATTTATCCATAGGGAAATACCTTGATGATATCATAACTGAAATTCGATTAGAATAGTTCTCAATTAACCTTCCCTCGCTTGAGTTTGAGATGCTTTTAGTGCAAAGGAGGATTATTTCATAGTTATACTATATTAGGTATTTTTACACACCATATACAAACTGGATTTACCATGACTTGAGTAGGGATTCTTTACTACTCACTATCATTGTGTTGTTATCAAACTAGAGTGGTCGTGTTGTTCCATGTTTCAGTTACTTGATAATTGGTCAAATAGAGAAGTGACAACAACCACTAGATCACACTCCCTTACATGCTACTAATGTTCATACGTGCTCGCCAATTGGACCAATGTTCATATGGGATCCTTGGAAATCTCAAGGTTTATCTCAAACATCGATTCTGTGACTTCGCCACTAATCCCTTGCAGCAAGACCTACAACTTTGGGGAACAGGATCTGGATTTAGAACCTTTATTGGAAGTGTATCAATACAAATTCCCTATGTATGGAACCATCTTAAGAAAAATCTTTAATGCCACGAGCACATTTAGTTATCCACGTACAATTAGATCCTACACCTACCAAGTAGAACAAGTGCCCTGTATAATTAGATCCTGCATTACCTGGAAAAACCAATGGATCAATTATAAGTTCTCCACCTTTTTCTTTCGCGATGACTCCTTCTCATCCTTCATCCATCATGCACTCCCTTCACACACTACACTATAGGAAGGCACTACTAGTTATTAGTTGTTGCGACCTGGCGCTACTGGATTGGATATTCAGTCTTTTGATCAGCCACACTGGCGAACACACAACATCGTTTGACCATCAATGAAAAAGTATTGGGTCGTGGGGGATGGACATTGCAACTACTTCTTTTTTGCCACCCGTCTCCAATATTGACATGGGGATGACTAGCATTTTTGTTTCGTTATGCTAGACAAAGATGGCATATCATTCCACCAATAGGAAGATGGATGAAGGATATCTCCATAGAATTCACACCTAAAGAGCATTCACTACGCTTCATTCCCTTTGATGGGATTTCAGTTAAGTCAATCATAGCACTAGTTCCGTTTGCTCCTCTGAAAGGGATTGAGACACGACCTGGACCACTAACTACCTTCTGTATTGAAGTATTTCAGTGGCTTTTGTCTGTAATATAGTTGTAGTCATATGATTTTTCTATTCTATATATCTAGTAGTAATATACTTCCACTAGATGAAACTAGTTACACTTCATTCCTTTTCCTCTTTCTTATGATTAATGGAACTGATAGCATAATTGAATCATAATCCTTATTTTTGGGTAAACAACAGCTCTACTACTAGTGCACATGCCCCTAATTATGGCTTATCTTATGGCTCTGCTTCTACTAGTGCACCTACCCTTGCTACTCGTACTGCTACTGCCGGCTTTGCTGTCGGTTCATATAGAACAAATGGGACAGTAAGGGATGCATGCATTGGTGGGGAAGATGTTGGGTATAGACTTGGAAAAGGGACACCACTAGGCAAGATGTTGGCTCGTATGCTGGGACTAGAACTAGAAATGGAACTAGGTGAAGAGAAGCTACAGGGACTCTCAATCTCGAAATGGAGCTGGAAGGTATGCTGCTACCTCTTCTTCTCTTTAAACTACCTTAGGTGCTTTACCCGGAAAAGATAGTGGTGAGGAAGTGGGTCAATAACTATAACTAGTGAGGATGTTGTTACTAATGGTACTGGCAGTGGATAAGCTGGAACTACTGAACCTAGTGGGGGTGCTGCTAGTGTAGGTGTTGTCTGCTTCAATGGTTGGATCTTGATCTCGATCAGAATATGCTATTGACATCTTTGCAATGAGATCTAGATATGGAAGGTATGTGTAGTGAAACGAATGAGTGTCTGGAATTGAGAGGGAGTGGGGCAACCTTATAAGTACCATTTTCCATTCCCGAATTTCAACATTCAGTCAATATTCAAAGAAGGAATTGGCTCTGAAGGAACCATATGTGCCTTTTGTCTGAAGGCCCTTCTTTTTTCTATGTGATGAAAAGATTTGCTTGGAGAAGCTAGTATGTACGGCCGATAGGACTTATAATCCGGGGGCGGTTCGATCTTTATTCACCAAACCAGTAGTTGTGGCCGGTTGATACTTCTACAAAGAATCTATCTCCAGTGGGGGGCGGGTTGATCTACAAAGGATCTATATAAAGGTCGAGTCCTATCCAGTTATTCGGGTCTTCGTAGGCTTTAACGATTCATTCCCATCCCGGTCGAGTAAGGTCCTCACACTACACTTCCAGATAGCGAGCGACAGCGCATTCATTCCTATCAATTGAATCTCTCTGAAGCAGCCGATCAGCGTGGGGTAGAACAAGTTATAACCCGTATAAATAAGTTGCCCGGATATTTGCCTCTCCATCAGGTTCAAGTTCGGAGTAAGAGGATAGTTCGGGTCTATCTGTTAAGCCCGCCGGTTTTGTTTTCTTTTTGGTTCAATAGCAAATGAGGAATTATCTCTCTATCTAGAACTATATTTCAAATTCTTGCAGGTAGTTCTATAGTAGCCTTGAGCTATCCTCTCCTAAGCTCTCCATAGGGGGTAGAGATACCATTGGGCTAAAGCTAAGGTGCTTGTATCTTAAGGCTTAAGGCATGGGACTAAAACTAATTACTCTGAGGGGCTATCTAAGGTGGTCTCCATGCAGATAATGCAAAGACTAAGACTCTTCTATTAAGAGGCTTCTTTCCATGGACTACAAATTAAGGCACATGGGACTAAATAGAGAACTTACAGTAGTTCATAGGGCCCACTCTGAAGCTAGTCCAGTTCAATAGTAAGAAAGGTTCTAGTTTCAAGTATAACACTTAGCTTTCTCTAGACCATCATGTAACTAATGATATTGGGTAATCACTGGAATCGAACTGCCTCCCCAGAATATGAGTTTTGTGAAAAACTAGAATTAATACTTGCACTAGTTCTCACTGAAGTTGGTACTAGTCTTTCTAAGTATATTACACAATAATTCCAACTCTATCTAATTCCCCATTTTTGTCTATCTATCTTATCAATGATCTTCGAACTACCTAAAGCTTGTAGAGTGCCTACTTTAGATATGGAATCTGTTGCAGAGTTTATTTCCCCAGAGATATGATGACATGAAATCTGATCCAAAGCTTGTTTAAGTTAAAAAATCTCATCTAAAATAAGAGATAGTGTGTGCACATGACATCTTTGTATATTATTGGACCAGTTTATGATGATCATAGAATCACCAAAAATTTGAATATGTCGACATTCTTTCTCAATAGAAAATAAGAGAAGTAGCTTAAGACTAAGTATTTTTGCATATTTTTAGATCATATTCCCAATCCACTTTGAAGATTGTATAAGTGATTTTCATTTAGATAAAGAACAACAACACCCCCCCCCAAACATTCACCATCTGGTAAAGAGGCCTTGTCAAAATAGGCCAAGGGATGGAACGATAAATGCATTCGACAATTATATTTTGAGGATTATGCATAGAAATAAAATTAGGGAGGAGAGAGAAGATAACTAAAACTCGAGTTGCCACTTTGTCAATAAAATACTTGTCCTAAAATATTCCATTAGTTCGAGAGAGTCGTATGCCCCAATTTTTGAAGGGTGGAAATCTTCTATAATATTTAGGGGAATCTCGAACCCCCCACATCTTCAAGACATCATTTATAAACTTCCCCTACCAATTTGTAACAAAACCCAAATTGTTTTTTATTGTGTTCCATACTCCAACCAAGAAGGGGGAAAAAGGAATATATGGCCCACCATTTCCTTTGCATTTTTTCATAGAACGCACCAGCTTGGGCCAACTAGACACTTTTTTCTTAAATTATCCGAGGTGGGGAACTTATTTTTCAATAAGCACCATTGAAATAAATAAGTTTTTGTAGGTAAGCAAGTCTTCTAGAGCACCTTGGGTTCCTTGTTATCCATTATGTACATGTAACTTGATTTGGGTGAATATTTCTAGATAGAGTGTGTACCCATGCTAAAGAGTCTTCCCTATCTCTACAATGAACATGAAATGTGTTCAAAAAAATAATGTAATTTTTCCATAGGTCCAAAAATTTATATTGTAAATTGAGCTTATGGGAATTCATCCATCCATGGGCCCATATTGATGTATTAGTGTTATCAACCACCTAATTCAAAGTAAATATACCATTGGAATTTAAAATTTTGACTAGTTCATGAGGAAATAAAAAAAATTCGTTGCATCTGACCCAAGGATCAATACCAATCCTCACATTTTCACCATTCCCAACTTTCTATGCCATAACCTCTTATCTCACTAAAAAGAGCATAAAATAGATCTCCATATTATAGAAATTTTTGGCCTCTTCTTGTCTGGCAAATGATTCCATTCTTCCAGGAATAGGGGTGGATATATTTTCCGAAAACCATAATTTCCCATAAACTTTTAGTTGAAATCAACCTGAAACCTACTTTCTCTGCCAAATATTTTGCAAAGGAGGGGATGTTTTTTAAGCCCAATCCACCCCAAATCTTTGACAAATAGATTTTATCACCCATAGGAAGACTCTCCCTTCTTTGGATCCTAACCATAAGAAATGAAAACATACTTTACAAATAGATTTCAAAATGCATTTTTGGATCTAAGATAATGACATCCAAAAACCTAATATCACCTCCAAAACTTATTTTATAAGAACCAACCTAGCAGCTTAGAACAACCACCTAAAACTATGTACCTTCAATATCCTTTCAATATTTGCAATAAGCCATTACTAGTCATCCTTTTTGTAATAATTTGGTTTTAAATGAAACGTCAAATAATTTAATTTGTCATTAAAGTTATTTGAGCAGAAAGGAAAAATATTTTGAACATTAACATATTAATCCCTAGATAAACCAAGAGAAGAGATAGTAGACTTGAGAACATTGACTTGCATACATGTAGTCTTCTGGAATAGTGAAAATACCTCTTTGATGGCAACAAGATCATGTCTTGATCAATTAACGAACAATGGGTGACTGATAGTTAGGTCATCAACCACCAAAGAACCTCTTAAATCACCCTTCCTTTTAACATCAGATAATATATTTCTAAGGCCCTCCACAACCAGCAAGAACAATAGAGGATGTATGGGAAAGCCTTTTCAAAGACCATGTTGTGCATGAAAGAAAGTCGAAGCCAAGCCATTGATAAGGACTGAAAATGACACCATAGTAATACAACTCATCACATAGTTTATGATGGGTACTTCAAAGCCCATATGTGTAAGGATAAATCGAATATAAATCTAAATAACTCTATCACATGCTTTAGAGAGGTTAATTATAATCGCTATTCCTTTGATTTTCCTATATTTTGAGTTGTGGAGCCCTTCCTTAATGACCTCAGTAGCTTCATGGATCTATCGACCTTCCAAAAATTTGAATTGTTCCTTGGAAACATTTCAGAAAAGAATCATCTTGAGCCTATTTGCAATGATTTTTGCAATTACTTTGCATATGTAGTTGCATAATGAAATAAGCCTGAAGTCATCAAAAGGTCGAAGGGCTTCTAATTTAGGAATGAAGGCAATAAAGGTTGAGTTAAAACGATCAATCATATTCCCTATTAGCCATGAATCCTCCACCACTCCTAATATGTCTTCCTCCAGGATGTTATACAGCCTTAGAAAAAAATCAACAGACCAACCATCATGGCCCAACCTTTTATCCTTCTGAAAATTGTGAAGTACCCTTTGAAATTTAGCATCAGAAACTGGTTACATTAAACTTTGGTTCTCATCATCATTAGGGAACCTAAGAAAGGATTGAGCAAAATGAATTACTTCAGCTATGGAGACCTTTAAAGGTGCCTTGTATATCTTGTTGAAATGGTTTTTTCCCAACCTAGAAAGGTTCTTAAAAGATGAGGCTTTGTCCCCATCCAGAATATCCAAATCCCAAATAGTCTTTTATTCTGTATGACACTTTGCAAATTTTGGAAAACCCTCATATTTTTGTCTCCACTCATTGACCCAATAGCTCTTTTTTTTTTCCTCCATGTCTCCTCTTTTCCTTCCAAGGTTCTCCTTTTTGTAGCTTCATTATGTATGATCCTTTGTTTGGAATCCATTCAAATAACCCCCTCTCATTAATAACTTCAAATATCTTGAATTCTTCATCCACTCCTTTAAGATTTTCCTCCTCCTATTGTTTTTTGGGGTTTGACCACTCAATTGTGTATTTTTCCACCCTTTTTAGATTCTTAGTGAAATCAATTGTTACAAATACCTAATCAATATGATTATAAGTGATTCGAGTTTCAAAAAATAGGTTTTGAAAGGAGGAATATTTGATCCATGAAGCATTTAATTTGAAAGGGATTCTAGGGTTTTTTGTTCCCTTTCAATTCAAGAAAAATGGAGTGATGATTAGATTCTCCCCCCACCTCAATCCATTGACAAAACAAAGGGGTCATTTCCATCATATCTTCTGCCATAATGAACCAATTAATGTACCTTTCAACCATTTCTTCCCCTATAATTTTGTTCCTCTAATTAGGCTTATACTTGATCAAATCCATATAATATAGTTTATGATCCACCAGAAGGTGGCTAAAGTAATTTGACGAGTCTGCATGAGCACGAGGACCCCAAATTCCTAAGACTATAATAGAAAATTTCAAATCACACCCTACCACCAAATTGTTTACATTCATATGATTTATTCATCAACAAATCCTAAAATTTAATTTTGTCATGACATGGCCCATATATATTAAGTTACCTTGAGGTCCTTCCTCAATTTGGCAGAGAATATATCAACCCCCAAAACAATCTCAGAACCCTAAGTGCCAATAGTTATAATGGTTTTTTGATTGAATCTGACATTCAACCCCCCAAATCTTCCTTTTGCATTAGATGCCACAAAACTCCATCCAAGAAATAGACATTCAAGAATCCCACTGACCTTGTCCCCATCACCCAAGGTCTCTTGAATGAAAATAAGGTCCAAACGTTTATAATAAAAAAATCTCTTTAGAGCTAGTGTTTTCGAAAGGATAGCTAAACCTTGTTATTTGAAAGAGAGAAAAATAATTTGGAATATTTGCCACAATATTTCACTACTCTAAGGCCCAACAATAGACATATGTCTTTCTGCTGCAACGTCTAGGCTAGCCTTAAATTTTTCTCTAGAGATGTGAGATTTTATACCCCTCAGGCGCACACCAAGCTGGGCTAAGGGAGAAGGGCCAAGGCCCCCATGCAATAAATGACATCCCCTTTTATGGTAGATTGGAGATTATATCAAGAGCTAGGATCATAAGATGATTACATGGCCAAGGAATGGATAGATAATGAGGAGAGGCCATCAACATAGGAAGGGGGATAGGGAAATAAATTGGGACCAGTGAGGGAAATTCAAGTGGAAAAGAATGAGTATGAGAGCCTGATGAACCCAATATGATGTCAAGAGAGGAAAATTAGCTAATAAAATGAGAAGTAGGAATTGAAGAAGAGTAATTACCTAGTGATGGAGAACCAAAGGAGGAGGGATCGCCGGCATGAGAAACTAGTGGGCCAGACTTTGTTGGTATATCATCCACAGTTTCACCACCCCTATCCATCTACACTGAATCCTATGAATTATTTCATTTTACTTGAGTGAGGATACTCTCCTCTTGACAACTTTTTTTGTTCCCTTATACCCCTCCCCCTAGCCCCCACGAACCAAATCCCTTCTACTTTTCCTTCTCGTAAAAGGAAGAGTACAATTCTTCATAATGTGACCATATTTGTGACACCTACAGCACTTGAAGGGTAGCACTTCATAGTCTAGGAGTTGTATGAGAAAAAACTCGATAACAGATGTTCAATTCCATGAATAATCCTTCATGAGAGTCCATATTTACCAAAAGACTCATTATAGCCATCTTTCCACTTACTTCATAAGACATATTAGCCTCCAAGAAAGACCCTTATTTGTTTCCAATAACTTTAAAGACATCCTTTGACGAGAGTTACAGCGGAAACTTCAAGAGATTTACCCACATAGGAGCATTTTCTAGTTTTTTACAGCTAGCATAACACAATGGATTCCATCATTTCATTATCATCGAGGTGGAACCTATACCCCATGTATCTATAAGGGTCCAACTAGTCGCTTCCACCAAATTGAGCTTGATCACAAACCAACCACAAGAGAGGGTAATTACCCTAGGAATATCTTTAAGCACTTATCCCCATTTTTCCTCTATCTAATTTCACAGGAGCTCCATTAAGAAAACCCTTCCTCACGTCCATCTTGCTGCCACCTTCTCTGACATCTCTATCACTTCCCCTAACTATACATCCTCCCCCAACACCAGGTTTTGGTCATCATTTTTTTTTATCGTGGAATACTTACCTATTTTTCTCTTCTTCCCAAGGTGGCACTAACCATCCAAAGCTTCCTATGCTCCTAGGGTTTCCACCAATTGAATTTTTTCACTGTGTGGCCCCTCTGACCTACTCTTTTCCCCTTCAAGAACTAGAAAAATTTTGATAAATCTTTTGAGGATTTCCTCCCCAATTCCTTGGTAGGTACTTCTTAAAAATTTGTTACTCAAATTTTGTTATAGACCAGTGTCAAGCCCTTCACTGAAAAACTAGAAAGAAGGACTTCTGCCTATGAAAAATCAACATCCTCCCAATTTTTCCTAATTTGTAGCAGCTTGTGTCCATGAGAACCACAAAAAATATTAGCTAAGGTTTGGGAATATTGTTCATTGCTTAATGTTTATGTTGGGGCTTCTTCCCTCACCAAATTGTGTGACCAGTACATCGAAGGAAGAGTCTAACCCAGTTCAATAGGGAACCCAAGAAAGGTGTCATTAATGCCTTTTAGACACAACCATCTCCTGAGGCTAAAGAATAGGGATGTTTCCTAGGTCCAAAAGGACAACTATAATTTATGCCTCCACCTCATCTGCCCAAAGTTGCATCTTCGACCAAATAGAGTGAAAAATATCCATAATGATACCCACAGTCAACTATGTCCTACATACTCTTGCTTCCCACATCCATTAACTCCTAACCTCCAAAGTTTTCGACTTGTAGGTAGTAACAGGGTCCTTACCTATAACCCACCTTTTGACAAAATCCTAAAGAAAGCATCAAAATTCCACCATTGCCATGAGAAAACCTTGCCATAGAATCCTGAAAGAAAAAACCATTACCACAAAGCCCCCCTTATAGTGTTATCGTCAAAAGTCCTAGAAAGGAGAAATTTTATCTAAAATACTTTTCACTTTAATTTTACTTAATCCATTGCTTTCACCATATAATTAGGGTTTGGCCCTAACCATGTGACCATGCTCTTTCTAATGCTTATCTCTACTCCTTAAAATTAGCGCCTTAGTCCCATGTGACCAAGCTCTATGACTGGGTTCCTAAGGGTCCCTGGTCATCCATATGATGATGTCATCATGACATCGTCATGCCACATGGCAGCCCATGAGGGGTAGCACCTAAGTTGCACTGGAACGGATACGGGAACGGATACGGATACGGGGTTTGAAATGGATACGGCAAATTTTCAAAAAATCTGGATATGATACGGCAGGAAACGGCACATAATATATATATATATATATATATTAAATAAAAATTTCATATTACCATTCATATTTCAAAATCTAGATTAGATATAAAGACTACAAATAGTAAATACATAATCAATTATCATCCATGATCTATCATGATTCATCATCATCAATTCAACATATGCCATAAACATTCAACATTGTCATCATCATTAACGATTATTATAACCTTCATGATTCAAGTTTCAAGTTTCAACATATCATCAAGTTTTTGTTTCAAATTTCAAGCATCAAGTTATCAACATGACAAGTTACATGTGACATCGTCATGCCACATGGTAGCCCATGAGGGAAAGAACCTAAGTTGCACTAAAACGGATACGGGAACGGATACGAATACGGGGTTTGAAATGGATACGGCAAATTTTCAAAAAATCTGGATACGATACAGCAGGAAACGACACATAATATATATATATATATATATATATATATATATATATATATATATATATATATATATATATATATATATATATATATATATATATATATATATATATATATATATATATATATAGATATATATAGATATATATAAAATAAAAATTTCATATTACCATTCATATTTCAGAATCTAGATTAGATATAAAGACTACAAATAGTAAATACATAATCAATTATCATCCATGTTCTATCATGATTCATCATCATCAATTCAGCATATGACATAAACATTCAACATTGTCATCATCATTAATGATTATTATAACCTTCATGATTCAAGTTTCAAGTTTCAACATATCATCAAGTTTTTGTTTCAAATTTCAAACATCAAGTTATCAACATGACAAGTTACACGAACACTATCATTACCAAAATTAATAATTCATACTAATTACTACATAGTACAAAGTACAAAATGAACTATGACTGGCAGTCTACTATCATTATTCATAATTCATATGGTTGTTCAAAAGTTTAAAAGTTAAAACACAATCATAAATTAGATTTACATATCATCAAATATGTCTTCATTCATGCCACTATAAGGTTCCTCATCCTCTCTAGAAGTGGGATTGGGAACATTGTTACCATGTCCACTTGAAGATCCACCTATTGGTGACTCCACATCAGACAAATTCATATGAGACATGGCATTCAATGTCATATCCAAGTCAGGTAACTCTGGTTCCACGTCCCATAATTTGGTGGGCCCAAATTTGTATTCATCTCTCTTGTGTGACAAAAGGTGAAGGATTGAATGAACATACACTAGTTCCTCAACCTTCTTAGAGCCCAATCTATTTCACCTCACTGAATGGATGAAACCGTATGTACTCTAGTTCCTTTCTGCTGAAAAGGAACTAGCAACCTATGACAAGATCTTGATGGCCAATTTTTGGATATGTGGAAGTGCCCCACCATAGAAGTTCCACCACTCAATTGGACTTAATCTAGCCTTGTCTCACATACACTCAATATCACAACCCCAACCCTCTGATCCCACAAAATGAGAAAACTATGCACGAATCCGAAGCCCAATTTCAGGACCTATAAAAAGCTTTCTAAAAGAATTTTTAAATCCTTCTGCGACTTCTGGGTCTTTGTTTGGTGCGCTTCTTTCTAGATAACGTAGCAGTTCTGCAACATAATATTTTGGATTCACTACATAGGCTAAAAGGTGCAATGGGGTGGTCATCTTGTTCCACCTTTTGGTCAATATATCTTTTACTTCTCTATAAAAGAATTCATCTGGGTCATTCTCCTTGGAATTTATAACCAACTTTATCTTCTCTATCATGGAATCAATGCCCTCATACACCTCTCCCAAATTAGGCATATCTGTGTCAAATATACAAAGAAAATCCACAATTGGATTAGTAAATTCCAAGAGGTACTCCACCCTAACCCACCATTCATCATCAACAACCAACTGTTTTCATTGCTTGTGCTCTATCAGAATGGGATTGCCTCCATTGATTTCAAAGAGAACTACATACCATTGATTGTAATGCATCTTTGACCTGCATGAGCCTTGTTAAGACTATGATGTGAGAAACAAATCGAGTCTTGGAAACCTGCACGTGTCAAATTGCCAATGTTTCAAATTTCGACAAATTAAAAATCATAATTTGATTGAATAACTATTATGATTAACGAATCATGACATTTGAGAATCCAATTTAGATATTTGAATTTAGAGTCAGAAATTAGAATTTATGAAATATTTAATAAACTTTAAAGTATATGTATCTTAAGGAGCTCCAACTTAGAAAATTCCCCATAGATGCCTTGGGACATGTGGTGGTTTGTGACAAAGGCTTGAATTTATTTTGCCTCTTCAAAAATAACGTGAATCCACTCAATTTGCTTCCCCATCTTGCTCAACATGAGGCTCAATGAATGTACAGCACAAGGGGTCCAAAAGATGTGCTGATATTTGCCTTCAATAATTAAGTCTGCTACTCTACACACCATTGCATTATCAATTATTACTTAGACAACATTTTCAGGCCCCACCAATTCAATTGCTTCAATCAAGATGTTAGCAATGAATTGAGAATCTTTCATCTACCCCTCACAATCCACTGCCTTCAAAAACATTGCCCAGTGTGGGCTTTGAGCAATCACATTGATCAAAGGCCTATTTATTTGATCTTTCCATCCATCAGAAATGATGGACATCCCTAAAATGAGGCTGAATCATGAATGGGGCCTAATTTAGCCTCCAAATCTAACTTTTGAGCACTCAACAATGTGGTGCGTACGTTCTCATATCTAGGGCTCTTGTACCCTCTTGGGGCTTCATTCATTGTTTTTACCATCTTTGCCCAGTAAGGAGATCATACAAGGTTAAAGGGAAGACCATTTGCATAAATGCATTGGGCTACAGCTGCATCTGCTATCTCTTGAGCATCATTATTAAAACTCTTCTCAAGCGGTCCCAAATTTCACTGCTTTGAACCAACAATTCCATGAGAATGAAGTGGAGGCTTTGATGAAGATGATCCCAACCTTGTTGGGTGTTTTAAACGAGAGGTAGGATTTTCCTCATTTGCTTTAGCATCTACCTCATCTTGTTCTCTCCTATATTTTGCAATTTTTACCTTGCTTAAACAATTTCCATCTGCCCCATTCTCTTTAGGTGGGCCACTACATATTCGAACCCCATCGCCTTTTAACACGAGTAAATGTTCTTCAATCCATGTGTATGATCCCTTATACTCCTTTTTACACTCACTGCAAACCCATGCCAATGATCCACCTCCTTGGATCTTCCCAACAGTAGATACATATTTCCAAAGTGGTGACTTTGGATCAACTTTAGGGGTTGATTCAATTTCTTGTGCCACTTCCTCTGCCTCATGAATGTTTGAACTTGAAGTTGCCATGAATGATGATGATGATGATGTAAATGAAACTGAAAAAGAAAATTGACAAATATCATTATATCATATATTTATTTCAAAAGTTCAAAAGTTAAAACTTTAAACAAGTTACAATTTAGTAATTTACAACTGTTACATTTTGAAGTTTGAACAAGGAATCAACTACCTACAGAAAACTTATCAACCCCTATCTAGTATCAAGTTTCAACACATGCCTGCTTAGGTACCTGTATAAACTTAATTTGTTTATTATTTGATTTCCTTTGAGACCTGCAGAAAGCAGGTCTATCCTTTCAGCAACTAGTTTTTGGCCTTGTGCAAATTCTGAGGTTAAAATGTAAATGCCATTTATGATTTTTTTGCATTTAATTATCTTCTCTAGTACTCTTTTGAAGGACCCTTTTCAAGTTTTCAAATTACATGTACACACACCCTCTGTCTCAATGTTTTTCTATCGTATAAGTGTATGTGCATAGTCATGGCTACCCTGCCATTATATACTTTTGTCATCATCTTTCCTTCTAGTCACCATCATTACAACACAAATATCCATCAACCCCATTCTGTCATAATATGTGATATACCCATATGTTTTTGTTGGAGAAAATGCTAGACATATTAGATAGAAAATGAATATTTACAGAGAGATGAGTAGCTACCTTATTGCAGCCAAAGCCAGAATATAGTATTTAGTTGTTGTTACGGTTGTTGAACTCTAAAAAGTGTTTTGTTATGGTTTTCTAAAAATTTGTTGTCAAACTACTGTTAATTAGGGCTGAATCCTCTATTGTTAGTGGTGAAATTGCATCTTTTAGTGATGACCTACTATTGTTACCATTGCTCGAATGCTACTATTTGTGCGAAGTCAGTTTCAAATTTTAGATCTGATCAAGTTTCCAGATTTCTATTAATAGTTTCTTTCCAACATAATCATAGATTGTTGGTTAGGCAGCAGGCTCGTAACAATATTTGGAAAGGGAAAGGTTGGAAATAAAAAACAAAACATGCTTTACATATCTCTCTGGCCTGACAGGTAAAGATCAGCAAAGTTATAAGGTCCAAACAGGCACTCATAAGGATAGCACAGTGCTCTTGCAAATAAGTGATAGAATTTAGGAACACAAGAACTGAAGAAGATCATCATATATTAAAGTGTTAAGAGAGAATTTGGGGCATAAAAAGATAAAGCTTCTTGCTATTAAGTAAAAATTCGGTTTATCTGAGCAAATGTCATGGGCAATTCAAGCAAATGATGGGCAATGAAACTTGAAATCTATAATGAATCCCCAGATGGGCAATGCAATCATACCTCGCGGCATCGAGTGTAGAAGAACAGTTCTATCTTGACTCTCTAATGGTTTTTTCTCGACTCGGCTCTCAACTCGACTCTCGAACACTAAATAGTTCTATCTTGAATCGACTCTCGGCGGCAATGAAGAACGTTTATGTCTCGACGGCAGCTTCCACGATTTCTCTTCACAGTAACCGGGTAATGGCAGTGATTTGCAATAATGCGTAGTTGTAAGTTAGTAATGTGTAGGTTTAATAATGCGTAGTTGTTGTAAGTTATGTTGCGTAGTTGTAAGTTAAAAAAAACGGTTAGCTGTTCTCAGCAGGCAGACGCGGCATTCCTCGGGAAAAAAAAATAATAGTAAAAAATTAATTAATTAATTAATTAAAAAAAAAAAAAAAAAAAAAAAATTAAAAAAAAAAAAAATTAAATAAAAATAAAAATTAAATAAATAAATTATATATATATATATATATATATATTATTATTATTATTATTATTATTATTTTAGGCAAAAACATATCATGATATATTCTTGAAGAAGCTTTTGCCAACACATTAGATATAAGGAGTCAGATTTAAACAAGGTCCTTCTTGACCTATTCTCCATCTTGTAGAATTAATCCTTCTATTGATAAGAATTCCCTCTCTATTGTACCATCTTGAGTTGAGTTTGCAATATCATGTTATATGACCTTCGTTGTGACATATGTAGAATTCAACATTTCACTTCAATATTTACAGAAATGGTTGAGGTAATATTTTGATTTAATCCACATGTCTTCATAAAGTTACTTATTCAATTCTCTATATCTCACAACATCATAGGTCCTAAAATCTTGTGCTTTTTGGCCAAAATTTATAGATGAGAAATAATAACCAAAAAAAGTATTTTGATACCTATATATAGAGGGAAATCTTGACCTTTTGAAGTCATTCCTTGGAGGAGCCATATTCATTTTCTAATTTCTAACACTTTCTTCATTGTTTCTTATGGATTGTTGCGGGTGAAACCACCCTAGGGCTTTGGGTTGAGAACCCCAACAAAGCAGAGGGCAAACCACAACAAGAAATGCTCAGGTAATCAACTAAAATGCTTATTCTACTAAACCATGTAGGACTGTCCTTACCCGGATGTCCTTCGTTTGGGTAGATCCCATAGGTGCAAACCCTCAACTTCTCCTGATGTTCTTGAAACCTGAAAATTATTCAAATGGAACATACACAGCAGTAGAAACATAAATCATGTTCATGATATTAACTTTAAATCATATAAATGAATGACTAATTATACATAAATATAAAATTCATAAATAGATTACAACATAATTTGATGCATAAACACATTTAATATTGGAAATAGAACATCATGCCTTTTATTGAAGTTAGCTACAAGTAAAGTGGAGAAATATGACCTAAGTCCTTCTCAGGCTCCAAGTGGAACTGTCCTCCGGATCCATCCTTTCTTGGCCTTCGGCAATCTTCCTCCATCATCAATACAAATATATCTCAAGCAATATGGAAGATATCTATAACAAGGAAACAAGGGTTTCCTAAAGCTTTGGTGAGTGCAGGAGGCACAGGGATTCATCAAACTCGATAAGGGATAATCTCACTATAGTATCAATATCTCATGTCTTCTCTTTTAAGGCCTTCCCATGGAGGTTTATTTATACTTCTCCAAATTAGTTTTTTCAGTTGGTAAACATTTGGGACACAAGCAATAGGAGGTGAGTAATAGGTAAAACCTGTGAACTCTACCCGAAATTAAGGAAATTTAATTTTTTTAAGTGTTTTAACATATGTACGTGAGTTGGATATATGTTTACCCACGTGTACATACTTTTATCACAGGGAAAAGTAGCGTATAGGGAATAAAACACTTTTTTTTAGATTTTGGACCATGTCTGAAAGGAAGGGTTTCCCTAGGCCATAATCAGAGCATCAGATCTACCAAGAGTGGTAAATGGTGCTATAACATGGATGTTTTTTAAGGAGCCACATTTATTTGTTGATTTCCAACACATGCTTCATTTTTGCTTGTGGATCCTTTGTGAAGATTCTTTATCATGAGAGATCCTTTCTCTTCATTATGGTTTCTTGTACTCTACTTCTTTCTATAATTATCTTGAGATTCATCGAAATGAGCATGCTTTTCATGGTTCATCACTTTGTTTGGATCTTCAAGATGGTTATTGCTAGATTCTATGAATGTTTGATAGATCCTCTTGGAGTGATCTTCATCTAATAAGCTTGGGGGACCATTGTTTTTGGGTGCCTTGCAATTTTCTTGATAATAGAGACCTTTTCTAATGAGATGAGACCTTCACATGTTAAGAATGTGATCTAGAGATTCAATCCCTTTGTGAAAATTTGATTTGAGCTACTTTAATTCTTCTCTCAAGAGGACAACCCCTTCCTCTAGTATTTCAAAAAATTGTTCCTTATCACTCAATTGTTCAAACAGAAATTCCTTTACCCTTTCTTCTTCTTCCAGCTCAATTTTGAGAGCAATAATGGTGTCTCCATTTAGGTTTTTGTCTTGAATTTGTTGTATTAGTTTACTTTCCTTCTTTCTAAGGATATTTATTTCCTTTAATGCACTTCTAAGTTCTCCCTCATAGTATATTTTTGCTTCAGGTTCTTCAGTCTCAGCTATGAATAATATTTCACCCCTTTCTTCATTAGTCACACTCTCATTTCTTTCACCATCACTTTGTTATTTTCAATATAAATTCATTTTCTTGATACCTTGATTCTTCTTTTGATGCTTGGATTTGAATCTTGACATATCATCACTATCATTCATCTTAGCATGAGCAAATTTAGATCCATAATAATGACATATCATTCCCCAGTCAAAGCACTTAAATGGAAGCCTGCCTTTGAACTTGTTGGTTCCTCTTTTCAAATTTTGAACAAACTTGGCTTCTTCTTCATCAAATTTACACTCTAATTGTTCTCCTTGCTTTTTCTCTTCTTTGGTTGCATTGAAAGTTGCTTCCTTGACTCTCAATTTGTCTTCCTTTATTCTTAGCTCATATTCTAAGACATGCCCATGAAGCATATCCATGGTAATCTTGTGCACTTCTAATATTTCCTCAAGGGTTGATACTTTTGGATTGAATCTTGATGGAAGAGATCTCAAAAAATTTCAAACAATGGGGTTATCCTTGAGTTCTTCACCCAATCTTGCAATGGATCTAACAACAATGATTACTCGAAGAAAATATGAAGCAATATCCTTGTCTTCTTCCATCTTCAATTTGACTCCTAAGAACTTGTATCCTGACTTATTTAACTTTTGTATCCCCTTCATAGTAGGTTTGGAGCTTCGTCCATTCCTCATGGGTTGATTTACACTACATTTTTGACAAATTCTAAATCTACTAATATGCTTAAGATAGCATGTTTGGCGTGAACATTAGATGTGTATAGTGTATTATTTGTTCCATACATTGGAATAGTATCAGGGACTTTATATTTTGTCTCGACAATTCCCCAAACTTTTTCTCCTAAGGAGATGAGATAATTTTCCATCCTTATCTTCCAAAATGTATAATTTTATCCATTAAACATGGGGGGCAGGGGGCTTTCCCACTTCTCTGGTCGTGGCCAATTTCCCTTGATTTCAACCTTTCAGTAGTTAACTCTTATGAAAGTAAACCACTCTAATACCACTTGTTGGACCAAATATTACACTGAGAGGGGGAGTGAATCAGTGTAAGAGAAAAATAACCATTTCAAAACTTTTAATCAATGAAAAATTATGTACCAATGCATCGTAACCATTTGTAAGATTTCAATAACAAACGAAATTCTTCATGAAGCTACATCACATCAATAAGAATCCATCACATCAACACAAAGGGACACGAGCTTTTAAGTGGAAACCCATACAAGAGAAAAAAACAAATTCGTATTCATGTTATTATTCAATTCATTGCATAGATTTGTGGGCATCGACCTATTGGATTTTCCCACCCCCAAAATATGCAAGCTACTACTAGTGGTAGGGTACAACCTTATTGAGGAACCAACCTCGAAAGTGTGCAAAAAACAACTCACTATATGCTAAAACATGATTGAGGCACCAACCTCGATAATGAGCAAGCTCCAACCTACTTTATCCTCTAGCCTAATTGAGGAACCAACCTCAATGATGAGCAAGCTCCAACCTACTCTAGGCTCCAACATAATTGGGGCTCCAACTTTAGTGGAGGAACCTACCTCCTTCTTTAACTTCCTTGTGGACCTATTTTTAGAATTTTTCAAACTGGATCCATCATCATCTTCTATATTTATTTGTTAACAAATAAAAATGGTCATAACCTGCAATATTGTTACCACCATCACTATCATAACCAACAATCATTGTCACTATCATCACAAATTGCACAGACTTTCACTGCATTCATTTCCACTGCAACCTACAAACATTGTTACTGTAGTCATTACTAATAACTATCATATCAATCACCATCACTAGCCACCATACTACTATCCTTACCCTTTTCCAACTATTTCAATTATCTTCTGCAAACACTTTCTCAAAACGTTTTCTCTCCATATATCAAAAACCTATGCAAGCAGCTCATATACATTAGTGTGGATTTTCATGCCTTCAAAAGCATCAACCTCTGAGCCCTAATCACTATGCTTCTTTATGAATACAATTTGGATCAATAATGAACCCCAAAACCCATAAAAACCATAAAAAACTATATATTAAATTAAAGGTTCTACAGTTTTCCTTTCTTGGGCATGCCTCTACAAATTATCACTTTCCAACATCGGTGCTACAAAATGTACATTGTTGATTGGTTAAGCATTCGACGAAATGGTTTTCAATAATTTGAAATTAATTTGACCTTATTACCACTGGGACTGGAACTAGGGTCTTGGCCAATCCACTACTGATGCCCCACCAAATGAGCTACATGATGATCCTTGTAAATAAATGCATCCAACATTGCAATTATTTTGACTCGGAACCAGTGCAAGGGTATGGACCCCCCTTATGTGAGGACATTGTTACATTTTGATTTTCATTAGTCCAACATGTTGGAGGTCGTGTGCTAATATAAACTATACATACCAATATAAGGACAACAATGTGGATTCCATCGTGGCAATCAACATCAGTCAAACTATGCAATATATATTATGCCTCAGTCAAGGTTAGACATAAGAGGTAAAACTATATTCATACCACTCATGACCATGAAATTGGATCAATTATAGTCCACAACCATATAAGATTCCAAATCAATATTTACTAGAGCATCACCATATTTATGAACAGGAGAGCTTGTTGTAAGAGGAAAAAACAATTTTCTCCACCGAAACTGTGACTTCACTGAGCTATGAATGTTACACTTGATCTCTTTCTTTCAAATTAAATAACTTGGGCATGTATTTATAATGTTTTGTGGTCTCAGGATTATGGACGATCAACCAAAGGCCCATGAATTCTATATATGCAATAGAGATGACATACATTAATAGATGAGCCATATAACCAAGGGTTAGGCCCTACCATGTGAATTTAATTGCTTTCTTCCACCATACAATCTGAGGTTTGCCCTAACCATGTGACTTTAACTTTATTTAATCCCTTTCTTCTCTCATATAACTAAGGGTTGGCCCTAACCATGTGACCATGATTTTATAATGTTCAGCTTTGTTCCTTAAACTTAGTGCCTTGGTTGCATGTGACCAAGCTCTATGACTGGGTTCCTATGGGTCCTTGGTTATCTGCATGATGATGTCAGCATCATGTCACAATGCCATTTGGAAGCCCATGAGAGGGGCCATGTGTCACCCATTTTTTACCTTTATTCCAAACAAATTGTGTCATTTTTCCCTACCACGTGGCATCTCCTGGTGATGCCACATCAGCTTGTTGACATCATCAAATGACATGTCATGTCATGCGTACAGGTAGCCTATAATATCCTAACCTATGTCAGGGCTACCAAATCATCACATCATGCCAATCCACATGTGCCATGTATCAATATTCCAAGTCACCACAAAGATCCATTCCAAGTTTTCCAAGTGTATATCCAGTCATAAAGATAAGCCACTTTTGGCTTGCCAAGTATCTACCTAGTTGTCAACATGATCCACTCTTGGCTAGCCATTTGCCTATCAAGTCACCAAAATAAGTCACTAAGAGCTCACCATGTGTCTTCCTAATCATCAACATGAGTCACTTGAGCTTGCTATGTGTCTATCCAGCCACCAAAATAAATCATTCAGGCTCACCATGTGTTAATCTATGGGGCCACTTTAGTGCATTGGAAACTATTAACTATCATGCAAGTTGTCATGTGTTACACCAATAAGGTCTTCGTTGAGTTGTGGCATGCATCCAATGAATACAAAGTTTCACATTGTTAAGTGGCATTAGCATTTGTACATGTATGCCTACCATCTACCATTGATATGAGCCACTAAACCATTAATCTATTAAGAAGTTGTGCACTAGTTAATGTATTCATATTTTGGATTTTGATCTATATTCTTTAGGTTCTTAATCATTTTTTAACTTAAAATGGACATAAATTCTCATCTGCAAGGAATTTTTTGTAGAAACTAATAGAAATTTTCTACTACTGATGAAATCGAACTGAAATCAAGAGATTACAAATTTATTCTATTATTCAGTTTAATGGAAATCACAATTTAGAAACACAAGCAATGACATGCAATCATCAAAACCACGAGAATACAATGATTTTACAAGGGAACCCAACTGGGAAAAACCCCTTTGTTACTTTTCATTAATCAGATGAGAATGAGAAACTATTACAATGTCTTACTTCAATCCTAATGCACACCCTACATTGTAAACTTGTTCTCCTGCTAACTGTCCTTCTCTAGCCAATTCAAGGCCCTAGCTTCCTCCTATTACCTTGTGAAATTCTTGAGGAAAATATCCCCTAAAAGATAAGAATTTCCTCCTATTTACTTACTCAATTCCCAGGGAATGATTCACCTTCTTAATTGCCAAGCCTATACACTCAACTAGTATACAGTTGCTAATTAAGATGTGCCTTTTCCTCCACTCTAGATAGGAAATTCGAATTCCATGCATGCATGGGCTATTTTTAGGTTATTGATAGGTTTAACTGATAGATCACTGAGTTAACAAGAGTTCTACTACTCAACTAACCTTCAACTGACTAAACTAATGACCTGAGCTCATTTAACTTAATTCGACTGAAAATAACTGAGTTATATTGTTAACTTTTAGAAATCACTACATGCACAACTCTACTCCAAGCCTATAACTCAAATTAGTGAGTTAACTAGTAAACAAGGCCGTGTCATTCTAGCTAACTGTCATCCAACTCATCATGCTAATGGAAAATAGAATTACTAAATTTGACTCAGGCAAAATTCAAATTTAGCCTTTCTTGCTACAATTTATAAAATTCCCTCTTAGCAAGAAAGGGATTTTGCACCACCCTTACCTTGCACCTGTGGAATTTTAATTTTCTTCTTGATAATTCCTTTGTCAAGATATTTGCATCCATCTCCTCAGATGGAATGTACTCTAGCATCATAATTCTCCTCTACCCATAATGTCGCAAGTGATGGTACCTAATATCAATGTGTTGTGACCTATCATGAAATACTGGATTCTCAGAGAGTTTGATACAACTATGATTATCACAATAAATCACTATCAGATCCATCCCTTGACTGAAAAGACCCACAAGCATTTTCCTCATCCATATGGCCTCACATGTTGCTGGACTTCCAACCATGTATTCATCCTCTACTGAGCTGAGTGCCATAGACCTTTGTTTCTTGCTATACCAGGAAATCGTTGCAAACCCAATAATGAAGATAGCACCTAAAGTAATTTTCTTGTCTGATGGACTCACTACCCAATCTACATCAATGAAGCCTTGGAGCTTCACTCCCTCTTTCCATTGTACCATAACCCATACTCGATTGTGCCTCTAAGGTATCTTAACACATGCTTTGTTGCCTTCCAATATAGTTTGGTAGGATTCACCATGGCTTGACTCAACTGATTAACTGCATAGCATATGTTTGGCCTTGTGTAACCATATACATCAAGTATCCCATAAGTTGTTTGTAGATGGTATCATCTACTTCCTCTCTTAAAGAAACACTCTCCTTCCTCCATTTTGTAGCTAGAGGTGTGTCTATAGGCTTGTAGTTCTCCATGTGAAATCTCTGAAGTATTTCAACGGAATACTTCTCCTAACTCACAAGCATCTCACCATCACCTTGTCATACTTCCAGCCCAAGGAAGTAATCATCTCAAATTCTCTTGCAAGGTCCTCTTTGCAAGATTCGATCAACTGCTTATCCCTTGTAAGTATCAAGTCATCAACATACAATACCAAGATAAGAAACTTTCCATCTATCACAATGTGATATATTGGAATCTGCTTCACTTTTGGTGAAGCCCAATCCACTGATATATGTTTCGATATGAGTGTACCATGCTTTGGGTGCCTGCTTGAGACGATACATGGCTCTCCTAATTCTACACACATGTGTCTCCCTTTCATATGTATGAAATCCCTCTGGCTTCTCTATGTAAATCTCTTCCTCAACAACACCATTGAGGAAAGCAGCCTTCACATCCATCTAATGGATCTTCCACCCCATCTGCATAACTAATGTTAGAATTTTTCTAATCGAGGAATATCATGCCACGGGGGGGGGGTTGATTTTCCTCATAGTCCACGCCCTCTACCTAAGAGAAGCATTTTGCCACAAATATAGTCTTGTACTTCTCGATGCTCCCATCAAATCCATGCTTCTCTTTGTATATCCATGTGGAACCAACCACTAACTTGTTATCTTGTCTCGATACCACCTCCCATACATTTTTCATCATGATGGATTCATACTTCCCCCCCATGGCATCAACCCACACTAGTTGATAAATTTCTTCCTAAAATGAATAATGCTTTGACTCAATGATTTTTTTCATGAGATCCATATACCTAGCATACCTATCCAGTGACCTCCTTTTCCTGTTCTAAGATGTAGGAGCTCCCACATGCTCCCATGCATCATGCACCAATATGTTAGCTTATCTTCCTCCCCTCTCTGGAAGATTCTAGTTGAGTGGGTGCCTCCACTCAGCCTCCTATCTACTCCTTCACTTATAGCTGCTCCACAACATCCTGAAGCTCTACATGAGGCTCCTCCTCCAGTGGGATAATCATCCCTTTCTCTAGAGAGCATCTCATAGCCTTCTCCTCATCAAATTTTTCATCTCTCCTCACTAATGTCATCTTGAGTAAGGGAAAATACACCTTGTAGTTATGTAGTGTCTCTATGTATCCTACAAAGACTCCCATATCAGTTGTAGGTTCAATTTTCTTATTTCTATCCTTGGAAACATGAAAACACATAGTAGCTCCAAAAACTTGAAAATGAGATACATCTAGCTTTCTCCTGGAAAGCTTCTACAAGTGTGATCATGCCAAGTATTATGTGAGGGCTCTTGTTTTGCAAATAGATATTGGTGTTGCATGCTTCTTCCCATAGATGTATTTTTATCCCTTGATCATGCAACATGGCTCTTGCTACTCCCACTATGCATTTTTTCTTCCTTTTAGCCACCCCATTTTTTTGTGGGTTATGAGGTGTTATCAGTTCTCTATTAATACCCTCTTTGGCACAAAATTCCTTCAAGGTGCTAGAAACAAATTCTCCTCCGTTATCACTTCTTAGGGATTTCAATTTCTTACCAATATCCTTTTCAACCAATGCTTTGAATTCAACAAATTTTGAGAAACTTAATCCATCTTTCATATGAAGAAGGTTCAACATTTTATAGAAAAGTCAACAACAAAAATCACATAATACCTATGTTTTTTTGTAGAGGTTGTCAAACATGCTCGACATACATCATAGTGGACTTGCTCCAAGATTTCTCTAGCTATGTTATCTCAGCCCTGAAAGGTGGATTTGACATATTTCCCTAATTTTCATCCTTTGCATACATCATGTTGGTCAAGGGTGCATTTTGGGAGACCAGTGGTAGTTTGTTGGCCCCATGGTGTAAGTGTCCCATGCATCTATGCCCAAGTTCTCCAACATCTTGACTCTGCACCTTCTCTGCTTTGCTACTTAGTGCGGCACAAACTTCCACCTCAAGTTTGTAGATATTTTTCACTCTAAATCCAATATATTTCACTTTCCTAGTAGCTACGTGTCTCGGAAAGGCTTTCCCCTTACTGAAAACAACATCATAACCTTTATCCTCCAATATAGCTAAAGAGATCAATTTTTTCTTTAGCCCAGGTACATACATAACATATTTCAAATGAACATGGGAGCCCAACTCCCTGTTAAAGGTTATAGTTCCAATTCCTATAGTAATGTACCACCCATCATCCCTAAATTATATGTGCATCTGGAGATCCTACTCCTCTAGGCTACTGAAAAATTCTTTGCATCATGTCATATGGAATGAGGCACATGAATCTAGGTACCACACACTCCCCATTACAATGTTGGGCATGCATGAAATTAGGGTGAAGACTAATTCGAATTGTGAGGAAAGTGCTTCACCTCATGCTCCTCCTAAAGGCTTCTTGTTAGACTTCTTGTGTGGACACTTTGTTGCATAGTGCCCATATTCATGGCAATAAAAACATTTTATCTTGTTTAGGTCCTTCTTCTTGTCATTATTCTACTGGACTCTGGCTTTCTTTGGGCCTTCCTTCCCTTAGCTTTCTTTCCCTTCCCAACTAAGGAAAATTTCTCTTCCTCCTCATCTTTGGATGTTACTATATCTCTAATGTTCCTTCAGATTTATTTCTGCACCAAATCGGACCAAAGTCTCTCCCAATTTGGTAATTTGATCCTTCCATTTACAGAGTCGTAATATTTGTGTCAGGATTTTGGAAGGCCTATAAGAGCTATACTCACTAGCTATGAAGATGGTATATTTTCTCTAAAACCTCCAAACTCATCTCAACACTGATTGAATCTGGAGAGGTAATGTGGAATAGTTTCATTTTTTTGAATGCAGATCTTTTTGAGCTTGTTCCTCAATGCCAATTTCCTGGCATCACTTCCATTTTTGAATAGCTCAGTGAGAGTCTTCCACATAGAAAATGGAGTCCCATTTCCATGTAAATTCAAGACTATGTGGTCTCTCACACCCTCCAAGATTATTCTCCTATCATTTTCAGTATCCTTCTTCCACTAGGCTAACTATTGTGCATCTGCTATTGTTGGTTTTGGAATGTAAGTTTTGGTGTACTCCAGCACTCCATTATCATTGAGTATAGCTTCCATCATGTCCTTCCAAGCTATGAAATGCAAGGTTACCTCCATGTCATACTCCAATCTCCATCCATTGAAAGACATTTTCCCACATGGAAGAAAATTTATTCATTGAACCTGCAAATCAAAATATTTGAAGGAGAAGCTCTATTGACAAGTTTCTAGTGTGATTTTTCCTCTGATATCATGTAGAAATTAATAGATATTTGCTACTATTGATGAAATCTAACTAAAATCAAGAGATTACAAATTTCCTCTATTATTTTGTGGAATGGAAATCACAATTTAGGAACACATGCAATCATCAAAACCACAAAAACACAATGATTTTATAGGGGAACCCAACTGGGTGTTGACACCTAATCTGAAAGGATTGGGATTGTTGTAAATATTGTCAATTATGCATTTGATAAAACAAAGAGATCTTGGAATTGGAATCCCAAGAGTCTCTCCACTCACGTATAAATTCATGATATGGCTAATGAAATAAACAAGTTAATTCATGGAGTTACCCTCCTGGTTTGACATGGTATCATAGACAACCCTAAAATTTGCTCTTGTATCTCCTATTTTCCTGCCACATACTTTGTTCTTTTCTCTGTCTTGAATCCTGTGTCCTCTGGCTGCATTTCTTCTTTAAGATGAACTAAATGGAGGTTGTGTATTTTTGTATTATGGTTGGTGCACTCTCTAGGTAGTTTTTTGGAGCATTGGAGCAGCGTATTGGAGCATTGAAGAAACGAATCTAGTGCATGACTGAGTATCTTATTGATGAATAAGAATTAAATGTTATGTGGGTTGTGTTGTAAACGATTCTTTCGGTTGGTGTTGTGACCATATATTGGTGTTGTGACCATATATTGGTGTTGTGATTGTGTACGGTGCATTATTTTGGGTTCAAGCTATTATAAAGAGGCATTGATAAATCATATCTAGATGAATGGTATGTATACACCTACGTTGCAATTGGTGTGGATACTGGTGCATTTTCGATAGCTATGGTATGTGTTGGCCCTTTCATCATGTGTGTTAAACTCATGGTTTAATATCTTGTGCATGGAGGATGGTATATTGTCTCTTCATTGAAAATTATGTGAAGATTGTGGTTCTTTATTATATGTGTTGTGATGACACTGAAAACATGTATGCAAACCAAACCTATGACATGTACATTGAGTTTTTTTTATGTGGTGAAATTATTTAACACTATGATTGTATGGTCGTTTATTATATTTTTTTTTAATACATAAAACTCCATCTTTTAAGGTTGAATGGTCATATTAAAAGTGGTCTCATATTTCATTTAAAGTAAATTTTATAATATTCTTTGTGAAGAAAGATAAAAGAGCATGGAGTATTTTCTTAGAGGTGGCCCGAGTGGTGTATTAAAGGAGGTGAAACTTTTTTCTTTAAAAGGAGGTGTGAGTGGTACAGTATTATATGCCATATGATATTATATGGTATATGGGGGAGAGTAAATATTATTTGAATATTGAGAGCTTCCATTTGAAGACATAAGTACATGAAAATTAATTAGTTGTAGATACATATCAATTTTATTACAAGTATTTTGGGCCTAGTTAAAATTTTATGATGCAATCACTTATCTCTATAGTGGGAGTAGTTCTCACTAGAAAAGAGAACTACCATGAGTGATCCAAGATAAAACACACCCTAATTTTCAATGAGATTTCGAAAGGAATTTTGAAGGAGAAGGAGACAATGCACCTAAAAAGCCTACTTCAAATCAGGAGCTTTCCATTTGGGAAAAAAATAACAACAAGGCCTAGGCCCTAATTGTAGCATCAATAAATGAAGAGGTGAGTCGACATATTTCTCCATTTTCAAATGCATTTTAATCCTTAAATAAGTTGAAGGAATTGTATGACTCACACTCTCAACTTGAAGTTGTTCAATTTATGATAAAGTTTTTCAATCTTGAGTTGAAAATGATGACCCTCTTTCCTTAGCATCAGAAGTAAGATCCATTATGCATGACATAAAAGCCACTGGTGTTGAAATAGATATTTCTCTCATAGTTTATGTCAAGGCACTATATCCCACCTATTCACATTATCTTGGGTCATTGCGAGCAAGTGGAAACCTTAAGGAGATTACTTTTGACTCACTTGGAAAGAAGTTTGCTGAGAGAGAAAAGGATTTTGGGAAGAAGACAACACCTCAGTCTAGTAAAGAAGTTATGTTCCTTGCAAAGAAGGAGAATAATCATGCACAAGATTCTTCTAGAGGAAGAGGTGGTCGAAGAGGAAGAGGAAGGAGGAATTTTAGAGGTGGGGGGGCAGATAGTTCCAAGGAGAAAAGTTTGTTTTGAATTACATACAATGCAATAAACATGGGCATGATGCTTCCACTTGTAAGTTTCCTTGGGGCTGAATTCTACAAGAGAGAAATCCAGGAAAAGATAAAATAACTGAAAAAGGGAAAGGAAAAGAACCTGAATCTTCTCATTAAGTTGTGGCATATTGCAACATTGGAGTAACTAAAGACTTATTCAATGCTTCACTTGCTTCATGGAAAAGTGATTGGTTTCTTGATTCAAGAGAAAATTTCCACATGACTTTCAGAAGAGATTTATTTGAGGAATTCACTGACAATATTGATGGAGTAGTATACTTTTTAGGCAAGTCAAAACTCAAGCCATCAGGGCTTGGCACCATTAGACTCAAACTTTCTAGACTTCCATACTTTCTTCTACATGATGATTTATACCTCCTTGAGATGAGGAGAATCTTGTTATCTTTGGTCCACATCCTCCATCAAGGACAGACACTCCATTCATATATTTGATGGCAAGGTCATGGTCAAAAAAGCATCAGATAACTCGGTTGTAATTACTGGGATAGAAGAAGAAAGACTTATGAAGGTGCAAGGAACCCCTACTCATCCACAAAACCTTTCATATAGTTATCACTATGATGAAGGTACATTTCCATCAAGACTTTTATGGCATGATACATTTGGAAACTTGAACTATGATAGCCTTTGTTTGTTGAAGAAAAATGTTGTTACTGGTTTTCCTATTATTCATAGGAAACTTAAGAAATTTGTTGCTTGTATTCTAGGAAAGCACAGCAAACAGTATTTTCATGATTCTCATTCTAGAGCACATAGAAAACTTGAACTCATTCATTCTGATTTATGTGGCCCAATGTTTATTCCTTCTACAAATGGTAACAAATATATCATGACATTTATTGATGACTACACTAGAATATGTTGGTTCTTTTATTGAAGAACAAATCTAAAGCTTTTGAAACATTCGAGAACTTTCATGCATGGATTGAAAATGATGCACAATATCATATTGGCTCTATTCACACTGATAATGGAAAAGAATACACTTCAAATGAATTTGAAAACTATCTTTGCCAACATGGGATCAAACATCAAAAAACCATGCCCTATAATCCCCAACAAAATGGAGTAGCTAAAATAATGAATAGGACAATATTAAATATGGTACATTCCATGATGTTTTCCAAGAATGTTAAGCTGATGTTTTGGGTTGATACAATTATATGTGTTGTGTATATAAAGAATGGGTGTCCATCTATTACTATCTAAAACAAGAACCCTTATGAAATGTTGTATGGCCACATTCCTTCGGTTAGGCATGTCACGGTTTTTGGTTCCACCCGCTATGGCTTGATAACCAAGGAACAATGAAACAAACTTGGTGCAAGGAGTCACAAATGAATCTTCTTGGGGTACTCAAATACCCCCAAAGCATACTGTCTCTATGATGGGGTAAACAAGAAGTTTGTGGCAAAAGGTTTTTCATAGAAGGAAGTTGACTATGAGGAGACTTTTTCCCTAACGGCAAAATGGGCTTCCATCCGGACACTCTTTGTCTTAGAAGCTCATAATGGTTGGAATGTGCATCAAATGGATGTAAAAATTTCTTTCTTGAATGGAGATCTGAAAGAGAATGTTTTTATGTCCCAACCAGAAGGATATTTTATGAAGGGTCAATAACATAAAGTATGAAAGTTTGTAACACAGATTGTACATCTCCATAACCAGATCATCATCAAGAGGAACAACTTCCCCTTCCTCGCCTAGAGTTAACTTTGCTGCTGGAGGTGGTGGCGACTGAATGGTGACCTGTTGTGTACTTGGAATCGGGTCAACATCTTGATTATGCAGCTTCGGTTCCTCCTCCATGTCCATGATATCTATCAACTCTTCAATCTTTTGAGCAAGCTTTGTGTCTTGCATTTGTCTTCTCTCTTCCACTGGTTTCTAATTTTTTTCTTTCTCTTCAAATTGTTTCCACGTTGTTTCTTATGCTATTGTGCTTTGCCTCTATCCTTCTTCCTTCTTTTGATTCTCTTCATGTTCTTTCTTCTTCTTTTCTTCCTCTAATATCCTCTGCTCTTATCTCTTCCTCTGTTCTACTCTTTGCATCATTTTTTTCCTCTTTTCCTTTATTGCTAAAGCTACTTTCAAAACAACTGGATCCGCTTTCATATTACGACTTCGCTCTCCCCCTAGATGATAAGAAACCTTTCTCTTTCTCTTATCCTGTGTGGGGTTTCTCTCTTCTACTTGCGCTTCTTCCAGAGTAGCTTCCTCCTTTGGACTCACCTATGAAGTTATTGCAAAACTAACCAGCACATGCGACTTGGAGGCATTCTAACAATTCTTCCAGGATCCTCCTTTGACGAATGAAACGTCTCGTTCAACTTCTAGAAGTGAATTCTCACACATTTGTCTTTGCAAATACCACAAGGATCATATGTATTAAAGTTCCTAGTACCAAATGAAAACTTCTATGTCACCTTTCCTTCAGTATCCATAAATTTTAGGTTATTGATCTCGTATAATCCAATTTGCATAGGAAGAGTTAGCCAAGGTGCTTTCTTCTTCCTATGCAAAGCTGCTGACAACCCTGTGGAGAGATGATATGAAACTTCTTGCATGATGAGCTTATCAGTGGCATACATTGGCAAAATATGTGATGAATTATGAATTTCAATCAGTGAGGCAAACCAATCTGTGATTTTCAATATTACTTCCATTGCCCCAAGTGACATGAAAGGTGGTTCTTCCTCAAAGATCATCTTGTATAGCAGAATGAGGAAGTGGTCAATCAGCTTATCCATAACTCCTCTGTGGCTACAATCCAAGAGAAATCTATAGTGGATATGCATGGTAGGATCTTGACATGTCCAAGTTGATTTCATGACAGAGAATGCATTATGTGCACAGATTGCATCCAGTAGATATGGGGACATGTATAATATTGCTTTCTAGCCCTTGGTAGGATTGCCAGTGTTCGCTACATGGGTACTTAACTATCGAGCCAACAAGTCTGACTAGTTGAACGTCTTCCCATCATTCACAACCTGGTTTAATAAGATTTCCCACCCTTCAAGAAAGGTCTATATGCTCTGCTTCCCATATATTCTACATGATAGGATGATCAACAATTGATAGGCCCTCCTGAGAGATTTTTTCTTGTATGTGTTGGTGAGTGTCTGTCGAAACTTTAACGACTCTTTCACCTAGCATTTAACAACGTATTTCATGCCTACATATTTGTTGGTGGAATAGAAGTATGAATCCATGAGTGTTTCTGGTTCAGGAAAATGGTACATAAGATGGCAATATGCTTCTAGAAAAGTAGCAAGATTTTTTCCATTGTCATTGTTCAAAGTCATAGTCTTCACATCAATATGTGAAACAATCCAGTTAATAACATTTGAACATGGGAAGGCTGGATATATGCATGAAACCTTATGTAGCATGATTTATGTACATTAACATATACATGTCGGTCCTCTAGGTCTACTTGGAAGATCTTTGCTGAAAAATCTTCGTTCACTTTTTGCCATGTAAGATATGATTCCTTTTCACAAACAATTGAGTGTCTGAATATAGTAGAAAGTTTACGGATGTTCTCTCAACTACGTCCCCGGTACTATTTTTTGCAGTGTCTTTTGAAGTAGCTCGCTTGGGTGTCATGATAATAGTGACAAAACTACTCAACAGTTGTTATACTAGCAAGAGGAAAAGGCACTCATGGCAAGATTACATTAGCTTTTGAAAATCAATATTCAAAGCAAGATCAATTAGCAAACACACACTCCGATGAGAGAGATTTGAAATTCTCATGAGCAAGGGAGGGATATTGGTTGATGGAACTATGCATTGTGCAATCTCGATAGCCAGTGATGTAGCCTAAGACTTGAGACTACGCAATGCGCAGTTCAGCCTAGGCAATGACAAGGAGAGATTGTGCATTCAACAGTCTCAATGGCCAAGGTGGTAGGACTGAGCCCTGGGACTATGCAATGCACAGTTGGGTGATATTTTATTGCACATTGCATAGCCTCATAGGTCAATCTCTCATTTGAACCTTCGACTTGAGAAATGCCCAATTGGGCAAGGCAGTGCATGGCCAAGTGAAGTGCAAATCCACCAAGCGGGGGTGTAGGAAACAAGCAGATATAAGTGATAATGCAAGTTAAAGTGTATATCTAACTAAGTATGGACACATTGATGTGAATCAAGTTCATAAATGAAACAAATGGAAGGAAAAATAAATATGCAAGAAGAGTCGTCGAAACGGTGATCACCAGTATGAAAAAACAAGAAAATTGATGCGACACTTATGAAAGGTGAATGAAAAAATGAATCAACACTTCTACAAGCTAAAATGAGTTAAAGTTCTAGCTACCCTGAAGAGAAACAATAAAAATAGAATTCACATAAGTGAAATGACAACAAGCGACCGAAAAATTGGTAAAAGACAACAAAAGCAAAAATCACCCAGAAAAGCGACGCAAACTCCACCGAAGGTTCCTTGATCTCCTTTGGAATGTTAGAGCTCCAAGATCAAATGTACAAATGAGCTCTAGAGGTTTCAATTAAATATATTTGGATGGATTAGGGTTTATGATGTGCATGCCTAAGAGAAAGTAAAAAGCGACACTTGGTGGAAATTCCTAAAAATACCAATTGTGCCACCTTCGGGAAACTAATGATGAATCCCTATTTTCTAGGGATCTTTATTTTTATTTTCATTTTATTTTTTCTTTTTTTCCTTTATAGGAAACTTCCCATGCACACTACCAAGGAAGATTGCGAAATTCTGGGAAACTGGGCAACTTCCCAACTCAGTGCATTCTGCAGTTTATGAGCACAAGGGATGAATTACATGGTTTATGATCTTAGTGTTGGGCTCCCATCCATGATTGTGAAATTATTAATATAAGGGCTAAGATTCCACTCTGGATTGCACAATTTCCATCATCAAGGTTGGTTTTCCTTGCATGATTGTGCAGTTTCTGGAGGCAAGCCCAGGACTGTTGCAAGGTCAAGTCAAAATGTTAACTTGTGACTCAAAAAGGTCAGATAAGTATGAAAGCAAGAAAAACAAGCACAGATTAAAAGAATAAGTCTTTATTAAACCATGAATACTTCATGACAACAAAAGATAAGCTCATACAGACAGAAGGGAAGGCTCCAAAATCAAAGCATAGGCAAAATTTTGGAGGGTGGTTGTAGCAGCTACAACACAATGTTAAATTAGGCATTACACTGATTCATCCACCCTCCCTCTCGGTGTAATGTTTAGTATGAAAATTGGTATGAGAGAATATTACTTCAAGAACATTTAATTGTTGGAAGGTAGATCAAAGGAACTACGGCCAACAAAGGGAAGAGTAAGAAGAATTTGTCTCAGAAGAGGAATGGTTGTGATTATGCAAGCAATAGATTAGATCCCAAAGAAGATATCTTCTTCATGGTCATGAATGTTGAAAACAATCCAAAATAGGAATCAAGTATTTCATAGTGTTTCAATTGTGGTAATGAAGGTTGTTATACTTCCATGTGTCCATGTCTTATCACAAATAATGAAGATGATGTTCCTCAGCTAATTGATTTTAAATGCTCAAAAGAAGTAGAAAAAGAAAATTAATTATGAATATATCATGAAGGATAGCTTAGAAATTCCTTAAAGGAATTAAAATCTTCAAGAATAAGGGTCAGAAAATTAGAAGAGAAACTCCAAAATTATAAAGGTGGAGATGAACTTGTAGAGATGCTTTCAAAAGAAGACAAAAAATAGAAGAATATTTTCTGGAAATATAAAAACGAAGACCATGATGTTACTACTTTCAAGGCCCAATTAGAAGTAATAATGATGGAAAAATTAAGACAGAGCCAACTAAAAGAAAGAGAAGGTCATTGTAAGGCACTAAAAGTCGAAATTATTTCCTTGAAAAAAATAAAAAATAAATAAAATGATGAAGGACAAATGGATGCAACATAAATGAAACCTATTGATTCTTAATATAAACTTGCCATCCCTCTATACATGATAGATGAATAACATGTTATCAGTTTGAGGGATCAATCAATTGAATATGCATCGAAGGGTCGACCATAAGGTCTACACTACAAGAGCTACGAAGACTCGGACCTCCTAACGAAGAAAAAAATTGGGCTATTTCAAAGTAGGGATCATGATGTTTCTATTGTAAAGACACACTTATAAGAATAAAAAAAAATGAAGATGCTTTGGTGAATAAGCTAGAAGAAAAACTACAGGAATGTGGAAAAATTGAAGAGGAAGTTATTTCTACAAGGAAGTAATTAGGAGTACTTAAGATCCAGATAATTAAGAAATAAGAAGAGTGTGAGAATATTGAAGAAGAATTTGTTTCATTAAGGGTTCAAGTTTACAAGATCAACAAAAACTTGAAGAGCTCACAAGTATTTGATAACATTCTTAGCTATCATAGATCACCATGCGACAAAATAGGTCTTGGTTATACAGGTAAGTATCCATGCAATGAGGACTCAATCTCTAAGTCTTCAAAGTTTGAAGTTGAAGAAAAATATGAAAGAAAATTTAGCATTCTTTAAGATCCAAATCATAATGAAATCTAGAAGAAGGTTGGAAGTGTTGCTACTCTAAGGAGTTTTGTTGATGTTCTCAAAAAGACCCATCAAAAAGAAGATAACAATGTAATCAAGGACAAGGATTAACAAAGGATTGAACTTCCTCCAAGGCATAATATCTTCAAAATATCAACTTCATCAAGGGAACCATACTCGTCCTGGTATCAAAATATATTTCTTGGTTATTACTTTTCATGTAAAAATTTTGGGCATAAGACTAGGGAATCGGGGATTGCAAAGCCTATGACAGGAATGATTATAAAAGTCATTATTAGAACTCGAGAAGCAATTTTGCAATAAGACAAGACAAATATTGAAATGGCTTCAATAGCAGAAAGTATACATTAATTTCTCCTTCATCTAAGTACAATACAAAATTCTTTAATTGCCACAATCATGGACACATTGCATGAAAATACATCATGAAGAGGTTACCTTAGCAAACTAGGGAAGAAAAGGTTTCTACCATGGAAGGAGAAAAAACACTAGTACTGTGATATGATCCCTAACACATAATGTATTCTATCATAACGTGTTTGTGGTACCTTGCCATCAAGAGTTATTGTCTTTAATTATTCTTCTAATTTTGACTTCATTCTCACTCTTTTAAGTAATATCCCACTACATTTACTTTCATATCAACCACTTGGTTCCTTTTTTTCTATCCTATTTTTAAGCATTTCCCTATTATCTAGAGTGTTTCTTTTATAGTCCATCTTTTGAACTTATGTACCATTCTCTTGATTTATTGTTATAGTAGCAATGAAACTCACTACAATATTCACCCCGATTGAAGGTTGATCATCATCAAACAAAGTGATCTCAATTACTACATTCCACTCACTCATTAGTTACTTCTTGAAAACTTGATTTACACATGATAAAACATGTTATCCTTGCAAAATTTCTTCCACTTTAATCCAAATTTCTTTGTTTGCTAATCTTTCTATATATCAATCTGCATTATGAATATAAGGGGGCACAATTAATTGCCACCCTTAATTTAAAAATAATGTCACATGTATCATTTTTTGAAGATATTCATTTGATATAATTAAAAGACATTTCCATTTGGTCTAACATAGGAAAAGGAAAGTTATTTTGGTCCAAAAACAAAACAAAACAAAAAAGATCAATAGAAAAGAAAAAATGACTTTTTTGTTTCTTACAAAAAAAACAAATGAATCTTGAGTTTTGAACTTTTCTTAATATATTCAAAAGAAAAAAAATTGTTGGGATTAGGAAGAATAAAAGATGATATGGTTTAAGTTTTAAACCATAAATTATGAGAACATTGCATTCTTCAAAAAAAACAGACAACTACCCTATATTAGGATTGAATTGACACCACTATTATTTTTGTGAATAATCTCAATGGATGTTTATTATGAGTGACTATATAATAATTATGCAATAATTGGTCTACAAAGATATTAAAATAATTTTCTAGCCTTTATTTTTGAAAATTTGCATCTTTTCTAAAACAATAATGGGTTTAAGGGGTTTATCTTGTTGATTAATTTTGTTCAATCTCACTCAAAATAGGAAAATGACAATATAACATGAGATATTTCAGATAGGATTGGTACCTAAAACACTTCGTAGAGGGAATTAAACCAATTTCCATGTATGACATTAGATAAATGCATAGGATAATTTAACCTTTTGTTAGACTAAATATTACATTAAACGAGGGGGGCGAATCAGTGTAATGGCATATTTAATATTTCAAAACCATTTCATCAATAACTAAATATATAGCAGTGCATCAATAAGTAAGATGCATCATAACAATGAATAAAAAAGTGCATCAACTAACAGTTATCACACCAACACATGAGAACACCAACATTTACTTGGAAACCCTTGTAGGAGAAAATCACAAATTATTTTTTCCTTCTTCAATTTGATTAGATAGATTTGTAGGCACCAACCTACTAGAGGCTCCCACCCCCAAACCCAAATTTGCAAGCACCAAATTGTTGGAAGTGCTAACCAAAAAATTGTGCAAGCACTGACTTGTAATAGGCTACAACTTGATTGAGGCACCAACCTAAATGATATGAAAGCATTGAATTGCAGTAGGATTCAACCTAATTGAGGCACCAACCTCGACGGAGGAACCTACCTCCTTCTTGAATCTGATATGGACCACTTTTCAAAATAATTCAAACTAGATCCACAAGCTCTTCGCAAAATATTTCTTCCAAATTTTTTCACTATGTCCACCTATTCTTCTTACATCAAAACAAACTTATCCTTATTTTCTTCCATCAAAATATAACCTATTAATATGGCTCAAAATATTTTATAACATCATATTTTGCTTCAAATCATGTCCTCGAGGCTCTTTATATTCCTTATATTGATTACAAGACAATACAATCCATTCCCCCTTTTAAAAATAAAAGTTGCCCTTGATTTAACCCAAAAACATTATAAATAATTAAATTTTCTATAATTTACACGTTTATGGTCTACTTCTTACAAAATGATTTTTTTCGACTCGCATTTTATATAATTCCCTTTTCTGATCTACCTAATTGTTCGACAAAATTCACTTTGGGTGAGCAAAAATATCTTTTGGCAGAATCCACTAAATTCAAACATGTGACCTCTCCCTAAATAAAATGTTATCAAAACCAATTCGGATACTAATTTAATCATTCATATTAGCCAATAAATACATATTAATGATTTAGACCTATGTTGGTCAAAATAAAGAATAAGCCTCTAGGCTTAACCATACATATCTAATAGCATTTGAACATACATCCATACAACACAACAAAGCTCACGATATGCGCCTTTGGGCTAATACACCCAATAGAACTTATGACCTTTTCCTTCAAGCCAATACACATATTTTTTCTCATGACCTATGCCTTCAAGCCAACACAAAACCCAGCACACGTGGCTTGGGCATCGAACCAATACAATACATAGAGATCACAATCTATGCCTTCAACCAACATAACAAATTACATGACCCATGCCTTTGGGTCGATCAACATGACACAATAGTGCTTATGAATTGATCCTTTGGGCCAATCAACATAATAGTGTTCACAACATGTGCCTTTGAGTCAATGAAAATAGCATAATAGTTCTCATGAATTGAGCCTTTGGGCCAATACACCACATAGAATTCATGACTTATCCCTTAAGACCAACCAACACAACATAATAGTGCTCAAAAACTAAGCCTCCATGCCAAATAGCATAATGGATTTCATGACATATGCCTTCAATACGATCAACACAATAGTGCTCACGACCTAAGCCTTCAGGCCAATCAACACAATAGATTTCATGACAACATACCAAAGCTCACAACCTCCACCTTCGAGGCAATATAACATTACATACAAATATCATGTGCCTTCGAGCCAACACCACAAAAGATCTAATGTCCTAGAACAATAAAGATAACACCTTCAGGAAAACAAACCACACTTTGATGTCCCTTAACCATACAAATGTTTTGATGAACAATCACACTCTAGATGAACTTGTGACATACATATATATAAGTGTGAGTAGGCATGAAATTGATTAGGTTCTATGTCACTTTGAAATATTGGGGCTGATAGGAATTTAAATTTGCAGGACTAATGAAATTTGAAGAAGCTCATGTGCCCTCACCATTTGACCCGATCCTAAGGTCCATGGACAAAATAATGTTGGCATCACTCTTGACATGTGGCATACTCTAAGTGGGCCACATGTCACTCAGAATCTGCCCAATTGGCCTACCAAACCACCCAATCAGTATGCCATGTGGCACCTACCTTGTCATCACAAATCTCTCACTGCCACATGGCATCAATCTTGTATTGTCATTTTTTATCCTAGTCACACTTCCATGTCATTTTGTTGATGCGTCAAATTATGATTAGCTAGAGTAGGCCTATGTGGCAGGGCACTCCCTTGATTAACTTTCGTGCATGTTGAAACTCTATCTGCCACTTGTTCCTTCATATGGGCATAGAATTTGTCGAATCCACATAAAGGTACATGACCATTAATAGATTAAACATCATGCATGTTGGAGTGCTTTTTGCTATTTATTTTCCAATTATCCCTTATCCACTCAAAAACTTACAGGGTGTTGAATGAATTTGGGGTTTATGGGTCTTAATCCCTTGTTTAGGCCTTTTTCATAATGATGAACTACAAACAGACATAACTTCTCATCAGGGAGGTGTTTTTTAGAGTGTAGTATAATGTTGGAAAGCTCTCGATGAGACCTATTCATCCTTATTGTCCTCATACTAATTTTATCATCACAACTTTAGAAAATACTTAAAAATATCCAAGATATCAAGCCTCCACTAACAAATCTCATTAATAACATTAATTATCATGCTCAAGTTATCATAGCTATCAATGACACATATGCTTCCTTAGACTTACCCTTTGACATCAATGACCCTGGTTTTCATCAATGACAACATTATTTCCAACAATATCCCCCTTTGTCATTGATGGAAACATCACAGAACATAGATGGTAATTGATGGAAATGGACTAAACTTCCCTTTACATGTTATTGGGAACTCCCCCTGTCATGCTACTAGTGGAAAAAGCTTTTCCTACTTGATCCTACTTTTCTTCCTCAATATCTTCTCTCTCTCTCTGTTAATTCTTGCTTTCTCTCCAAATCCTTCTATTGCTTAAATGTCTGCTTTCTCCCCCCCTTTGACGTCAATGGAAAAAGGTGTTGAGAAATGGCAACAAGAAATTCTAGTTTAATTTGTCGAATTAAAATTGAATTCTATTCTCATAACAACTTGTAAATAGTTAATTAAGTTTAATTAACTTAATTAGCTTAGGAACTTTGAGTTGGAATTCATGTAAGAGTTCTCCCTAAATTTTAGGGGTCCATTATGAGTTTAAATTGAATTGGCAATTAGATCACTTAGTTTACTAAGTTAAGTTCAGTTAAATTAGTTCCAAATTGTTTTTGGAACTAATAGTCAATTGGTGCACTAGTTCATCCACTAGTGTTACTCCAGTTAACTAAAGATTCCCTCATGAGAAACTCATGCATGTCATTTTAAAGAAAGACCCAGTTGAGACTAGAGTGCAGGGACAGTGTACTATCCGTGGTATTATTTATTGGAATGTAAATATCATGCATGCATCAAAGATTGATCCTATGTTTGGATTGCACAGTTTTGGAAGCATGAATTCCCTTTAAATACAGGTTATTCATCCTAGGAATTACACAAGAGATTAGGAGCTTGGAGAGCTATAGAATTGGCTAAGTGTTGGTCAAGATCTAGCTTGAGAGCTAAGAGAGTTGAGCATACTTGTGCGGAATTTTTCTAGTGAGAAAAAGCTTTGTATCTTCACTCTATTTCTAATATATGCAATACATATAGCAGGGTTTTGAGCATTGGATTTCCCCAGATACATCTTGTGTTATGTGCATTGATTTATTTTATTCTTGTTCATATTGTTTTCATCGATCTATTGGCTTATGTTGGTTGAAAGTAGAAGTAGATTCTTGTCCTGTGCTTTAGTAAATTGCATGAGATTGTGAATATATAGTATTTTCTACATGGTATTAGAGCTGAGAACAATATACTAGAGGATATTTCGAAGTTTTGAGTTTTGGGTTACAGGTGAAATTCGAATTTGCAATACATAGTTCAAGATCGGCAGATGGCATTCTATGATTTGCAGCTCAAGTATGCCTTGGAAGGAATCTCAAATTTTATAGCCTAGAGGGATAGAATGGAGGTTGTGTTAGAGGATAATGAATTGAAGGAATTCGTTGATCAAGAAATTCCTAAGCCAGCAGCATCGAATGCATAGAATTTGGCCGAATGGAAGAAGTATGTGGCAAAGGTGAGGCGAATAATCCTTGAGGGAGTTTGAGACCACATTGTCTTGAGTCTCCATGGAAAGGAAACTTTGTATGAAATGTGGAAAACATTGGTGAGCTTGTATCAGAACAAAAGTGACCAAAGGAAATTGGTACTGAAGGATAGAATTCGAAAAATCAAAATGGAGAAAGGCAATACTATTCCAAAATACTTGACCAAGTTCACTCAATGTCGCGATGAACTTGGAAGTGTTGGAATCACGATTTCTGAGGATGATATGGTGAGTCTTTCTCTTCTAGGAATCCCAAAGAGTTGGCAAAGTTATTAGGACTCTGTCAATGGTTGGGAGAAGCTGCTGGATTGGGAATGACTATGGTCAAATTTTATGCGGGAGGAACACCAAGGATGGCTCTTCATCAAATATTGGTGATGAATAGAATTTTGCCTTAGCGATTAAGGTGAAGAAGGGAAAAGGTAAATCTTCCCATTCCAAATCATATTCTCATCATGGAGGTAAGAAGAAATACATGACGAAATTTAAGTGCTTTCATTGTCATGAGTTGGGCCATTTTGCTACAAATTGTCCACTCAAGAAGTCCAAGAAGAAGTCCTCAAGAGGAGCGGTGGGTGAGGCTTTGGCTTCTCAATTCGAATTGGAATTTTTCCTCATTACATGCATGGTGTCATCAATTATGGGAAATGTATGGTACTTAGACAGTGGAGCTTCATTCCACATGACTGGCAACAAAGAGTTATTCAGTGACCTGGAGGAGAAAGATCTCCATATGCATATCGAGATGGGTGACAATGGGAACTATAGTGTTACTAGATCGTGCATGATTACTTTTTAGAGGGAGCATGGGGCTCCACTCACCTTGAAGAATGTTATATATGTTACCAAGCTGAATAAGAACTTGGTATCCATGACACACTTGAGGATAGAGGCTATGATGTCATCTTCTCTAAAGGAAAGGTGTTCCTTTGACACATAGCCACAGGTCAAGTAAAGAAGATAGGGGTTTGGGTGAAAAAACTCTATAACCTAGAAGTAGAGGAGTGTGATGCATTGAGTACAAAAGAAAAAATGGTGCATATTTGAGACATTGGTGAGTTGTGGCACATGCAATTGGGCCACTTTCATCGTGGGGCTTTGAAGATATTACAGCAGTTCACTACTAGTCTTCCCAAAGGTATGCTTGAGCAAGCTCATACATGCAAGGGATGTACTTTGGGAAAATACATGAAGTCTTCCTTTCACGACAGAGACAGTCGAGCAAAGGATATTCTAAAGTGAGTCCATTCAAATGTGTGTGGACCATTCTCAACAGAATCCACGGAAAAACATGGGTATTATGTTATATTTGATGATGGATTTTCTCGAAAATGCTCGATATTTTTCATGCAGAAAAAGGATCAAACTTTCACAAATTTTTGTCAGCTTAAAGCATTGGTGGAGAAAGAGTCGGATAAGAAGGTTAAATCTCTACGGAGTGATAATGGTGGTGATTATGTCTCAAACGATTTTAAGAATTGTTGTGCAGTGGAAGGGATTAAACGCGAGTTGACGGCACCCCATAACCCTCAAGAGAATGGGGTGGATGTGAGGAAGAATAGAAGCATAGTAGGGGAAGAAAGGGTGATGTTTCATGATCAGGGCCTACCACTACACTTGTGTGTTGAGGCATGCAACACAGAAGTCTATGTTCAAAATTGTATCCCACATTAGCTACTTGAGATGAAGAGACCAGAGGAGGCTTATTCTAGTAAGAGGCCAGATGTTGGTCACTTCAGGACTTTTGGGTCATCGGTATATCTCCATGTAACCAAAGATGCATGGAAGAAGCTTGAGTCAATAGAAGAGTTGAGGATATTTATGGGGTACACTGATACACCTCACAACTATCGGGTTTACTTTCTGACCAGCAGGATGACAATTGTTCGTAGGGATGTCAAATTCGATGAGGAGAAGGCCATGCAAGTTTCCCTTGAGAGGGAGCTTGAGCTACATGTGGATGACAATATTTTATCTCCGAAGGTTGAGGAGCCTCAGATTGATGTGGAGTAACCACATGCATAGGATCCGGGAGTAGAGACATCCACTCAGGTAGAGTCTTCCAGAGAGGGGAGAAAGAGCACTAGAGAGGCTGACAGATTGTTCGATGATGCACAGGAGAATCTGGGAGAACACACTTCTCAGTGCAGGCAGAGGAGGTCACTTGAGAGGTACACTAGATACATGGATATTATGGGAAAATGTGTTGTGATAGAGCCATCTTCATTTAAGGAAGCAATGCAGTAGCTGATTTGGATTGATGCCATGGTGGAGGAGTATGACTCCATAGTTGGTAACAGTGTTTGGGATGTGGTCTCAAGACCAGAGGACAAGTCAGTGGTGAGCTCTCGTTGGCTTTACAAGGTAAAGCAATATACAAATGGTGGTGTGGAGAAGCATAAGGCTAGATTTGTGGCCCATGGCTTTTCACACATAGAGGGGATTGACTATGATAAGATCTTTTCTCTTGTTGCAAGGTACTCATCGATAAGATCTATATTGGCACTATTAGCATAGATCAGTTGGAAGATACATCATATGGATGTAAATACATCCTTCCTTAATGGCATGATTGAGGAAGAGGTGTACATAGAGCAGCTTGATGGTTTTGACACCTTGATCATGAGTCGCATGTGTGCCGGCTCAAGAGAATGTTGTATGGGCTGAAGCAAGCACCCTATGCTTGGTACACTAGGATAAATAGCTGCTTCACCACGTTGGCCTTCATGAAGAGTGAAGCAGATGCAAACCTGTACTACATAGTGGTGGAAGGTAAAATCTTGATCATTGTACTTTATGTTGATGATCTCATACTAACAGGTGATGATTAGTTGATTAAATATCGCAAGGAGGACCTTGCAAGAGAGTTTGAGATGAAGGACATGGGGCTCATGCATTACTTTCTTAGCATGGAGGTATGGCAAGGAGTTGGGGAGTTGTTTTTGTCTTAGGTAAAGTATGCCAATGAGATCTTCAGGAGATTCTACATGGAGAGCAACAAACCCATGGAGACCCCTCTAGCAGGTACCTGGAGGAAGGAGGATGCTACTTCAGCGGAAGTAGTGGAAGCTACTTTTTACAAGCAACTTGTGGGTTCACTCATGTACTTGGTGAACACACGACCAGATATGTTCTATGCAGTTAACCAACTTAGTCAAGCAATGGTTAGGTCTACCAAGTTGTATTGGAAGGTGAAAACTCATGTGTTGAGGTACTTCAGGGGCACTTCTTAGTGTGGATTATGGTATAGACAGACAAAGGGAGTGAAGCTTCAAGGCTTCATTGATGCAGATTGGGAAAACAATCCAGCTAACCTAAAAATCACATTAGGGAGGATCTTCAGTATTAGGTCAGTGGCAATTTCTTGGTACAGTAGGAAACAAAGATCGGTTGCACTCAGTTCGGCAGAGGCAGAGTACATGGCTACAAGTCAGGAAGCATGTGAGGCCATCTAGATGAGGAAGATCCTGGTTGGTTTGTTTGGTCAGCAGATGGATCCAAATATGATTTACTGCGATAATTAGAGTTGTATCAAACTCTCAGAACATCTAGTTTTTCATGATCTGTCCAAGCATATTGATATCCGATAACATCATCTCAAAGATTTTGTATTGAGGCGGATTATGTTGTTAGAGTACATTCCCATGGAGGAGCAAGATGTTGACATTTTGACAAAGGCATTTTCAAGATGTAAGTTCAAGCTTCATAGAGATAGGATTGGGGTAGTCAATAATCCCTTTCTTGTTGAGAGGGAGCTTTGAGAAATGGCAACAAGAAATTCCAATTTAATTTGTCCTTGAATTAAACTGTGAATTAAAATCAAATTATATTCTCATAGAAACTTGTAAATATTTACTTAAGTTTAATTAACTTAATGAGCTTAGGAATTTCGAGTTGGAAGTCATGTAAGAGTTCTCCCTAAATTTTAGGGGTCTAGTATGAGTTTAAATTGAGTTGGAAATTAGATCACTCAGTTTACTGAGTTAAGTTCAATTAAATTAGTTCCAGATTGTTTTTGGAACTAATAAAGGACTAACATTCAGTTGGTGCACTAGTGCATCCACTAGTTCTACTCGAGTTAACTGAAGATTCCCTCATGAGAAACTCATGCATGTCAGTTCAAAGAAAGACCCAGTTGAGACTAGAGTGCAGGGATAGTGTACTATCAGCGGTATTATTTACTGGATTGTAAATATCATGCATGCATCAGAGATTGATCCTATTTTTGGATTGCGCAGTGTTGGAAGCATGAATTCCCTTTAAATATGGGCTATTCATCCTAGGAATTACACAAGATATTAGGAGATTGGAGTGTTTTAGAATTGGTTTAAGTGTTTCTCAAGAGCTACCTTGTGAGCTAAGAGAGTTGAGCATACTTGTGCGGAATTGTTCTAGTGAGAACAAGCTTTGTATCTTCACTCATATTTCTGATATATGCAATACAGATAACGGGGTTTTGAGCGGTCGCTTTCCCCATATAAATCTTGTGTTATGTGCCATTGATTTATCTTCTTCTTGTTCATATTGTTTTTATTGATCTATTGGCTTCCGCTGGTTGAAAGTAGAAGTATATTCTTGTCCTATGCTTTAGTAAATTGCATGAGCTTGTGAATCTAAAGGATTTTCTACAAAGGGACATGACGGGGATGGCTACGTAGAAGGTGGCTGCTTTTCCATGTTATATAATTGTTCTTGCATCTTCCTGTGTAACTAATCTTATTGTAAAAATATTATCCCCCTGTCAATAACCTCTCTTCTTGAAAATACTTCCTGCTATGTGCATCTATATCTTTGTCATATTATTTTGAAGTAATCTTTGCATCTTATATCACTTTGAAAAATCCTATGATCTATTGCTATTCCTTCCATATGGACATATTATCCTCATGTTGCACAAATCTTTGATCAGCTACAAGTGTCCCAATATCCAGTCTTGAATTGCTCAACTTCCTTAAACTACTCAACTTCTTCTTTCAATGGTTTTTGGATCAATGTTGTTCAAGTTCTCTTTTAATTGCATATTTTCTTCTGATTGTGAACCTTTTCTTGATGGTGTATTTTCTCCCCATGTTCATAAGCTCTCGGTTTATACATGTGTTTTGTCACACTGCTACCATCATACTTTCCCTGCGAGTAGGCTAGGAAACATCAAGTAATTTATATTTGAGATATCACCTCTAAAGGACCTGTACGAATCCTCGACCAATGCAAGTGTCCAAGTTTGATCATCTTCTTTACTGCTCTTAATGATCAATGCTACTTATCATATGGTCATAGACCCTTTACATATTTGCAACATGATTGTCTTGGTCTTCTTGATTTCTTCTATCAACGACTGCTTCCTTGTGAATGATCATTTTTCTTGCATAATATTTCTTCTTCAAGCTTCATTTAAGACAACATTATTCTTGGAGAAGCCTTCACCATTGAGAGATTAGATTTATCCTTGGTTTATTATGTTTTATTCTCCACTCCTTAGAGTGTATTCTCTTCCTTTCTTCAAATTCATGTTTTATACCATCCACATTTAGAGTGCTTATCAAGGTTAATCTCATTCTGAGGGCCACTCCAATATTTCTCACACAATCAAAACATGTTCTTATTATGATCAAACTTGGGACAATTAAGTCATGGCTCCAATAATATTTGACATAGAATTTATTTCATCACTATATCCATTAGGTAGAACCTTAAACATTAAAATTGAATAAAGCATGGTTTATGCCTTAGAGCACATGACCTATCAACAACTCAAACCAATTCCTTGAGCACTCAAGGCAAGTTCATGATGTTCATTTTTGGCTCAACTTGTTTTCTTCTCCAAACCCTAGTGTGATAATTAAATAATAACTTCAAGTTGAGGTGGCTTATGGGGAAAGTTATACATACATCTGAGAGTGTGTGGTCCTCTCAATGGTTTTCAGCTGACCATTGCTAAACCTTAAGCAGAGTTAAGACTAGCCCCCCGAGAATTCACTGATGTCAAAATACTTGACACATAGTTAATAATGAACTTAACCCATAATTTACATATCAAATAAAAGAGAACATCCACATTATTTGGTCTTTCCATGGATATAATGTGCATTAAACAATGTCAAGCTAGCTCTTTCAAAGATGAGGTGGTTAATTGGTTCTAAGGTCAAAAAATTAAACAATTACCTCTTTAGATATAGCAAGTTGTTCTCCTTTTCCTTTTTACTTCTAGTGTATTAGTAATATCTCAACCTAGCCCTATATTCAGATATATTAAATAAATGGTCATAGACATGGCCAATGCACTAGTACAAAATGGCTAATTAGTTACTAAAAATATGACTAAAGTTTGCATATAAATGACCATTTTTCAGTCGGTGACCAATAGTAGAAAATTTTACAATATATTATAACGAGACCAATTTTTAGTCATTTTTAGCTTAGTCATTTTTAGCTTAGTCATTTTTAGCTTAGTCACGGACCAATGCATACTTACTCACCTCCTATTCGTGGATGATGTTCTTATATTCCTCAATGGAGGCATACATGATTTCAATACTCTTTCTGAGGTTCTTCGATTATTTTGTATAGCCATGAGGATGGAAATCAACCAACCAAAATCCACCATCACCTTTTCAGCTTGCTCCCCATAGGAACACCGTCATGCATATCAAAAATTCCCCTTCCAGAGTCTACAGCTAGAGGATGGATTGAAATCCCTGGGCTTCTGCATAAAATCTCATGGATATTAAATAGTGGACTGGACCTGGTTGGTAGCCAGGTTGAAAAAATATTGAACAACTAGAGCCATCAACTCTTGTCCAGGGCAGCGCACCTGGTGCTTATTAAATATGTTCTTGAAGCCACCTTGGTCTATGGGATGTATCTAGCTTGGATTCCTCAAGGAATTCTATCCAGGATACAAGGGATATGCTGCAAATTCTTATGGAAGGGGCATAAAGAAGTTAAAAGCTTTGCTTGGGTCAAATGGAGCTGAATTGCTATCCCTAAAAAATGCGGGGTATGGGGCCTCAAGGATCTCCCAGCTTTCACTCATGCACTAGCAGCCAAATTGGGTTGGCTCCTCCTGAAGACCAAAATTTTATGGATAGAATTATCACTTATAAATATATCTGGCCAAAGAATATCATGGATTGGGTCCGACTACCATCTTTGAACAAGCAAGGAATATCAATTATTTTGAAAGCAGTGATACAAACTCTCCCCACTATCAGGAGTGAGATTACATGGCAAATTGGCAATGGTACAACAGTTAAAATTGGGGTTGATCCATGGATTGGATGTGGAAATAACCTTCCCCTAGAACTGAATGCATTTCTAAACAACAGAGGCATTGTCACCATAGCTCATATCGTGGATCGGGGGAATACTACTATTTTTCAACAAGCTTGGATGTCTACAGCTGATCTCGGTATCCCCGATCTGTGGAGTCAGGAGTGGAGGCATTACACAAATGCATTAATAGAATCACATGTGTGAATAAGGGACGATGAGGATGAATTGATTTGGGCTCCAGTAGTGCATGGGGCATACACACCTAAAGATGGCTACCCCATCATCCACGCTGCTCATAAGCCCAATATACTGGAAAGTTGGTGGCAAATGATCTGGAAACTTAAGGCATCACCCCACACGCACCTCTTCATGTGGAATATGATCATGGATAAGACTCCCACAGACACTAATCTCATGAAAAGATCTTTTCAGGGTCCATCTTGGTGTGTTTTATGCTGCTAGGAGGAATCAAATGAGCACTTATTTCTGACCTGCACTATCACACAGCAGATTTGGGAACAGGTGTTGTCCACACTAAACATCAACCAGAGATGGGAAGGGAACTGCATTAAGGAAGCATGGAACAATTGGTGGACTGCAACCCCCACAATGAAAATCTGAAACCTCCCTTTGATCATGTGTTGGAATATCTGGTTATGTAGAAATAATATCATTTTCAACAACAAGCAAATAAGGTGGCCTCTAATTACCTCAAAAATTTGCAACTGTTATAATGAAATCTCGGACGAGGACCTTCCCACCTCAACTCGAACTATCACCCCTGAAGTAATAGATAATGCTCATCCCTAGGCCTACCTTGATGGTTCACCACAAGAACAGGGGTGTGGGGGGGACTCCTACTCCACCTATCTGATTCACGTTTCTTCCGCATTCGTATGGGCACGTGTGTAGGAAAAAATAATTATGTTGAGCTCATCTCACTTTGCCATCTTTTATATTATGCTCTAAACCAAAACTGTAGACATTTACAGATCTTTGGGGACTCCAAGATTGTCATAAATTGGTTCAATTTCAAAACTTCATTCCATGTTCATTCACTCAAGAACATTTTGGATGATGCATTGCTTTTAAAACCACAATTTTGATCACATTTCATGTACTCATATTTATAGGGAGGTAACAAATCTGCGGATCAACTTTCAAAAGAGGCAGCACACCAACCTGTTGAGGGCCCGGAAATCGGGTCAACAACAAGGGGGATACCCACCCGATCCGGAACTTGGTTGGCAGCTCCTTGTCCGTTTGGTATAGCGGGTCCGACTGGGGATAATGGGACCAGTTTCCCAATCTAAGGGGTGTGTGTGTGTGTAGAGTTTGATGATGCTGATCTAGAAGTATTTTAAGCTAATTTAATTCTAACTTCTAAACTGACTCTATGCTATTGTAATCTAACAAAAACAACACATCTAATCTACGCTAACCTGGGTTAGATTTCCTCTATTATGCGACCTAAAAAGATTTCGAACAATAAATGGTAATAAAGATCATTCACCTATCATAAGAATAGAAATCAATTAAGATAAACCATTCTACATAAAAAGTTAGGCAAAACAGTTGTGAACAGCATATCGCATAAGAAGTTATTCATATGTCAAGCACAAATAAATGACTCCACCGTACAGAAGTGCCAAATGGTAACCCACACATTCATACATTAACATATAAACAACTCAGCTGCATATCACTCTAAGAATATAAGCAGAAATTGGTCAAGAGATAAAAGTACCATTTATGACTGATTTCACTCACAAACCTCAAGCAATAACGATTTATCTCTACTTGTTCTAATATCTACTAAGAGTACAGAAGTGCAACATCAGTAGCAGACATTAAAATGCAAACATAAATAAATCTCGATCCATTCATTCATCAAAAACCCCCTCCGAGGGTGCAAAAGTGCATGTTCTGAGGACAAGTTTTTTGACAAATTTCTGGACCCTTCTCCAAATGCCATGAGAAGGGTTAAATACTAATAACTAATTAATCTTAATTACACAAATTTAGGAAACGGCTTCAAATGACCGCCCTTTTACTAAAACAAATTTATTTCTAAAAATTGAATCTAATTTCTAACCGTTTCTGTATCTGCTCCTTAGTGCTGTAAGCAATGCAACGTTCACCTGGAAAGAGTCAGCTGGTTGTCTTTTCCTTTCGTTGGAGCGATAAAAGTAGAAATAACAAGAGTTGGCACCTCTTTCTGACAAACTAGAACATATTTTCGAAAATCTTCCTCTGGCTGGGTGTATTCGCTGTGTGTATACTTAGTATAACCCAGATTTCTTTCAAACTGATTGTGTTGTTGCTATTTCGGTTTCCGGCCGTGCGAATGACTCAATGAGTTAGGGATTTTGTTGCCTGAACAATCTTCTGTATTTGAAAATTTCTTTCGTTCTTTGTTCCAGGATTTTCTGGAGCGTCATCCCTCTTTAGCGTTTTTCTTTTTGCTTTACCCAGTCTGAGCTTCAGGATCTTTTGTAAACATGCCACTTTTGTGTGCCTTTGACTCTGAGTCTTGGATAGTCTATTTTCATCAGTGTCTGTTGAGTGATACTCTGGAATCCGCGGTCCTGCTGCATGCGGAAACCATTTGTGAAGGCATTTCCTCTCTGTTCTCCTAGTATTGGCGCTTTCCCCTTTTCCTTAGATGTTTACTGCATATTGATTTATATTAGTTGCTGCCTTACAGTTTACGCAAAGGAAAAGAGAAATGACGAAAAGATTGACAAGAAAGCTTTAAGTTCTAATGAATGCATAATCATGACACTCATAATGACTTGACTCTTCGAAAAACGCGACACAATCATTATTGGATACTCAGGCGTACAATCATTAATTTCCCTTAGGGTGCGCGCTCAATTTTGGGTTTACAGACTATGTCGAGGATATCTTGCGATGAGTGGTTTCTGCGATTCGCATCGCAGTATCGAGGATTGTGATGTCAAGAAGTGTCACCGCAGGAATTGATAGTCTCATTCATCGCAGATCGCAAGATCACAGATCGCGTTTTTCATTCAATCACTGTGCTGCTTATGTGATGTTGCGATATGCGACGTCGCATATCGGCCGTTGGCGATTCCTTAAGATTTTTCATTTAAGAGCGCTTTCAATATATGCGATGCGATGAATTCTGTGTCGCTTCTTCGCGGCTTATTTATGCGCATAGGAAACGCTTCACTCTCTCTTCGCAATGCGATATAGCTTTAGGGAATTAAAATACAAAAATTTTGATAAAAATATTTTTTGGATTTTTTGTTAAGGGTCCCCCTTTGCTTGGTGTTATTGCTAATATCAAACAAAGAGGGGGGTTGTTGGTGACCACAACAATGGCGATTCACTGTGAAGAACCAGTTATCTCTGCTTTTCTATTGAATTTCCACTTCTGAAACAGAAAAATTTTCATATGTCTAAATTTTGTTATGGACAGATAGAGTACATTACCCTTTATCCTGTTAATGATACTTTGTCACAACCTTTTCATATTCCAATTGTCTGCTTCCTCACGCTTAGTTCTTGCATTCATACCAGACATTACTCAGTCTTTTTAAAGATAAAATAAGGTCTTCTCTGCATACTGGCTTTTTAAAATATGCTCATTTGTCGTAGGTAGAACCTCTGCTGCTCGCAAGCATCCATAGCCTCGACAGGGTTACCATGTTATCCAGAAATGATCCTTTTTCCTGCTTGAGGTTATTTACAACATTTCAGAGAAAAATCCTTTTTGGCACTTTTTCCTTTTTTATTCTCTAAAGAACAATGTCTTGGTTTGGTGGCCAAATTATGATACAGTCATTCACTTGATTTACACTTTTGTTGAACAAGCTGGCTCGTGATGAGACCCCTTGTCTTTTGATTGCAACAATCTTGAGTCATTGCCCTGTTTTGATAGACAGTATTGGCAAAGTCAGCAAGTTATAATATCTGTGATCATGATAAGCCAGCTCGTGATGAGACCTCTTATTCTTTGAGATATAGTGTTTTCTCGGATTGTTTCTCTGAATGCTGCGATTTCCTTTAGCAGGGAGGAAGTCATTGTTTTTCTTTAAGAAAACTCTGGACGACAATAATAGAGTTTGAAAACAGCAGCTTTACAGAGAATATTTATTTTATTATTGATGATACCTTTCATTGTGTTGACATAAAAAAAAAAAATTACCAAAGGTTGCTTTCATCAAAGTTTTTTTTTTTTTTTTTTTTTTTTTTTTTTGAGGTTGAAACTAACATCATATTTAGGCTAAAGTTAACTCTATTTGTCAATAATAAAAATCAGATTTTTCGAAAAGTTTTGCTACTTGTACAAGCAAAATCAAAATCTGATAGAGAATTGGTGTGCTCTTTCATGAATCCTTTTTGATGATCATTTACAATCGGTTTTATTTATAAGAAAGAGAAAAACAAATAAATAAATAAAACTAAAACTATCCTACAAAAATAGAAGAATGATCTTCTATGGAAAATACATTTTAAGAATCTGTCCATTCACAGGCAAAGAATCTCTTCTACTTGCCAAATCCTGCAACACAAATGTCGATGGGCCTATGACTTCTACAATCTGAAAAGGACCAAGCCACAGCTTCTGAAATTTCGTATGTTTGCCCTTTTATTCATGAGCCTTATCCCATTTCAAAACTAAATCTCCCATCTGAAAGTTTTTTCTGGTCATTATGCTTGAGTCAAAAGAGGATTTTATTAGCGCTTGGTGGTGAGCATGGGTTTTCTTAGCTTGTTCTCGTCGTTCTTCTAGTTTGATTATTTCCATTTGTCTCAATTTTAAGGAGGAAGTAAATACTTCATCGATGTATTGTACTAAAGACAAAGAGGGAATGACTAAGTGAGTTGGAAGAACCACTTCTTTCCCATAAACTAAATTAAAGGGAGAAGTGTCGATTGAAGCTTTCTTCGTAATTCTATCTGCCCATAAAGCATTTACCAGCGCTTTGTGCCAATTCTTTTGGTTTTGGTCGACTGTTCTTTTAATAATCCTGATTAGGTTTTTGTTTGTTGATTCAGCCAACCCATTGCCTTGCAGATAGTAGTTGGCAGAATAATTCAGTTTGAACCCTCTTTTAAGTGCAAACTCAGTCATTGTATTTCCATAAAAGTATGAGGCATTATCAAACATTAAGGCCGTTGGCAATCCAAACCTAGTGATGATAAATTGATCTATGAATTCAATAATGTTTTCAGAATTAGTTGTCTTGAGAGGAACTGCTTCTACCCATTTAGTAAAATAATATGTTGCCATGAGGATATACCTATGCTGCTTAGAAGAGTGAGGAACGATCTCACCTATTATGTCCAAGCCCCATTGGCTGAATGGTTGCTCGACGTTAACCGGTTGTAGTGGCATGGACGATTTCTTTTGTTTCCCTACAACAGTCTGGCAGACTTGGCATTTCCTTACGTAATTGTATGAGTCTTTGAACAGCGTGGACCAATAATACCTTGCACGTAAGATTTTATGTGCAGTAGCTTCTCCAGCATAGTGTCCACCTGCTGGTCCATCGTGGAGTTCCTGCAAAACCTTTTCGGCTTCAGTTTTCTCAAGACACCTAAGAATTACAGAATCGTAATTCCTTTTAAACAGAACATCATTTATGAGCTGGTATTGTTTAGCTTTCAATCTCAGAGCTCTTTTCTTGGTGTGGTCCAGGTGTGATGGAGCATACCCGTTCTTAAGATAATAAATGGTGTCAGCATATAATGATTTTGCGTTATACGTATGTACCTCTTCAGATGAGTTCTCAGGAATTTGCGATGCTCCAGCTAACATCTTGCAGAAGCCTTGACCTCTTACAATGTTTGCTGGCTTGATCTCAAGATCGTATTCTTGTAAGGTGGTAATCCAATTTGCTCTCTTTCCGCCCACATCCTTCTGTATCAGAAGGTTTCTTACCGCTGGAGACGGTACTGCGACTTTGGTATGGGCTTTAAGTAAGAAAGGTCTGAAATACTTGATCGCTTTGAAAAAAGCATATGCCTGTTTCTCCACGTCTGAATAATTGAGTTCAGCACCTTGTAAGTTCGAGCTAAAAAATGCGATTGGAGCTTCCGCCTTCTCTTGATTTGCTTGAGTTAAAATCGCGTCATAAGATTTCTCTGAGGCAAATGTGTATAAGATAAAAGATTCTGAAAAATTTGGGGTCGCTAAAGATGGAGCATTAATGATGGCTTGCTTGATCAAGTTGAATGCTTCATGCTCGTCTTGACCCCATTTAAAATTTGAATTCTTTTTTATCATATTTTGCAAAGGAGAAACAATACGTGAAAAATCTGGGACAAATCTCTTTACAAAATTGATTTGACCAAGGAAAGATTGCATGGCCTTTTTGTTATGGGGCATGGATATTTCGGAAATTTCTTTGATTCTGTCAGGTTCAATGTGAATACCAGATTTTGACACTATGAATCCTAGCAATTTCCCTTCACTTAATGCGAAAAAATATTTATTTGGGTTAAGCGAAATCCCATACCTTAAACATCTTTGAAAGATTTGTTTCAAGTCTTTGAGATGGTCACTTCACTTCTTGGAGTACATTGTTATATCATCCAGTTAAATCACTACAGATTTATTGAATAAACCTTTAAATGTGATGTCCATGGCTCTTTGAAAGGTAGCGCCGACATTGATCAGACCAAATGGCATCTTCTGATATGCGTATGTGCCCCACTTAGTTCGGAATGTGGTTTTTAACTAATCATCGGGGTGTACCAGCACTTGATTGTATCCTGAAATCCATCCAGAAAAGACATTAATTCTGAGCCTGCTACTGCTTGTAATATTTGCTCCATAGGTGGGAGGGGAAAATTGTCTTTTTGACAGGCTTTGTTGAGATTCTGGAAATCGATACAAATCCTAATATCTCCGTTTTTCTTTCTAACATGCACCATATTGGATACCCATTTGGAATGTCTGACAGGGAAAATTATTCTGGCTCTCAACAACTTATCTAGCTCAGTCTTTATCTGATTTTCTATGTTGGGGTGGATTTTTCCGAGTTTCTGTTGGACAGGTTTTTCATTGTCAATCATAGGGATAGTGTGTTGAATGATAGAAGTGTTGTATGTCTTCAGCTCATCGTAATTCTAGGCAAAAACGTTTTTGTATTGTCTCAGAAGACGGATATATGCTGATTTTTCTTCAGGGGCTAGGCCGTGGCCTAGATTAACGCTTTGTGGCTTCTCATCGGTTCCTAGGTTCACTAATTCATAGTTCAGAGTCAAACTGTAGAGTTTAGAATTGGCAGACCTTTTAAACCGACTTTTTAAATCATATACGTCTTCTAACTTAACCACCGATTTAGGTATAGCATTATCAGTGCTATTTTGTTGTATTTGGTGATCATGATGGTCTTCGTCAATTATTTGGTTTGAGTAGGATCCTTCAGAAGTGAGGAAATTTACAATGTCAGGATCATCGTTGAATACTCTCCAGTTGGTGATGTTGTCAGGGATGGATGGTCTAAAGATTAATTCTATTGAGAATCTATCTGGACTAAAATCTTCGGAGGGAATAAGTCTAGAGGCTACGTTAGCTAGCAGGTCTGCGCTCGCATTTTGGAGTTTTGGGATTGACGAAATATTGAATGCTATGAAATGTGCAGTCAGATCTTGTACTAAAGATTGATAGTGCTTCAAATGACCTGATAGGCAATGTATGGTGTTACGTACCTGTTTGACGACAATCTCAGAATCTCCAAAAACTTGAAGATACTTAACGTTCAACCCGATTGCTTTGTATAGGCCTTGCACCAAGGCCTCATATTCCACTGTATTGTTTGTGCAATCGAACTCAAGTCTACACGCAAACATGGTCTTATTTCCATCTGGGCTAATCAGAACGCATCCTGCTCCTACTCCCTCGTTAGATTTGGAGCCATCAAAATATAATTTCCAAAACAAAGATGTATTTACAGGGTTATCTAAAAAATTAACACATTTTAAATTATCAGTTTGGGAAAAAATTTCAACTTGAGACAAAACTGAATTTTCTAAGTAAGGTGAAATATGAGCATTGAAATTGCCGAGGAAAGAATCTACTGAGTAATTGCCTATGATACTGTTGTTGTATGCTATTGCTTCATTTTCTCCCTCCAATTCCGTCACTATGTACTTTTGGTGCAACTCTCGTTCAACCTTTATTTGATTCAGTTTACCGTTGTAGGGTAACCACATGTGCGACCAGTCGGTTGAGAAATATCCGTGGAGTTTTTCGGACCAATCCCTGCTAAGAATCAAACCATAGAATTCATGGATATCAGCTACTAGAATGTCGATAACCTGGCATACCTTCGGGTTAGAAGACAATCTTATGGTCACTTGATTAAGTTCACCAATCACTTCGACTTGAGATCGATCAAGTTGAACTATGTGCACTGCGGATTTTTGTGGTTGAACATTCAATTTGGCACATACTGATCTAGGTAAAATATTTGTTGAAGCACCAGAATCAACCAAGCAATTGTGCACGTTTTTATTGAAAATTTCATAAGTGAGAAGAAAAGGAGGAGTATGAGATCTTGATCTTCCTCCAATCAAGGAAATGTCATTTGGATCAATCTTATTGATCGTGTTGGTTGGAGGTCTTCCCATGTTGTGGGAAGCTACAACTGTAGGTAAAGATGTAGTAGGCACAGCATGTAATTCTTTCATCATTATTTTCTGTTGATGTTTCAATTTGCTCAACTCGTAAAGAGTGATATTAGCCCCAGTCTTTTTCATGTCATCGATAATGTTATACTCCATTTCATCCGACACTATCAGTGTTCTTGATGGAGGTGCTTGATCTGATTGGACTGGGCTAGATTGGGTTGCTCTAGCGGTTGTTTTCTTTGTTGCGAACTTATCTTTTGTTGCAGGGCTTGCGCCCTTCTGTTTAGGGGTAGTTTGGGGAGGATCAAGTTGATTTTTGCTTCGTGTGCTAACCGGAAATGCTTCTTGATCTTCTTCTTGTGGGAGGATGAAATCCCACATTCCTTGTAATTCCACAACTTCTTCATCATCGGTCTGCCCTTCAGTGGTATTCTCTTCTTCTTCTTCTTCTTCGGATTCGACGTTTGAGACAGCATTGGGTGGTTTCACATCAATGGGAGGATTTCTTTTAAAATCTCTGTAGGGCTTTTTTGAAGAAGTTTCTGCTACTTGTTTTCTTATGTCAATCATCTCATTGGACATGGCCTTTAATACTTTTTGTAATCCTTCCAAATTGAAAGGATATTTCGTTTGTTTCTTCTTGGTGTCTTCTTTGAAAGAGATTTTCTTAGATTTGCGTTCCTCTATTGTAGATCTCTTTTCTAGGGCTACTACGCGCTTTTCTACTGCTAACGCCTTTGTCAAGTTTTCAACTAAGGTCGTCTTGTTTGCCCTATCTACGAAGATAGCCAAGTTTGATGGTAAGGCCGTGATATACCATTCACATCTTACTTCCTCGCTGGGTTGAGAAGTAGCGGGAATTTTGTTGAGGATCTTATTGAACCGTAAATTGAAATCTTTAATGGGTTCTCTAGCCTCAGCTTTAAGATTGGATAGGTCATTGATCAATGTCGTTGTTGATCTGTCATCACCGAACTTGGTAAGGAATTGACTTTGAAAAATGTCCCAACTTGTGATAGACCCGGAAGGTAACGAAAAGTACCATGACCCGGCTATTCCTTGCATTATATAGGGAAAAAGCTGGATAACAGCATCTTCGTTGGTAACTCCATTGAGATTAACAGAAAGCATGAAATTATTGATATGCTCTTCAGCTAGCATGCATGTTTCTGGATTGAATTTAGGTAGCCATTTCTCAGGATGGGCCGGTATTGGGCTCAGGGGTGGAGGCATTAAAACCGCCCCAGGATTGTTCCATGGAGACTGGGCCATCTTTGAGCTGCTAGTTAATGAAAGTGCAGAGGATGATCCCTGATGCTGAGAAGATGAAGATATTATGATCTTTGATGATTGAAGAGGAAGGGTTGTGGAAGATGGATGAGTGATTTGGGATGAAGATGTGGGTGGCTGACTTCACGGTGAGGGAGTTAAAATGGACGAAGTAGATGAAAGAGTCTCACTGTCAGACTCTGGTGGTGTTTTCCTTTCTCTTTTCCTAGTGGGGAGAGGGATTTCACTTGGCTGGATGCCAAATTTTTCACTCTTCAATCTGGTCAGGGGAGGAGCAGGGTTGTACTGCGAAGTCACGCTGCTTTTAGATTTATCAGACCTCTGAGTAAAAATAGAGAATCCCTGGAGTTTACGAATCAAAGTTTGAATTTCAGGGGGTTCAATGATAAGTTGGTCTGATATATTAGGGTATGTAGCAGCGGTGGATACTCGAGCGACTTCTAACTCCGGGTTTAACCGTACTGGAGAAGTCGGGGGAGTTGATGAGGGTGATTTACTCTCAGAATGGTATTTAGATTTTGATTTAGGTGTCGTTCATAGTTCGTGCCCTCCTTCTAGCGCCAAATATGTTGAGTAAGGAATTGACTTTGAAAAACGCGACACAATCATTCTTGGATACTCAGGCATACAATCATTAATTTCCCTTAGGGTGTGCGCTCAATTTTGGGTTTACAGACTACGTCAAGGAAATCTTGCGATGAGTGGTTTCTGCGATTCGCATCGCAGTATCGAGGATTGCGATGTCAAGAAGTGTCATTGGAGGAATTGATAGTCTCATTCATCGCAGATCGCAAGATCGCAGATCGTGTTTTTCATTCAATCACTGTGTGTTGCTTATGCGATGTTGCGATATGCGACGTCGCATATCGGCCGTCGGCGATTCCTTAAGATTTTTCATTTAAGAGCGCTTTCAATATATGTGATGCGATGAATTTCGCGTCGCTTCTTCGCAGCTTATTTATGCGCATAGGAAACGCTTCACTCTCTCTTCGCAATGCGATATAGCTTTAGGGAATTAAAATACAAAAATTTTGATAAAAATATTTTTTGGATTTTTTGTTAAGGGTCCCCCTTTGCTTGGTGTTATTGGTAATATCAAACAAAGAGGGGGGTTGTTGGTGACCACAACACAACCCAGGGGTGAATGGTTGATACATGAACAAAGACAGGGATAGGCCTACCAGTTCTACCACAGGAATTATATAGAACAAATGCAGCAAAGGGCAGACAGTCCCTAATTTATCATAGTTTTTTTTAGGCACCTACAAATAGAAAATTCACATAATAAAACATTTTTGAAATTTTGTAATATTATTTATAAACACATACTGATCTCTGAAGGTCCACCCTACCTAGTAATATGTACAGACTTATACTATTTTTATGACTATGGTAACATGTATAGCATATGCCATAGGCATCTATAGCATGTAATTTTCCATATATAATAGAAAATTATGATTTTTCCCTCAGGAAAATTAAAAATTAGCTGTCACAATTAATGACCAAATACATAACAAAATATATTACTATATGATCACAAAAGAAAACCAATTAATTACCAAAGAAATATGACCAAAACATTGGTTTTATTATAAGATACTGTAAATTAGCTACTAATAGTCATATATATGCAAATTTTAGTCATTGTTTGAAACCAATTAATGACCAAAGAAATATAACTAAAGTTTGGTTGTGTTATAAGATACTATAAATTAGCTACTAATAGTCATATACATGCAAAATTTAGTTTTTATTTGTAATCACAAATTTATCTTTTATAGTAGTCATTTATCTTTTTTTAGTAGTTTTATATTCATTATATAAACGATCGATTTAGTAGTTTATATTCATTTCATTTAATTTCATCAATAATCATTATAAACGACTAATTTAGTAGTATATTTGTTTTATTTGTGTTCATCATTAATCAATATGAACTACTAATTTAGTAGTTTTAGATTGATTTTATGTGTTCATTATTAATCAACATAAATTAATTTTTATGACTTTGTGACTAATTAAAAAAAATGTCATACAATGTGCATGTTAATCTAATATGAAAATGCAAAGTTATATATTAATTACAATACTAAATAATATCAAATACAACTATAAATAATTTCAACCATATAAATTATATTATATGAAATATCAAATATTACAATATGAGTTTCCAACTTAATACTGGTTGGACTACAATTTACACATGAAATATTGTTTCATCACTTCAAAACATTATCATTGTGCTTCCAAAGCATTGTAGGTGAATTCACCAACTTTGAAGACTTGACCATCAGTCTCTATGTGTGTGTCTCATGCAGGATATTGGATTTAGGGGTATTACTACACCGGTTCTCTTCTCTCTTTCTTTTTGAATTTTCCTCTCCAGTGTTATTGTTCTCATCTCTCTTCAATTGCTGCTTCTTACCATCAATATTGAGTTCCTCTAAAAAACAAAGACAATACAATGCACAATATAAGACATGAAAGACGATGACCACTAGAATATAAACTAAAGTAGAATATAAAGGATTTATACAACATATACTTCAACATCGGGAATGTCAATGCCATTTTTCCCAATAATAGAAAGAAACTTGAACAAATTTTCTTCAATTGGGTGATAGTGGCCACTATGTGGCCAGATGACCTGTATAAATAAAGAAAATAAAACGTCACCATAGAAAATAACACCTTAGAAACTTAGTATTCAACCTTTAGGAAAATATTAGGCACAATCATATCAACTAAGTGACATGCTAAAAAGCTCAGGTTGTAGATAACTTATGAAAACAAATGGAAAGAAAAAAAACCTATAATAAATAATGTATGACAGCTAGCTACCAAATTTCATCATAGAAGAAAATATTTCTCCTATGGTTACCCATACATGTAAACATCAAAATTTGCCCCAAACTTGTAGCTACTTACAATTTTTGAAGATGGATATGTTTCACAAGTTTATGTGCCAAAATTCCTTGAAGAGAAAGATCACCAACTCCCTATAACCATAACAAAATATATTATAGCCTATAAGGAAATCATGCATATACAATTCAATTATTTGTAAATAATATTTCTTTTTAGAGTTCATACTATGCCTTTTAACTCTTATGCATAGCAAGCCTATATGAAAAATATAAGTTAAAAAAAAAATAAAAAAATTAGGGGTAAAATATGCAACTCGATAACTAGTTTAAAGCTTATCATTGTATCTGCCCCCAAATCTTCTAAAAGCCGCCCATTTCATACATAATCTTCTACTTGTTTCCTAGCTAGGTATTTCTCCCTTCACTCCTACAACACAAAAGAAATTGTAGTCTTCAAGCTCCGTGCATTTGGAAACCAAAGCCAATTTCCTAGGTGATATCAACAATAAAATTTGTCCTTACCCATTCATCTAGAACTCTTGCTGGAATTGTTGATTTTTGAGCATTGTCATCGTGAAGCTTTTTTTGTGCCTAGATGAGAGCTCCACCTTATACAAGACATTCTTCAAGTTATCTAAATCCTTCACAAGTAAACAATATTTATCGTGGAAGTTAAAAAAAAATAGTTGGATTTCTTTAGGAGTTATGGTTAAGATTAGAGAGAGATACTACAAGACAAGCCAAAATCTTTTCCCCTCTACAAATGGTCATAGGTTTCCACAAGAAATTGGGACTTTTGCAACATTCCCAAAATCAAACCAAAAATTGATGAGGATTTATCATGAGATGAACTCAAAACATGTTGGTTATTGTTTGGTGTCATTTTACAAGGGAATTCAGGATCTAGAAACATTACTTTCAAAACTCTTTCCACTTCCATTAATTCCTTACGCTCGTCAAAATTCGTTCAGGTGGATTGTAAGGGGTTTTGATGTCACAAGATAAGGAAAATTGTTTATTGATTTTCACACAACAAAAAAATTATAAACTATAATTTGAATCATAACACTTAGATAATAAAACTTGAATTCATTGAGCAAAAGAGAAATGCATGAGTCTTACTAGTTCTGAAGTGAATTCAACCCCTTCTTTGACTTTCAAACTAACAATCCTAAATTTTTCTTTTGTATTTTTCTCATTAGGATGCTTTGGTTTCTTGACTAAATTCATAATTGTGTGACATATTTGTGTGTTAAAAGCAAGATTGTCTAGATTACTTTTACAGGACTACATGTATTTCAATCAGACATACATCAATGAGTAAAAATTTCTAGTCAACTTACATTAAATAATCAATGTTGAATTAAATTATATTGTTTGTGATTATGCTTTCCCTTCAAAAAAAAAAGGTCATTTTTCCATTGGCCCATACTGCAGTAGAGACATTATATGTGTAGCCAATGTTCACAAGCAGTAGCCCTATGGAACATAGGAAAGTGACTTAACCCATCACACCTTTAATAAAATTTATTCAAAAATGAGAAGAAAGCAAGGAATCCAAGCTTGCATGCATACAAAACACACAATAGTAATGGAAAATATGAGATGTTAACATATAGATAAATAAGGCTAGCCACATTAGATATCAACAAAATAGAATAAAATACACTTCTAGATAAAGATAATTGCTTGAAAGTCAAACAAGAGAACTTCTGTATTTCTTCAAGAATGTCGAGTATTTACTTCTTTACATATTTTTTTCTACAAAAAATTCACCTTTAGAACATGGAATTTTATCGATTACATTCTTTTATGATAACTAGGCCTAATTTCGTTGTTTTCCCCACTGAAAATATGTTATAATCTCATCATTTTCCCTATAAATTTTGTTACCTATCCCAAGATAGAATTTGGCATTTATCCACCATCCTTGATTGTAACTAATATTTATGTATAAATATAGCTTGTGTCACTGATCAAAGTAGGAAAATTATGTCACAAAGATGTCTTAAATAAATAACTGGAGATCAAACTTGTAGCAGCTCTAAATTGAGAACCAAAAAAAAAAATAGAAAGCTCAATGTCAGAAAATGAAAAAAAAATTGCATTTGACTAAATTTTTGTCAACTTTTTAAAATGAACAAATTTAATGATTTTTCTGGGTTGTTTCTCTTTTCTTTTCTAACAATTCTACTATGCATGTAAAACTTAGCTAAGGATTGTCTATTTGAATTTTGAAGAACTGTAATCTATCAGTATTTAAACACTGTAAGTGTCCAGTTTTTTGAACTGGATGAATATGGTGACAATGATAAGAGGGGTTTGGTTATGTGTTTTGTGGGGGGGGGGGGGGGGGGGGTTTGTAGGTCTTCATACAATGTTTCTACTAGATATAACTATGTTATGCTCCATGTATTTGCAACAGTGCTTGATGCACTTGAAGAATGAGTTTTTATTCTCTCTAGAATATAAAATATGTTTTTTTTCCTTTGAAAAAATAAAAACCAATTTCCTACCTATAACCAAGGTAGCCTTTGTAGTAGCACCATGAGTGATCTTAAGCTCTAAGGAATTACTCTAACCATCATGTAACTTTGACATTTCATGGTCGGTCAGTTGAACTAATTATCCTCAATGGAAAGGGATCTTTAAGGATTGAAATCAAAATAGATCATATCTCCTCAGTAGAATTAGAATTTATCGATCTTGAGACTTTATGTGACAAAGCATTAACCACCATCAAATCAAAATGTACTTTGGGTGCAAAACTTTAACTATATGGTGCAACTCTATAGACTTTAAATCATTTTCTCCTTGATAAAGGAAAATAGTATAGATACCTACCATTAGGAATATATTCTAAGATGAATCAGTATAAGAGAAATCATTTTGTAGTGCCCTATTACTGTGTCTATTTATTCTTGAATCTCATGATGCACTCTAGTTGAAAAATGCCAAGACAAATCTAATTTTTAGACATGCTAAGATGAGAAGTTCCATGCTTCAGATCAAATGAAAGAAATGATCATTTTTATTTCCAAGTAAGAAATGCACAATTTGAGAAACCATGAATATAACTATACTCCATGCCAAATAAAATTATCTTTAGTTGGTTTACTACGTATTAGAAAAGTCATTACCATACATCAAAATAATACAGAAAGCATTGAGATTCATTGGAAATTCTACAACTCAAACAATGGTACAAGCATCGTAGTAAATTTGTTAGAAAAGTTAAGAGATTATGACTTGTTTGATGGCTTTTGTCTCTAGATCTGATTGCCTTGACATAGAGCCCATGTCCCAGAATTTATTGGATCTAGTAATATTTGGTTAAAGGTTTTGCTAGTAAGGCGGTTAAAATTTCAATGTTATAATGATTTCTAAATACAGAGATGAGTATGTTTTGTTTGTCCTTCAACATGAACAAAAATAGATTATTTTTCCCACACACTTGCTTAGGTATTATAATGTGCAACTAATCATTTTATTATGTACAAGAATATATGCATTTTGCTTATAAGGGGAATTGGTGGAATCAGTTAGAAACATAAATGGGAGAGAGAATGTGTGTGTTTATAGCTTTTTTATTCTTTAGGGGCTACGCTTCCAATGTTTGTGGTCTTGTATTCCTATTTTATGTGCTTTATATTCCTTTGAGAACAGATTTATGGGTTGTGCAGACTTAAGGAGACATCAAGTGACTTTTCCCATTTTTGGATCAAGTAAAATATTACGCAATTTCTCAGATAATTTCTGACTAGTAATATCATCTTATACTTTACCTTTGTAGGTTTCACTTTGGAGAATTCCTTAACTCACAATATCATCTATAATTTTTCTCTTGGTAAATTACACTTCAAAATCAATCATACACTACACCAAACATGTTGGGTTTCAAAAGTGTTAACACTCAAATCTTGAAGGGTTTAGATGTCAACTAGGAATGGTACCACTCTCACCTTGTCCAATCCCTTTGCACTTTATGGCTGGTGCTTTCAAATATGTGAGCTGTAATTTAATTATGAGACCTGATTTCAACTAAGAAATTAATAAACTCAAAGTAGTTATGTTTCAGTACAGATTTCTCTTATAAGGTTATAGATCTGCAGTTTTTTTCCTCAAAATCAGTGGATTAAATTGTGTTGTTTTATGTGTTTTACGGGTGGCTTGAATCCTAGTATGGATGTGCTATTCAAGAAAAGGGAAAAAAATGAATGGGAAAGATTCATTCTCAAGGCAGATCAACTCAGAAAAATGCAGAAAAATAAACCAAAATCACAAATAAATAAGAAATGGTGGCCAAATGATTATAACCTTTATTTCCAAAATTTTGTATACAAAATTTGAATATAACAACTGCAAGTTCTAAGCACTTCAAGGGATGAAAATTCCTTATCAAGCACTTTACTTGCAACATGTTCAAGGATAAAATAACGTGAACTCAAGGAAATTCACCTCCACTTCTCCTTCACCATTTTGATGGAGTCATGGAAAAGTATGCATAATACATATCTCCATATCAACCACCCCTCCATCTCTTATAGATTGAGAATGAGAGTAAACACAGTAAACGAACCAAAATAGAACAAGTGATGGAATGTAAGGACAACTCTGTTGGAAAAGTTTGTCATTGGTATTAATGTTTTTTTATTTTTAACCAAATTCTATTATGGTGTACACTCACCTCTATCTAAACCTAATTATTCCCACTTCATGCACTTGCCTCACATTTTTTTCATCCCATTAGCCATCATAAATACATAAATTACAACCTCTAGCTCCCCCCCACCCCCCCACCCAAGTTGCACATTATACATTTATCTCTCATTGTTAATTCATGTAAGAACCTCCCTCTAAAGTAGAGGACCCACCTACATTCTCAACAATCTAACAAGGCAGTAAAATTAATATTGTTTTAATTTATTTAGGAGGGACTGTCAAAGTCTAGGTTTCTTAAGATTCATATTCAAATTCTCTAAATTTGGGCTTGTAGCTAAACCTGTAGCAGCCATGTGAAGCATGGTCATTTCAATTATTTCTTGAAATGTGCATAGGTGTTCCTTCATTCAATAATTAAGTATGCCAATAGTATGATGATATACTGTAGTGTAAATACCCTTAAAAGTATTTCCAAAAATATGGCATTTTAATTCCTCATAACCACCACTATGTATTTTTTTCTTTGAGACTTCTCATAAACCGTGGCAAAGGTTTTCTACAATTGAAAGGATTTGAGTTTGGGGTTTCCCATAGCTATAGTGGTCCCATTTCAAATTCAACAACCTGATCATCTCCCTCCACTTCAAAATTATACCCTGCAAAGTTGTGATCGCAGAGAAGAATGCTAAGGAAATAAAAATGCTAGCTATCAGAAATGAAAATGATTTCAAAATGACAAAAATATTTTCAGTTGAACCTGGGGTAAAAGAATAACTTATTGGTCTAAAGATTGATACTGCAAACCCATATTTGTTCAATATTTTTTCTTCCCACAACAAAAATTCATTGCTACCATTTGAATCTCTAACCCGACATACAAATAACAATCTCCAAGTATATAAATTTAAAAAAGGACCCTTGAACCTATTGCAATTGTCCACATTTTGTGACATAGGTTACGCTTTGAATTGGTGAATGATTTATTTTTTATGTAGTTGGCTTAAAATGGCATCAAATCAGTGTTGACACCATATAATAGCCCATGGACAAGGAATGTTTAGACATTCCTACATAAGAAGAGACATCCCAAAGTGTTTCCTCTCTAAGAAGGACATCTCCTAGATGTCCCTTGTTTTCAAGAGATGCCCTAAGAGATGGAGGGCATCACCAACATCCTCCACGTTGTCCACTCATCTTCAGCACCAAAAAACACAAGTGATGGGTCCTTCAAGGCTAGTAGCATATCTACATACTTCATAGTTGTTAACCCATTTTTAATCATGTACCCACATCAATCATATTAGACAATCTCACCAAGATGGATGTTAATAGATGTATTCATGAGAAGAAATAAAAAAACCAATTTGTATGTGACACAAATCAATATAGGATCCCCAACACCAAAACTTCTGCATCCACGTCTACATGCATTTTCATGATAGACCCATCTACACCCCATAGAATATTTCTTGTGGCTATTCTCTAGTGTTAGGGTCCCTTAGAGAAACTTCAAGTTTGTTCCCATCAGCTTTGTAATATGTATAGAGATAAACTGCCAACTTCCAAGAGAGCATTGAACCTATAAACTTTCTAACTACGTACGTGTCTGAGCATTTCAATTTCATGTGCCCTCTTTATTACATGGTTCTCAGATAGTATCATTGTTTACTTAGAAATTCACATGCTTCCTTGAGGATTTTTGTACTATGATGGCAACATATGTCTTGCTCCATTCTTATGGGATATTCCATGTTCTTGGAAATCAATTCACAACATTAGATCTTATCAATTGCCAGCTATGTACTCATCACTTTCTATTTTCAAGCACCAAATGATTCATGCCACAGGAAGCCATGTGAACAAGTAAACAAGTTCTTTGGGTGCAGAAATTTAACAATATGGTGCAACTCTACAGACTTTAAATCATTTTCCCCTTGATAAATCGGTATAAGAGAAGTCATTTTGGAGTGCCATGTTATTGTGTCTATTTCTTCTTGAATCTCATGATGCACTCTAGCTACAAAATGCCAAGACAAATCTAACTTATAGACATGCTAGGATGAGAATTTTCATGTTTCAGATCAAATGAAAGAAATGATAATTTTGATTTTGAAGTAAACAATGTACAATTTGAGAAACTATGAATATAACCATACTCCATGCTAAAGATAATTAGGTTTAGTTGGTTGACGACATATTAGCAAAATCATTATCATACATCAAAATAGTACAAAAAGCATTGAGATTCATTGCAAATGTGTTGTAGCGGCTACAACCACCCTCCAAAATTTTTCCTTAACTTGTTTTGAAGCCTCCCTACCAACCTTACATAGCACCTTGTCTTGCTTCACCAAGTACTGAAGCTTCGGTGTTTTTCTCGCACTAAGGCAGCCTGTCGATCATAGTCAATCCATTCCCCTCACAGGCTGCTTACACAGACTTGGTCCAGTTGCAGGTTGAGCAGCTTCCCCTTGAAAATTATTGATTCTTGGATGGAAACCAGCATTCCCTCCGGGAATTGTGCAATCCTCTCTAACAACCTACTGGGCTCCAGGATTGTGCAATCCTGCCAGCCAGCCCTCCCAGCAGGATTTGCGCAATTTTTCCCAGCAGCGGGCTATTCAGCCTAGGATTTTCACAAATCTTGCAGCAGTTAGCTACTCTGCCTAGAAATTGTGCAATCCCCTTGGGCAGTCAGCCCATCTCCAAGCCAAGAATATGCATTTTTCCCTAGCAGTGGAGCACTTGCATGCATGAACAATTCGGTTGACCAGTTGCACCCGGGACCAAGGAAAGTTGACTTGCATGCATGCATGACTTGATCTTCCTAGAGTAGTAAGAGAAAACATGCAAAAGGCATCCCGTGATTCAAGGAGCTATTTTTAGCAGCCGAGGGTTACATGCAAAGTTACTTTAGAAGTTTCCCTCCAAGTGTCGCTTTTTCCTAGATTTGTGGCATGCGCATCATGAGACCAAAATTATTTATTTGACACATCAAATCTCATTCATTCACATCAATATTGGAGCTCTGACATCCCGCAGCACATCCAAGACTCTTCAACACATCCAGCTCAGCTATTCACGGGTAAGTGACCTCAACTTGTCTTTTTCAACATTTCTGTTGCTTTTTGTGTATTCGCTTGTGTGAGTGTTGTTTACTTGATTTCTTTGAATACCTACTGTCATTTACATATATTCTAGCTTGTCCTAGCTCTGTTTCAATTTTCATTGCTATCTCACTGTTGTCACATGCATGAAACTATTTTGCACGGACGTTCGCCCAACCGGTGAACGACCTCACCCACATTCATGTTGATCTATTTGTTGAATCTTCCATTCATGTTTTGCATGCATTGTTTATCACTTCTGCTGTCACTTTGTGTTGCCATGTATTTCATCGACTTAATTGCTTTCAGTTACCCGTCGGCGAGTCCGGCCAACCTTGGCCTGGTCTCTGCCTTCACCAAGGCTGCAATGCACACTCTAGGGAAGAAAGGCTCACCTTCCTCTCCAGATTTGCACATTCTAGCCCAGCACTAGCCTCCTAGATTGTTTTTCACATTCCTGGAGGACAGTGGCTGCTTAGCCCAGGAAATTGCGCAAATCTGTCCCTGGGCTAGTAGTCCTTTCCAGCGGGAATTGTGCATTGCGCAATCCCAGCTGCCCAACTAGATTGTGCATTTCACAAATCCAGCAGCTAGTCCATCCTCCTAGATATCCCAAACTACCTTTTACGTAGTTTTGGTAGCTAGTCACTCAACCTCCCAATGAAATTTGTGCAATCTTGCTCATCAGTTTCCCAGGTATGTGTTGTGTCCTTCCGTGGATTTGCTTTGTTTTCACTAACATATTTCTTTGCATGCATGTTGCTTGTTTCCAAGTCTTTCAGGCGTTCATTTGCCTCAATGTCTTCCAAGAGAATGGGATCTCGGGACATTGATGGTATGGAAGCTGGAGAAGCAGTTGAGTAGGTGTCCTTTGGTTTGCCGATCTATGAAGATATGAAGTTGTATCTAAACAAGGACATCAAACTAAAGTGGCAAGAGGTGAATGAAACATTTGCAAGTACTTTTGGGGAAGACATTGAAGATCTTCAGGTGTACATGAACATTCATAAGTCTGACTTGTACCGACTTGGATGCAGATACCCCGCCTTCCCATCCGCGGACATGATTCACTGGATCGTCTCTCACACTGACCCCGAGACAATGACCTTGAGCAGTGTCGATGGGACAAAGCTTGCAACCTTTTTGGCATAAGATTACGATGAGATGTATCAGATGACCGAGCCCATGACTATAATGACTCCCCCGTTCAGCTTGCCCAACAACAGAGGCCACTCTAGAGACATTCTGAAGGATTGGGTAAAGGAGCCAACTCGTTTCAGGATGACCCCCAATCATATCTATAAGACGAAGATATTGAGGAAGGGATACCAATACTTGGTCATATTCACATGTCGACTGACTGGCCAAGAAAGCACTGAGACCTTCCCTTAGAGTTGGGTGGTCGCGCTGGACCAACTGGCTAGAGAAGGAAGACCATGCAATTGGTCTGGCATACTGGCTCATGAGCTGAAGGAGCAAGTCACGAAGACTCGATAGTCACTCGAAGGCATGCATGCAGATGTTTACACGTCCGCCTACATTCTAGATGCATTCTATGCCTGACATGATTTCTTGAGCTTAGAGTGGGCATGGTCACCACAGGAGACTATTGTGAGCATGTATTTGAAGTTATTATCCGAGTGCAGCTTCAGGGGAGTGATCATACGGTTATCCAACCATCTTGTCACCCCAGTGTACAGGTTGATATTCGAGCAAGATCCACCCTGCATGTTAGAATAAGCAATGAAGGCATTGTTGGGCATTGTATATTGGTATGCCTCATTGGACGGCATGTTCATCTGAGTGTTCAGTGTGGAGAAGCCTCTGCATATTCTGCCAAAGTTTTCTTTGGACGTGCTTGTCATGCAGGAAGTAGCGTATCATATCTCAACAGGATTAATAGCTAGGCTACAGCGGAAGAAAAAGGCACCTTGGCCCACTCTTCCGTTGCAGATTGGGTTATATGAGATCCAGAGCATCAAGAAAGTGGATGTCGAAGTTGAATAGATGAAGAAGTACCCGTTCGACCTCTAAAGCTTCAACCCGTATGACCCACATTGCATTGTGAAGGATCACTGCATGAGAGTTTAGTTCAATTGGATCCATGGGGAATTTCATTGGGCTGAGGAGAACTCATGGAGGTATTGCTACAATTCCTCCAAACCCAATGAATAGGTCAGTTTCACCGTAGAGTGGTTAGCATATCAGCATGAAGCAACATCATTGAGAACACCAGTAGTAGCAGTGGCAGCAAAAGCAACAAAGCCAAGCATACCTATGCATGACAAAGGGAAGAGAAAGTTTTTCGATCACATGGAGGAGGAATAAAGCTACAAGTTTCGAGTAGATCCACTTATAGAACAAGTAGATATGACTATTCAACAGAATAGGCAGAATTGCAACAAGTGAATCGCGCAAAGGCAGAGGAATAAGAAGAGAATGGAAGAAGCATAGAAGGAGTTGCATGAGCTGAGGGAGAAACTCTGGAAAGAACAAGAGTTGCGCCAACAAGAGAAGGAAGCACAACAGTAAAAGATTCAACAGGGGGTGCATCATGTGCAGACAAACGAAGCAGTGCCCATACACGTAGTTGATTCTTTTGAACAGATGGCATCAATCAAACAGGGTGAACCCTCACAGGGGCAAGACTTTGCTCATGAGATAGAATAGGCTCTTGAACAGTTGGATGCAGACATGGAGCAGTAAGAATTGGAATAGGACACTAACCTCATGCCTCACCAAAGAGAGGTTGACTCACGTACTTCAGTGCATCCAGACGATGAACAAGTCTTAGATGACCAAGGAGGCACTAAGATCCTTGGTGGTCAAGTGGAAGCAGAGATGCACAACATCTCCTTTGACGAATCTCATCACAGAGCTGTGCAGTCTCAGAGAGTACCGACTCCAAAGGACCAAACATCCCCTACACAATTTGAAGAGCGAGTGATCATGATTGATTTGCACAATTATCCAGTTGTGTTGGCTGATGCAACTAGAGTATATGTCGAAGCCACTAACTCAGGTGTTCATTTTCTCATAGCTGAGAATGAGTGAACGGCGAAGGAACTACAGGTGGCCAAGCAGGGAGGAGACTTGGTGAAAATGTCTGCCCGAGCTGAACTGGAGAAGGCAATATCGGATGAAGTATTGTCTTTTGACACAGTTATGCGAGCATTGTACTCCAAGTTTGGTACAGTGCATCAAGCAGTCCTTCATCTCCATGGATGGTAGCAGTGATGTGCAATAAGAGTACGCATCCTGAATAAAATACATACTGCTATTGATAACATGTGAGCATGGACGATGAAGTACAAGGGAGCCCCGCTTCTTTTGCCAGAGATGATGAAGGCCAATGTGGTCGAGCTACAAGCATGTATCCGGAGTCAGATCCAGAACTATGAAGACCTACCACAACTCATCACTAGCATACAGGCTTCCCATGCACGATTATTCAAAATCATGGAGGCTATAGTGCACACTCATGCGATTCCATCACTTGGGACCCTCACCCAGGTGAAGACCAAGAAGCAGGTCCAACAAGAGCTTGACTCGTACTTCGACAAGTTGATGCGCACTGCCACTAGCCTAGACTTGCCTATCAACGCAGACATCAAGCGCAAGTACATTGTTCGTCCTACCATAATAAAGACAATGATGTGCATGCTCATAGATGAGTTGGATAGAGGAGCCCAAGTAGTGTACCCTGATGTTATGGAGTCAAGGTTTGGGTTTCAGACGAATGTCACAGTAGAACCCACAGACACTCTCAAGGACTACCAATCTTGGCATCAATATGTCACTGTTGATCAGCATGAGGATGTTGAGCAGTTGGACTTCTATGGTTTTCTAAGTCCGAATAATGTCTAGTTTGGCTTGTCCAAGCCATTGTTCACATCGGTACATGTGCATTGTAATTTTGAGTCATGTCAAGTGTAAGTCAAGTGTCAAGAGTGGATGATACAGTCATAAAGTAGGTGAAGAGTCATGAGGGTAGTTGAATGGTCACAAAGGGGAATATCAAGAGTCACCCCACCCTTTGCTATAAATATTCCCTCATAACTCATTGTATAGGCTTTTGGTCAGCCAAACTTCTACTAAGAGTATTTTGAAGAAGGCTTGGACAGTATTGTAGTGCACCTTGGCTTATCCACTGCACGGAGCTGGTACATCTCTTTGGAGGAGCAGGCGGATGTGGCTATAACGTTCCACTGTTGGGGCTAGCAGGTTTACATGGATGTATTGTATGATTGTGACTTACACTTCTTTATATAATAAGATCCAGCACATTTTCATGCATATGTTGTTATTGTAGTTGCACTGCTCTGGTTGCTTTAATGATATGTGTTGTTTAACTTACGTACTTGTGTATGAACTGATTCACATGAAATTATATGAATCATATTGTTAATGTGTTGCATATGTTTCTAATGTTGTCACCATCTTTGTCAACTACTCTGCCAGACATCAGATAGACCTTTCACTTGAACCTTGCTATAAAAACCATCACACTCATCTCGAACTGATCCGTGAGTGTTTCACATGTTGTCTTACCTTGTATGATGTGACTATTGCATCTGAGTGGACTACTCTGCCGGAAGCTGTGCATTTCCTTTCTGTTGTGTGTTCCTATCCAAGTTGGGATTGATCCCTTTCAACCTAGAACTCACCTTCACTTCCTTCCCCTTTCGAAGTATTGGAACCTCTCATACACCTTCCTTGACTCATTGCATCAGCCACACCCTTTCTGCTGACAGAGTTATTCTACTTGCCTATGTGCAACACCACAGTCAAGGCATTACCTTACAACCCACTACTAGGACTCCTACACCAAATGGTCTGAGGTCTAATTGGGACTTCTTACCAGGGAGATCCCCTTGACATGTTGGCGGGTCCAACACCATCAACAAAATGCTACAACTCGAACAATGGTACAAGCATCATAATAAATTTGATAGAAAAGTTAAGAGATTATGACTTGTTTGATGGTTTTTATCTCTTGATTTGATTGCCTTGACATAGAGCCCATGTCCCAAAATATATTGGATCTGGTAATATTTAGTTCAAGGTTGTGCCAATAAGGTGATTAAAATTTCATTGTTATAATGATTTATGAATACAAATATGTGTATGTTTTGTTTGTCCTTCAACATGAACAGGTATAGATTATTTTTCCCACACACTTGCTTAGGTATTCTAATGTGCAACTAATCAGTTTATTAAGTACAAGAATATACGCATTCTTCTTACAAGGGGAATTGGTAGAATCAGTTAGAAACATAAATGGGAGAGAGAACGTGTGCGTTTATAGTGTTGTTATTCTCCAGGGACTATGCTTCCAATGTTTGTGGTCTTGTATTCCTATTTTATGTAATTTATATTCCCTTAAGGACAGATTTATGGGTTTTGCATCCTTAAGGAGACATCAAGTGACTTTTCCTGTTTTTGGATCAGGTAAAATATTACACAATTTCTCAGATAATTTCTGACTGGTAATATCATCTTATACTTTACCTTAGTAGGTTTCACTTCAGTCAATTCCCTGACTGATAATATCATCTCTAATTTTTCTCTTGGTAGATTGCACTTCAAAATCAATCATACACTACACCAAACATGTTGGGTTTCGGAAGTGTTAACACTCATAACCTAAAGGGTTTAGATGTCAACTAGGAATGGTACCACTCTCACCTTGTCCAATCCCTTTGCACTTTATGGCTAGTGCTTTCAAATCTGTGAACTGTAATTTAATTATTAGACCTAATTTCAGCTAATAAATTAATAAACTAAAAGTAGTTATGTTTCAGTACAAATTGCACTTATAAAGTTACAGATCTGTAGGTTTTTTTTCTCAAATTCAGTGGATTAAATTGTGATTTTTTATGTGTTTTAGGGGTTGCTTGAATCCTATGGATGTGCAGTTCAATAAAAGGAAAAAATTGAAAGAGAAAGAGTCATTCTCAAGGAAATTCAACTCAAAAAAATGCAGAAAAATAAACCAAACTCATAAATAAATAAGAAATGACAACCAAATAATTATGACCTTTATTTCCAAAATTGTGTATACAAATTTTGGATATAACATCTGCAAGTTCTAAGTACTTCAAGGGATCAAAATTCCTTATCAAGCACTTTACTTGCAACAAGTTCAAGGATAAAATATTGTGAACTCAAGGAAAGTCACCTCCACTTATCCTTCACCATTTTGATGGAGTCATGGAAAAGTATGCAAAATAAGTATCTCCATCTCAATCACCCCTCCATCTCTTATATATTGAGAATGGGAGTAAACATGGTAAACAAACCAAAACAAAACAAGTGATGGAATATAAGGACAGCTCTATTGGAAAAGTTTGTCATCGGTATTAATGATTTTTATTTGTAACCAAATTCTATTATCATGTACACTCCCCTCTATTTAGACGTGATTATTCCCACTTCATGCACTTGCCTCACATTTTTATCATCCCATTAGCCATCATAAATTCATAAATTACAACCTCTAGCGCCCCTCCCTAAGTTGCACATTATACATTTCTCTCTAATTGTTAATGCATGTGATAACCTCCCTCTGAAGTAGAGGACCCACCTACATTCTCAACAATATAACAAGGTGGTAGAATTAACATTCTTTTAATTCATTTGGGAGGGACTATTGAAGTCTAGGTTTCTTAGGATTTTTATTCTAATTCTCCAGATTTGGGTTTGTAGCTAAACTTGTGGCAGCCATGTGAAGCATGCTCATTACAATTATTTCTTCAAATGTGAAGAGGCATGCTTTCATTCAATAAAAGTATCCCAACAATATGATGAGATATTGTAGTGCATATACCCGTAAAAGGATTTATGCAAATATTGCATTTAAATTCCTCATAACCACCACTATTTATTTTGTTCTTTGAGACTTCTCATAAACTGTGGCAAAGTTTCTCTACAATTGATGGGATTTGAGTTTGGGGTTTCCTATAACTATAATGGTCTCATTTCAGATTCAACAACATGGTCATCTCCCTCCACTTCAAAATTATACCCTTGAAAAGTTATGATCATGGAGAATAATGTTAAGGAAAGAAAAATGCTTACTACCAGAAATGAAAATGATTTCAAAATGACAAAATATTTCTAGTTAAACCTGGAGGTAAAAAAATAATTTATTGGTTTGAAGATTTAAAATGAACCCAATTTTGTTCAATATTTTGGCTACCCACAACAAAAATTCATTGCTACCATTTGAATCTCTAACCTGACATACAAATAACAATATCCAAGTATATAAATTCAAAAAAGGACCCTCTAAAGCTATTGCAGTTGTCACATTTTTTGACATAGGTTAGGATTCGAATTGGTGAATGATTTAGTTTTTATGTAGTTGGCTTAAAATGGCATCAATCAATGTTGACACCATAAAATATCCCATGGAAAAGGAATGTTTATACATTCCTACATAAGAAGAGACATCCCAAAGTGTTTCCTATCTAAGAAGGACATCTCATAGATGTCCCTTATTTTCAAGAGATTCCCTAAGAGATGGAGGGAATCACCAACATCCTCCAGGGTGTCCACTCATCTTCAGCACCAAAAAACACAGGTGATGAGTCCTTCAAGGCTAGTAGCATATCTACATACTTCATAGTTTGTAACTCATTTTTAATCTTGTACCCACATAAATCATCTTAGACCATCTCACCAAGATGGATGTTAATAGATGTATTCATGAGAAGAAATAGAAAACCAATTTGTATGTGACACAAATCAAGATATAGGATCCCTAACACTAAAACTTATGCATCCACATCTACATGCATTGTCAGGACAGGCCCATCTACACCCCATAGAATATTTCTTGTTGCTATTCTCTAGTTTTAGGATCCCTTAGGGTAACTTCAAGTTTGCTCCTATTAATTTTGTAATATGTATAAAGATAAACTACCATATTTTAAGAGAGCATTGAACCTATAAAATTTCTAACTAGGATCATGTGTCTAAGCATTTCAATTTCATGTTACCTCTTTATTACATGGTTCTCAGATAGTATCATTGTTTACTTAGAAATTCACATGGTTCCTTGAGGATTTATGTATAATCAAGACAATAGATGTCTTTGTGTTGGAAATAATACTGAGAGGGGGGATGATCAGTATTATCAAGTTATTTTAATAAATATTCCTTATTTATACTTCGAATTATTTTTGCATGTCAGTACCATAAAAATAATGAGCATGAACAAGAAAAACATATAGTCACACCAAAGAACACCAGATATAAGGTGGAAACCCAATGTGGGTGAAAACCACCTGCTGCAATATGTCTCTATCTTCTTTCAAATTAGAAACTCCTTTTACAATGGTTTTGTACTAGTGCAGTCCTTTACTAGTACGCAGGCTGCAACCTGCAGAGAGCTACAACTCTCTCTCATTTTCCAGTCTCTCCTGGAAGGGAGCTACAACCCCCCTACTTCTTTTCTTTCAAGGACCACTTTTCATAAATTTTCAAACTGGATCCATAAACATCAAGAGATCATCAAGTACAAGTAAATCACCCAGTCAACTACAGTAACCAGATCAATAGTAACAGTAAACTAAACCCAGAACACCTTATCAACAGAGAAAATTCAATCAAATAAATGCCTTAATACAGATACGCAGTTTTTCTTTCTCTGGCATGCGTTGCTACGCACTTCAGCTTCTGCACCTCTGCGTATACCCGCAGAGATCCTTGAACTTCTCTGCGTATCCACGCACTGTTCCTTTAAATGCGTCGCGTACCTTTACTATGCCCACGCACCCACTGCATCTATTGCGCCGCGTACTGCTACTGTGGCCACGCACTCTGAGATGCTATCGCACCGCATATCTACACACCTGCGGCTTCTGTAGCGCCGCATACTTTCACTGTGCCTCCGCACCTGATCTTCTATCGTGCTGCATACCCACGCACTGCGCCTTCTTCTGCTCTGCGTACCCACGCAGTGCGCCTTCTTCTGTTGTGCGTACCCACGCACTTGCACTGTTAATCACCTGCGTACCTCTGGTTAGGGCCGAATTGGCAGTCCCCCAGTGTGCCACAGATAGTCAGATGCCCAAATCTGATCATGCGCCCGAGAGATCACCCTTCATAGATTCACCTTCAACTTCACTTTTATATAGATCAAGCTTTTAAACCGATAACCCAATATTTCAGATCTTAAGATATTCAATTTGCAAAAGATGCATTAGCCAAGTGATCTCCTTCCCTATTTATAGTTAAGCCCTTATTCACACCATGGGACAAAACCATCAATAACCAATACAAGGGATCCAAACCGGGGCTAAAATAGATCCTATACCACGGGCCAAAACCATAGAATCAAGAATGGCGGGCTAAATACCACGGGCCAAACATAAGAAACCCCACGTGAGCACGCTTCTCTGCCTTGAAGTGAGTGAACTGGGGGTATGCACCTCATGAACGGGTAACTTGCGGGTATGAACGCACTTCCTGGCCAGCGTACCTGCGGGTACACACGTTTTGAACTATTCTCCTGCATACCTCTTAATTTCCAACATTTTGAGAGCCTGATCAGAGCATTGCCACCTGTATGAGTTGCCATCAAGTACAACACATGAATCATAGAGCCATACCAGAAACATAATGCCAACAATCTCCCCCTTTGGACTTGATGGCAACCTCAAAATCTTCAACGTCATTCTCCCCCTTTGACATCAAGGGCAAAGGGTTATGCCCCCCCTAAGAACATGCTCCCCCTGAATATAAACCAGATCTGCAAAGAAGAACCATAATCCACCAAACACCATAAATGACCATGAAAGAGATAGAGACATATTGCAGCAATATTCAAACCAGCATCCATGATGTACTTCCTCCATAATGCCAACAATGCATTATATGCTCCCCCTGAACCTGTGACATTCAATCTTCGACCAATCCGCAACCCAGCAAGTGTACGCATATACCCCAGATGAACCTTGCGTACAACCGTCAATCAAAAGAGATTCAACAGCATGATGATGCATCAACAACCCCCAGCTTTTGCCTGAGGTATTCAAAGGTCTCCCTAGGAAATGGTTTGGTGAGTATATCAGCAACTTGTTCCTTAGAAGGAACATACTCCAACTTGACCTTTTGTTCAAGTACTTGTTCCTGGAGAAAATGATACTTGATCGGTATGTGCTTGGTCTTTGAATGCATCACTGGATTCTTTGAAATGCTGATTGCACTTGTACTATCACATAAGATGGAGATGGGTGGTATACAAGTGATTTGAAAATCCTGCAAGGTTTGCATCATCCAAAGGAGTTGAGTGCAGCAAGATGCAGCAGCAACATATTCCGCTTCAGCTGTAGACAAGGCAATTGAACTCTGTTTCTTGCTGAACCAAGATACTAATATGGAACCCATAAAGAATGCACCACCACTTGTGCTCTTCCTGTCATCCACGCTTCCGGCCCAATCTGCATCTGTATAAGCATGAAGTGTGAGATCTGTATCTCTAGGATACCATAAGCCATAGTTTTGAGTTCCTTGAAGATATTTGAAGATTCTCTTTACTGCCTGAAGATGAGTTTCCTTTGGATTTGCCTGAAATCTTCCAACTATTCCTACTGCATGCATTATGTCTGGTCGGGTACCTGTCAAATAAAGTAGACTTCCAATCATAGATCTGTAGGTTGGTTGATGCACTGCTGTTGATTCATCATTTGCACTGAGGCTACATCCTGCGACCATGGGTGTACATACTGCTTTTGCATCTTCCATGCCATATTTTTTCAAAATCTGCTTGAGATACTTGGTTTGAGACAAAAAGATCCCTCCTCCTTTTTGTTGGATTTGCAAACCAAGAAAATATGTCAGTTCTCCCAGCAAGGACATTTCGAATTCTTTCTGCATTACCAAGGCAAAGCTTTGACTCATAGCTTCTTCATTGCTCCCAAAGATAATGTCATCTACATACACAACAAGTATTAGCAATTTGTCGTTTTCAACTTTTATATAAAGATTGCTATCTACTAATCCTTTTGAAAAACCTTGTTGATGAAGATATTTGTCCAAGCGATAGTACCAAGCCCTTGGAGCTTGTTTGAGACCATAGTGAGCCTTTTTCAATTTGCATACAATATTTGGATCATTTCCAAGAATGAAACCATTTGGCTGCTCAATGTGTACTTCTTCTTCCAAGTCTCCATTCAGAAAGGCTGATTTCATGTCCATTTGAAATACTTTGAAGTTTTGAAAGCTTGAGAGAGCAAGGAACATTCGGATGGCCTCAAGTCTTGCAACAGGAGCAAAGGTTTCTTCAAAATCTATTCCTTATTGCTGCGCATACCCTTTACAAACAAGTCTGGCCTTGTTTCTAATTACTTCTCCATTTTCATTCAATTTATTTTTGAAGACCCATTTTGTCCTTATAACATTCTTATCCTTTGGTCTAGGAACCAGCTCCCAAGCGTTGTTCTTTTCGATCTGCTCAAGTTCTTCATCCATTGCTTTGACCCAACATTCATCTTTGCATGCCTCTTTCACATTTTGTGGTTCAGTGGAAGAGAGTAATGCCAAATAGCTTGAAGATTCTGCAACTGTTCTTCTTTTTTGTACACCTGCTTCTTTCTGCCCCAAAATCTGAGATTCTGGATGATTCTTCTGAACATATCTGGATGGAGTCTTCTCTTCTATCCTTATCTGCTCCTCTAGTTCTTCTTGAGGTTCTTCTTCTTCATCATTCTGTCTTTGAGGGTAGTCTTCATCTTCTTCGATATCTTCATGATTTACTTGCCTAGGGATGTATCCCTTCTCATCAACCACTACATCAATGCTGTCAACAATTCTTCCAAGTCTTTTATTGTAGCACTTGTATGCTTTGTTGTGTGGAGAATAACCAAGAAGAATGCCTTCATCTGCTCTAGGTTCAAGTTTGCCAAGTTGCTCATCAGTATTCTTAATATAGCATTTGCTCCCAAAGATTTTGAAGTGCTTTACCGAAGGAGTCTCACCATACCAAAACTCATGAGGAGTTTGAGTGATGTTCACCCGGACATTTGTTTTGTTTAGAATAACAACCGCAGCATATGCAGCTTCACCCCAGAAAGTTGCAGGAGTTCCAGACTCATCAAGCATAGCACGAGCCATTTGTTGGACTGTTCTGTTCATTCTTTCCACTACTCCATTTTGCTGAGGAGTTCTAGCTGTAGAGAATTCTCTTCTTATCCCATGTTCTTCACAGAAATCGAAAAATTTGTTTGAGGTAAACTCCCCACCTCTGTCGGATCTGAGGCACTTAATTTTGTATCCTGATTCATTTTCAACCAAGGCTTTAAAGGATTTGAATTTTTCGAATGCTTCATCTTTGTGCTTCATAAGTCCTAACCAGACAAACCTGGAGAAATAGTCAATGAATAATATCAAGTATTCTTCTCCTTGAGGTGTCCTTTTCCTGAATGGTCCACATACATCTGTATGTACAAGCTCAAGAGACATGCTAGCTGATCCTTCCTTCTCTGGAAAGTTAGCCCAAACTGACATGATTTGCATATGGTGTTGTCTGGAATTTTGATATCTGGAAGACCGTGAACTGCCTGATATTTGCATGCTTTCCTTATTTGTGAAAATCTTAGATGCCCCAACCTCCGGTGCCATAACCAGTGTTCATCATCCTTGCTTAGATAGCATTGTTGTTGTCCTTCTTCAAATATGTATAGATTATTTGGAGTTCTTTTACCTTTGATCACCGTTTTACCTGTATCAAGATCACGAACAAGACATCCTTTTGATCTAAATATCACCTCGGTTCCTTGATCACACATCTAGCTGACACTCAGAATATTATGTGTTGACACATAATCCTCAACGGATGGGTGAACTGGAACGTGAACAGTCATCAAGAAGATGAACTGTTTCGTCTCCTTTTTGTATATAAACATTAGTTCTCTAATGAAATAAAATATCAGTTCTTTCTTCCGCTCATTCTGGAGTTACCTTGGCCTGACATGGTATCAGAGCGCAGGTCCCAGATTCCTTGTAACTCCTCTGCCTGAAACGTTTGCCTGGCTATAACACCTCTGCCTGCCTGAACGTTAGTCTCTCTGCGCATTGATTGTCTGCCTGAACGTTAGTCTCTCTGCGCATATGCCTGAACGTTTGCATTCTCCTGAGCGCTGCCTCTGTCCGGACATAGCGCTGCCACTGCCTCTGGCAGACACCAACGCATACTATGTCCTCTAACGGGAAAACCACTGCCTATCGACCAGATTGTCGGTACCAACAATTTGAACGTGGTGAGACCACGACATTGTGGCTCCTTTGAAGCATTTGATCGGCGTGTGTTTCCAGGCGGGCACTAAAGCAAGGGAAGGGGTAGGCTTTACTTTTTTCTCTACGCAAAGAATGTTGAAATCAATCGTCCTTGGTCTGGCGTGACTATTAGATTCAATTTCTTCATGGTCGTCTTCACATACCCATTATTTACTGGTTCAGAGTTGTGATCTTTACCACAATCATGGTTTGTGTTTCCAGTGTTATGATCTGAGTGAAGTTCATTCTTTTTCTCGTGACCCAGGCTTGATACTTGGCCGGACCTTTCTAAGGACGGAAGCTTTGGAGGACAGTGAAGAGACCAATCAATGACCAAATAGTCATGACACTGTAATTTATTTGAAGCAGTTTTGTCATCGCTGATTTGGTATTGTGCGTTTAACTATCCAGTCCAGAGCCTTTCATTTATTTGAAGCAGTTTTTTTTGAGAGCACTGTAATTTATTTGAAGCAGTTTTGTCATCGCTAATTTGGTATTGTGCGTTTAACTATCCAGTCCAGAGCCTTTCATGACAAGTTTTTGATGATCAGATCTGTATTAGTAAATTTTTCAAAGACAAGTTCCATAATAGTAATGTTGTTGTGAAGTAGGGAACGCCATGTATCATGTTTTTGTTTGCAAATAACATCTAGCAGCGGTATTAAGAGAGCACGTTGGAGCAGTTTTTTGAATCATTGTTTGGTATTGTTTTAATGTAATGAATCTATGGCAATTTTTTATAATCTTCAGTGGTGGTAGTTGCCTGATTTGATGTGATCCCCAGCCAGAGACTCAAGAGACTCAATGTGCTGTAACAGTGAAGACTGTGAAGACTAAAACATGCAGTATCATATTGCGCTGCTTTCATAATAGTTTTGCATTGATATATATATTGAAGTGATCCATTGCGCATTTTTCAAAACATAGTAATATTGCAGTGATATAATAAATGCTGATGCTTCTATCAAACGTTAGAAGAAAATAAAGTGCATAAGGCTGTGGCATAAGGATTTTTTCAGCAGAAGTTTTTTTATCAACAGAAGTTTTTTTTTTAGCAGAGACATTCTTTTACATAATTCATTCAATCATCTCTATGGTCGGAATAGTTCTCACTAGCAAGGAGAACTATTCTGAATGGTCTCGGATGGTAAAACACACCCTCATCTACAATAAGTTGTGGAAAGGAGTGTGTGTCGGAGAAGAAGACAAAGACCCTGTGCAGCCTACATCAGATAAAGAACTTTTTATTTGGGAAAACAAGAACAGCAAAGCCTATGCATTGACCGCATCATCTGTAAATGAAGAAGTAAGTCGTCATATTTCATCCTTTTCCACTGCCTTTGAAGCTTTACAAAAGCTGAAAGAACTCTATGATTCACATTATGCACTTGAAGTTGTTCAGCTCATGATTAAACTCTTCACTCTTGAACTGAAAAATAATGATCCCCTTGCTCTTGCATCTGAAATAAAGTCTATAATGCATGATATTAAATCCACTAAGGTTGAGCTGGATATCTCTCTTATTTCCTTTCTCAAAGCACTCTATCCTACCTACTCCAATTATCTTGAGTCTTTACAAGCAAATGGAAATCTTAAAGACATAACCTTTGAGTCTCTTGTGAAAAAGTTTGCTCAAAGAGAGAAAGCCTTTGGAAAGAAAACAGTCCCTGAATCTTCTGAAGAGACTGTTTGCCTTGCTCATAAAGAAAAGCATCCTGCTCAAGATTCTACAAGAGGAAGAGGTGGACGAAGAGGAAGAGGAAGATACTTCAGAGGCAGGGGGGCAGACATTCTCAAGCAAAAAAGGCAGATCTGCATTGCATTCACTGCAAAAGAAATGGATCACATGATGCTTCTACATGCAAGCTACCATGGGACAAAATTGAGCAGATAAGAAATCAGCAGAAAGGTAAAATTGATGACACAGACAAAGGTAAAGCACTTGAATCTGCACACTATATTGAGGCACAATGTAACATTGGAGTAAATGAAGATTTGTTTAATGCTTCACTTGCTTCTTCAAAAAATTATTGGTTGCTTGATTCAGGAGCAACCTGTCATATGACTCATAGGAAAGATTTTTTTGAAGATTTCACTGACAATGTTGATGGAGCAGTATACTTTGCAGATCAGTCAAAAATCAAGCCATCAGGGCTTGGCACAATCAGGCTTAAACTGCCTGGTCTTCCAGACTTTCTTCTGGACCATGTTCTATATCTCCCACAGCTCAAGAGAAACTTGTTGTCCCTGGTCCACATCCGCCAGCAAGGTCACTCCATTCATATGTTTGATGGCAATCTTGAGGTAAGAAAGGCATCTGACCACTCACTTGTCATGAGGGGTATAGAAGAATAAAGACTTCTTAAACTTCAAGGAACTTCTGCTCATGATCAACATTTCTCATCATGAAGAAGGTACACTTCCGTCAAGTTTATTATGGCATGCTAGATTTGGACATTTAAACTATGACAGTCTCCGCTTATTAAATAAAAATGGTGTTGCTGGTTTGCCTACAATTCCTAGAAAAGATAAGCAATGTGATGCTTGCATTCTAGGAAAGCATAGCAAACAGTCTTTTCATTATTCACATTCAAGAGCAAATAGGAATCTTGAACTCATTCATTCAGATTTATGTGGTCCAATGCCTGTTCCTTCTGCAAATGGAAATAAATATATCATGACATTTATTGATGATTACACCAGAATGTGTTGGGTTTATTTACTGAAGAACAAATCTGATGCTTTTCAAACATTCAATAATTTTCATAAATGGATTGAAAATGATGCACAATCTCATATTGGGTCTATTCACACTGATAATGGAAAAGAATATACATCAAATGAATTTGAACACTATCTTCACCAACATGGGATTAAACATCAAACAACTGTGCCTTATAATCCTCAACAGAATGGTGTAGCTGAAAGAATGAACAGAACAATTTTGAATATGGTCTGATCCATGCTTTTCTTCAAAAATGTAAAGATAATGTTTTGGGCTGATGCTGTTCTATGTGCTGCATATATAAAGAATAGATGTCCATCTAGTGCTATAATAAACAAGACTCCTTATGAATTATGGTATGGACATGTTCCTTCGGTAAAACATCTCAGGATCTTTGGTTCCACCTGTTATGCTTTAATACCAAAGGTACATAGAAACAAGCTTGGTGCTAGAAGTCGTAAGTGTATCTTCCTGGGGTATTCAAACACATCTAAAGCATATCGCCTCTATGATGAAGTAAATAAAAAGTTTGTTTTATCTAGAGATGTCATTTTTCTCGAATCATCCAAATCTGACAATGTTGTTGAGCAGAAACTTGATCGCTTGGATAGATTCACAAAAACAAAATCATTTCAAGAATTTGATAATCAGATTCCACATCTTGAAGGGGGGATTCTTGTACTAGAACAACATGTGGAATCTTCTTCTGAAGAACAATCTCCCCTACATAAAACTCCAACAACGGATGATGCTTTAAGTGATGTAATTGATAGAATTGGGAGACTCAATCTTGTTTCAGTCCCAACTCAATCAACAGAGCAGCCTGGACCATCTCAGAAAGGTCCAACAAAGTGGCTGACAAAGACACTTGAAAGTGTTCATCCTGATGAAATTGGAAAAACAGGAACCAGAAATACAAACCGACAAGATGGAGGTGATGTAGATGACTCTAATTCACCTGTTGATATGGATGTTACTTATGATTGTGAATTGAACTTGTCTACAGATTTTGAACCAACTTCCTTCAAAGAAGCTGCTTCTCATGATGAATGGAAAGAAGCGATGCAGAAGGAGTATGATGCCCTCATAAAGAATGGCACTTGGAAGCTGGTTGATCCTCCATTTGGAACCAAACCAATTGGCTGCAAGTGGGTCTACAAGAACAAGTACAAAGTTGATGGCTCACTTGACAAGCACAAAGCTAGGCTTGTGGCAAAAGGTTTTGCACAGAAGGAAGGGGTCGATTATGAGGAAACTTTTGACCCCACAGCAAAATGGGCCACCATCCGGACACTCTTTGCACTAGCTGCTCAGAACGGTTGGAAAGTCCATCAAATGGATGTAAAAACTGCATTCTTGAATGGAGATCTAAAAGAGAATGTTTTTATGTCCCAGCCTAAAGGATTTGCTGTGAAAGGACATGAACACAAAGTATGAAAACTTGTGAAGTCCTTGTATGGCCTCAAACAAGCACCACGAGCCTGGTATGAAAAACTAACTGAGCATCTTCTGAAACTCAACTTCAAACATTTTGATCTTGATGATGCAACTTTATTTGTCAAGAAAGTTGGCAAAATAGTTGTATATCTTGTGGTATATGTAGATGATCTTTTAATGACAGGGAACAATGAAAGCTATATTGCATCCATAAAGAAAGAATTAGGAAAAAGTTTTGAAATGACAGATTTGGGCTATGTTCATTACTATCTTGGCATTGAAGTAACCCAACATCCAAAATCCATATTTCTTTCTCAAAAGAAATACATTGGAGATTTGTTAAACAGATTTGGCATGACAGAGTGCAATCCTCTTTCTACTCCAATGGAACAAAACTTGAAGCTCACATCTATTGAAGGAAAGGAATTTGAGGATGCAACAAAGTATAGACATCTTGTAGGAAGTCTCATCTACCTCACTACTACCAGACCAGACATTTCATTTGCTATTGGAATCCTCTCTAGGTTTATGCAAAAGCCCTGTGAGGGACATTGGTTTGCTGCAAAAAGAGTTCTAAGGTACTTGAAGGGAACTCAAAACCTTGGAGTCAAGTATACACAGGTGGACGACTTCAACTTGATTGGATACTCTGATTCAGACTTCGATGGAGACAAAGAAACTGGGGTATCTACTTCAGGATATGCTATGAGTCTTGGATCAGGAGTTGTCTCCTGGAGATCACGCAAACAATCAGTACCAACAAATTCCACAACAGAAGCAGAATACGTGGCAGCAGCTGAAGCAACGAAAGAAATTGTGTGGCTCAGGAAAATTCTTGAAGATTTGCAGGTAAAACAAATACAATCAACTCCACTCGTGATTGATAACACCTCTGCAATAAAGTTGGCCAAGAACCCAAAGTTCCATGATCGTACTAAGCACATCAATATTAAATATCATCTGATCCGACATCATGTTGAGGCCAAAACAATCCATCTTCGTCATTGTTCCACAAACGAGCAAATTGTAGACATCTTCACCAAAGCGCTTGGAAGAGAAAAGCTTGAAAGATTCAGAACGATGCTTGGACACACCAACATCCCTTCAGATTAAGGGGGGGAATGTTGACACCTAATCCTCAACAGATGGGTGAACTGGAACGTGAATAGTCATCAAGAAGATGAACTGTTCTGTCTCCTTTTTGTATATAAACAATAGTTCTCTAATGAAATAAAATATCAGTTCTTTCTTCCGCTCATTCTGATGTTACCCTGGCCTGACATTATGCTTCAATCCATCAACATACAAAACATTTCCAGCTTTGACCTTTTCTTTTAACTGAGCAGTGCCTTTTCCTTTTATAGTTGCAGGAGTATCATTTCCAAAAGAAACATTCTTTCCCTTTTCTAAAGCAAAATATGATTCAAGTTTTTATTTATCACCTGTAATATGCTTCGAACATCCACTGTCAATGTACCATAGATTTTCCTGTCCCTCTGCATAAAATGCTATCCCACATCTTTTTGTTTGTGGTTCCTTTATTCTCCATGTTTTGGTGCTTGAGGCTTGTTCCTTTGTCTGCTGAAACCTGCTCCTGCATTCAGAATCTTCATGACCAAAGTTATTGCAAATAGAACATTCAACTTCATTTTCAAGAACCGAAAAGTTGTTATAGGTCCTTTTTGTAATCCCAGTCATACTTATTTTTTTTTGAGCTTCTCTAGTCATGATCATTTTATATGCAACACATTGAGCTGCTTTGTGACTAAAGTTATGGCAAGAGAAGCATTGTCCATTGAAGAAACTTCTGCGGTTAACAAATCATCCGGCCAAACGATTGTAATTTCTATTGTCATTTATTCTTGAAGCAAATTGAGAGGATTTTACCTGTGGCTGGTTGTAGCTTTTGTTCATCCTTAAGACGGATTGCCCCTGGTTTACCTGATAGTCTTTGTTTGTAATTGGTCCCTGCTTTACCTGGTGATCTCCATTGTTCTTTTCCTCATTCCTTCTTGTTGCATCAATATAACTCTTTGAGGTGGATGCTTGAGAAGTTTCTCCATTATACCCCAGACCTGTTTTGTTTAGTGGAGAACGTTGTACATTGATGATCTCATCCAGAGTTTTAGATCCTTTGACAAACTTAAGATTAATAGCTTTTGTTTTCTCAATCTCTTTTCTAAGACCAACAATTTCACCTTCTAACTTTTCAAGATATTTTTCTTTTTCATCAATCTGAAATTGTAGAGTATCAATGATCATATTCTTTTCTTCTGTACATGTCTTGAGTCTAGAAATTTCTTCATGAAAGCTATCCACATCTATAGCATCCATGTAATCATCATCTTCAAATGCCATTAAAATTTTATAGTCATTACCTCGTTCATCTTCATCACTATTTGATAAACCATCACTATCTTCATGAGTGTAGTAGCTTTTCTTATTTGCATTTTGTTTCTTGCTCCATCTAGTAGATTCCTTTCCTTTGTCAATCTTATCCTTATGAGGACATTTCGCAGCATAATGACCTACTCTTCCACAAGCAAAACATTTAAAAGGTAACTTACCTCTGAACCTTCCAGTACCCCGTTGAAGATTTCTGACAAAATTTGATTCTTCTTCTTCTTCTGGCACGTGACTTGCTTCATAGTAGTCTCCTTTGCCTGAAGCCTTGAAAGCAGCTTCTCTCCTATCTGATGGACCTCCCTTTCTCATTTCATAAGCAGTTAAAATTCTGTGTAGCTGAGACATAGTAAGAATTCGTAGATTTTCCTTTTCTTCTATTGCAGACACTTTAGATTCAAACTTGGGGGACAATGATCTTAAAACTTTTTCAACCACAATAGCCTCTTTTATTTCTTCACCCAAGTTTTTCATGCAATTAACAATCTCGTCTAACCGAAGAAAATAGTTAGCCACACTTTCATCATTATACATTCTGAGATTCTCATACTGAATCCTGAGTGTTTGAAGTTTAGCACGCTTTAGCTATTCATCTCCTTCGTAGCTCAAGACAATCTTGTCCCATATTTCCTTTGCGGATTTATATTGCATAACCTTTACAAATTATGTTTGAGATAAGCATCCTAGCATAGTATTGACTGCTTTAGCATTTGTTTCATATTTCTTCTTCTCGGCCGAATCTGTAGGAGTAGCTGAAGGAAAAGTGTAGCCTGTATCTATGATATCCCAAACTTCTGTACCAAGAGATTGAAGATAGGCAGTAACTCTTACCTTCCAATAATTGAAATTTGTCCCATCAAAGATTGGTGGCCTGATTGATGCTTCCCTCTCGTAGTTGCTCATGATGAATGATCTTCCTTCAAGCGATCAAGCTTCTCTGAAGGACCTGCTCTAATACCAATTGTTGGAAATAATACTGAGAGGGGGGGTGAATCAGTATTATCAAGTTCTTTTAATAAATCTTCCTTATTTATACTTCGAATTATTTTTGCATGTCAGTACCATAAAAATAATGAGCATGAACAAGAAAAATAGATAGTCACACCAAAGAACACCAGATATAAGGTGGAAACCCAATGTGGGTGAAAACCACCTGCTGCAATATGTCTCTATCTTCTTTCAAATTAGAAACTCCTTTTACAATGGTTTTGTACTAGTGCAGTCCTTTAGCAGTACGCAGGCTGCAACCTGCAGAGAGCTACAACTCTCTCTCGTTTTCCAATCTCTCCTGGAAGGGAGCTACAACCCCCTTACTTCTTTTCTTTCAAGGACCACTTTTCATAAATTTTCAAACTAGATCCATAAACATCAAGAGATCATCAAGTACAAGTAAATCACCCAGTCAACTTCAGTAACCAGATCAATAGTAACAGTAAACTAAACCCAAAACAACTTATCAACAGAGAAAAGTCAGTCAAATAAATGCCTTAATACAGATACGCAGTTTTTCTTTCTCTGGCATGCGTTGCTACGCACTTCAGCTTCTACACCTCTGCGTATACCCGCAGAGATCCTTGAACTTCTCTGCGTATCCACGCATTGTTCCTTTAAATGCGCCGTGTACCTTTACTATGCCCATGCACCCACTGCTTCTATCGCGTCGCGTACTGCTACTGTTGATCCGGATTTAAACAGGAACACAACAAATTACAGAGATAACCATATACACAAAGATGCAGCGGAAATAATACTTCATTTCATTAATGGAAAATACTGAAATATGCTTACAAACAGAAATGGCAATAAACTAGCTAGGGCGATGGTAGCTTATCTCTGAGAAGAGATGTGATGGCTACATGCCTCCGAACTGTTCTAAAAACTGTATTACAATGAGGCTCGAAGGCCTATTTATTGTTGAGAAACAATGGAAAACCCTTCACATCCCGAAACCTAACCCTAGAAGATGAAACGCCAAATTGTGGGCCCCGTTTGGGTAAATTGGTACATCAATTTCCCGGGGTCGTAACTTTGGCATACGATCTCCGTTTGACACGTACGATAGCTCGTTAGAAAGATCTATCCGAGAACTACCACTTTGGGAAGGGAAACATCGGTCCATGGACCCATGTTGCCCCCAGATTCCCAAAAAAACGTCGTTTAGGGCCTCAAAACGGCTCCGGAAGTTCAGGACCCGAAAAATTGCTAAAAATAGTAAGTTGTGCTACAATTAAGGAAACTGAAAATGCTGAGAAAGACAATGGTGGGGGTCCAGGTGGACTTGGCAGGTGGCCACCAATATCCACCTGGATCATTCCTCCCCCCTTAGGAAGCAATGGTCCCCATTGCGTTGAGCTCCTCCATGAGATGAGGAAACTTCTGCTGAACTTGTTCCCTGGTGAGCCACTTGCCCTGCTGAAGGAGTTGGCCCGCTTTGACAACTCGATACAGTTGGATATTCTGTTGGCGAGTGTTCTTGATCTGTGTGTCCATGATCTGATCAGTTGCAGCTTGTTCCATGCAATCTGGATTTAATTCTGTGGGTTTGAGCTGTTCTGCAATGTCGGATGTGTCTAGCAATGGTGGAAAGTATGGCCGAAGGCGGTCCACATTAAATACTGGGTGCAGGCCAAGGAATGGGGGAATGCTGAGCTCAAATGCATTGTCTCCCATAGCCTTAGTAATGGTGTAAGGACCATATCGGAGTGGTCTCAATTTCCGATAGGCTCCAGTAAGGCGTTCCTTTTGCAAATGCAACCAAACTTTGTCGCCCACCTGAAACTTGTGTGGCACCCGATGTTGATCATGTCGCTGCTTGTACTTGGCATTTGATTTCTCAAGAATGTCATGGACCTGCTGGCGAATATGTTGGATGCACTCAATGAAGCTGGTGGCCTTATCTGTTTTGGACTGGACATGAGCTGAATTCATGTGAGTAGCTGCAAGTGGCATGGCCACATCAATGGGGCATAGTGGCTGGAATCCCAAACCCACCTGAAAAGGGCTATGGCCAGTGGAGCTGTGAAGAGCTCGGTTGTAGCTGTGCTGAAAGTAGGGGAGGCTCTCGTCCCATGTGCGTGGATGCTTTGAGTTATACATGCGCAGAATGTGCACAATCATCCTATTGACAACCTCTGTCTGGCCATCAGTTTGAGGATGGAAGGCTGTGGACTTCGTGAGTTTGGTGTCCAGCATTGACCAGAGACTGGACCAAAAGGTGCTGAGAAACCGACTGTCCCGATCTGAGATGATAGACTGTGGGATCCCAAAGTGCACCCATACTCGTTCAAAGAAGAGTTTAGCAGTGGCTTCTGCTGTGATATTCTTCTTGCAGGCCATCATAATGGCCATCTTTGAGAACCTGTCGACGACCACAAAAACACAGTCATTTCCATGCTTAGTGGAAGGAAGGCCTGACATGTAATCCATGGAGATGGATTCCCAAGGTCGACTAGGGGTAGGCAACGGGGTATAGAGGCCTTGCTTCTTAATGGTCGGTTTGGCAATGGCACAGGCAGTACATGATCGGATGTACTTCCCAACATCCTGTCGAAGATTCGGCCAATAGAAATAGTTTTGCAGTACTGCCACTATTTTCTCGACCCCGAAATGCCCAGCAGCCCGACTGTAGTGTGCTTCCCAAATCATCTTGGCACGCTCGCTTGAAGGAACACAGAGGTGACCGAGGTGGCATAATAGGGCATCCTGGAGGTGAAAATCGGCAACCTGTCGACCCTCCAAGAGTGTTTGGTATGTGTGGCCGAATTCTGGGTCGCTTTTGTAGAGAAGTGGCCAATCAGAAGTCTCGTGCCCGCAAGAGTTGAGCACGGTGGTTAGCGCCATGATCGGTGGTCGACTGAGGCAATCTGCAACATTATTGGTGCTGCCCTTTTTATACTTGATATTCAAGTGAAACTGTTGCAGGTATGTAGACCACTTCTGATGGCGATCATTCTGCAATTTCCCTTGGGTTTGTATGAACTGCAGAGGTCGGTGGTCTGTGTGGATGACCGTTTCCTTCCCCAAAATGTAATGCTTCCATTGTCGGCAGGCCTGTACAATGGAATACATCTCTTTATCATAAGTGGGGTACTTCCGGACTGTGTCTGAAAGTGTTTCACTGTGATATGCCACTGGATGTCCATGTTGAGTAAGGACTACCCCAATAGCATAGTCAGAGGCATCTGTCTCGACCTCAAATGGTTGTTGTAAATCTGGTAACGCGAGCACTGGTGCCGTGCAGAGGCGATCCTTCAACTCCCTGAATGCCTTCTATTGAGATTCAGACCAAAAGAATTTTGCTTTCGCCCCGCCCTTGGTGACTTGACTCAAGGGCCAAGAAATATGAGAAAATCCCAACACAAACCTGCAGTAGAAGTTGGCAAGACCTAGAAAGCTGCGAAGCTCTGTTAGAGTGGTTGGAGAGGGCCAATCCCGAATGACTTGGACCTTGGCTGGATCGACATGCACACCCTGTTCATCAATGATGTATCCCAGATACTGAACCTTGGTCATGCCAAAAGTGCATTTCTCCAAATTGGCACATAGCTTGTGTTGCCACAGTGTTTGGAGAACCTGTCGGATGTGGTGGAGGTGCTCTTCCCAACTCTGGCTGAAGATCAGAATGTCATCCAAGTATACTACTACAAAGGAGTTGGTGAATGGCCGCAAGATGTCATCCATTAGCCTCATAAAGGTTGCAGGAGCATTCGTCAATCCGAAAGGCATGACCAACCATTCGAAGAGGCCCTCCTTGGATTTGAAGGAAGTCTTCCACACATCTAAGGGTTCAATTGGTACCTGGTGATATCCTGACTTCAGATCGATCTTGCTGAAATATTTCGCCCCCTTTAGTTGGTCTAGGAGGTCATCAATCCGCGGGATCGGGTACCTATTACGGACAGTGATCTTGTTCAGTGCCCGATAGTCAATACAGAGTCTCCACGTCCCATCCTTCTTCCGTACCAACACTATCGGGCTCCCACAGGGCGAAGAACTCGGACGGATGTGACCTTTCTGCAGGAGCTCCTGAATCTGCCTCTTGATTTCATTGTTCTCCAGAACGGAGCGTCGATAAATTGGTCCATTGGGTAGCGGCGCACCTGGGGTCAGATCGATGGAGTGCTTGACTTGACAGTGAAGAGGAACCCCTGCCGGGGAGGTGAAGATGTCTTCGTACTCCTCCACAATCTTGTCCATCTGTAGATGCCGTGCAGAGGGACCCCGTTTGGAGGCCGCGGCCACTGTCTTCTTCTTCCCTTGAGGGCGTATCATCAGGAAAACAAATTTCCTGGTTTTGGAAATGATCTTACTGCATTGTTTTGCAGTAATCAAAGAGATGGCGGCAGGTGGTGCTACCTCTGGTATCCTGAACAACTTATTTCCCAATGTAATAATAACAGCACGGGGCCTTGATTCATACACAGCATGTCGCTTCCACAAGTATGGTTGTCCTAGTAATACATCACAAACTTCAAGGGGAGCAATGTCACACAATACCTCATCCGTGAAGGGCTTGATGTTGTATGGAAGGCGACACTGCTGGCTCACGCGAAGATCTCGCCCTTGGTGAAGCCACCCAATGGTGTATGGTTGTGGATGTGCTGTGGTCGGTAAGCCCAACCGCTTCACGACCTCTGCCGAAATGAGGTTCTTTTGACTCCCGCTATCAACAATGAACTGTATCGGGGAGCCCTTTACCCACATCTGGGAGTGGAAGAGACGCTCCTCCTCCTCTGGATCTTCGGGTTCATTTTTCTGGATCTTTGCGGTAGCAACAGTGGCGCTGGGATCTGCATCAATGATCTGCTTCCCTTTTTCATACCCCTTATCGGGTTCTGACTCAGAGTCGGAACATGCATCTGATTCTGAAACCTTTAGCTCAGCCACCAGTGACTGCTTGGCCCGACACTCACTTGTGTTGTGAGTGGAGCTCTTATGGAACTCGCACCATTTTCCAGTGTCCTTTCTCGGCTTCGCGGCGTTGCTCTTTGCTTGCAGCTTCGGCTGGTTGTCTTGGGCTGTCCCGCCTTGGCTTTGTCCTTTGTTCTGTGGTTTAGGGGCACCTTTCCCCTGCTTTGGATTCGCAAATCCAAAGTCTCGCTTCTTTTGTTTAAACTTCTGCTCAACCTTGACGGCATACCGGTATGCTGCGCCGAGCGAGGGGATGTTTAGGAACTGTATTTCTTCCTGGATGTACTTGTGCAGGCAGCCACGGTATTTGAGTATCAAATGTTGCTCCGAATCCTTGATATCCAACTTTGTGCGAAGGGTATGGAAAAGATTGGTGAACTCCGGCACGTCTTGGTCCCTTCCCTGCCGCAGCGTGGTCCACTTTATGTATTCATCCTCATAGCTTCCGACAGGGTAGTACTGTTCCTTGGTGGCATCCCGGAACGAATCCCAGGTGGGTGCGGCTGAAAATAGTGAGCCAATACTTTCATCCTTCTGCTCGCAGTAGGTTTCCCACCAGTCCTTGACGTGGGGGGCTGCTTTGAGAAGAGCAAAAACAACAGAAAAATAACCCTCTAGCAGATTTAACCATTTATCTACGGCATCGGCGTCTATCTGACCCTCGAATATGGGGATTTCAAAATTAACTTGTACCTTAAAGGGAGTGGCATTTCCAGAGGAGCTGCTGGAAGCCGATGCGCCGCTTCTGGGTAGCCGCTGAAGGATCTGCGCAAAGCTGTCCATCATCGCGTTCCGTTGTCGCTCGAGCGCTTCTTCGAGCAAGATTTTGATGGGATCTCCTGCCCCCTCGTCTTTCTTCTCGTCCACCATGGGAGGCCGTCGGGATTTGCGAGGCTGGTCTTGCAAAGGTTCAACCAGTTCAAGCCCTAACTCCTTATATCCCGACCTTGTTGGGGACATGCAAAGAAAAACAGAGAAAAAGCAGACCGCTCTGATACCACTGATCCGGATTTAAACAGGAACACAACAAATTACAGAGATAACCATATACACAAAGATGCAGCGGAAATAATACTTCATTTCATTAATGGAAAATACTGAAATATGCTTACAAACAGAAATGGCAATAAACTAGCTAGGGCGATGGTAACTTATCTCTGAGAAGAGATGTGATGGCTACATGCCTCCGAACTGTTCTAAAAACTGTATTACAATGAGGCTCGAAGGTCTATTTATTGTTGAGAAACAATGGAAAACCCTTCACATCCCAAAACCTAACCCTAGAAGATGAAACGCCAAATTGTGGGCCCCATTTGGGTAAATTGGTACATCAATTTCCTGGGGTCGTAACTTTGGCATACGATCTCCGTTTGACGCGTACGATAGCTCGTTAGAAAGATCTATCCGAGAACTACCACTTTGGGAAGAGCAACATCGGTCCATGGACCCATGTTGCCCCCAGATTCCCAAAAAAACGTCGTTTAGGGCCTCAAAACGGCTCCGGAAGTTCAGGACCCGAAAAACTGCTAAAAATAGTAAGTTGTGCTACAATTAAGGAAACTGAAAATGCTGAGAAAGACAATGGTGGGGGTCCAGGTGGACTTGGCAGGTGGCCACCAATATCCACCTGGATCAACTGTGGCCACGCACTCTCAGATGCTATCGTGCCGTGTATCTATGCACCTGCGGCTTCTGTAGCGCCGCGTACTTTCACTGTGCCTCCGCACCTGATCTTCTATTGTGTTGCGTACCCACGCACTGCGCCTTCTTCTGCTCTGCGTACCCACGTAGTGCGTCTTCTTCTGTTGTGCGTACCCACGCACTTGCACTGTTAATCACCTGCGTACCTCTGGTTAGGGCCGAATTGGCAGTCCCCCAGTGTGCCACAGATAGTCAGATGCCCAGATCTGATCATGCGCCCGAGAGATCACCCTTCATAGATTCACCTTCAACTTCACTTTTATATAGATCAAGCTTTTAAACCGATAACCCAATATTTCAGATCTTAAGATATTCAATTTGCAAAAGATGCATTAGCCAAGTGATCTCCTTCCCTATTTATAGTTAAGCCCTTATTCAAACCATGGGACAAAACCATCAATAACCAATACAAGGGATCCAAACCGGGGCTAAAATAGATCCTATACCACGGGCCAAAACCATAGAATCAAGAACGGCGGGCTAAATACCACGGGCCAAACATAAGAAACCCCACGTGAGCGCGCTTCTCTGCCTTGAAGTGAGTGAACTGGGGGTACGCACCTCATGAACGGGTAACCTACGGGTATGAACGCACTTCCTGGCCGGCGTACCTGCGGGTACGCACCTTTTGAACTATTCTCCTGCGTACCTCTTAATTTCCAACATTTTGAGAACCTGATCAAAGCATTGCCACCTGTATGAGTTGCCATCAAGTACAACACATGAATCATAGAGCCATACCAGAAACATAATGCCAACACTTTCTCCATTCTTACAGGAGATCCCATGTTCTTGGAAAAAAATTCACAACATTAGATCCTATCAATTTCCATCTCTGGACTCACCACTTTCTATTTTCAAGCACAACACAATTCATGCCACAGGAAGCCATGTGAATAAGTAAGCAAGTTCTTTGGGTGCAAAACGTTAACAATATGGTGCAACTCTACAGACTTTAAATCATTTTCCTCTTGATAAAGGCAAAGAGTATGGATACCTACCATTAATAATATATGTTAAGATGAATCGGTATAAGAGAAATCATTTTGGAGTGCCATGTTACTGTGTCTATTTCTTCTTGAATCTCATGACGCACTCTAGCTTCAAAATGCCAAGACAAGTCTAATTTTTATACATACTAATATAAGAAGTTCCATTCTTCAGATCAAATGAAAGAAATGATCATTTTGATTTCCAAGAAAGCAATGTAAAATTTGAGAAACCATGAATATAACCATACTTCATGCTAAATAAAATCATCTTTAGTTGGTTGAAAACATATTAGCAAAATCATTACCATACTTCAAAATAGTACAAAAAACATTGAGATTCATTGCAAATGCTACAACTCGAACAATGGTACAAGCAACGTAGTAAATTTGTTACACAATTTAAGATATTATGACTTGTTTGATGGTTTTTGTATCTCGATCTGATTATCTTGACATAGAGCCCATGTCCAAAAATTTATTGGATCTAGTAATATTTTGTTCAAGGTTGTGCCACTAATTCGGTTAAAATTTCAATGTTATAATGATTTTTGAATACAGAGATGAGTATGTTTTGTTTGTCCTTCAACATGAAAAGGTATATATTATTTTTCCCACACACTTTATCACGTATTCTAATGTGCAACTAATCAGTTTATTATGTACAAGAATATATACATTCTACTTATAAGGGGCATTATTGGAATTAGTTAGAAACATAAATGGGAGATAGAAAATGTGTGTTTATAGCGTTGTTATTCCTCAGGAACTACGCTTCCAATGTTCGTGGTCTTGTATTCCTATTGTATGTAATTTATATTCCCTTAAGGACAGATTTATGGGTTTTGCAGCCTTAATGAGATATCAAGTGGCTTTTCTCGTTTTTGGATCGTGTAAAATATTACACAATTTCATAGATAATTTCTTACTTGTAATATCATCTTATACTTTACCTTAGTAGGTTGCACTTCATTCAATTCCCTAACTAATAATATCATCCCTAATTTTGATCTTGGTAGATTGCACTTCAAAATCAGTCATACACTACACCAAACATGTTGGGTTTCGGAAGTGTTAAAACTCATAACTAAAGGGTTTAGATGTCAACTAGGAACGGTATCACTCTCACCTTGTCCAATCCCTTTTTAGTGCTTTCAAATTTGTGAACTGTAATTTAATTATCATAGCTGATTTCAACTAAGAAATTAATAAACTCAAAAGTAGATATGTTTCAATACAAATTGCACTTATAAAGTTTTAGATCTGTGGATTTTTTTTCTCAAAATTAGTGGATTAAATTGTGTTTTTTTATGTGTTTTACGGGTGGCTCGAATCCTACGGATGTGCAGTGCAATAAAAGGCAAAATATTGAGTGGGAAAGATTCATTATCAAGGCAAGTCAACTCAGAAAAATGTAGAAAAATAATCCAAACTCACAAATAAATAATTAATGACAGTCAAATTATTATAACCTTTATTTCCAAAATATTGTATACAAAGTCTGAATATAACAACTACAAGTTCTAAGCACTTCAAGGGATGAAAATTCCTTATCAAACACTTTACTTGCAATATGTTCAAGGATAAAATAGCATGAACTCAAGGCAAGTCACATCCACTTCTCCTTCACCATTTTTATGGAGTCATGGACAAGTATGCATAATACATATCTCCATCTCAATGACCTGTCCATCTCTTATAGATTGAGAATGGGATTAAACACAATAAACAAACCAAAATAGAACAAGTGTTGGAAGATAAGGACGACTATGTTGGCAAAGTTTGTCATCAGTATTAATGTGGTTGATTTGTAACCAAATTATATTATGATGTACACTCCCCTCTATATAAACCCAGTTATTCCCACTGCATGCACTTGCCTCACATTTGTTTCATCCCATTAGCCATCATAAATTCAAGAATTACAACCTCTAGGTCTCCTCCATAAGTTTCACACTATACATTTCTCTCTAATTGTTAATGCATGTAAGAACCTCCCTCTAAAGCAGAAGACCCACCTACATTCTCAACAGTTTAACAAGGTATTAAACTTAACACTGTTTTAATTCATTTGGGAGGGATTGTAGAAGTGTAGGTTTCTTAATATTCATATTCTAATTCTCTAAATTTGGATTTGCAGCTATTGAAGTTTGGAATTGTTTCCTTTTTACTATCCTTTTTGTTATCTCATTTCACCTTATTATCACCATTTTATAGAAATTTGAGCATGTTCAAGGTCAAGTTCAATTCTTAAAAAGATATTCATCTTCCATAATTAGAATCTCTATTTCTTAATGAACTATAATGAAAATATTCTTACAATGATAGAATCATAAACATTTTGCAACTAATATTGGTTTTCGCGACAATATTCATTGTTAGACAGGTTGCAGTACTTCAATAAAACTATGAAGACTACTTGGAGATGAAAAATGTCCACCATATGGATAAAAATCTATCAGCATAGCTTGGCAAGCTACAAGGATTGAGAAATCTAAAAGTCAAATTTAGAGTCAAACTCTAAAAATGACGCGTAGTGATCAAGAAAAATCAATGGAGGAATAAAACAACATCAAGTGAGTGAGATTGAAGACCTATTCAACTATTATATTGGATCAAGATGAATATCCTATGAATTTCTCTTTCAGTAGAAAGTCATAAAGAGATTTAATTTCAAATTGAATCTATCTTGTAGATGTCAAAATAGCTCATGTCATGTTAGCTTAAAACTCTTAAAATTGTTTTATGAAATTTTTATAAAGGTTGTAAGCCAAGACCTAAGACATAAGTTTTCTTGAATATTAAGTTTATAATTGTTTTATTGTGAATACCAATGATACTATGTTCTAGCTTAATATAAGTTACTTTGTTCTCAATGCGTGTGTGAAGATCTTGTGATTACTAGTTGACCTGCACTCACGGGAGGGCCCCCTATCGAGCTGTGAGGTTTTGTTTATAGTTTTTTTTTGCATTACTTTTTTTATTATTATAGTTTCTTTCAAGAATTTGTTTCCATTGTAATTACATTTCTGATGATTCTCATTTTGATTGCAGAGTACTCATAAATAGAAAAACACTAAAAATATTTTAATTATTGAATGCATCTTCTTTCCAGCACTTAATTACTTCATAGCTTAATTCAATTTCTTAAATGTTGATGAAATACTCTTTAGAGGCTAAATGCACACACAAGTAATCATTCTCAAGTTGTAAAGATTTTAATTTCATTTTCTGCAAGTAGGAATTAGATCCTTTTTATTGCTATTTCTCTTTCATGCAATTAGTATAAAATTTCCTTATGGCAATTTAGTATAAAAGTTTATTTCTGCAACTTAGTGTAGAATGTTTTTAATTCTAAAAATTAGAACTAGAATGTTTCTTTCTTGAAATTTGGTTTCTAAGCAATTTTTTCTTTCATACAATTAAAAGAAATTTTGAATTCTGCAAAGTAGTGAATTTCAATTCAATTAATTAGGACTCAATATAACTTTGGATTGAAAGAACATGTGCGTAATTATTCTCCAAATTGTGTTAAAAACATTTGTCCATACTTAGAATTAGTTTCATTTCTAGAATCAATCAATTCACAGAAAGAATCCTAGCATATATAGTGCACATACATTTCATAAGTACATGAATCTTGGTTGACAATTAATGAAGTAAATTAAGAACAATTAATTTACCAACTAGTAGCTAAACTTGTAGAAACCATGTTGAGCATGGTCATTTCAATTCTTTCTTCAAATGTGTAGAGGCATGCCTTCATTCAATAATTAAGTATGCCAACAGTATGATGATAAATTGTAATGCAAATACCCTTAAAAGGATTGCCGCAAATATTGCATTTTAATTCCTCATAACCACCACTATTTCTTTTGTTCTTTGAGACTTCTCATAAACCGTGGAAAAGGTTTTCTACAATTGAAAAGCTTTGATTTTGGGGTTTCCTATAGCTATAGCGGTATCATTTCAAATTCAACAACCTAGTCATATCCCTCCACTTCAAAATTATACCCTGCAGAGTTTTGATCGTAGAGAAGAATGTTAAGGAAAGAAAAATGCTTGCTACCAAAAATGAAAATGATTTCAAAATGACAAAAAAATAATTAGTTGAACCTAGAGGTAAAATAATAACTTATCGATCTGAATATTGAAACTGCAAACCCAAATTTGTTCAATATTTTGGTTGCCCACAACAAAAGTTCATTGCTACCCTTTGAATTTCTAACCCGACTGACAAATAACAATCTCCAAGCATATAAATTCAAAAAAGGACCCTCTAAAGCTATTTCAGTTGTATAAATATTTGGACATAGGTTAGGCTTCGAATTGGTGAATCTTTTAGTTTTTATGTAGTTGACTTAAAATGGCATCAAATCAGCGTTGATACCATAAAATATCACATGGACAAGGAATGTTTAGACATTCATGCGTAAGAAGAGACATCCCATAGTGTTTCCTCTCTAAGAAGGACATCTCCCTAATGTCCCCTATTTGGAATAGATGCCCTAAGAGATGGAGGGCATCACCAGCATCCTCCAGGGTGTACACTAATCTCCAACACAAGAAAACAAAAGTGACGAGTCCTTCAGGGGTCGTATCATATCTACATACTTCATAGTTTGTAACTCATTTTTAATTGTGTACCCTCATCAATAAAATGTAATAAGGAAAAACAATTTCCATGCCACTTCCCTTTAAATCATGCAACATAGACAATAATTCATAAACAAGCATAAAAATTAAGAGATTGTGAAAAAGTTGTGTGGTGTTCTAATCTAAACTTGATGTGAGAAAATGACAAGATATTACCCATCTAATATCCATGCATCCACATGATCTCACACACAGCATATATAATTACCCATGATTTCTCTGCAATGCTTCTGTGTACCTTCAAATTTGATTACAGACACATGATGAGTCATATGAATTCTAGGTGCTTTTCCATTATCTCTCTTCAGCATTATCCACTCTTGAATCTAACCTAGGCCTGCATAAGTTGAAGGACATGCCATAAATCATATCATGTATGCTTCCATTATTAAATCAATGATTTCCACTTAAAAAAGAACTCATAAAGAGAACTGTAAAATAAATAAAGATGCAAGATACTAAGTTTGATGATTTAGATGACCTTCATCTAAAAGTAGTTCATCATAATGGACAAAATATTTCCCATCCTTCAATCTCAGTACTTTGGTTGAAAACCAAACACCCCAAAGACCCTCTTCATCGGAGACAACCTAGAAATATTTTAATGATTCAACATGATTTTGAGAACCAAACAAGGCATTTAGGTTGTTAACAAAAATTTAATTCCCAATCAGTGTTTTCTCTTAGAAATGACAAAGGAAATGCTCAAGGATATTACAATGCTAAAGAAAAGATCAGAGAAGTGAAAAGATCCTTGCTAGATCACCAACCTCCACAAGAAAACCCTCCTTGATGTTGTTAGCCTTTGAAGCAAATGGCTCCCTGTGATTTTTAGAACTAGGTTCAGTTTCAAGAGCTATTATTCCCCCCCTTGTGATTGTCTTTGTAACATACACAAGTACAACAAGTTGGGTTGTACCAAGAGTTTGATTCTCCTTATGAACTTTGACATCCTTTTCTATCGAGATATCATATTGTGAACAATCTAGCATCTGTGTGACATCCTTCTCCACATGCTTTAACAATTCTATTGCAGGACCCTTCATGCCTTCTTTTGTATTCCTTGAGGTTTCATTCTTGAACACATCTCTCTTATCCTTCGACTTGTAAGATTTAACAATATTTTCATTTTTAATAACAATTTGTTGAGTTGGTGTTTCACTGTGAACATTATCATATTTTTGAATATTTGCTTCTTGGTTCATTAGTGTAGAAATTATCACTATAGATTAATCTAATTATGCAATGTACTAAATAAAAATACTTAATCTACTTCTATTATCAAACTTGCGGAAGCTTAATCGATTTGAGCAAGATTAAACAGAACACATATAACAAAGAAGAAGAATCAATACACATGAAACACAGAAGAATACTCTGGGGAAAGCCTCAGCTAAAAACCCTGCTATCTATATTATCATACAAGTGGAAATATCTCGGGATTACACAAAGCTTTAGCTCTCACATCTATCCAGCACTCAGTACAATCCTTCATTGTTGCTCATAGACAGAATAGACAACACATATGCCTTCTCCTATGTCCTCCAAGCCTCCTATTTCCTTGTGTTGTTCCTCTGGGATGATTCACCTTCAACCAAGTGGAACACTACTCTTACACACTGTAAAACTACGCAATCCTCAAGGAATGAATTCCTTCTGCATGCAAGATATTTTCTCATAGGAAAATTCTTGCAACTAATAGTACACCGTCCCTGCCTTTAATCTCAACTGGGTCTTTGTTTGAACTGACAGGCATGAGTTATTTATGAGAGAATATTCAGTTATCTGGAGTACACTAGTTGCATGCATGCATGCATTAACTAACTGAACTCACAATCAATTCCACAAAATTTTTGGAACTAATATAACTAGACTTAACTCAGTTAACTGAGCTAACTAATTACAACTCAAATACAACTCATCGTTATCTCCTTAATTAAGGGATAACTTCCTCAATCAAAGGGATAATTGTTGCATGACTTCACAAAGACTTCATGTTTGAATTTCTCCAACTAATTAACTCAAGATTAATTAATTAATTATTTTTCAAACAACTGGTGAGACTAAATTTGAATTTTAATTTAAGGACAAATTAAAATTGGAATATCATGAAATTCTATCTTTAGAAATGCTATTTTTAGCATTTCTTGTTGCTATTTTCAACAATTAGCTTCCAATAAGCCTTTGGACCAGTTTCCAGCGAAACATTCAATGGTAATGGAACAAGATCATTCATGGCCACAACAACTCCTGCTTGAGATACAGCTTGTGTAGAAAGTTAAACTACCCTCACAACTACATCCAAATTCGTTACCCTCTTTGTAGAAGTAGAAGTAGCTTCAACCCTATTTTTGGCAGCTTTCGTGGTAGTTGCAATGATTGAATGGGAATGGCCCTGACTTCCTTCAAGAAATCCAACTTCATTAGGGAAAATAACGTCATGTTTACCATCAAAACTCAAAGCCTCCATTTCCATGTGCTTTTCTTGTAAGTTGTAAAGCAACATTAGATGCAATCTTGGTTGCTACTGCTACAACCTTAGCAACTGATGGCTCCTTGACACTGTCTAATCTGCTAACCTCATTCCTAAAATGGGATTCCTTGCATCAGTCGAATTAACTAATGCAAAAAGAGTTGTAATATTCATGACTTCGACAATTTTGCTAGATATTATTGTTGTTGTGCTTGAGAAATGGGTGTGAACAAGTATGTCCAAGGTATTAGAGAACCTCTTCCCATGAATACGGTCTAAAACAATATTCCAAGCATTCTCCCACATACTTCTGCATCCATCTGATGCAGAGGAACCATTTTGAGATGCTGACACACAATATTAGCACATAATCAGACTATTCATCTTAGAGATATTAGAGAGACAAAAAAGAAGTGAAATATTACATAAACAATGATCATCCCATATAAATAACAAATTCAACATAGAACATGGTCACACACCTCCCCCCATATCAGAAAAGAAAAAAAGAAAAAAAAGAAAATAATAATAATAATAATAATTAATTAAATTAAATTAAATTAAAAAATAAATAAATAATAAAATAATAAAATAAAAATAAAAATAAAATAAAATTGTATCATCAGTGGCTCATATGGTAATGACCCTTGACTACCAAAAGACATCATGAATTACTAGTTAGAATGTAGATCCAAATTAAGAACAAATGTGCATTCTGAGACAGAATAAACTTAATAGAGATAACTCACATAAGAGACTCATACATAAGAATCTGAGCACACAGTTGTTGTGAATATATGAAAGGTTGTTGAAAAAAAACTGATGTTGGTACTACTGTTGCATTTAGATCTAGTAATGATGATAGCTACATGGTACAGGATGGCATAAATTGTGGGCCAATATCAGGAAGATCCATATGAGAAGGATTGTGTTCCTATCTAGCCCTAATTTTTTAGGAATGGCTCCCTGGCCTGATTGATGCACTATAGATCATGGTCATAGTACATAAAATTACCACTTGGCTATAACCAATTTTTTTCTCATGACTTGTAAATTTCTTGTCCAACTCTATAGCAGTATTTGCATGACTTGTTTTCTCTCCACTTGGTACAGGTTTAGCTTTGGCTTCAGCAAAGATAGAACCACCCTCCTGGAGTATTGAAATTGTATTAGGCACTATAGAATTAACATTATTGTTTTCATGTTTTTGGCATGCTTCACCTTCATCTCTCCTATTTTGGCATGTTGTAGAAGTCGTGTTCTGTGCAGCAAAATCCAGTAACAATAAGACAATTTGTATAAACACCCTATTTGTAATTTTGAAAAGTTAAATAAAGGACCAACTCCAACCTTGTCCAAACAATGAACTCAAAATGAATAAGGCCTAAGCAAATAAATAATCAAAAACTTTTAGAAAAAGGAAAGGAATGTAGCTTCAATCACCATAGAATATTCAATCATTCCAAATGACATTGTAATGAACATAAACTTGAAATGTAAAACTTGTTCTAAATGAATAATTCCATTCTATTAACATAATAAAAAAACAAACTTCACATCATCAATGGAAGTAAACCCGAATCACTTCGCTCGGTTGGCTAGTTTCAAAGGGTTTCCAACATCCAACATTTTTATCTATCTCACCAGATTGGGTGAAATCAGTTAATCCATAAATACCCTCTCTAGTGGGGACATTCCTTTTTCTAATCTCAAATGTGAAAGTATCACTAATTTGAGACATATACTTGGATTCTAAATCTCCAGATTCAGTCCCAACCTTCTCCACTTTATCATCCCCCTCATTGGAAACAGTGTTGGCTTGATGGGGCCTAACCCAGGTTCAGAGTTATTTAGCCAAACAAATCCCTACACTATTCGCCCTTTCGGCATCAACCTGCGGATCGCTGACTGAAGTCTCACCCGAAGCAGTATGGGGGGGATGCTGGAACCAAGTTTCCGCACCCTTGAGATGTCTGAGGTGTCGATTTAGTCCAACTGTACCTACCTGCACACAGGTCACTTCGTGCACTATTCTAACCTTCAATACCCTCGCGATTTGTTATAATCGCCTTTTGCACAGCCCTAACCAGGGGCTAAGATGCTTTCGCACTGCTATAGCAGCGAACTGCACTATTTCCTCAAACTACACCGCGAATCTTACTTATCTTCTTAAAGATCTTATTTAACTTCGCGTAAACAGATATTCTACCTTGCATTCACTTAATCAACACATTCATACATATTCGTGCATCATATAAGCATTAAAAGTGCAATGTATATTCAATGTAACAGATGCATAAAACAGGAAATAAATACGCAGAATGGATATGAAACTTCTCTTTATTAATGCTCCAACTGTCACAGACTCGAATCACCCTGCGCACTGAGCTATAGTGGTCCGCGCACTAAACTGCAGACTACTAGGCCTCTGCGCACTCAGCTCCAGAGCCTTCTCCTAGTCTACGACCCAAAACTAGACTTTACACTTTAGATATGACTCAACTCTTCATCCTTAGGTCCCTTTTTTTAACTACTTGGAGCCTCACTCTATTTATGAAATCCCATGGTCTGAGGACCACGGGTAGATCTTTACAGCCTACATTACATTACAAAATTGAGGGTGGAAAACCCTATGACTCTTTTACAAACTACGCGCTCCACACCTAGAAAATGCGGAGTCTTTACATCGGGGTTACAACTTTTGACCAAAATCTGGACTCTAAGCCCCCAAACATCCCTTGGGGGATCCCGTGCCCAACAAGCCCCCAACACAATCATCGTGACTCGCCCTCAAGTTACTCTGTTGATGCATATATATTTGCACAAAGACCTCCCAATTCTACTTGGATCGCTGCAAGATCAGCAGCGCACTGAGAAGCTACCTACTGCACTTCTTGGATGCGCTATTCAGAGACCATTATAGCTCAACTGCTTTCCTAAACCTGTTCTTGTGTTCCTTGCATCTATGCAAGCTTTGCTTCAATAGAGGTTGTAATGACATATGCCTCATCAATCCACGGCTGTAATCGCACCTTCAAAACTGTTTCCTTATGTCGAGCAGCATCCACCTACACCTTGAGCGCTTTCGCCTGTTGCATCCGTATGAGCCTCTGTGTAAGGGAAACCGTCTACATGGTCCCTTTTACCTCATCATACTTTTGTTGCAGCTCGTGCGCCTTTGTTTCTAGGCACTATATGTTTGGATCCTCTTGCAAAGTAGTGAGAACCTCGAACAACTCCTCGAACAGCTTTGTGTAATCTTTCACTGCACTGTTGACCTCCACTATTGCTGTTGTAATTGCACTGGTGCATTGTTCCTTAACCTCTGGAAAAGTTGAAGGTTGCGCCTTCAATTGAAGTTCGGCTATCTGGAGGTTCAGTTCGATCTAAACCCTGGCCATCTCTTCCTTTGCCTCACACGCCCCTGCTGCTAGTTTCTGGGCATGTGCCTCCACTGGATCTTCTGCTTGGATGGCTAGCTCTGGGACCATCTAGAAAGCTTCCTCGACCACCTATACTAGTTGTCAATTCTGTACCACTACCTCATTGCACTACAGGCTTAACTGTTCAATGTTGATGAATTTCTCGCTCATGAACTGGAGCACACGACTCTCCCTAGCTCGCAGTTCTACAGTAACTTTGTCCTATAAAACATAAAGCATCTCCCGAGGGAGCGCAACCATATTTATCCTGATTCCCTTCAGCCCACTAATCATAGGCCTATCGGCCTCATTTTCTATAATGAGTGCTCCCTCTGGCAGCACTATAGTGTTGGTCATTCAGGCACGCAGCATTTCCTCAGCCACAGACATGCCTACTGTGAGGCCGGTTGACACAGTTCCAGCTTGTGGAGTGTGCACCTACAACTCCTATATCTGTGCTCGAAGGGCCCCCAACACCATCTAGTGTTCCTGCGCGAACTGTTGTAGGGTCTCCACGGTGACATCCTTCACCGTCTCCCCAATGTTGTGCAGATCCCCCTCAGTGAGGGTGATCGGGTTGAAAGAATTCTTTAAAGCCTTCGACTTCTTCCATGGCCCTACCTTCTCTCTTGGGTGCTATCATTTCAGTTGTGTGGATGTTTTCTGTTGGTCCGTGCCACCTTGCTCTGTATCTATTTCTTGTTCGAGCGAGGGTGACTTGTCTCCCTCTCTCTCTTTCTCAACTTCCTTATGATGTTCTTCTACCTCCTTCGCAGTGTCTCGCGCCGCCTAGGCCTTAGCTGACGTCGCTTTGTTCCTATGCTTCTCTACCAACTATGCCATCTGTAGTTTCGCCTCATCCTTTTTCCTCTATGCAGCGAACTTCTCTACTTCGACTGCGGAGCTGGCTGGAGTGCACCACAATTCGAGGACCACGAAGATGACATCATCTGTTGCCAGATAAGGTAGCTCATGCCATGTCTTCGTGAGGTCCTTCTGCACCCTGGTGTACACATGGTGGAAATCTACCTTAAACTTCACAAAGCTTTGCAAACTATTATAGATCATGGGTGATAATCTCAGCTTGCGATTAATCCCCATTCTGATGTTCATCTCCATGAACACCCAGAAGATTTGACTATCCCTTATCCTCTACAGATCTCTAGTTTCCCACAGCGAAGCGTACTTCACTGCCTCCGAAAGGTCCTGCGCGATCGTTGGGAACTGGCTATCCTCGGGCAATTCCCATGCCACTAGCACTATGGACAACAGTAGCCACGCATAATGAAAAGTCTTCCCCTACTCCTGTGCCTTGTGGCAGTTCTCAAGGAACTCTCCACACAAGTAGTTCGCCCAGTTGAACTGGACCCCTTCTATGCATTACGCGGCAAGTGCAACCACTGGCGCGGGCACCTCATCTGCACAGCACTTCTGCATAACCTTGTCGGCAAATATCTACATCACAACTTTGACCATCAGGTTATTGATGCTGGAAATTGCGTACCCTCTCTTCTTCTTCTCCAACTTGAAATTTTTCTTCATGGCCTCCGCAAAGGCCAAATCATCACTTTTACCCTCCGAGATGTTTGATGGGTCCTCCCCTTTGCAAGGGAGCCAGGTAATTCTATGAATCAAGTGGTCTATGATGGGGATGGGCTCCTCCAGCCACAAGCACCCATCATGCACCAAGCAAAGCAACTACTTGATGACAAAAATGGTCACTAGGGCATGATGGTAATGTGTCACCCAGAGCAGGTTTAATAGTCCTGCCTTTTCTACACCTCTCAGCCACTTACGCAGCTCCAACTCTATAACTTTCGTCAGTGCATCTTTCTTCTGGCGCATTAGCTACGTGGTTGCCAAATGTGGGAACTTCCCATGGTCCGCAACATCCCAGTCTTCAAATTTTAATACAGGCACTTTCCCCAAGTGTGCTCCATCAAAAATAATGTCGTCAGGGAGCAGCAGAGTCTGCAGAGAGCTTTTGATCTCATCTATGTCTTTGGGCACCTTTGCTTTACCCTTCCGCGGAGGAACATATGTGGGCAGCCTAGTAAGAGGGTTTATTCCCTGAGTGTCAACCTCCATTTCTACATCCTCCTCCTCCTCTACCAGGATTTCTTCAAATTCTTCCTCCTCATCGACCTCCAAATTAATAGCCTTCCCCTTTTCTTCCATGGTAAGCTTAGTCCTTAACGGGTTTCTAGGGGATACATGCACTGGTACCATAGCCTGCTTGTCTTTCTTGGGTCTCGGCATATACAGCGATTTAGGGATTTCTGCAACTATCCCGACACTTTCTAGGACTTCTACTTCCATCATGGCCTACGCGGCTTCCTCAGCGGTCATTACTCTGGTATCCATGGATTCCTCAAGTGCTACCATATTGCTATTCCACAATTCTCTTAATGGCTCACGTAAGTTCTCAAACAATGACTTCGCCTTCAAAAGATCGAACAAATCTGGGTTCATGAATGTCTGTGCGCGCAACAGCCCAGTCTTCAAATTTCCAAGTGTTGTTTGCTGGATAGCCCTTTGTAATTTATAGTGCCTTTTGAATTTGAATTCGACCATTCCCCCCACATTCGGTCCATTAATGCTCGATTGGCGGAAGATTTTCAAGAATCTAGCCCATAAAGTTCCCTTAAATTCCTATCACCTGCTCCATTTGGTCTCAAACTAAGCATCACATTGTGAATAGTGACTATAACGGTCACTTTCCAACCGACCCATGTGACAGCGTAGCTACCTTCGCACTGTCGCGGACCTTGTGACACTTCGCTAGTGCGCAGTCCTGACATCGTGCAGCTCCCGGGCAGAGTAGTTTATAGTCCCGCATCTCCTTTCAGCTACCTGGAGTGCTAAGACTGTGCTTCTATCGACTAGTCAGATGGTCAAGGTCCCTGTGTACACCTTCAAACAACTGCCATTAACTTTTCCTAGGAAGAGTTCTCCATTTAACTTTACCAATTGTACCATGCCACCATCTATTATCTCCTTAATAACATACAGTCCCAACCAATGCATTATGAGCTTCCCTAGGAATTTATCAAACTTACTATCATACAACAACACCAAATCATTCGCCTTGAAGGTGTGCAACTTAATATGTCGATCGTGCCAAGCCTTTTCACGCTACTTTTGGACCTGTTGGTGAAATCCAGCCAAAAATCGTTCTTCCTCGAGCTCCTCCAACTACGCGAGCCTCTCCTCCAGGGCTCTATGGTCTGTCATACCTGTGAGCGTTGCTATGCGCATACTAGGCACAATGTATTCCATAGGCATTACAGCTTCCACTCCATAGACCAGCCTAAAAGGTGTCTGCCTTGTATGTTTCTTGGATGTCGTCCTATAAGCCCATAATACTGCAGGTACGCGTAGGTCCCAATCACTTTGTTGCACATTGCATATTGTTTCCCCAACATTAAGAGCCATTTGCACATTGGTCCCCCCAACACATGCTTATTGATCATACATTTCAGCGCGGAGTTCATGTGCATCCGCGTAGATTGTTTTCCACATGCCTACACCCACTTGGCTAAATGCGTACACGGATCATCCTGCACATTGTACTTGTCTGTCAATTGCACCCTATGTTTCCCAAATTGCATGCACATCATCCTTCTACATTCGCACCAATCATCAAATCTCCCTTTGTGCGTACCCCACCACCTCGTGAGCGTAGCACACAGTACCCAGTCTAAGGCTTGGAATCATTGCCTTTCCAGCACCTCCCTTTCAAATTTATTCAAGAAGGTATCTACCTCACTTAGACCATCATAAGTAGGCAGGTCTCTTACTTCTATCAATACGCAACACAGTGACCTTGTCATCATATTACAATTTAGTGTAGTTACCTCATGTAACCGATTCTTCCATCGCTCCATCTCCTCATCCGAATCTGAAGTACAGGAGCTTTCGCGCTCCCATGCAATCCGCCCATCCACAGTGGGATTCACCCAGTCCTGGTTTCGCACTGTTATCTTATAGATGTAGTCCAAATCATCATCACTTTCATAGTCACGCACCGGCTCCGTATAGCGCGATCCTTCAGTAGGGTCCAAGGGTATAATTACGTGTAGTGACTTCTTTTCAAAAATCATTTTTCACTTTTTTAGATTAATCACCTCGTTCATGTCAGTGGCCCAATCAATTCCTAAGAGCACAGAGTAGGGATTGTTGTCATCAACAATCTCTATCACTTCAAAGTTTTCCAGGCCACTCGCTCCCTCAATATCCACGATTATCTCCTGCAATCGCCCCATGGGTGTTATTTTCTATTGGTTCGGCATTGTTAGCTGAATTGGAGACCACTACAGCGTCAGTCGCCCCATTCGCTTTTACTTCTATTTCGACATAACATTCGCATCTGATCCTAAATCCAGGATGACTTGATCCATCTCATATTCTCCAATCTGCGCGGTTAGTCTCATTTCTCTTCCCATTCTTGTCTTATGTTTTCCGATCTTCCTGACTACGCGCGATTCTCCTGGCGTAGTCCTAGTGCATCTATTAATGAGTTCCTGTAACCCTTTCACCACCTTACTGTCGCGCAGTAGCTTCATACATGTTTCCAGGAATGTTGTGAGCATAGATGGGTCCATCTCTGGCTCCAATTTATCTTTGCTTCCTGAAGTGGAGGCATCAGTGAAGCTCTTCTTAGCTTCCATGAAGGTTTCTCGAGTGCACTCCAAATCAAACTATACTTCCTTCGCTGGAGCTTTGTGAACCTAAGTACTATCTTTGGGTTGTTTTCCTTTGTCATCTCCTGTCATGATTCCACTTCGTAGCACAATGTTCACATTCGAATCTTCCTCGCGTGGCTTAGACCTCATCATCTACAAGCTCTGAGTCGGGGGAGGTGGTAGTTCTCCTTTGTCGCATATCCTAGCTATCAGTGTAGGACAATATTCTGTCTCATGATCAAACAAGTTGCAATACAAACATGACAGGCATGTTAGATTTGTGCAATCGTAGGCATAATGTCCTGGCCCTTCGTAACTCTAGCATATCAACTGTTTGCAACCTCTTCTAGGTCCTCCTCCTCCTCGACCTCATCTGCTCCCCTGAAATCTTGTTCGTGCCATTTTTTCATTTTGATCAAGGGACTGCGTTTCGAACTGAACTCTTTAGGTGGGAGTTATGTCCATCATTAACTCATAGATTCTACAAGTGCACTCATCACGTTCCACTGACCTACAAAAGTTGCATAACAACTGTTGCGAATTTTGCGTATACTTCTGTAACAAGTGACTATCGTTTGTGGCATGTTTTGGTGCTATTTGACAAATCGCGCACCTCAAAGCAGGTGTCATGCTAGGTCCTAGTTGCGCATCATGTCTTAAGGGCATCGGTCCTCCTCCTGCAAGATAATTTGTGAAAATTGGACAGTGGTCCTTGTCATGATCCTGACCCTTGCATTTTGTGCACCATACCTCTTCACGCACTTCGGGTCGAGCCGTCCTATCCGATTTCAGACTTTGCATCTCAAGGCATAAATTCTTCAGCTGCATGTGGATCGGCTGAACTCCCAAGCTAGGATCCTCCATTTGGGTCTCATGCAGCCTCATCGCGATCTCTAAGGCCTCTGCCTGAGTTGTTAACTTCTATTATGATAGCAAACTCCTTAAATGTGGTGTTAGTGAAGATACAAACCACTTGTGATCTAACTCCCAAGGATTCTCACCTGGTAGCATCATGATCTCTTTAAATCCAATGATTGATTGTGCTTCAGACTTCAGCCTGATAAATTCTCTGTTTAGTGTTGCTTGGATATCCGCAATTCCTGCATTTTGATTATCATTGGAGTGCTTAATATACTATGTCAGTGCATGGTCCTGCAAGGTGCTAACTGGTGTCGCTTTCTTTATATTGTCATCTTTAACTCCTTGCACTTCCCATACAGCCCTTACCATGAATCAAAATTGGTCTGGATCCTCATTTCCCAAACCCTTGAACACAGGCAACTTCATTGTGCTTGCCATATTGAATCGCGGTGGTGGTGGAGGTACGGGTGAAGATGGAGGTGATGGTGGTGAAGCCGGCGATGGTGTGGGTGGAGGTGGTATTTGCGGAATTCTTTGCCTTATCAGATGGATCACACTTCATGGTGAGACCTTCGCGAGCTCTTCCTCGTCCCCTCGCGAAGATGAAGTCAAGGGGCTAGTTTCTAGTCCCTTATTCCCTTCGTTCCTGTAATCTTTTCCAATTCGTGTAGCCCTGAACATCAAGGTAATTGCATAACCCTCTTTTCACACAATAGCATTTTAATCCAAGTATTCAAAGACTTTACGTAAGTACCTCGCGGTCCTTTGAGAAAGCATCGCTCTACCTCATTGTAGCTAACTGAGGTGTCAACCGCAAACTCAGTAATGAATCCTCCTATAATACGATTGAGCCAATGAGTAACGGCACACACGATCTTATCCTCTGATGCTTCCAACCTTCACACTAGCTCTGGGGTCCACACAATAGGACCGTCAAGTTTCCACCTTCCTTGGTTATTTGCTAGCTTCGCAATCCACTCATATAGCTCAGTAGGGAAGGACGCAAAGAATATTTCATGGATCTCTGTGTACAGGTAGCAGTCCAACCACTCTTCTTTTGACAGTCGTGGGTTCTTGTTCTCCTGTGTTGAGAACTCGTGAATTCTTCTATCCAATGAGCCTTCAATTTCCTTCTTAATTGGATTCCAATGATACGACATCAGACATATCTATGCAGATTCTGGTCCCAGCAATGGAACCATTTCTTGGCTTGATGGGTCATGACCCAGGTTCACAGTTATTTAACCAAACAAATCCCTACACTATTGGCCCTTTCGGCATCAGCCCGCGGAGCGTGGACTAAAGTATCACTCGAAGCAGTATGGGGGGATGTTGGAACCAAGTTTCCGCACCCTTGAGATGTCTGAGGTGTTTATTTAGTCCAACTGTGCCTACTTGCATGCAGGTCACTTCGTACACTATTCAACCTTCAATACCCTCACGATTTGTTATAATTTCCTTTCACGCAGCCCTAACCAAGGACTGAGATGCTTTTGCACTGCTATAGCAACAAACTGCACTATTTCCTCAAACTACACCACAAATCTTACTTATCTTCTTAAAGATCTTAGTTAATTTCACGTAAACAGATATTCTACCTTACATTCACTTAATCAACACATTCATACATATTCGTGCATCATATAAGCATTAAAGGTGCAATGTATATTCAATGTAACAGATGCATAAAACACGAAATAAATACGCAGAATGGATATGAAACTTCTCTTTATTAATGCTCCAATTGTTACAGACTCAACTCACCCTGCACACTCAGCTGCAGACTACTAGGCCTCTGTGCACTCAGCTGCAGAGCCTTCTCCTACTCTACAACCCAAAACTAGACTTTACACTTCAGATATGACTCAACTCTTCATCCTTAGATCCCATTTTTTAACTACTTAAAGCCTCGCTCTATTTATACAATCCCATGGTTCGCGAACCATGGGTAGATCTCTACAGCCAACATTACATTACAAAATTGAGGGTGGACAACCCTATGACTCTTTTACAAACTACGCGCTCATCACCCACAAAATGTAGAGTCTTTACATCGGAGTTACAACTTTTGACCAAAATCTAGACTCTAAGCCCCAAAACTTCCTTTAGGGGATCCCGTGCCCAACAAACAGAAGACAATTTTATATACTGAACAAGATCACTATTTTCAACAGAAGTCCCATCAACATTTGGAAAGAGCAAACAAATATAAAAATGTTTATCATCTTTATCCATTGCAAGAGATTTATTATCAGGTTCTAATGAGATCCCAACTTCTAAACTGACCTCTATTTCCTCAGCCTTGCCTTTTTCCTTTCTTAGCTCTTCGGTATCTTTCACAGGCACTTCCATAGTCGCATTAAGAACCTGTTGCCCAAGTTTAATGCTTCCCAAATAACATTATCTTCATGAATATCCGATTGTGAAACTTCCACCATAGTTTGGTTAGTGTTATGACCTACAGAACAAAAGCAAGGGTTATATCCAAATATACTTCATCTATATAATTTACGTATTCTTTCAGTCACATGTTTTAGGATTGAAACTCCATTTTCCTGTATGCCAAAGAGAAAATTACTAGTCTTATAAGATTTGAAATTTTTCCATCTAGTTGTAATAATATATAATTATGGATCAATTGTCATATTTGTTGTTCTCCTCCATAACTTAAACCTAACTTCTAAACTAGCACTTGGGTGTACATTGACATTTTTCAGCTAAAAACACAGGAATTGATCTCATTAGGATACATGTGATGAGCCCCAATTTTTGGTATAATTTGGGCTCATTTGGCCTGCTTGCTTTGCTCAAACCATTCACTTTTTACTGCTTATGCATGCATTTCTTAGTTTATTCGTGTTGTTTGTAGGAAGAAGGGTAGACACTTTATCTACGTGACTAATGCATGATGCTTTCAGGTTTTTGGCATTAAAAGGGAGAAAAAGGCAACGAAAAAGGAGACAAGGAGACAATGAGGTGGCGCTGCTGGTTTTTAGGAGAGGATGTCCACGGTCTTGGGGACCTTCCTCGTGATTCCCACCAAGAGCTCCGAGCTCCAATCCATCTCCCCACCGAGCTTAGAAGCAGCCAGCTGTTCTACAGGAACAGCAGTTATAACTGTTCTACAGGAACAGTAGTTATGACTGTCCTACAGGATCAGCAGTTAAACTTTAGTTGGACAGCCGAGCTCCTAAAATCAAGGACACCATTTGGATGATCGTTTTTGCATAAATACTGAGGCCGTAGCCTTGCAGAGAAGCTTTTTGAACCTTGGCATTACTATTGTAATTGGAAAGTACGAGCTAGAGCTCAGTCTTTGTTCCTTTTTGTAAGCCAATTTGGCATGACATCAGATTATGAATAAAGCAGGCAGATTTTGATCTAGTTCTGAGTTTTCTCAAGGAGCTATAGCTCTCAGGTTAGGGCCCAACCTGAGAGCAATAGATCTCCTCAGCGTTGTAATGTGTTTGCATTTCGTTCCAGCACTTTGAGTTTGTTTATTTTCACATGCAATTTGAATTTACAGTTTGTTAATTTAGTCGTTTTCATGAGCATAGATAGGACTAGTTGATGGTGATTTGCTTTCAGTTGTTTAGTTAGACTAGCAGGTTGATAATACGTTGGAGCTCCACGAAAAAAAGGTTGAGGAAGTCTCCACTGCCATCTCTGTTTGGAGATTGGAGTGCAGCCTATACCAACCACAAAAATACGCAGTTCTTCACTTTATACATGCTGCAACATAGTCTCATTTATGATAGATCTTTCCATGCACTTCACTCTTGCACCATACACCTTCATCACCGCTTCATGCACATTCCTCTACACGCTTTATATTCCTGATCATTGAGTCCATAGCACAGGTAGCATAGGATTAATGAATTTTCATCGTGGTGACAGTCATAAGCCATTTGTTTCATTTACACTGCTCTTCAACGTTCTATTACCTTCTTCTTCGTCTTGATCACGCATACAACCACATCATTGACCTCTGCTCCGCTCTGTTATCTCCCAAACTCCTCCACTCCTCACAAAACTTCATTCTTTAGACATTTCGTTGTTATAACCTTCCATCCATCAACCCACTTCATCCACTCGTTCTCCATCCTACTTCTCCACTCCTGAACCATCACCAGCTTTATTCCTACCTTGCACATCTCCCCCTACCATTCCATCACTCCACCATCACTTCAAACACCCACGGTAGGTCATCCTGTAGCAATTTGTAGACTTCCTGTAGAAACCCCTGCGTTTCCTGTAGAATCCCCTGCAGACATCCTGTAGGAGGCCACTCACTCGGTTGTTGAGCCTCTGAACGTGAGGAACCTCTGTGGACTGATGCTAAGGATCTCTAGGGACCTCTCCTAGCCTCCCCAACCTTTCCCAAGCTTTCCTTCCTTCCACATCACATCTGCACAACCAAACCCTAACATGCACAAAATCACAATCACTCCATCCACTTAAAGAAAAAATACAAAAACATGTCTTTCAAGATGCAAGTAGATTAGATTCATGCATTTTCACTTATTAGAAGTAATGGCATCATTGGTAGAAGTTTCCTTCACATTCTTTGCATCATAGAGGTTAGACTAGTTAAATTAGGGTTTCCTAGGGTTTCCATGTTTTGATTTGCTTTCAGTTCATTTTTGCCAAGTAGATTAGTCTTCTTTGAGCTAGCTTTCATCCATCATTTAACAAGCTTCTTATGAGAGCCTATAGAAGTTGGCTTGAGCCCTAGCGGACTTGTGCCAGCTGACCAAGTGACAGCTGCGACAAGAGCTAGTACTTGTGCATACAGCACCGTCGCTTCCAAGTTTGTACGAACTACCGGGTTGATAAAATTAAGAGACAGGAAGCCCCAGGAGTTGTAGCATTATTGCTACAATACTGGAGCTCACCATCTTTTTGGCGCCGTTGCCGGGGAAGCGTCAGAGTATTAGCAATTGTTGCTTTTCTTCTACTTTCTTACTCTTACCTTCTGCTAAGTAGTTTACTTCATTTCCATTCTGCAAAAGTAGCATAGCATTTCCTGCTTTCATAGATTAGCATTTCCTGCTTTCATAGATTAGCATTTCCTTTCTGCAAGCGTAGACTAGCATTTCCATTCCTGCAATTTCATTTGAGAAAAGTAGATTAGTCCTTTCCTGCTTCCAGTTAATTTTGCATCTTTCATAGATAGTTGTAGATCAATCTGTCTCAGTTTTGCAGGTACCAAAAGAAAAGCAAAGCAAAAGCAATCAAAGAGAAAAAGAAAGTCTTTTCCATTTCATGCCTCGTAGGAACTGAGATAGATCAGGCAAATTCCTACCAAACACCCCCACCACATCACTGAGTCACCCTTCTCTCCTCTTTGGTGACAGTGACCTAGAAGAACCTATAGGTGAACATCCTGAGATATCCAAAGATCCTATAGTAGAAGAAGAGTTAGAGACTACTCCATTTGAAGCTATGGCTGATAATAGAAGAGAAGATGAGAGAATAGAAGGTGCCTTCCCCATCCGAGAGACCAATGGAGAGATGAAAATGAAAAACATTAGCCCCTCCGCCTTACCTCACTTCCATGGGTTGACCACTGAAGATCCAGATACCTTCCTGTTTGAGTTTGCTGTCCTTTGTAGAACCTATGACTATACTGAAGATGAGCAAAAGTTGAAACTTTTCCCTTCCACTCTCAAGGATGCAGCACTACGCTGGTTCATGGGTTTACCTGGGAATAGTATCACTACTTGGGCTCAGATGCAGCAAGCTTTCAACACCAAGTACCGGGATTACTGCAGGTCCAAGGAAACAAAGGGGGAAATCTTTCGGATGTCCATGGGAAATGATGAGTCCTTAGAGGATTATGAGGAGAGGTTCCAACTAAGCTATAAGCGGGCCAGGTGCACACTTGACCCTGAATCCCTCAAGTTGGTCCTACTCCGAGGAGTCCCTGAAGACCTCTTAGATACCCTTCACATGTTAGTTGGGGGGGACATTTACCAACTGCCTTATGAGGACATCAAGACTGTGTTTAGAAACCACTCCAGGGCAGCTCGGAAACGAGGTAGAGGAAACCACCTCTCAACTAGTGTCCCTTTCTCCAAACATGAGCTTGCAAACCAATTAGAAGATCTTAAGAGTGAGGTGAAACAAACCATTGCTATGCAGCTTGATACATTCAGGATTCAGCAAAAGAAAGAAGAGGCTGAGAGAGCCTTGGCTGTCTTCTGTCCTAGGTGCACAAGGAGGCACCCTAAGAACGAATGTCCATTGCATTCGGTTGAAGTGTGTTTCGTTTGTGAGGAGGACCATCCCACAAATCAATGTCCAACCTTACCTGGGTTTAAAGCCATGTACCAAGGGACCGAAGCTCCCACAGAGCCTCTCTATTACCTCAACCAAAGGAGGCCACAAGGATCTAGACCTTATCAGCAGGGGATGCAAGGGGCATCTCAAGCTTATTACAACCCCAACCAGTCAACTCCTATGCCTTCCTGGGGTCCCCCTGCTCATCCTTCATGGTCCATGCCTCCTCCATGGTCTTATCCACCTCAATACCCCACTCAACCTACTTCTCATCCATATCACTCACATACCCAGCCACAGCCTCAATGGAATGCACCTCAGTCGGGGTGGAGGCCCCAATACAACACTCCTCCTGCCATTTTGCCTCCACCACCAGTTCAACCTCAACCATTACCTCCTGCTCCTCCAAGGCAACCTCAAATGCCTGCTCAACCGAACCTGAACCCCAACAATAGACAGGCCCAGCAGGTATACACTGGGGAAACCTCATGCCCTACCTATGCTGTGGAAATCCAGGAGATCAACCTTCGATCTGGAAAGACTCTACCAGATCGCCAACCTCCTCCCCCAGAGGATGAGGAAGATAAACAGGAAAGTGAACCAAAGGCTATTCCACCCTTTCCTGAGAGACTAACAGCCACCACACAACCTAACCCAGAAGAAGATGAGCTTTTGGGTGAGCTCAAGCAGTTGTGTGTAAAAATCCCACTTCTCCAAGCCATCAAGGATGTGCCAATATATAACACGCTGGTTAAGGAGAAGTGTTTCAAACACCCAGGCAGACGGAAGAAAGATGCCTCAACTATCAATGTCATAGGACAACTGTCTGACCTTATGCTAGGACAAGTCATCTGCCCAAAGTACCTAGATCCTGGAAGTCCTGTAGTAGATGTTCACATCAATGGCACCATTATCCCCCATACCTTGATTGATCTGGGGGCGGCCATCAATGTGATGACCAGGGATACCATGCTTAAACTCAATCTTCAGGGTTCCTTGAGGAAGACCTCGACAGTACTGCAATTAGCAGATCGCTCCACCGTGACTCCCGAAGGGATTGTGGAGGATGTCATGGTCTCCATTGATTCTTGGGAATACCCTGCAGACTTCCTGGTTCTGCAACCAAAGGCCAAGCTTACTGGATATCCTCTCATTTTGGGAAGGCCTTGGTTAGCTACTGCGGATGCTTACATAAGTTGTCGGGCAGGAAACATGACCATCAAAAATGGTCCCATGTCCAAGCAGCTAGTCCTATACCCTCCTGCCCAACCTTCTTTAGAGCATGATTTACCACTTTGGTTGGAAGAAGGAGAAGAAGACGAGGTGTACTCAACACCTCTGTGCACCTTAGATACCACTAGAAAAGACCCCCCAACCGAGGATGACTAGATCGAGGCCTTGATCCAGAATCCACCTTCCAGTGCACTACCCTTAGAGGAATTGGTGGAGGATGCCCAAGCTAGCACCTTAGTGGACCTCTGTACAACCAACCCTGTTACTCCCAGAGTCAAGAATGTGGAGTTCGGCCCTGAGAAAGCATTGAAGATCAGCTCCTCCCTATCTCCTTCCCAGGAAAAGGAGCTGTGTAGTCTGTTGGTCAACCACCTAGATGCTTTTGCTTGGAGCTATAAGGAAATGAAAGGAGTCCATCCTTCGGTCTATACCCATCATATATACATCAAGGAGGATTGTAAACCGGTTAGGCAACCTCAGAGGAGAATGAATCCAGCCCTTAAAGACATTGTCAAGGAAGAATTGCAGAAACTGTTGGATGCCGGATTCATCTACCCCATCTCAGATAGTGAATGGGTGTCCCCTCTAGTGTTGGTTCCCAAGAAAAATGGGAAATGGAGAATTTGTGTGGACTACCGAGAACTAAACAAAGCTACCAAGAAGGACCATTTCCCTCTACCTTTCATAGATCAAGTGTTGGATGGACTGGCAGGAAAGAAGTTCTTCTCTTTCCTGGATGGGTTTAGCGGGTACAATCAAATCCAAATCAGCCCGGAAGACCAAGATAAGACCACCTTCACTTGTCCTTGGGGTACCTTTGCCTATCGAGTCGTTCCCTTTGGGCTATGCAATGCTCCTGCTACCTTTCAGAGAGTTGTCTTGAGCATATTCTCGAAGCTGGTCCATGATGCAGTGGAAATATACATGGATGACTTTACTCCTTATGGGGCCAACTTCCAGGAAGCATTGTCCAACCTGGGGAAAGTCCTAACCAAATGCACCGAGATGAACTTGTCCCTTAGTCCTGAAAAATGTGAATTCCTAATGACTGAGGGGACCGTGCTAGGCCATACCATTTCTTCCCAAGGATTGCAGGTGGATCCTAACAAAATTGCTCTCATCAAGAGGGTTCCACCTCCTCAAAAGGTAAGGGATGTCCGGAGTTTCTTGGGATTAGCAGGATACTACTGGAGATTCATTAAAGATTTCAGCAAGCTAGCCTCGCCATTGTTTGGTCTGTTGGCAAAAGATGTGGAGTTTAAATGGACTGACGATTGTCAAAGGGCTTTAAATGAATTGAAGGACAAGTTGGTGTCAGCCCCAATCCTGAGAGGTCCAAACTGGGCCCTACCTTTCCACATCCACACTGATGCCTCGAACAAAGCCATAGGTGCAGCTTTAGGACAAGTTGAGCAGAAACTTCCATATGCCATTTACTTTGTTAGCAAAAACTTGTCCAAAGCTGAGCTGAATTACACTGTAACCGAGAAAGAATTCTTGGTTGTGGTCCATGCATTGAACAAGTTCCGACATTATATTACTGGTTACCAGACCTTTGTACATACTGACCATGCTGCTATTAGATATTTGATGAATAAACCAGATGTGAATGCTCGTATTATTAGATGGTTACTTTTATTGCAGCAGTTTGATCTAACCATTGTTGATAAACCAGGTAGAGAAAATGTTGTTGCTGACTTTTTATCTAGATTGGATTTGTCTGCAGATGAGGATGGAACATTGGATGATCAGATGCCTGATGAACATCTGTTTGCTATTTCAGTACTCTCTCCATGGTTTGTTGATATAGCAAACTATCTTGTTTCAGCACAGTTCCCTCCACACCTATCTTCCAGAGAGAAGAGCAGAATCATCAGAAAAAGTGCCTCATTCACTTGGATTGGGGGCAATCTGTTCAAGCTTGGCCCCGATCAGATCTTAAGGCGTTGTGTAAGGGAGGAGGAAGTCTTTGATATCCTCCTCACTTGTCATGATGGGCCTTGTGGAGGGCATTTTGCAGCAAAGAGAACTGTCTTCAAGATCCTGCAGGCAGGCTACTATTGGCCCACACTTCATCAAGATGTCAGAAGATATGTCAGTCAGTGCGACCAATGCCAAAGAATGGGGAAACTGACCCAAAGGGATGAGATGCCTCTCCAACCTCAAGTGACTCTTGAGCCATTTGAGAAGTGGGGCATGGACTTTGTGGGCCCAATCAACCCCTCTTCGAGGCAAAGGACTTACGTCATTGTGTGTACTAACTATTTGACAAAGTGGGCAGAGACCAAAGCAATCAAAGCAGCAACAGAAGAAAAGGTGGCCGAGTTCCTAAGAGAGAACATCTTCTATAAGTTTGGCTATCCAAGAGAGCTGGTCACCGATCAAGGGAGCCAGTTCACCTCCAACCTGGTTGAAGATCTCCTAGCTCATCACAAGATCAAGCACATGATTTCCACCCCTTATCACCCTCAAGAAAATGGGCAGGTGGAAGTCACCAACAGAGCATTAGAAGGGATCTTGACTAAAGTGGTGAGCAGCAGCAGAAAGGACTGGGCAGATCGCCTGGTAGAAGCCACATGGGCCTACAACACCACTTGGAATACCACCACCGGTTTCACACCATATGAGTTGGTCTATGGGAAGAAAGATTTGCTGTCCATTGAGTTTGAATACAACACCTTGAGGATGGCATCTCAGCTGGACCTAGATCTCAGCCATGCACAACAAGAAAGGCTGTTGCAGCTGAATGGCCTGGACGAGCACTGCATGCAGGCCCTCCTTCACTCAGAAGTGGTTCAACTTCAGAGGAAGGTGTGGCATGACCAACATCTCCATGACAAGCAATTTCAGCCGGGAGATTGGGCTTTGTTGTATGATTCCAGATACAAAGATTTCAAGGGGAAACTGAGAACCAGATGGCTAGGACCATATACAGTGGAGAAATTCCATGACAATGGATCTGTCCTCATTCGACCATTGATGAGGAAGCCATTCCCATGCTTGTCAATGGGCATCGATTGAAGATCTACAGGAGACCTCTCTCAAGACAAGAGTTTATCAAAACTATGGAGAAATCTGTATTGGTCATAGAGAAGGGTTCTGCCTTTGCCTCTGGCACACCCTGAAAAAATATCTGAAAAAAAAGAGAAAAAATAAAAAAGAAAAAAGAAATAAAGATCCTTGGGTGAAAACCTCTCTGAGGCGCCCAAGGCAGGTAGTAGGGGTGAAAACCTCATTGAGGCGCCCCTATTGTCTTTCAAAAAAAAAAAGGAGAAAAGGTGAAAAGATCCTTGAGTGAAAACCTCTCTGAGGCACTCAGGGCAGATGGCATGGGTGAAAACCTCTTTGAGGCGCCCCTGTCATCTTTCAAAAAAAAAAAAAGAAGAAGAAAAAAATAAAGAAAAAAACAATAAGCAAAATATGGTAAAAATTGCATGCAGGTTGCAGATGCTCTATGGAGAAGAGGAAGCCCTTCAACTCACAGCCAAGGGTCCTTATCATGCTGTCAAGGAACCTCATCAGTACCTCCTCCAAGAGCACCCATGTTTTTTTCAAGGTATGTGCAATTTTATCATGGTTTGAATCTTCTACAGGAAGCTGTTGTCTTTCTACAGGAAGGCGCAGTCTTTCTACAGGAAAGTGCAGACTTTCTACAGGAAGGCCGAACTTTCTACAGGAAGCTCTGTGTTCTACAGGAAACTTCCTGTAGGAGTTTTGGACGGCCAGAATTCATCTTAAAAAGAGAGTTCGCGACCATGGATTGGTTTGGATGCATGCAAGCCTCTGTTGGCATCCTTGCACGTTGCTGTCACCATGCTCCACCACCCGTGTCGACATGCGGCCAAGTCCCTGCACAAACAAAGAAAATCGATGAGTTCTCATGGGAAAGCCATTTCCAAAGGTTAACAAATGATGGAATCTCATACCACATGCATCAAGAGCTCCGGGATTGTGATTGAGAAGCCAGAACCGTCATCGTGCAGCATGCACCCAAGGAGAAAGGACTGTTACGAGACCCCTCGCGGGGATCCTGTAACAGTTCAACCTGCTCGAGTGGATACCATTCACAACACCGCCATCCGAAATGAAACGCGGGCGCATGCAAGCAAAACCACCCACTCCAGAGTTGGTAGCCTATACCCACGAGCTTCCGGGTCTGTGTAAGTCGCACGCAGTAGGTAGATCCGCTCACCATCGTCCGAGAACTGGAAAAATCGTGTACAGCCGCGCAGGTAAGTGTCTCCACCCTTCCTTCCATCAAATCGCATGAATCTAACTTTGAAATTGTTTGCAAAGCGTAAAATTGAATGGTTGAGCGGCCGTATGGCCAGTTGACTGGCCACGTCAGCTAGTTAAAGTGTAACTGGATGTTTGGGTGGCGGCCACGACAAAGAGAATGAACGGCATGCACGTGGGAACACTCTCGTCAGAAGCATAAGTTTAATAGGAAAGGCGGCGGCAAATCTGTGGGAATGAATGCAGCAGCAAGTGAATACGCAGGCGGAGGATGGATGACGTCGCCCAACGGTCCGGCGGGGACAGCTCATCCCCTGCGCCACGGATTGCGCCGATTCAAAATCCAATCGGCTAAATCATGCGCATACATTTATCATCCAACACTTCAACTCGGATAGCTATTATGATCTCCTCTGCACTTTGATACGTCGAGTTGTTGGCTACCAGAACGCTGGTCAAGCACACCGCGAGCGTGACCAACTACAGTCCTCCCCGAGAATTGCACACGGCTTCTACAGGAACACAGTCCTACAGGAACGCAGTTCTACAGGAGCGCAGATCTACAGGAACGCAGTCTACAGGAACGCAGTCATCTGCAGGAAAGCGGGTGCCTCGCGAAAAAAGTGGTCAATTAAGGAGGTAACCCTGAACTCTTAATGTAACTGGTTATTAGAAGTGGCAAGACCATCGTCCACGGTCGGGTTATAAAGATATTGGTGGAATTGTTGTTTGTTGTGCCGTTGCTACCATTCTACAGGATGTTGGTATGAGTAGTCTGTGTTGAAATTTTGTATGTGCATGCTCTGTCTTCATAGACCAAATCCCTTTTGCATCTGCCACCTTTTGTTAAAACGACCGTGTTCATCATGCCGGGTGGGTTTATAAGACGAGAGCCCATGGATTCAACTAAACTAAGGAGAAACCCGGCAGTGGTAGAGCTCTTCACCAGAGCACAATGGATGCCTTTTTGTGATAAGCTGCAGGGCTACGATGATGAAGTAGCCGAGGAATTATTGCAGGCTTTGAAGCCTAAATCCCAGACACTGGCCACAGTAAACTTCAGAGGTCTAAGCCTCAAACTCACCCCAGAACATATCAGTCGGATCGCAGAACTTCCTATGGGTCTGCCGTGGGATAAAGAGGAGAGAAAGCTGAGTCGGCAGGCAAAGAAGGAATTCTTTCCACCTGAGGAAGAATTCTCGGAGGATAAAAACAGGGTGAGAAGAACGAGTCTATCACCACCTTGGAATGAAGTCAGTTTGCAAATCATGAAATATATTACTTGTGAAGGCCGGTTCAGCATCGTGTATGCATATCACTTTCGGCTACTCACTGAGTTGAGGCACCGAATTGACCTTCCTGTAGAGCAAAAACTGAGCATCCCTTATTATCTCCTGCAGTCCCTAATGGAGTGTGCTACAAAGCTAAGAGAGGGCATACCTGATCAGATAGCCCACCATGGGTTAATAAAGCTGCTTGTGGAAGATGCATTGCACTCATATAAGGTCCCCCTCTCATGGGAATCCTTCCGCAATTTGACCAAAGATGGGGATATTAAAATGTTGATCGAAGAAACGGGTTCCTCTAGCAGTAAGGAACACGAAGCAATGGCCGAAGAACAAAGGAAGAAGCATGAGGAAGAGAAGGACCAAGAAAAAGGTGGCACACCTATCCTGTCAGCAAGGGAAAAGAGGATGAAGAGCAGAATGGAAAAAGCAGAGGTGGCCCACGTCAGCCCAAGTACCTCAACAGCACCTGCACCCAAAGCAAAAAGCAAAACTCAAGCAGGCAAGCAAGCGGAGGTGGAGACACCTGTGTCTACAGGAAAGCAAAAACAGGCTTCTACAGGAAGCCCGAAAACACAAACTCAGGCTTCTACAGGAAGCCCAAAAATCATTGAAAAACAGGCTTCTACAGGAAGCCCGAAAACAAAGACAAAGGCTTCTACAGGAAGCCCGAAGATCAGTGAGAAACAGGCTTCTACAGGAAGCCCAAAAGCAAAGACCAAGGCTTCTACAGGAAGCGCGAAAATCGTTGGAGAACATGCTTCTACAGGAAGCCCAAAGACGGAGACAAAGGCTTCTACAGGAAGCCCGAAAGTGCAAACACAGGCTTCTACAGGAAGCCCGAAGACAGAGACAAGGGCTTCTACAGGAAGCCCGAAATTGGAAAAAGGGGCTTCTACAAGAGGCCCGAAATTCATGGAGAAACAGCCTCCTACAGAGAGTCTGAAGGCAGAGAGAGGGCCTTCTTCAGGAAGCCCAACGGCGGGAAAGAAAGAATCTTCTACCGAAGGCCCAAAAGTGGGCAAAGCAGGGTCTTCCACAGGAAGCCCGAAATCTGAAAAGGAGGGACCCTCTACAAGGAGCTCTGAGAGAGCAAAACACAAGAAAGAGAAGGCTGGCATTCTCGAAAAGGAGGTAGCAGCGGCACTGGCTGCACTCAGTACACCTCCAAAACCGAAGGAAAAAAGGGAGAGGGAGACCCCTCTACCATCTAAAGCCAGGAGAAGCAAGAGGATGACCACGGGCAAGCCACAGCCTCCACCCAGCAGCCAAACCAATTCAGGGGACGTCCCTACTTCACCCAGTGCAAGAACTCCCTCTAAAACATCAGCCACCCCCGAAAAGGGGAGCCCAAAAATAACTTCCTGGACACGAAAAATAGGCCAGTCGCCTTCCGAAGCCCGGCTCAAGGAAATAGGAAAGGGGAAGGAAGCATCACCTTCGTCACCACCAGGGGCAGCAAAGGCAGGGCCGCCAAAAACGGGAAAGGAAGAAGTGCCACCCTCGGCAGAAAAGGCAGAACCACCAAAATCAGGGGAGGAAAAGCGTACTCCGGGCTCTAGTTCTCGGCCAAAGACGAGGAGCCAGGGCAAAGTTGCTCAAGGATGAGCAAATAGTTTAGCTGGGGGGTGATGATGAGCCCCAATTTTTGGTATAATTTGGGCTCATTTGGCCTGCTTGCTTTGCTCAAACCATTCACTTTTTACTGCTTATGCATGCATTTCTTAGTTTATTCGTGTTGTTTGTAGGAAGAAGGGTAGACACTTTATCTACGTGACTAATGCATGATGCTTTCAGGTTTTTGGCATTAAAAGGGAGAAAAAGACAACGAAAAAGGAGACAAGGAGACAATGAGGTGGCACTGCTGGTTTTTAGGAGAGGATGTCCACGGTCTTGGGGACCTTCCTCGTGATTCCCACCAAGAGCTCCGAGCTCCAATCCATCTCCCCACCGAGCTTAGAAGCAGCCAGCTATTCTACAGGAACAGCAGTTATAACTGTTCTACAGGAACAGTAGTTATGACTGTCCTACAGGATCAGCAGTTAAACTTTAGTTGGACAGCCGAGCTCCTAAAATCAAGGACATATGTTGGATGATCGTTTTTGCATAAATACTGAGGTCGTAGCCTTGCAGAGAAGCTTTTTGAACCTTGGCATTACTCTTGTAATTGGAAAGTACGAGCTAGAGCTCAGTCTTTGTTCCTTTTTGTAAGCCAATTTGGCATGACATCAGATTATGAATAAAGCAGGCAGATTTTGATCTAGTTCTGAGTTTTCTCAAGGAGCTATAGCTCTCAGGTTAGGGCCCAACCTGAGAGCAATAGATCTCCTCAGCGTTGTAATGTGTTTGCATTTCGTTCCAGCGCTTAGAGTTTGTTTATTTTCACATGCAATTTGAATTTACAGTTTGTTAATTTAGTCGTTTTCATGAGCATAGATAGGACTAGTTGATGGTGATTTGCTTTCAGTTGTTTAGTTAGACTAGCAGGTTGATAATACGTTGGAGCTCCACGAAAAAAAGGTTGAGGAAGTCTCCACTGCCATCTCTGTTTGGAGATTGGAGTGCAGCCTATACCAACCACAAAAATACACAGTTCTTCACTTTATACATGCTGCAACATAGTCTCGTTTATGATAGATCTTTCCATGCACTTCACTCTTGCACCATACACCTTCATCACCGCTTCATGCACATTCCTCTACACGCTTTATATTCCTGATCATTGAGTCCATAGCACAGGTAGCATAGGATTAATGAATTTTCATCATGGTGACAGTCATAAGCCATTTGTTTCATTTACACTCCTCTTCAGCGTTCTATTACCTTCTTCTTCGTCTTGATCACGCATACAACCACATCCTTGACCTCTGCTCCGCTCTGTTATCTCCCAAACTCCTCCACTCCTCACAAAACTTCATTCTTTAGACATTTCGTTGTTATAACCTTCCATCCATCAACCCACTTCATCCACTCGTTCTCCATCCTACTTCTCCACTCCTGAACCATCACCAGCTTTATTCCTACCTTGCACATCTCCGCCTACCATTCCATCACTCCACCATCACTTCAAACACCCACGGTAGGTCATCCTGTAGCAATTTGTAGACTTCCTGTAGAAACCCCTACGTTTCCTGTAGAATCCCCTGCAGACATCCTGTAGGAGGCCACTCACTCGGTTGCTGAGCCTCTGAACGTGAGGAACCTCTGTGGACTGATGCTAAGGATCTCTGGGGACCTCTCCTAGCCTCCCCAACCTTTCCCAAGCTTTCCTTCCTTCCGCATCACATCTGCACAACCAAACCCTAACAAGCACAAAATCACAATCACTCCATCCACTTAAAGAAAAAATACAAAAACATGTCTTTCAAGATGCAAGTAGATTAGATTCATGCATTTTCACTTATTAGAAGTAATGGCATCATTGGTAGAAGTTTCCTTCACATTCTTTGCATCATATAGGTTAGACTAGTTAAATTAGGGTTTCCTAGGGTTTCCATGTTTTGATTTGCTTTCAGTTCATTTTTGCCAAGTAGATTAGTCTTCTTTGAGCTAGCTTTCATCCATCATTTAACAAGCTTCTTCTGAGAGCCTATAGAAGTTGGCTTGAGCCCTAGCGAACTTGTGCCAGCTGACCAAGTGACAGCTGCGACAAGAGCTAGTACTTGTGCATACAGCACCGTCGCTTCCAAGTTTGTACGAACTACCGGGTTGATAAAATTAAGAGACAGGAAGCCCCAGGAGTTGTAGCATTATTGCTACAATACTGGAGCTCACCAACATGCTCAAATGAATTTGGTTTCAAAATCCATTTTAAAACACCTACTACTATATAGAAGCTCGTAAAAACAAGTAATGCAAAAAATAATACAGAAAAGAAAAAAGAAAAAAATTCCAAATAGTGTCAAATATGTGAAACAAACCTTTGTTGTATCTAATAAGTTCCCTTCATCCTTGTACAAAACTCCACAGTGCATGAGAGCACAAGCATTATGGGGATTGAGCGAAATAACTTCTGCAAATCATTCAAATGCCTTCAGAATGAGACATTGTATTTGGAGACAAACTCCTTTTCTAATGTCAGCCTTGACATTGGTAGGATTTTTTTCTAAAACAGTTTCATATAGAGCAAGTGCATCCGCAAATTTATTCCTTGATTTCAATGTTTTGCATACAATAGTGCATCCTTCCCTTGAAACCTTCTAAGAAATGAGGATGAAGGGGAGGAGGCAGGAAGAGGAGCAGAAGTAGAAGTAGGGTTAGTACTATATTTATTGCTCATTGAATCATGGGTCATGGAATGATGACCCACTGCTCCATTGGCATTCGAAGGCAATGGCCTCTTCGAGTGCTCATTTTCACCTACAATATCCACCTGATCCCTTACAACATTCACAATTTGAGACTATGGATATTGAGTGACTTGAGAATCTGTCCATGGCATAACTGGACCCATTCCCATCTTCAACGCTCCCAATTTTCCATACATCTCCACTTCATAATCTTGCTCTCCCAAAATGAAAAAACATGCCCATGGTTACAAACTTATTTTAGAAATCCAATCATATAGTAACACCATTGAAAGCCATTACCGACCACAGATTGGATCGATCATACGGTTTAAGTTATTCTATGCAACTAAAAGCCAATCCTTGATATAATAACATTGTGGAAAATTTCATTCCAAAAATATTTGAAATTAACCTCAACATTACATAAAACCCTAACCTCACATTGAATTTATCAGAACAACATGAAGTGACCCTAGATGCATATTTCCACCACATTCAAAATAATGACACTAGAATCGAAATGTAATAAATGAAGTCAGCATTTGGGATGATAAGTTTTACCTTAGGGCCAGGTAGGATAAATTTTGGATGGCTACTTGTTCTCCAATGCAACAACGACTATTGAAACATACTTTGAAACTTTGGGATGTTGAAGCTCCCACCAAATTAGTAAATGTGTAGAGGGAAATTTAAAATGAAAAGTAAAGCAAACTTTTGATCACTAAAAAATATGGAGGGAAGGAAACAAATAGGGCTTTGTTATAGCTTCACCAACGCCATATGTTAATAGTAAAAAAGGACCAATTCCCTATGTTCAAGTCTTTATTACACATTGATATACACCTTTTCTCATTCTATGTCTACGTATATATTGAATTTTTAAGAACTAAATTAGAGTGAAAATGTGGTGGTCATGAAATTCATTGAGAAGAACCCCATATATATATATATATATATATATATATATATATATATAGATATATATATATATATATATATATATATATATATATATATATATATATTATTTTTTCTATTTATGACAAGGATGTTCACTATGTTAATATGTGTTGTGGTTAAACATTTTATTAAAATGATGGGCAACTTCTAGGTTGGTTTAGTAGTGTTTTCCTTTGTTTTTTAAGATTCTAACATATGGCCTTTTAAAGTTAATATTAGTTTATAGAACGTTGAAGCTCAAGTACAAAGTTAGGCTATCAAAAAGAAGTATTTAAGTATAACCTTTTAGTGAATCTATAATAGCCTTTGAATCCCCTATCACTTGTAAGTTTAGATTGTTGAAGTGACACAATTAAAATGACTAACATAAACAATTGACTCGTATTATTGTAGTACTTGTTAGGTGGTTGTATTTTTGTTCCTACACTAAATTAATCATTTGTGTTAGTCATTCTTAGTTGTATTACTTATTAGCTAGTCGCATATTTTAACTGGGGACTAAATTAGTTATTTATGTAGTCAATTTTAGTTGGTTCACTTACGATTGTTCATTTTTGGTAATATTTCACTTGGAAAAGATGTGGTGGCTAGCTTTTTTAGTCACCCAGTAACTAATTTCTCATTTTCTACTAGTGATGGAAGCAACAAATCTATCAAGTGAAGTCGTCAATGAAATATAATATAGCTCTTTAGTGTTTCTAAACTCACCAACTAAGTTTCTTAAATCATTTAAACATTGATTAATTTGTGTATGAGTTTTTTGGGGTTTAGGCTTTGGGCTTGGATCTAGGTTTTGCTCCACAATGATGAAATAAAAATTAAAATTAAATAATGACAAAATGTTTTTTTAATTATGTCAATTTCTATAATTTAACAATTTTTAAAATAACATTTCAAATAAAATCTATGTGAAAATGAATTCCGATGATACCAATGTCCCTCCTTGCCCTCATAGAGATGGGACCTAGTTAGCAAAAGTGCACTTTGTTGGGAAGAAAAATAAAGTTGAATGTCATTATGGGTTGGGGAAGAATGAAACAAACATTTTAGTGATTTTTTTTATAATTTTTTACATATACAGAAACATACACATATTTACGTCAATAGGTGTTCCTCTATGGGGTTTGGTTGGGTAGATTTGGCCAATCACAAAGGCTGATTTTTTTCCTCCTCTTCTGAATAAAAAATCGACATGTAGAATCCATGACTTATGTAAATTCCCGTCTACTTTTGTAATTTCCCATCTATAGTAGCATCCTTTCCTGAAAACTAGGGGTTATTTTAGGGGCGAATGTTCGTCCTTTGGCGAAATTAAGGGGTTTTAAATTTTTAGTGGGCAATTATTTTGTATCATAGTACATTTTTACGAATCACCTCAAATAGCCCACCTTCTTTTAAGGGAGAGGGTAAAAAAGGTAAATTTAGCCCTTGAAATTAGGAGTTACAACCTTCCATTCGCCCATTTTCAAGAATAGGTTTTATTTAAGTGAATCCTATGGGCCAAAGGCCCAAAATACCATATTTATAAAAAAGTTATGGTAAATTAATAAAAATATAAATAAATGAGAAGTATGGTAAATAAATAAAACATTTTTTATATTTACTCCATAAGTCACCTTATATACATGCAAGGGTGTAAACAAATAAAAATATAAGTAAAGTGGAGGTATGGTAAATAAATAAAACGTCTTTTTATACTTACTCAAAAGGTTGGGTAAATAAATATAAATATAAATAAACTAGATGCATGGTAAATAAATAAAACCTCTTTTTATATTTAGTCCATTAGCCTCGTTCTATTTATGAAGACTCAAGAAAGAGGTTTTATTTAAGTGAATCCTATGGGCCAAATACCATATTTGTAAAAGAGGTATGGTAAATTAATAAAAATATAAATAAACGAGAGGTATGGTAAACAAATAAAACATTTTCTATATTTACTCCATAAGTCACCTTATATTTACAAACACTCAAAAAATGCATTATATTTAGGTGAAACCTATGGGCAAAATACTATGGGACAAATACCATGGACTAGATTGTTATTAATACCATGCAAAAAAACATCATTTTTTTTTTCTCTGTAAATACTAATTCTATTAAAAAAGGGGAAAAAATATGTACAATGAGGTCAGAGCCTCAGAGGAGGCCGAGGCCATTCCTCATTCAAAAACTCAGGGACAATACAGTTTAACCTGTCAACCAGATTTACAATGCAGACCTCAGATATTTGATTTCGGTCCCTGACATACTGACAAAATTTACCCGGACTACAGCTATCATACCCTTCAGTAACCTCAAAAACACAGTAGCGCCTAGCATAGCTGACTTTAAAACAAAAATTGAAATCTGTGTTGGCTGAAATTGCTACCTGAAGCATGAGACTGAAACAGACAAAAGTATTTAGCTGCAAAATCAAAGACACAGGATCAAAAAAGCATAGCATGTGCACCCAGTGGAGTTTAGTCCGCCTGACTTGGAGAAGCTTGCATATCCTCCTTCGCCTGGCTTGGAGAGGCGACCCAAGTAACGAACCCGTCTTCGTCCAGAAGCGGTGCTCCACCAGAATCAGTAACCAAATGTAAACAGCTAGTTGGTCTTTGAGATGGCTCGCAAACATTGTCATCTTCCTTAGCGGGGTCAGGCTGCTGAGGCACTTCCGGGACAGGGGCGTCCTCATTCATGCGGTCAACATGAAACACCAACCCAGTCATATCCCCAAGTAGAATGCTGTCATCCTGAGAATTTGAGGAAGCGGGAGGGGTTGAGCTGAGCTGGTTGCTCTCCTCCTCTGAAACAAATACTGTAAAATTCACTGTCACCACCGGCCTGTTGAGCCGACTTTGGAATACAAATCTGGAGGTCTGGTAAGAGTTATTCGGGATGATCCTCTCTTGGTCTGAAAGCGGAGATGAGGGAGGGACTAAGGCAATTGGGGCAACCTGCTGAGGAGCAGATTGAGAAGGGCCAGCCCTGATTCCAGACCGACCCCCCCGACGCGGAATACCTCGACTGCGAGGCATTGAAACAGAAGCAGAGGACCTGAGAGATCTATTGAGACAGAGGAAACCCGAAATGGCGGGAGTGCTGCTGATATCCTGACAATTCCATAGCCGAGTGATTAAGTCGACAGGAAAGACCAGACAAGGAAACTGAAGCAGCTTAGCTTCATATAGAACAGAGTCATTAACTGCAGCAGAGGAATTGATTTGATCCATGTTGATGAGCCGAACCGAGGATAGAGTAGCCATGCGCGCATTGAAATCCAGCTCGCTTCGAGACTGAGCAAGCTTTAATTCACCTACCTTAAACCTTAAACTACCTCCGATGACGCGTACCCGGTAGATCTCCCGCCTGCCATCCGTCAGGCCAGGTGTCTGCGTGGTATGCTCGATCATTGATTGCAGATGTGAACACCCGCATCCGGGTGCGTATCCTTTATCTGAGATTTGTCCTGAGTGACAATTTCCTGGATTTTGGCGATTTGGTCCCTGGAAGCTAAGCTGGCGATAGTACCTTCAAAGTAACCATCCTTAGCGTCCACTCCAATGTTGGCAAGAAGATCAGCGAGCTTATTTCCTTCCCTTCTGGTATGTTTGAATGTGATTGCTTGGTGCTGAGAAAGCCAGTGATTTATTAGCTCAAGCCTCTGGGCCATTCTCCAGCTATTGCTTACCTTGTGAATGGGTGAACCGTGTTGAAGCTTTGTGATCATTCTGATTATGATCTGCGAATCTCCTTCTATAATGAGAGGAAAAAAATCCCTTTCATGTGCTAATTTGAGACCTCGCCATAATCCCTCCAATTCTGCTGAGTTGTTGGTGTCCCATCCTATCGAGCCCATGAAGATGCATTGAGGATTACCCTTATGGTCTCTGAAAGCCCCTCCGTATCCTGCTTTCCCTGGATTTCCTTTAGAGGCTCCATCAAAGTTGAGCTGGAGCATATCTAAGGGCGGCGGAGTCCAAGTGCTTGATTCCTGACTTTGCATATTGGGGTTCTTTTTATTGATTGAGTTTTGGTTTATCTGAAGCCTCCAATTGTCCCATATTGTTTTTTCCTGAGGTAGTGTGGGAAGATCTTCTGAATGCCATTCTCTGATTGAAAGAGTCTCCATAATGTTCTGATGGAATTTGTTCCAGATTTTTTCTAGAGGCATAGTTTGATCTTTGAATATTCTTCTGTTACGCTCTTTCCATATATTCCACATCAGTAAGCCAGGTATAAGATGCCACAAGGTGTTAAGGAGATTGCTTTGAAATGGCTTTTGACTCCAGTTGCGTATGGTGACTTTGAGGTCTCCTTGCACTCTTCCCTCTTTTTGACAGCGGAAAGCAACCTTCTCCCATAGTTTCCTCCCTGTTTGACAAGTTTGCATAAGATGAAGGGTTGTTTCCTCCTCTTGCCTGCACATATGACATATAGATGGTCCCGAGAAGCTTCTTTTCCTGAGATTATCCCACGTTAGAATTCTGTTGTGACAAAGAAGCCATAGAAATGTAGAAACTTTCGGCCAATTGGAGGTGTGCCAAATTTTTTCCCATAAGTTATCTTTGTTTATCTGCTCTTGTATGATGATGTTGTACGCTTCCTTTGTAGTAAAACTTCCTTTCTCTTCATAACCCCATCTTAAAATTTCCATTTCTTCTGAAACCATGATTTGCCTCTTTTGTAATTCTGTATTGAGAAGATGTTGAGTTTGTGCAGATCTATTCGGTAGAAGTTGATTTGCTTTTTTCCATTGCCTATATTCTTGAGCCATAGTTGTGTTCCAAAATTGAATGACTTTGGCTAATTCATTTATCTCCCGCTCAGCAGTTGGAATATCTTGGAGAATGTCTCTTATTTTTGGTAATTGCTGCCAGGAGTCCTCCCAAAAACGTGCAGTGGTTCCACTTTTGATTTCCCAAAAACTATGTTCTTGTATGAGATTTCTGTGTTGTATGGCTGAATTCCAGATTACCGATCCCGTGCTTATCTCTGTCATGCGTATTCTTTCTTCCATGGGGCAGTTGCTTGCATACTTAGTTGTCCAAAGGGAGGCCCATGGAGTATTAGGATGGGCAAGCCATCTCCACCAGATTTTTGCACCCATTGCCTTATTGCTGTTCTCAGGGTCTCTCAGACCAATACCTCCTGCTTTCTTAGGAAGACAAACTTTATCCCATTTAATTAAAGCCCATTTACGATTTTGGCTAGAGCCTCCCCACAGAAAGTTGTGCTGAAGATTCTTGATTTCTTTGAGAACCCATTTGGGGGCAGCCAGGATGGAGAAAAGATAGAGGGGCATGGAGTGAAGGACTACCTTGATAAGAATGATTCTGCTTGCCATATTCAGAGCCCGATTAGTCCAGAGGAATAGTCGAGTCTCTAGTTTTTCCAACAATTGCTTCCAGGAAGAATGTTTGAGGGCTGAGGCCATTAGAGGGGCACCGAGATACTTGGAGGGAAGGGATGCACTGGTGAAGCCCAGAATTCGACCTATGGCTCTCTGGGTAGGAACAGGAGTATTAAAGAAAAAGATTTGGGATTTGACTCGATTGATAAGGGCACCAGAAGCATCAGAGAAAGTAGACATAATGGATTTGAGGAGGCGAGCTTCCTGCACCGAAGGATGGCCAAAAAGCATATTGTCATCTACAAATTGCTGGTGGGAGTAGGCAGGGGAATTGTTAAAAGAAAGACCTCTTAATTGCTTATCGAGCCTAGCAGCGGTGATGCTTCTACCCAATCCCTCAGCCATAATTACGAAGAGAAAGGGAGACAAGGGGTCTCCTTGCCTAATCCCTCTGGAGGGACGGTAAGTAGCCGAAGGAATGCCATTAATTAACACAGAGAAGAAAGCTGAAGATAATAGGTTAAAAATCCATCTGACCCATGAGTGTGCAAAGCCAAAGGCAATAAGAATTTTTTGTATATAGACCCAACTGAGACTATCAAAAGCTTTAGATAGATCTAGCTTAAGCAACATACCTGGCTTCTTGGTTTGCTTTAAGGAGTGGATTATCTCATGAGTTAAGATAATCCCGTCCGTTATTTGTCGACCTTCTACATAGCCTGATTGCTCGGGCGAGATAATAAGAGGGAGTAGCGGCTTTAATCTCGTTGCTATTACTTTTGAAGTAATTTTATAGATGATATTACACAGAGCAATAGGTCTGTATTTGTCAGGGGTGTTGGAGTCTTCCCCCTTTGGAATTAAGGCTATGAAGGTAGCATTTAAGCCTGGATACATCCATCTGAGAGCTCTGGATTCCTCCATGACTTGCCAGACTTCATTCTTTATCAAGTCCCAGAATTTATGAAAAAAATTCGATGTAAAGCCATCCGGACCTGGCGCTTTCCCCTCCTTCATTTGTTGAACTGCCTCTTCAACTTCCTGTAAGCTAATAGGCTTAATGAGAAGACTATTATGTTCCTCTGTTATTATCCTGGGTATGTTCTTTAGAAGCTTGTTGATAGCCGGCATTCTGTTGATGTTGGGTTCCTGATGAGCTTTCTTGAAATAGTTGAGAAATTCCCCTTCAATGCCATCATGGGTTTCAATTTTCTCCCCCTGTTCATTTTTAATGTGAGTGATGTAATTTATCATTCTGCGCTGCACAGTAGTTTTATGAAAAAAAATTGTGTTCTTTTCTCCACTTTTTAGCCATCTGATTCTTGATTTCTGCCTCCATAATGTTTCCTCCTGTTTGTCCCTTTCTAAAATTTTTGATTCTATGGCTTGCTCCTATTTGGTAAGTTCCTCCGTACGCCCAGCAGTGATAATGGTTTGCTGAATTTTCTTCATCTCTGTGTTGAGCATGGCTTGGGCTTTAAAGATGTTTCCAAACGTGTTGTGATTCCATTTTTTGATTGCCCCTTTTAGATACTTGAGTTTTTGCTGGAATCTAGACATTCTAGTACCTTCAGCCGGAATGAAGTTGATCCAGGTTGATCTGACTAGCTCTTCTAAGTCCGGGTGAGATAACCAAAATTCTTCAAACCGAAAGGGGCATTTGAGATTGTTGCCTGGCCTATTCCATTGTAGCTTAATAGGCCAGTGATCTGATCCAGAGAAAGGGAGAATAGAGGCTGTGAATTCCCCTCCTAAGTGAGTTGCATTATCTGAGATGAGGAATCTATCAAGACGTGAGGCTATCTGCTACAGACCTTCCCTTTTGTTAGTCCAAGTGAAGAGGCCGTTGCTTGTGGGAATATCTATCAACCAGTTGTTATTAATGAAGTTTTTTAGTAGATTGCCATCACTATTTGCTTTACTTCTACCTCCTTGTTTTTCTTCCATGCTGGCTGTCATGTTGTAGTCGCCTCCAGAGATCCACAGTGGGAATGGCCTATCTTTATTGAGTTCTGACAATGTATTCAGGATTTGAGCTTTTTGAGCAGTATCCTGAGGAAAATATACATTAGTTATCAGTCCATGAGTATTAGTACCTGAGAGGTGGAAAGTTGCCTGGATGAAACTTTTGTTAGCTTGCATATTGTTGAGTTGGATGGCCCGGGCATCCCAAAGGATTGCCAGACCTCCCGAAGCTCCCTGAGCATCAACAACTGTAACTAGCCCTCCTGGCCAAGCTTTCGCTGCTATTTTTTCCAAAATTGTTGAGCTGCATTTCGTCTCCTGCAAAAAGAGAATACTTGGTTTTTCTTGCATCAGCATATTTTTTAATAATCTACCTTTCCGCAGGCCGTTGAGCCCTCTGATATTCCATGATATCAACTTCATTGAGAGGGGTGGGGGTTTGCATTGAAATACTTGGTCAGTTTGGCATACCTCCCTGACTCCACTAATATCTCTCCTATCTTGATAGTTCTCTCCAGTGTAGTTTTTCTACCTCTCTTCTTATTGTCCTTGGTGATAAATTTACCATCCCATGGACTTCCTATTTGGACTCCTAGAGAGTATTTCTTCTGTGCTCTGTTCAGAACTTCTACTAGGTTATCCACTTGCCGTTCTGGTATTTTTTCAAAATTCCCTGTCTTGCATGCTTGTTCCAAACCTAGTATGTCCAGCTCCCCTATGTCTAAGGGTTTCGGATCTTCTTCCATGTTTTGAGGTGCTTGAGAGGTATCCTCTTGCTCATGTGAAGATTTTTCATTTGGCTGTGAGTATTCAACGTCCATTCCTTGAGATTGCCATGGCAGGGATTTGGCTGGAGAAATCAAGTTTACTTGCTTTTGGGTTTTCTTTCCTGCTTGCCCTGATGTCTCGCCTGGTTGTTCTTGATGGGCTTCTTTGTCTTTCGCCCTTTCCTTCTCCGGATCTTGCTCATCGTCCTTGTCCAGTGCTTCGAAACTATTGCTCGTTGTGGGCATTTCCTTATTGACTGGATTTACCTTGGGATTGCATGTTGCTTTCTTGTTTCCTCTCCTTCGATTTGTTACCTTGGTGAATCCATCTGTTGTTTGATTGTCAGAACTGTCTTGGGAAGAGGGTTTCTTATTTTGAGGACAATCTCTATAGAGATGCCCTATTTCATGGCATTTCCTGCATCTAAAGGGCACATGTTCATAGTCTATAACTTGAATCCACTCAGAGTCTTCATGAAAGAAACTTACCGTGTCTGGCAACGCTTGCTTGAGATCCATGTAAACACAGATCCGAGCATAGGATGTATATCTGCATAGTTTTGTTTCTTCTGCAATCTTTACAAACTCGCCAATAGCGTTCCCAATTTCTTGTAGAGACTTTTCTTCCCAGTATTCCCACGGCAGTGAATAAAGCCTTATCCACACTGGCGCATAGCTCAGATCCTCCTTGTCTGGGTTGAATCTTTCGACCCAGCCTTTAAGATATAATCCTGCGGAGTTGAAAAAATAAGGACCCCCATCCAATATCCTATTGCGGTCTTCCAGGCAGTTAAAAACTGCGGTGAAGAAGCCCTTGGCTCCTAAATGCAAAGAGATGTGCCCCTTTGGATGCCATTTGGTATTGATCCAGCTTCTCAGCGCTCTCTCCGTCGGCCATATTCCTATGAATTTACCGATCAGCGCGTGATCTCTCATGTACTGTATCCTAGCATTGATGCGTTCACTCGGGAAGTCCACCCTTGGTCTGTGGGCCGCTACAGGCTTGCAAGTTGAAGAACTTGCCTTATTCCTTTCTTCTGCGTCAATGTCCTTTCCTTTCTGCTGTCTGTTGTCCATGGCGCCGCCGCTCATTTCATTTTCATTCTCCTTGTCAGCCGTATGCCGTGATCGGTTGTCCGGATTGGGGGGAGGCCCCTGGCCCTCCCCCTGAGGGGGTTGCATTTTGCCCTGTTCCTTATGGGCGCTTCTTCCTGATCGCTGGTTCACCAGACTCTGCCGGTTGTACCAAGTTTGACAGGCCTGCCGTTTGCAGGGTTCGCAGAAACCCTAGGGTTGGTTGCAGCAGCCGTAGGTCTCCTCCGATCTCATGTTGTTACATAATGTTAAGTTTGTCATTCTTCGTCACATTTGACTAAATCACCTAGATGCAAAAAAAACATCATTAACCCTAATATTAGTATTAATAAAAATAAAAATGGCACATGGTATTGACCAATGGTATTCACCAAAATGGCCCATGGTATTGACCCATGGTATTCACCTAGAATGTAGCCTATTTAAATGGGGGAATTAAACTAGCATAGATCCATTTTTACTCTGGATCTACTAACCCCCTAGAGGTATCAAATATCGTGATATGCAAACTAGCAGAGTGAAAAAACATTTGATCCGATCAAGAGTAAAAATGGATGTTGTAATTTAATGTATGTTAAACATTTTAGTTTGGTTAAAATAAAAAATAAAATAAAAATCAACTATTAATTTTATTAATTTTTATAAATTACTAATAGTAATTTTTAAGCTCCAGGTTTATGATAACCAATGGTATTGACCCATGGTAATACCATGGTATTCATGTGAGCATAGACTATTTAAAGGGGAAATTATATCATCTTAGATCCATCTTAATTCTGGGTCTACCAAGTGCTCAGAAGGATAAATAGATTTCACCCCCCTAAGAGTGGTAGATGTGGAGTTAAGATGGATATAGGTTGGTTTTTATGATAATGAAGGTATTAAATAGACTTAGGAAATTATATTGTAAAAAGATCTTAAGGTGAATGGTTAAAGCATAGACATTGGACAAGTATATTTGTATACTTCTATTTTAAACTGAAACGAATCCAGAGCTAAAAGGAATGGATTGATTGCACTAGTCATCCTTCTATAACTTTCCAACATATGTTGGAGTAAACATATTATAATTTGGGTAATTTTTCTAATTACAAACAGGAACATACTTGTGTATTGGTAGGGTGGTTACGAGTTCCCTAGAAGTGATGAATTTGAATTTTTCTTGGTTTTATATATAGTATTAGGTTTTTTCTCATGCTTTCTGTGAATGGCACGGGTGAATTTTATCCTACACCTACTAGGTTATCGATATATAATTTCGGTAATTTTGATTTCAAAAGATATTTTAAAGAAATGCAATGATTTCATTTGTGTATTCAATAAACACAAGATCTTATAATTGAGTAAAATATTCGCCATGCCTGGTGAGAGATTCGCCAAAAAATTATATATACATATCATATTATTGGTAAAATCGCCTTCCATTTTTCCTATATACCATGGATATTCGCCCATTTATTATACATGTAAATTTAGGGGGGGTTCTTAAAATTTACCCTGCTGAAAAATCCACTGGATCCTGTAATGCAAGAAAGTTGTCACCTAGGACGCCAAGACGGTCGGGTCGAAAGAGAAGAAGGAAGGTGGCGGTGGTGTCAAGGTAGGCGAAGGCGTGATTTTAGACATTTCATTCCCCTATCATCTCCTTCTCCTCCATGTGATTCAAACCTGTGGTGGTATGATCAAGGAAAAACCATTACTCTTGCTAGCTAGGTTTATCTCTTTTTCTCTGCACATTTTCTTCTCGTTCCCGAATTTGGAGGGCTACAACAAGAGTTATTTGAATGCTCCCATGAGGTGGCCTTTGAATGGTCTAATGTAATCACTTGGCACAGATCACTACTATATTTGCTTCTAACTTCATCCATTTTTTGCAGTACCTGTTGTGGTCACATGACTGATGTTTAAATACTTTTTCTCATGCAACGTCTAGATTTTACATTAAAAAGATGAATGCTGAGTCCTTATATTTTCAGTTGTCTCAAATTTAAATGGGAGAATTTTCACTTTTTTTGTATAACAATAGATTTCATAAATGGCTAATAATTATTATGTCAATTTGGCAAATCTGAATGAAAATGTAGGTATCGCTATCATTAGAATATCCCACTTGCAAAAGTTAGTCAGGATGAGATTGACTTGTAAATGTTGGTGATTGAGTGATGAAGGAATAAATTTTAGATACTTTATATGAGACGAAACATTCACTTTATTTTAATGGTACATACAACAACAACAAAAAACTATATCAAAGCAATCATATTTTCCATTCTATTTAAACTTCCTCACATTTCCAAAAAAAAATATTGATTCTTTATATGTTAAAAAACTTATGGCCAAGTTCATTCAAACACTGAGTTGAGAGGAAGATATAATTTCGACCTCTTTTAGAATATTGGTTCAAGAAGTTGGGAATGACTACATATCATGAGCCCAATATGTTGATTGAAAATACAAAATTTCACATACAAAGGGTACAAGTTAGGGCTGACTACTAGAAATAGTTGGCACATGGACAAAAGGGCTTCAAGAACATATCATTTTGGATATGCATGAATCCAAATGCTCATTTAGATCTACATGAGCTAGGAATGGAGTTATGCTTCGAAGCATTGGACGAAGCACAATCCCTCTTTGAGACGGAAACATGCAAGTTTCAAGAGGTGGATCATGGAATTCTAACATGGGATGAGCACCTGGTCATTATTCTTGAGAGGTTTAAGCTTGTTAGAGCAACCACATCGTTACTTTTAGTAAGGATTTGCGTTAAAAATTCTTCCCTTTTAATCAAGAAATTGGGCCAGAGATTTTAACAAAGGAACCAAAACAAGAAACCTTCAAAAATTTACAAAATTAAAACATATATATATATATAAACACACATGGAGAGCTCTCGAGCAGGTGGGAGAATGGAGGCATTGGATAAGTTTACAGGCGAAAATGGTTAGCAGGTGTGTGGATGCGGTAGAATGTAGTAGCTAGCTGTAATTGCAGTGTACACGTCCCCATCACCACATGCGCAGCTATTACTTTTAACCATGGCCCGTAATTTTGTTTTTTTACACAATTTTTTACCTGGATAGTTGTTCCTACTCTATGACCCTACTGGTTGAGCTCTGGCCTTCTTTACCAGATTCTGTCGACTTGATGCCCTGCCCTCTGGTGGTTGCCAAGGAAACTAGCGCATATTTTAACCTGACAGTGATGGATCTAGAGATGGTAGACTATTCGGAAGACGAGTTAGTGGAGGGAACTATTTGGGCGACCTCAAGACCCGCTAAGTTGGGGTATATCTCATTTAGCAACGATCTGCATGAGGCTATCTCAGGCCTCCCCTCGCTCTCAGGACAACCAGACCGTTAGATAGTTCTGTCGGATGACCCTCCAACTTGGCCATCTCTCTCAACACCCTTGTCGTCCTCGTCTTCCCTAGGGTTTGCTACGGGATTCCTTGACCCTAAGCCTCCATCCCCCTCCCCTAGTCACTTCTCTCAACCTGTGCTTTCTGTTATCCCCCCCTCTCCCCATGCTCCATCTTCCTCCTCAACTCCCCAGATCTTGTCGTGCACAACCCCCCTCCCTTCAAGCAGCTTCATAGGCATCCCCCCTCTAGCTGAAAGCCTTCCCATCGCCTCATCTCCTCCCTCAGTGAGTTCCCCTGCCAAGGAGCACATTCCAGGCAACCGTGAAAGCCCTGCAGCTGCGGACAGGATAAGCAAGAAGACGAGGTGTTTCTGAACTAAGGAGGTGGACACATTCCTTAGATTGGAGGAAGACATTCAGATGGGAGAGACCATGGATTTTGCTAATAGGGTACTGGTGGGCAGAATTAGGGACCGAAGCTATACAGCGGCCCATTTGAAGACTTGGGTTTCTGAGGTCTGGGGGAATCACCTAGACGATCTGCCCACTGTGCAAATGTTTGTAAAGGGGTGGTTTGCTCTCCGGTTTTCCAGGCCTGACCTCACAAATTGGGTCCTTTCGTCGTATTGCCATTTTGAGCATGTCCCTGTCCTTCTGAAACGTTGGTCCCCTCTCTTCGACCCGGACACGGAGCGGCTTGGTGCCGGGTCGATCTGGATAATATTGTCAGGACTCTCGTTACATTTTTGGTCAGAAGACATCTTCAGATGAATAGGGAACTCCATCAACTCATACATGGAATCAGATAAATCATATTTATCTACTGGTAAGATGGCCTTTGCTAGTATCTTAGTTCATATGGACACTCGAGGAGGGCTGCACGAATTCATTACTATTCAATGGAGGTCTTTCACTTGGAAGCAGTCTCTGGACTACGAGGAGATTCCTTACAGATGTCGCAGGTGTCACAAAGTGGGGCACGCATTCAAAGACTACCCTCTGGTCAACAAGAGAGTACAATAGCCGGAGGAAAATGTTCAGGAAGTCCGAACCCCACGTGAGGAACCTCAATTTGAAATAGAAAGGGAAGAACCTAACCCACAAGATCTAACTGAAGCGAACAAGATACTTGAGAACGATCAAAGGAAGAAGCATGGGAAAGCTCCTCTCCGGCCACCCTCCCCACCTCTACCTAGAGCACGGGTGGCTATAGGGGACACTCACACCACGGGTATGTCATCTCCTCCTTTCCCCTCTGATATTTCTTCTATTGTTTCTCCTGTTATGCCTTCTCGGTCTAGGCAATTTTGTTCAGAGGATTTCTCGGATACTCCCATGTGCGCCCCCTTCTCCCCCCCTGGCTTTTTCATCTAACCCCTATGGTCCAGCATTGCACCATAGCTCCTCCTCCTCCCGCTTTCTCCTTCCCTTAGCCTTCTCTCACTGAGGCTTCCCTTGCCCCTCATCCCGACTCAGACAATCCCGAACCCCATTATCCCCTCCATTCCCCAGCATTGGACCATAGCTCCTCCCCCTCCCGCTTTCTCCTTCCCTCAGCCTTCTCTCACTAAGGCTTCCCTTGCCCCTCATCCCGACTCAGACAATCCTGAACCCCATTATCCCCTCCATTCCCTAATGCACTCTCAAGGCTTGGATATCATAGGCTTTAAGGTCGTCGCCACCCCCCCCCCCCCTCCCCCGCCCACATGAAACTACTCTCTTTTAATTGTCGTGGGGTGGCTAGCCCAAATAAAAAACTAGCCCTCAATTGCTTATTTGCCTCTGAACAAGTTTACATTATCTTCCTCCAAGAAACCCTTGCCTTTGCTTCCTCTGTCTCCTCTCTTCTTGATTCATGGTTTCTAGGCTGGTCTTTTCACTCTCTTGATGCCTCGAGTAGATTAAGGGGATTAACCTTAGGCATTTTTAACAGAACCATCAAAACATTCAAGGTCTGAGGTGGCCGGGTTTTTCTCGAAGCTAATATATACTCTCCAACCCTAGAATTGGAGTTCAGGATTCTCAATGTATACGAGGCATGTCAGGACAGAGTGGGATTCTGGAGATCTTTATTCAACTTATCCCTCTTGCAAAAAGATAACATAATCATAGGGGGAGACCTCAATTTCTCTATGGGGTTCTCTAAATCTTGGGGCAATCATGCTCAGGTGGACGCTTTGTTGGGATTCTTTGAGGAACTCTTGGAGTCCCATAATTTCATTGATATCACCACAGCTAAAAAACAACCCACTTGGAGGAACAACAAAGTGGGGCAAGCAAGTTTGGCAAGAATACTTGATCGCTTCCTCACTAAAGAATTTCTATTTAATGGAGGATCTAGTATTAAACAATGGGTGAGCTCGGGAGGGCTGTCGGACCACCGACCCATATACATGGAGATGCAGGATGTCATTTATAAGCCTAAGGCCCCTTTCAAATTCAATTTTACCTCGCTGCAAGATTTGGATTATATCAAACTAGTGACAGATTTTTGGAAGGAAAACCCCCAGGCATATTGGGGGACATAACTCAGAATTTCCTCCACAACATGAAGGAGCTGAAGTGCTTATCCAAGACTTGGGCTCAGAGGAAAAAGGAGGTGGATGATTTGTCTCTTAAGGAGGCGGAAAAGGCCATTTCTTTGTTTGAGGAGGACTCAGGAGGAGTCATGAGGACCCAAGAACAAAAGGACACATACTCTACATTGCTTCAAAAGATAACCCAAGTTCTGAGGAACAGAGAAGCGAGTTGGTGGCTCCGAAGTAAGGCTATCTAGCTAAAAGAGGGAGATGATAACACCAAATTCTTCCACAAACATGCGAATGGTAAGAAGGCCATCAACACTATCTAGGAGCCCAAGGATACAGAGGGGAGGTCGATACAAGCCTTCAGAGAGATGGCTACTCTAGCATTCTCACACTTTCAAAAAATTTATAAGGCACCTCCCTATGCAACCCTTGCTGAAGTGATATGGACCGTTCAAATTTTCCATGGGTTTGTGGATCAGGAGATGGAACAGGAGCTAGAAAGAGAAGTATCTATGAGAGAGCTAGAAGATACTTTAAAGATGCTAAAGAAAGAAAAGAGCCCGGGGCCGGATGGCTAGACTATAGAATTCTATTCGGCCTTTTTTGAGGTGTTAGGGTCGAACCTCCTGCAAATCATCGAAGACAGCAGAAAGAGAGGGAGAATTTCGGGTAGCCTTAAATCCACTGTCATTTCTCTCATCCCTAAATCTGACAAACCCTCCTCTTTTGATGGATTCAGACCCATTTCTCTATGTAATTGCATTTACAAAATCATTGCCAAAATTATAGCTAACTGCTTAAAGCTAATCCTATCCCTCCACATCTCCCAGGAGCAATTTGCCTTCCTGCACAACAGACAAATACATGAGGCAATTAGCACAACCCAGGAACTCCTCCATTCTGTCCAGTCCCGAAAAATCAAAGGAATGATACTGAAGATTGACCTTTCAAAAAAATTTGATAGAGTCAATTGGCTCTACCTCTGAATGCTATTAACTCATATAGGCCTTCCTTTTACTTTTATCAAGTGGATTATGAGCTATATAATAGATGTTCCCTATAGTGTTCTAATAAACGGTTCAGCCTCCCCTCTCTTTCATGCTGAAAGGGGACTCAGACAAGGATGCCCCCTGTCCCTCTATTGTTTCTCCTAGTCATGGAGGACCTTAGCAGATTTATACATGAAGAACATAGTCACGGGAGACTTAAGGGCATCAAAATCATTGATACAATATTCTTGACTCATTTGCTATTTGTGGATGATGTCCTCATCTTTCTCAATGGCAGTCTGGGAGACATCACAGCTCTCCACCAAGTCATGGGCACCTTCCAAAAGGCCACCGGAATGGTGTTGAATGAATCCAAATCCACTTTTTCTGCCCTCGGATGCGCCTAAAATGAATTACAGTTCGCCCTCAGGAGATTGCCCTTTGCTACCTACCCCTTCTAGGATGGTCTGAGATATTTGGGGTACCGTCTGAAGCCTTTTGGCTATAAAATTGCAGATTGGATTTGGCTCATCTCAAAGGTGGAAAACCGTCTAAACATTTGGTACCATAAGTACCTCTCCAGAGCAGGCAGATTAATATTGATCAAAGAGTTTTAGAAGCAACCCTTGTCTACTGGATGACCCTAGCCTGGATACCTAAGGGCATCCTGGATAGGCTGCAGAAAATATGTTGTAGGTTTTTGTGGAAGGGGAATCAGATAGGGAGAATCGTTGCCTGGACAAGATGGGAGACTCTGGCACTGCCTAAACGTTGGGGGGGTTAGGGGATCAAGAGATTGGACACCTTCTCCAAAGCTCTAGCGGCCAAATTGGGATGGTAGCTTCTCAACAACGTTAGGCTTTGGATGAAGGTAGCCACTTCAAAATACATCACCCCCTCAAGCCCTCTGGAATGGATCCGCCAATGCCATTGAACTAATGGGAATCTATCCATCATCTAGAAAGCAGTAACTAAGGCCATGGACCTGATAAGGAATGGTTTGACTTGGAGAATTCTATCGGGATCCCTAGTGCGCATTAGAGAAGATCCATGGGTGGGTTGTGGCAATGCACACAGAGTCCCCGAGGACTTGAGCCTCCACCTAGTAGATCAGGGAATATCACACCTTAGTCATATTGCAGACAATGAGCGTTCCTCACTAGCACAACAGGCCTGGAAGACGGTAGCAGCCCTTAACCTTCCCCTGCATTGGCAGCAAGAATGGAGGCATTTTATCTTAGTGTTAACAGAGGCCCATATCAGGATAAATGAAGGGGAAGATGAACTCATCTAGGCCTTTGCAAAGAACGGTCTCTATGTGCCCAAGATTGGATACCTGGTCCTCACAGATCCCCTCAAGCTGCCAGACACCGAGACAAGGTCGAACCTTATTTGGAAACTCAAAGCAGCTCCTAGAACAAAGCTACTCATGTGGTCAATCTTCAATAACAAGGTTCTGACAGGGGAAAATCTTATGAAACTATCTTTCGCTGGAGCGTTCTGGTGCCACCTTTGTAAGAGAAACAATGAGGACACAGAACACCTTTTTCTGGATTATCCAGCTGCACAAGAAATATGGAATGGTATCTTGGCAACACTCTCCATTTGGATCAGATCGCACGGAACAGCAATCAAGGAGGCGTGGAACACCTGGTGGAAGGACTCCTCCGAGAAGGAAAGGAACATACCCTTGCTAATCAACTGGGAGTTATGGATAGCAAGGAACCATATTATTTTTATGCAGAAGCCACCTCACTGGCCCTCCATTCACAACAAAATCATAGCAGAATACCACTTGATCCCTGAAGAGCCCCCAAAAAACCAGCAAAGGAACATTGAGATAGAGGTCATAAACAAATCCATCCCTTGGTCAAAAAATAATGTGGTATTTAATTTCCATGCAAAAATGGTTTGCATGGAGTTTCTATAAATACCAAAGTTATTAAAACAAGTACGTGTGTGCATCCCCACATTGTGTGTGTTACTTTAAAGAAATAAGTTTGCATTATGATTGTAATAAAAAAGGGAAAGAACTTCTTACATAATAGCAAGATTGAATCTTTATTTCTTCACATTTCAATAATTCTTGGAAGATTAGAAACACCAATTAAAGTTCACATGGTGATGAACTAGTATTTCACAACCTAAAGGATATTTTAGAGTATTATTTTTTCATCAAAAAACAAAATCCTCACTTACCCAAAAATCTTCACATTTCAATAGTTTTTGGAGAATTAGAAATACCAATTGAAGTTGATTTGACGATGACCTAATATTTTACAACCTTCTCCATCACATACTCCCATCATGCATCCATTCACACTTGCACCCACCTAAAATCTCTACATTTCAATAGTTCTTGGAAGATTAGAAACACTGATTCAAATTGATTTGGTAATGAACTAATATTTCACAACCTCCTACATCACATCCTCCCCCTATACATCCGATCACATGTGCAGCTAGTAAAAGACATTTATATTTTTTGGTTTTTTTTAGAAAATCCCCGTACAACCAACATCTCACATTTCAATAACTTTTAAAATATTAAAAACACTAATTAAAATTGATTAGGTGATAATTGATTGATGACCTAATATTTCACAACCTCTAACATCACATCCTCCTCCCATCACACATCAAATCACATTTATGGTTGATAGAGAACTTTTAGAATATTATTTTTCTTTAAAAAAACAAAAGTCCTCAATAATAGTATAACCGTAATGTACTTAGACATTTCATTTTTTTCCACTATAAAAATTGTTATATATATAAAATAGTCCTTTTGCCCACATTTCTTATATAAATAAAACACTCTTCCATCGACTTTGCTACCCACAATTTAAGGATGTCACTCTTACACAGTCAATACCATAATGGCAACGGAATGGAAGTCGATTTCTTCTCCGCATTTGTTTTAACTTTAAAGACATGAGGAAGGATATACACAGCACGGAGACTTTGGTAAGGATATATACACGACAAAATGCGCCGACCTTCAGTTTGAAACGCGGTACTTCATGGATTCATTAAGTCGTTTTTATTGACTCCACCAACCAATTTCTTTGACGCAGCGCTGTTAACTGTAGGCGGTGTGCCTGAACACATGTAAAAGTCAAACAACGATCTAAATTCAGAGAATCCAGCTGCCAACTTTTGGCTCCATATGACCTGTGAATCTCAATGTGACAGCCGTGTATTCTTGACTTTGAATAACAGCAAGTACCCATTGAATGCACTCAGTACTCTAAATAACAAATGTCAAAACCATCGCACCACGCCTCTGATAATTACGTCACAGACGACGTAGGGCCGAACCCATTCGGCTCTACATCTAATTCGCAGGCAGGTTGTAAACATTGGAGATGATATGAAATGGAAGACAACATGAATAAGGTAAGTAGATTGCATGTCTGTAATATTTTTCTGAAGCTACTGTAATAGTTGGTATTTTGTTTGTTTTTCTGTAATAATTGGGAAGATAGTTTGAAACATGTACACAAAAATTTACCATGTGATTTTCACAGAAAGATATCTCAGATCTTGTCTGTGTGATTATTGTTGTTTGGATTAGAAAAACATGTTTTTGAAACAAAATATAATTGAATAATAACTTAGTATATATATTTTGATTTTCATAAAATAACAAGTTTTTCCCAAGATTTATAATTATATAGATATAGCTTGCAATTCCTGCAGATGGCAAAACTTGTGGCCGAGATAAATCACTTGAAGGAGAAAAACCAGAGGCTCAACTCTAAGTTGAAACGCATGATCAGTAAATATGATGACCTGCGGAAGCATATCGGGCTTCTCATGCAACAGAGGAGAGGGATCGATGGAAGCCAGGTATATTATACTATTTTGAAAAGCTGATTTGACTTTGGATTATGAAAGTTCATTTTGCCTTTTGATTTCCTAGGTCTGCAATCCAGATCATCGAATCAAAGACCAAGTGTGCGCAAAGTACTTCACCGGATCTGATCATTGTTGGGAACAAGGTGAAGAAAAAGAGAAGAAGAAGGCCAAATTTATGGACGATCAGCAGCTGCATTCAAAGAAGACGAAGATTGAGAATGGGGTCACTTCGTACCTGGATGATAACCCTTGCTGTGATGACAAGTTGCCCAAGAACCAGAATCAGGTGCTGAGCAGGAGCTCCGGCGAAGAGGCAGCGGCCGCACCAAAAAGAATAGTATCTGTGCAGACAACATCTGTGACATCTCTGGTAAGAATCAAATTCTTACTTTCTAATACTTCGAATTTATGTGAACAGAGCCTAAACATCTATAAAGTATATATATCCATTAGTATAGATGTATTTTAATTATAGATTTAGTAAGAGTTTGGAGGGATTATATGTTTTGATATGTGAATAAAAAATTTGTATTTTTACCTATTTCAGGTTTTTTTTGAAATTTGGTAAATTTATAATTAAAATAAATCTATATTGGTTTTATAAATATAGAAACATTGTAATTTTTCGTGGTTTAAATTATATTTTTTAATGTATAAATAGATTCTAATTTCTTCAAAAATTTTGTCTTGATAATTTACTTGGGGACTTGGATTATGTACTCTACACAGCCTTTCAGTTTATATAATATATACATAGTTTTGTTTAATTATGTATATATGTGTGTCCACATTGAAATATTTTATTTATGGAGTACATTCTCTATATTAAAATGCATTTTCTTTTATTAATATATTTGTAAATACATATCAATATTACTTAATTTTTCATATTAAAGTATATTATTTATGATTTTTTTTATTAATATTATTTTGTAAATACTACATATTAAAAATTAAATGAATTACACTTTTTCTGATTACTTTTGTAAATACTACATATTAAAAATTAAATGAATTACACTATGAAGTAATTGATTTTTTTTTACTTTCAATAACTCAATTAGTTTAAGGATTGAAATATTTTTAATAATACATTAAAATATTTTTTGTTTTTAGTTGCTTTCCCTATATATATATATATATATATAAATAAAGATGATATTGAAATAAATTAGTCAAGAAATTATGTTATTTCATATTTATGTATTTGGAAAAGTATTATTCATAGTTAAAAGTAAGAGTGAAAAGTTTTTAATAAAAACTAAACAAAAATATATATTTATTTTTTTATTATTATAGAAAAAAATCATATTTTTATTTTAAAAAAACATATGTTAACTTTATTTGAGTATAGATGAGATTAAAATAAGCCTTTCAACTTAATCAAAGAGTTTTTTTGAATATGCAGTGAAGTTAAATTTAATTGTCATTTATTCAGACCTCTATTAATAAACTAGAATAGATATTTCATGCATGGTTACATAGAAACCTAGAAAATGAATCACCTGCAATGCAATAGAGGTTAATGGAGATAGAAGTTAGTGATTAGTTTAGAGTCTGTGGTATCTGGATTTGTAAGCTGCAACCTCCTTGCATATGTTGTTCATATGTAGGTGTTACAAAAGAAGAATATCAAAACGCAGTATATATTCTTGCTTTCTGGCCCCGTATTAAGAATCTGACCTAATGCATTCTATTCAGGTAAGTGATGGCTGCCATTGGCGAAAGTATGGGCAAAAGATGACAAGAAACAGTACACTCCCGAGATCTTATTACAAATGTGCTATGGTGCCCGGTTGCCCAGTTAAAAAACAGGTTCGACCTCATCTTTTTTCCAAAGGAAATATTTTTACTGTTATTGACTGTGACCAAAAAAACATGCAAACCTGCTATTTTAAATATGTTATGGTGAATTTTGAGCAGGTTCAGAGGTGCGCCGAAGACCCCACGATTGTAATAACAACCTACAAAGGCGAACACACTCATTCTCTGAGTCCTCTGGCTATCGCTGTCATACATGCCTCGACCAACCAACCCACGACTTGCACCTCGTCTCCCACTATCACTCTCGACCTCGCAGATGACCGACTGAATCCAGCATTCTACTTGCACCCTGCACATTTAACAGCTGGCAGCTTCCAGCAATTGACTCCATCGTCTAGCGATATGGGTCAGGTACTGAATAATCAGAGTCAAGTGGGTCAGTCAGCAATCATGGAATCTGTAGCTTCTATGAAGGCAGATCCCAATTTCACTAAAGCGCTGGCTGTAGCCATAGCTGGTTCTATTCTCAAGTTGGGTCCTCCAATCGAGGGGATGCCTCAACATCCTCCTCCAACGCATTACACTGATGATTCAACAACTAACGCTAACACTAGTGTAGAGTAACCCTTTCCAAAGTAGTTATTTTCACTACAGCTTGCAAATACTATGGTGTATTGTAACACCAACTTTACATTAAACTAATTATTCTAGCCTGGATGCTGGTCAAGAAGGAGTTCGTAGCATGAAAATGGTATGATTATATATTAAGTAAATATTTAATAATTAAAACAGTATGAAAATATAAAAGATTTATGAGATGTATGTTAAACACTTTTTAATGGTAGGGAATGTATGACTTAGTGAAGGTTTAAACTTGGGAGGGGAGGTGGAAGTTTAAACTTATGTGATTTTTCAGTTTAATTTTCTAAGTTATATAAAATTGATAATAATATTGATGTAGTTTATAGGAAAATATATATTATAATATTATAGAAAAAAATATAACAAATATGTATTATTTGAAAGAAAAAATATATATATAATATTATATTATAAGAAAAATTAATATTATTAATTTATTAAATAATAACTATAATAATATATTTCATGGTATTGTTTATATTTTTTAATTGAAAATAATTATAAAAATGTTGATTTGTCATATTTATTATGTTAATTTTGTTATCATACATTAAATTAGATGATTATTTAATTATGTTTAATATATGTTTTTAAATCAAATTTTATTAATTCTAAATATATTCTTAATTTATGATATATTTAGTTCACCAAGAAGGTCCAATTTCCTTAAAAACACATGAGATGTCACTTTTATGGCTTGAGATTAGAGTCTTTTAGAAAATTTCCTTTTCAAAATTATTAAGCTCACATACAAATAAATGTGAAGAGGAGGGTAAATGACCTTCAACTATATATATACGTATTGAGATTGCAAAATTTGTAAATGGCCTTCAACTTTATATATACATATTGATATTGTAAAATCTCTTTTTAACAATTATGGTTATGAATTGAGCATTTGTTTTACTCATCCTTCTCTCTGAGAAGTTTCTACAATTTGTACAACAAATGAGAAATAAGTGAGAAATGAGAAATAAGTGAGAATAAACTCATGTGTGGGCAAGAAAAACATTCACTACACAAGTAGGCATCATACGTGTGTTTATTTTTTTAAATAATGTAACAAACTCTCTTCTCCCTCCCCTTGCTCCCATAATTTTTTGTTCATAATGTTTGATTTAAATTTTACATTAACCATAGATGAATATTTTGTTAATTGATGTGAATTCAGTTAGCTTGCTTATATCTAGTTTTAGTATTCACATGTGTTTAGTTATATTTTGATTTTATGAAGGATATATTGTCATTTAGATCTAGACTTAAGATGTTTCCATGTTTGCATGTGTGCAAATGTATTGGAGATCTAATTCATTAGACATTTCATCTCTTCTTAGACTTACTTGACGACCCAAAGGTGGGACTTATAAGTATCATATAAGGTTCTTCACCTTTTTATTCCTCAGCCCTATTTGCCTTGTTAACATAAATTTGATTAAAAAAAGGATAGCAATAGCTTGGATCTTCAATCTATCATGATTTTTACCAATTAATCTAAAGGGAATTAATTATTGTTTAAGTATGTAATATATTGAAATATAATTAGGGATGTCAGTGGGTATAAAACCCAAATTCATATGCTATAAAAAGGAGTGGGGAAAAATCAAGGTCTTTGATATTAGCACATTCTATAAGTCAATTATGTCAACCTTGATCAAAGCATTTGCCTTAGTTATTTACCATGGTCCTTGAGTTTTTACTTTTAAATTGGATACTCTCATGGTCTTAATAGGCTTATGCCCTAGTATTGTTAATTTCCTTGATCTATGTGGTTGTATCTTCCGGATCCATCGCATCTGTTGTTTTAGTGCTGATCTAGTTTGGCTATGGTTCTTGCTTATGTCATTTTTTTGTATTTTCTTTGAATCAAGGAATGTCTTGAGTCAAAAATCTATGTTGACCATATATAAATTATTTTGATCCTAGTGGCATCCACTCCATAGTTTTCTTATCTTTCATGTTGGCCATTCCCCAAGTAAAGTTTGAAATTCATGATCTACAAAATCATTGCTTATAGCTCATGCTAGTTGAAGAGATTCATCATTGTTTTTAACTTGGAGGATCGTATGTTGATGATAATGCATTTCTTTTAGGATTATACTTAGAGACATTTCAGTACCCTAAGACCTACTTTCATCATTGGTTTGTCCACTTGTGCTTAGTAGTATATTTTCATTATTGATCCATGAATGAGTGGTTGTGTTTATGTTTGATGTCAACTCATCTATTCACATAATGTGGATTGTACTACTACCTTGGACCCCATTTTTGTCATGAATGCACACCTTGCACATAGCAATGATTTTCATTATTGATTGTTAACTAGGTAGAACTTCCTTATGCTATTCCATTTTTTGTGCTTAATTTTTTAGAAGACTTCAATATACATCCATTTCATCATATTTTACTTCATTTTGGTTGAAAGGATTCATTCTTAACTTTCTCTAATAAGAATTCTCTTATTGGCTCCAATTCATTTACTATGGAAAAATGTAATTTATATGTCCCTTAGTAGCTTGGTATCTAGTATTATTAATGGTAGGCTTCCCACATTTAAAAAATAATTTTAATCAATAGCTCCATCCTAGATGGCTCCTTTAGTTTTTTATTCTCACATTTATTCACAATTTGAAGTAATCTACTATGTACCTTTGTCCCTACCTTCATTATTGGTTTAATATCTTGTAGTTATTGGTGTTTTAAATCATTAGCTATTAATTGATTGATTTCTCTCATGTGTACATTCACATATTTATTCACAAGATGTAGCTTCATACATTATGGCATAATTTAATGGGAAAATGTTATGTATGCCATTGATGTCATTTGTCCTCCTATTAATATATCGAATATAAATGGAAATTGATATAATTATGAATCTAATGATCCCTTCCGTACTTTCTTTCAGTGATCACTATAGCCTTATGCTACCTCTACTTAAGAATCTCTTTGATTTACCTCAACATGGATGCAAAATATTTGTTTTGTGGCCATAATCTGAACTTATTATTATTTGTGGATCCATCTTATATTGTTTATGACCAATTTATATGTATACATTCATTTTATATCAATACATAAGATATTGTATTTGGTGGCTATGCTTCTTAATCACTTGAATATGGGTATGGCCACCTTGAGAATGAGAATTATTAGCTAATTTTCCTTTTGTTTTGTAAATTTTCTTCCAAAACATGTGGTTATAGCGACATTCCCAATAAAAATTGTATAATGTATTTCAACCATCCAAAATCCTATTATCCTCAATCATTAAGAGGTAATTATTAGCATGTTAATTTGGTCACCATGTACCAAGTAAAATTATGGCCCAGTTACTCGTATTTATCCATATCGGAATCAACTTCTCATATTATGCATATACTACTAAAGATACCTTTAACTTGTAATACGCCATTGCAAAGATTCAATTTCCTCGTAAAAAACCTATTTGAGTGCCAAATTATGGGTTTCCATCTCAAAACACATGGCAAGGAGGTTTGGTCTCACATAATAACTTAAAATTATAAACAACCCTAAAGTTTAAAGAATGTTTGTATGTGTAAAAAAATCTCAACGTTTGATCGGGACGAATATAATGTTGCCACTTGTATGGCTTGATTTCATGCCACGCCAAGGAGATCCCCCTTTATAAAACCACCTTTCTTCCATATAAATATGAGGTGTAGGGAAGGGTAAATGGTTGTCATCCTTCTATATATGTATGCTCCTAAAATATCCTCAATGTGGGTTAGGGTTATGAATTGTGCATCATCGTTGTTCATTCTTCTTTGTGAGAAAATATTATAGGTGAGAAGGTTATCCAATACACTAGCATGTATCACTACATTTACTTCTTAATCAATATAAAGATCTTCCTTGTCCTCCCTCCTACCCCACATTTTGTGTTTATAATTTATTCTTTGAATTGATGTCTTAATAATCAATTACTAATTTATCAATTAATATTAATATATCTGACATGCCCATATTCATGTCAAGTATTACACATATTTAAATCTACATTTTGATTTGAACATAGTTAAGCCCCTAACCATAACCCTCATTCATATGTATTGCATTAATTATAGTTATATTGGTTTATTATTATTTATTCATATCCATTTGTATCCTATATATGGCATAAGAATACTCATTTGAATGATCAATATATTTTCCATAAATATTATCGTTTAATTGGAGGTTTTCCCTTTAAAGAGGATTCTCATTAACCCACTTTTAAACTTCATTTAGGCATTGAAATATTGAATTGGTTTTTGTTATTCTAATTTGGATATTTGTTGCATAACATTTGGTATCAAGGTGGATGATCCCTAGTTTGAATTTTTAAGAGAAGTCATATTATTGTTTTTGTCTAACTATTTTATGGAATATTAGATGGCCATCAGGCTTGGGGGATTCGACAAAAGAGACAATATATCTCTCAACAAAATTTAAGAATATTTTTTTCCATATTTTCAAATTTGAATTATATTCAAGTTAGGTTTTTTAATCTATTACTCAAACTAGTATTCAAGATGTGGCTTTAGTAAGACAAACATATTTGAAGACTGCAAGGTCCAAATTGAGTTGAACTTTTGGTATGGATAGAAGACAATCTAGATGTTTCATGTAAATTGTTCACACATGTTATGGAAATATTTGGAAAATTGGTTGTCCATACATGTTTTGTCACTTGAAAAGCACAAACAACAATAATAAATTTTGATATCTCAGTCCTAACATACTCTTTTAGACTTGAAATTTAAAAAAACTTTTGGGAAATTGAAGCAAACATATCAACATATTATAGTACAAAATTTTGGAGTTAGGGATGCAATGAAATTCGATTCACACTACATGCAATGTTGGCCAATAAATAAAACCCCAAATCATGGATTTATAAGGGATTTGAAAACCCATAATTTTATAATATTTTTTCTATTTTTCAATAAGTATAACTTTTAGGTTATGGACATGTACTATTGTCTTAAACACATGGATTTAAGGGGTAAAATTGTAGTTGGTAAACATACATGAACATAATATAGGTGGAGTAATCAGATGACACCCTTGTGCCCAGTGGTACCCAATAAGTAATACTACATAAAACAAAAATGATTTATGGTTTTTATATTTGACTTACCTTATATTATATTGAAATCCTTATATGTACACCTAATACCATCCTTATAATATGTTTTGATCATCTATACCTATAGTATGTCAAACACAACACTCAACGAGATCTCTACTCTATAGTTGAAAATCTAGAATTTACTAGCAAGGATAAGATGTAGAACACATCCTCTTGAGTGAGTCCCATGAAGGACTAACTAAGTGCCATTAGTAAGAACTCAATGGTAGATCAAAAATGTTTATATATAATATTATATTTCCCATAAAACTTTACAAAATATTAGTTTACTTAAATAATAAGAGAATACCTAGGTTGATTATCTTGAAAGGGTTATGTTTAGGTAATCATGATCATATTGTAGTTTTTAACCCTCTATAGATAATACCTGCAAACAAATTCTTAAAACTAACAAAAATGATAAATGGAAATCACAAAAAATATACACAAAGATTTTTCTCCTGGAATCCAAAATCAGGAAAACCAGATTAATTTTTCATTATGTTCCTTTAAAATGTTACAATACATTATATACATTACATAGAATTCATAAACCCCCAATCCATTAACCCTAGATTGGAATATAATTGTATTTCCTTTGAATTAATCTACAAAACCATGTGAAAAACCACCATATGCATGAAAACTACTAACAACAAAAACAAATGCAAAAAGCCTCCCAAAAAATAAATGGGAGCATTGCCCCAAACCCCCGTGCAAGGGAGCTACCACCCCCCTATGACCCCCACTGCACTCAGTGCATATGTATCAAGCATTGAGTTAGTCATGCAAACAATATAAGACATAGCTACGATAAAAGACATACTTGAAAACCTTATAAGGGGTCATCAATGACAAACTATGAATGAGATGACCAGAAGCTTAGTCTCTCATAAATATAAGGGAATGTGGATACCAAAATTTCCACCATTTATAACACCCTCCAAATTATGGTAAGTAGAAATAAATTTCAAAAGTTTCAAGATACTAACTAGTTTAATCTTAATGAACTCAAGAAATATTTGTGGATTTCAAGAAAAATATCAAGGATATTTAAAAGATCTCTTGAAAAGCATGACATGCAAGGAAGACATATAAGAAATAGAGGGAATTATGAAAAAAATTATCAAATTTATTTCCCATAGATCATTCTCATTAAGAAAAGGATAATGAGGAGAAGAGGATCAAATCTCTTTCACATAAAGGAAACAGATCAACACATTATGAGAATAATAATAAGATGAAGTACCAACCATAGTAGTATCCATCACATTAAAATTAGTGAAATCATGACATTATTTCTAAACCAGGGAATCTTATTCCCAAGATAGATATGAGGAAGCTTGATGCTAGTGAATATGTGGTGTAGATATTATAGATGGACCATTTTTTTTATCTACAAAACATAATGTGTGGAGGTTTATGTTAAGAACCTAATTAATATGCCCATATCAATAGCTCAATTGCCTCTCGATTTTTCTTTATTGCAAAACTAATATCACAATAGGTAGATAATTTGAGAAGTAAATTCTTTAGTCAACTAATAGACCTTAGGCAAAAGATGGTTCAGTTATAGAGTTGAACTTACTATTTCAAAGGTTGAGTCTTAGAGTGAAGAGTATTCCGAAGGATAAAATGGTGGATCTATTTTGGGTGCATTAAAGGAGAGCATTCATCATAACATATGTCTCTTTGAGCCTATATAATTAGATAATTATTTAAATTTGAAAAACAAAGTTGAAGTTAAATATATTGTTACCGCAAGGGTTTCCAGTAATACCTATGACTATACACATTAGTCCATCTCCTAACATCACTCAACCTAGAAAGTTGAAACCTCAACAAATAGATGAACTAATATAAAAGTTTCTATGCTACAATTGTGATAATAAGTATATTAACGAGAATAAGTTTGGTGAGAAAATTATATTTTATATAGATTGCAAAGATGAAGAAGAAAAATAGCTAGGATATCATCAAGATCCAAAACATATAGAGACCATTCACAACATGCATTTTTAAGATTAAATAGAAAGTATTAACACTCTACAAACTCTCAAGGTAGATTGATATATCAACAACAACAAAAAGTGGTAGGTGGGGGTCCATATCATTATAGTTTCGAGTAATGATACCCACTTCATTAGTTTTGGGCTTATTTCAGTTTTATCCCTTATAAAATAGGTCATGTTACTACTCAAACTCTCCTCTGGAGGTAAAATTCCTAACCCCAACAGGAGATCCTAGAGGTAACTCTCAAGTAAGCCACCCACTATCATCTCAATGGTCTCATCTCAATCTTTAGACTATGGGAAAAGGATCCTAGTTAATGGGGGAATCCTAAAAACCAATCTAGTCTAGGTTGTTGAGTGAAAATGTAAGTTCCTCTTACTCGACTTGACTTAAGACTTTAGTAAATGACACTTCCCACTCTCCAAGAGTACAAAACAAGTTTGAATGTGTGAATAATTAGATCAAATATTCAATTAGGAACAAGCTTGAAATTATATTAAACTTAGAAAAGTGAGCTTATTCAAGATTATTCTTCGAAAGTTAGAAACATGTCTTGCTCCATAAACAATGTACTAGAACTTGTCATCAAAGTGTAACACAAGTTTACAATCGCACCATGAACTTAAAGGATTCTATTAAAAATACAAGATGTGATGCTAACAAAACATGTATCAATGGAAAAACAAAACCTAGAAGTAGATGAAATTCATAGATCATCCATTCACCATGTTTGTAAACATCATCATGGCACCAAATAAAGAGAGATCATATGCTAATTGTAACTCTATTTTAGTGTAGTAGAATTGTAGAAAAAATATATCATTCAATGTGGATCTTTAACTATTGATATTTTCAAAGCATGATGTCATGTAATAAATGATTAATTTCAAACTTCCACAATACTTTGCAAATGTAAGATACATTAATATTAGTGAATATTGTGTTGTCATTAATCTCATGGGGGGGATTGAGAACATCAAAGTTAGGAGTATATTGTTAGAAATATATTTTTCATTGATGTCAAAGATATAGGGAGACTATAGATGTCTAACATAAATATTGCAAGGTGAAGATTATTGGAAATATTGTTTGGATTCACAATTTCTTTGATGCATAGTATGGATACTCTATCTTTGAAGGAATTTTTACTCTAAATATTGAGCTCAAGTGGGAACATAAGATATATGATTTAATATCTTATTTTGATACCTTCCCAATAGTATATGGCACTCCCTCTAACTCCAAAGGAATAAGGAGATATGAAATATTATGTCAAGTTGGTCCAGCCAGAAAGTATAGGTTAACCCAACCAGTTTAACAAGTCAACCCCATAAGTAAATGTAGAAATACTATAAATAAAGGATCGATGAGTGCATTTGAATACCTTCCAAGTAAGAAGAGATTTGAGGTGGGAAACAGAAGCTGGGGAAATGTGATTTGTGTAGTAAATGGTTCATCTTCGAATTTTCCCTGTAACATTTCTTCTAGGATGTTTTAGACCATGAAACTTGGAGGAGATAGAGGGAATATATACATGCACCTGTGACATAAATTTCAAACCTTTTTTGTTGTAATTTTTTATATATGGTATGAGGAAGTTAGGGTTCTTGAATGCACCTAAAATCTACTTCAAACAAATCATCTTGGCATTTTCACTACAACTTTTCTTCTGGATCATTTCATACCGTGAAACTTGGATGAGATATATGGGATAACTTCTTGGGCCTGTGGCAAAAATTTTATACTTTGGTTTGCTTCAGTTTGGGATATGTGGTATGAGGAAGTTATGGTTCTTGATTTCTCTTCAAATCTACTTCAAACCATTCAGCTTGGAATTTTTGCTATAACTTTTCTTCTAGGATATTTTAGATCATGAAACTTGGAGGAGACGGAGACGAGACCTTTATGTACCCATGGTAGAAATTTCAGACCTTGTTTCACTATAATTTTGGAGATATGCTCTAAGGAATTTAGGGTTCCTAAATGCTCTTGAAATATGCTTTAAATAAGTTAGCTTGGCATTTTTGTTATAAACCTTTTCTGAGATTTTTTTTACTATGAAATATGGAGGAGACATGGGAGATAGATCTAGGAAACTATGGTAGGAATTTCAAGCTTTGGTCCACTATAACATTTGAGATATGCCCTGAGGAAGCTATGGTTACTTAATAGTCTTGAAATCAACTTTAAACAGGACAGTCTAGCATTTTTGCTATAATCTATTATCTAGGACTTTTTAGATTGTGAAAAATTTTTAGATCCAAGGAGACATACAAAAGTGCCTCAAGTAAAAAATTTAGAATCATATTTGCAAAATTGTATATGTGGAATGTTGTATAAGTTTGTTCTTCGGAAGAGGCAAAAAGTAGTAAGTTTTAGGAGAAGCAGACCTGGTGAAGGTAGAAGCGACAAGTAGACCTGTTGAAGGCAGAAGCATAAAGAAGACCTGGTGAAGGTGGAAGTAGATGACAGACCTAGTGAAGGAAAAAGTAGCATATAAACTTAATAAAGTTTGTTGGTGCCTACAAATCTTGCAGCAAAGGTGGTGTTACTTATAGGTTGGTGCCTACAAATATTGTAGCATACGGGATTGGTTTCTACTATAGGATGGTGCCTACAAATCTTGCAGTAGAGGGGATCGTTATCTCATGTAGGTTGATTCCTATAAATATTGCAGCAGGGAGCATTGGTGTCTCTTGTAGGTTGGTGCCTACAAAGATATGTTATAAATAATTTTTAATTTATATGTGTTTTATATGTGATATTTTTTGGTTATGATTCATGAAGGTTTAAATAAGTAATAAATTGTCTTATATTGATTCCCCGCCCCCCACCCCTACCCAGTATAAGCTTGAATCCAAAAATTGGAATGAAATTAGGTTCCTTTGGAATCATTCCAACCACTAGAAGAAATATCTTAGAGGGACCATAGCTAGTAATGGAGGAAAATTGGCTCTAAAGGAAGTAGCTTTGTAAGTTTCAAGGAAGATATAAGAACTTAAATCCAATGATTATTCCAACAATGAATTAGATGTGGAAGAAGCATAGTTTGTGAGAAATCTAAAAAGATGATTTGGAAAATAAAAAGGTAAGATACCATGTAGATGTTTTAATTTCAGTAGAATAGGACATTGGGTTGGTTAATTTCCATATGAAAAATGTGAATATGATGATTATGAAGAAAATCATGAAAATGGAACCAATTATTATAGACACAAAAGAGGAAAACACTCCAAGAATAAAGGTTTTTATTCCAAAGAATATAGTGGCTCCTGAGAAGAAAGTGATGAATATGCATCAAATATTGATGAAGAATAAATTATTTTCACAGCCATTGGTGTAAATATTGTTGATAAAGAAGATGAAAGTAGCCAAGAAGAAAATTTAGATTCACGGGATGATGATATTGATGGGGGAGTAAACCTTGAAGTAAAACTTGTTAGCTCCCTAGAATAAATTGGTAGACATAGAGCCAATATCCAAAAGAAGAAGAATTTATTGCAAAAATGTAAGAAGAAAAATGATCATGATCTTGATGAAACAAAATTTCCGTCCTTAAGACACAATTTGATCCAGGAGGATCAAAAAAAGGCCTAAAATTCAAAGTCTCCAAAGCCATGGAAATAGTTCCATGTCGAAGAGATCAATGATACTATTCCAACATAATTTGAATCGCATCAAACCGAGTTCGTATGAGGAAATTATTGCAGTTCAAAGTTTTGTAACAATGAGAAAAAAGTCAATGTCAGAGTAACGCGGTACGTCCAGGAGTTTACAAGTGGCACGTCTTAGAGAAGGCACATGGCATAATATGAAGTTGACACTTGGCAGGTTGAAGGCTCAACATGTGGCCCACTGGATAGGTGACATGTGGTCCATTGGATGGGTGACATGTGGCCCTCTGGTGAAGTGCCACGTGGCTCTACTTTATTGGTCAAAAGTTTGTAACATACCACTATTAGCAAGGTTTAAACACGTGACCTCCGGATTACAAATTGGGTGTTCTACCAATAAGCCATGAGATTACTTGTTATGCAACTAGCGCATATATATATATATATATATATATATATATATATATATATATATATATATATATATATATATATATCCCAATTGAGGACTCACGACCTCTGCTAATAAGTCACGTGATTTGTGGCAACAAATCAACAACATCCACCATTATTTACATCATAGGTATATTAAATATTTAATGGAATACTAATTCCAAATTTGGCATATATGGCTTTAGATAACTGCATTTTTAACTTTTTAATCATCTGTATATCACATACACCCCATAACATCTTAACATCATTAGAAATTATGTAGAAAGAACAATAAAATCAACATTTTGGCGGAACATAAAAGAACAACAGAATAAAATCATACACAACAAAGACACTAGTATTTGGGTCAAAGACCAAGGAAAAACTCAACCAAATTCTTCGTATATTAGATATTAATCAATTGTTTAGTTGAGATACAAATTACATCCATAATTAGATACATTATTCACATCAAGCTTTCAAGGTTAATCCAAGTCAGTTCACAACTTCCTTTATGAACTAAACAATATAGACACTTGCTTCCATATTGTTGTTTACTAGAAACATGCATCAAAAATACATTGCATGTCTCTGCCATACACAAGGTTTCTACCATCAAGGTTACTATCATCACTTAAAAGCAAGATCTTGGACACTTGGATACTATCATGATTATTGTCACATGAATCATGGGAGGTGTGTGATATATATATTGTGGAATAATATTGTCAAATGTATCCTAGAAAATTCCTATCATATGTATCATGAAGATCATTATCATAAATATCAAAATCCCTTGTCACATGTTTACTGTCATTATGAGTAGGGTCACTGAATGCTATGAATCATGGTCATTACATAATATAAGCAATATCATTGAGTAAGGACAAGACACTACCATCATGCATCACATATATAGGTTGTTATCTCATGTTACTTATCTCCATTACTATCATCATACTTCAAGGGTTATACCCCATGTCTCACTGCCATCAAGAGATGAAGGTCACTAAAATGAATTTGAAACATTGTAATAAGTAATATAGGAACAAGAGAACTATTGAATGTGCCCAAGGAAACCATTGTCGCAAGTTTCATATGTCATCATAAGAGAAAGGCTTACAATCATCATGGTTATAGTCAATGGGATTTTCGTGACAAAGATCACATATTTGAATCATTGGAATTGAACCACTAACATATACAAGTGCAAGCTTCATGTAAATCACTGAGATAGGATGCAAGTACCACATAGTGAGATAGGATGCAAGCACCACATAGTGTATATATATATAGTTGGGCGCAAGATCCCCCAAGGCAAGTTTTGGGGCTTAAAGCCCATGTTTTGACTACATCCAATGTAAAGACTCCGTGAAGTATGGGTGTGGAGCGCAAAGTCGTAATTGAGTCATAGGGTTGTCCGCCCTTACTTTTGTAATGTAATTTCGGCTTGAGAGTTCTACCCAAATAGAGTGAGGCTCTAAGTTGTAGAGGGAGCTAATTTAGAGCTAAGATTCTAAGAGAAGATGAAGCATTGAGTCTTGGTTGAAGTGTAAAGTCGTGTCTTGGGTTGTAGAGTAGGAGAAGGCTCTGTAGTTGAGTGCGCGGACCCCTGCAGTTGAGTGCGTAGGGTGAGTCAAGTCTATAACCGTTGGAGAAAATAATAAAGAGAAGTTTCTTATCATTCTATGTGTCTTTTTCCAGTTTTATGCATTGAAGTATATTAGGTATGAATTGCAAGTTTACTGTTTAATTGTTGCGCAAACTTATATAAATATTTTGAATAAGAGAATATAAGATAAGTATCTATTTACGTGAAGTTAATTGACGGCTATAAGAAAATAAGTAGGACCCGCAGTGTAACTTAGGGAAAGAGCACAGATCATTGCCTTAGCAGCGTGAAATCACCTTAACCCCTGATTAGGGCTGGCGAGGCAAGTGTAACAGAGCATGAAGGCCTCGCAAGTTAGGAAAGTGCATGAAGTGACCTACACGAAGGTATTCACAGTTGGACTAAACCGACCCCTCAACATCTCAAGGGTGTGGAAACTTGGTTCCAGGATCCCCCCATACTGCTTCGGGTGAGACCTCAATCCGCGCTCTGCGGGCTGTTGCTGAAAGGGCTAGTAGTACAGGGATTTGTTTGGCTAATTAACTTCGAACCTGGGTCAGGCCCCATCAAGCCAACAAATGGTTCCATTGCCGGGACCGAAATCTGCATAGAGATGTCTGATGTCACATCACTGGAATCCAACTAAGAAGGAGATTGAAGGGTGGTTGGACAGGAAAATTCACGAATTCACGGCGCAGGAGAATAGGAATCCGCGACTATTGAAGGAAGAGTGGTTAGACTGCTACCTATACACATAGATCCATGAAATTTTCTTCGCATCTTTCCCTACTGAACTGTACGAGTGGATCGTGAAGCTAGCAGATAGCCAAGGAAGGTGGAAGCTCGACGAACCTATTGTGTGGACCCCAGAGTTGATGCGCATATTGGAAACATCAGAGGATAGGATTGCGTACGTTGTTGATCACTAGCTCAATCGAATTATAGGACGATTCATTACTGAGTTCGTGGTAGATGCTTCGGTTAGCTATAGCGAGACAGAGCGACGCTTTCTCAAGGGACCTCGAGGTAAGTACGTAAAGTCTCTGAACACTTGGATTAAAATGCTATTGTTCGAAAAGAGGATTATGCAGTTACATTTATGTTCGGGGCTACGCGAAGTGGGAGAATTTACATAAATGAAGGAAGTGCAGGACTAGAGACTAGCCCCTTGATTTCACCTCCGTGAAGGGATGAAGAAGAGCTTGTGAAGGTATCTCCACAAAGTGTGATAGGCAGATGATATCGTGGATACCACCTCCACCCACACCACCTCTAGTTTCACGGTCATCACCTCCATCTTCGCCCGTACCACCTCCACCACCACCGCGTTTTAAGATGGCAAGCTCGATAAAGTTTCCTATGTTCAAGGGAGTAGGAAATGAAGATCCAGACCAGTTTTGGTTCTTTGTAAAAGTTGTATGGGAAGCGTAGGTAGTTACAGATGATAATATCAAGAAAGAAACATTGGTTAGCGCTTTGCAGGAACATGCGCTAACCTAGTACATCAAGCACTCAAGTGATAATCCAAATGAGGAAATTGTGGTTATCCAAGCTGCGCTAACTAGGGAATTTAGCAGGTCGAAGTCAGAAGCACAGTAGATCATTGGGTTCAAAGAGATCACGATGCTACCACGCGAGAGTCCTTGGGAGCTAGATCAGAGGCTGAAGTGCATGATTCGCAAAGCTAACATGACTCTGACAGATGGACAGCACCGCGAATGGTTTGTACCATCACTATCGCCGCATTTGAGGAACGTGTTCTCGAAACAAAGGTTAACAACTCAGGCAGAGGCTTTAGAGATCGCGATGAGGTTGCATGAGACCCCAATACAGGATCCTCACTTGGGAGTTCAGCTTATGCCTCGAGATGTAGAGTCTAAAACAGGATAGAACAGTCCAACCAGAAGCATGTGAAGAGGTGTGGTGTGTGAAATGCAAAGGTCGGGTTCATGATAAGGACCACTACCCAGTATTCGTGAATTACCACACAGGAGGGGGACCGATGTCATTAAGACCTAAAGCACAAGCAGGACCGAGTGCGGCACTTGCTTTGTGGTGCGCAATTTTTCAAATAAGAGGAAATCATGCTACAGACAACTACCATTTGTTTCAAAAGTACACGCAGAAGTCGCAACAGTTGTTCTGTAATTTATGTAGATCAGTGGGACATGATGAGCGCACATGTAGAAGTTATGAGCTAATGATGGATAAAACTCCACCTACAGGGTTCAGGCCGAAATGCGACCCCTAGACCAATGAGCAGGGATGGCGTGAACTAGATTCTAGGGGCACGGACGAGGTCGAGAGGGGGAGAACTTGGGAGAGGTCGCGGACAACTGATATGCTACAATTGCGGAGGGCCAAGACATTATGCCCGCGATTGTATGATGCTTCCATCATGTCTGTATTATACCTTGTTTAATCATGAGACGGTGGATTGTCCTACGTTGATAGCTAGGCTACGCAACAAGGGAGCGCTACCACCTCCCCCGACTCAGAACCTACAAATGATGAGGTCTAAACCGTGCGAGGACAATCCAAATGTAAATATTGTGCTCTGAAGTGGAATTACGCCGGGAGATGATAAAAGAAAATAGCCCGAAGAAAGTACTTGGGTTCGCGAATCTTTGGCGAAAGAAGCGGACTTTGATTTGGAGCACACTCAAGAAACCTTTATGGAAGCTAAGAAGATCTTCATTGATGCCTCCACTTCAGGAAGCAAAGATAGACCGGAGTCGGAGATGGACCCATCGATGCTCACAATGTTCCTGGAAACATGCATGAAGCTACTACGTGATAGTAAGGTTGTAAAGGGATTACAATAACTCATTAACAGATGCACGAGGACCGCGCAAGGAGAACTACGCGCAATTCGAAAGATTGGAAAACACAAGACAAGAACAGGAAGATAAATGAGGTTAACCGCGTAGATTGGAGAATATGAGATGGACCAAGTAATTTTGGATTTAGGTTCAGACGTGAACGTCCTTCCGAAACTGACATGGGAGCACATGGGGAGGCCTATGCTGCAGTGGTCTCCTATTTAGCTACACATGGTGAACCAACAAAAGATAATACCCTTGGGTCACTTGCAGAGAATAATTGTGGATATTGAGGGAGAAAGCGCACTACCAAACTCTGAAGTGATAGAGATTGTTGATGACAGCAATCCCTACCCCGTGCTCTTAGGAATTGATTGGGCCACTGACATGAATGGGGTGATTAATCTGAAAAAGTGCAAGATAATTTTCAAAAAGAAGTCTCTGCGCATAGTAATACCGTTGGACCCTACTAAGGGATCGCACTACACAGAGCCAATGCACGACAATGAAAGTGACGACGATTTGGACTGCATCTATAAGATAACCGTGCGAGAGAAATACTGGGTAAATCCTACCGTAGATGGACGAATTTCATGGGAGTGCAAAATCTTATGTACTTTAGATTCAGATGAGGAGATAGAGTGATGGCAGAACTAGTTACATGAGATAACCACATTGAACTGTAACATGATGACAAGATCATTGCACTACATATCAACGAAAATGCGAGATTTACCCACTTACGATGAATTAGGAGAGGTAGATGCTTTCCTGGACTAATTTGAAAGGGAGGTACCGGAAAAACAACATTTTGAAGCCCTGAATTGGCTACTGCGCGCTACGCCCGTGAGGTGGTGGGGTACGCACAAAGGAAACTTTGATGACTGGTCCGCCTGTAGGAGAATGATGCGCACATGGTTTGGGAAAACTATAGGGTGGTCAGCGGGTAGATACAATGGCTAGGATGGTCCGCGTGCCCATCTGTCCAGATGGGTACATACCTATGGTAAACCACCTACGCAGATGCACATGAACTTCACGATGGGAAATATGGACAATAAGCCTGTGTTGGGGGGGTCGCATATGCAGGTGGCTCTTATTGTTCCAAGAATATGATTTCGAAGTTGTTGTGAGGCCTGGGTGATTGAATGCAGGACCAGATCACTTGTCACGCATTGAGATAGGGGAGGAACCTACCAGTTTGGAGGAAAGACTGCTTGACGAGCAGCTTTTTTCTGTGCGCGTAGAGAATGGATACTTTGAAGATATAATCCACTTTCTAACAATTGGAACTTCACTGGAAGGTTACTCTGTCTAGCAGAAGAAGGAACTAGTGGTGCGTACAGCAGACTTTTCTATCATTGCAGGGAATTTATACAAGAAAGGGACTAATGAGATACTGTGAAGGTATGTACCAGAATTTGAACGAAGTAGCATACTCATGGACGCTCATGGGGGCCCCGTGAGAGGCCATTATGCAGGGAGAACAACTGCGCAGAAGATTCTCCATGCGGGGTTGTGGTGGCCGACCCTTTATCAAGATTGAAAAGCACATTGCAAGGAATGTGATGTATGTCAAAGAACGGGAAAGCCCTCGCAGAGGGATGAGATGCCTTTGAATCCACAAATGACGTTGCAGCCCTTCGAAAAGTGGGAAATCTACTTTTTAGGACCTATCAAACCTCAAGGAAATACAGGTGCAAGATATATTATTACTGCGACAGAATACCTGACGTGATGGGCAGAAGCGCAGATAGTAAAAGATTGCACAGCCGTGACAGCCGCAAAGTTCCTGTTTGAACACGTACTGACACGATTCGGCTGTCCGAAGATCTTGATGAGCGATCACGGTACACATTTCTTGAATGAAACGATCAGTGCGCTAACGGAAGAGTTTCAGGTGTATCATCAAAAAAGCATGCATATCACCCTCAGGCTAACGGGATTGTAGAAGCATTTAACAAAGTGTTGGAGACTGCACTGACAAAAGCATGAAACACACAGTGAAACGATTGGGACCTACGCGTCCCCGCAATATTATGGGCTTATAGGACCACATGAAAGAAACTGACGGGACAAACGCCTTTTAGGTTGGTCTATGGGGTGGAAGCCGTAATGCTGATGGAGTATATCGTGCCTAGTTTGTGCATAGCAGTGCTCACAGGTATGATGGACTATGGAGCCCTGGAGGAGAGGCTCGCACAGCTGGAGGAACTTGAAGAAGAATGGTTTTTGGCAGGATTCCATTAGTAGGTACAAAAGCAGCACGAAAAGGCATGGCACAATTGACATATCAAGCTACGCACTTTTAAGGTGAATGATTTGGTGTTGTTATACGACAGCAAGTTTGATAAATTCCCAGGGAAACTCCAAATGCATTGGATGGGACCATATGTTATTAAGGAAGTCACAGATGGTGGTGCGGTGCAGTTGGTGAAACTGAATGGTGAACTCTTCCCAGGCAAAGTAAACGGTAGTCGATTGAAGCCTTACACAGGTGGCCTGACCATCTGACTAACCATAGGAAGTCTAGCAAGCAGTTGCTCTGTGCTCTGCCAACCTCGCAGTGGTCCGAGTAGAGTTGGGAGGTCTCTGCGTGAAGATCTCCGCACCGACAGAGTGACTCGAGGGCGAGTCACGATGTTTGTGTTGGGGGCCTGTTGAGCGCAGGATCCCCCAAGGCAAGTTTTGGGGCTTAAAGCCCAAGTTTTGACTACGTTCAATGTAAAGACTCCGTGAAGTATGGGCACGAAGCACGAAGGCCTAATTGAGTCACAAGGTTGTCCGCCCTTACTTTTGTAATGTAAGGTTGGCTTGAGAGTTCTACCCATGGTCCGCAGACCATGGGATTGTATAAATAGAGCGAGGCTCTAAGTTGTAGAGGGAGCTAATTTAGAGCTAAGAATCTAAGAGAATATGAAGCATTAAGACTTGGTTGAAGTGTAAAGTCGTGTCTTGGGTTGTAGAGTCGAAGAAGGCTCTGCAGCTGAGTGCGCAGAGGCCTAGTAGTCTGCAGCTAAGTGTGCAGGGTGAGTTGAGTCTGTAACCGTTGGAGAAAATAATAAAGAGAAGTTTCTTATCATTATATGTGTCTTTTTCCTATTTTATGCATTGAAGTATATTGGGTATGAATTGCAAGTTTACTGTTTAATTGTTGCGCGAACTTATATAAATATGTTGAATAAGCGAATATAAGATAAGTATCTATTTATGCGAAGTTAACTAACATTTATAAGAAGATAAGTAGGATCCGCAGTGTAACTTAGGGAAAGAGTGTATATCATTGCCTTAGCAGCGCGAAATCACCTCAGTCCCTGATTAGGGCTGTGCGAGGCAAGTTTAACAGAGCGCGAAGTGACCTGTTCGAAGGTATTCACAGTTGGATTAAACCGATCCCTCAGACATCTCGAGGGTGCGGAAACTTGGTTCCAACAGCCCCCCATACTGCTTCGGGTGAGACCTCAGTCTGCACTCCACGGGCTGTTGCCGAAAGGGCTAGTAGTACAGGGATTTGTTTGGCTAATTAACTCCGAACCTGGGTCAAGACCCATTAAGCCAACATATATATATATATATATATATATATATATATATATATATATCTGTGTGTGTGCGTGTGCGTGAGAGCCACAAAATATAGTTCCATAAAACTCATTCATACCACAATGAATGTTTTCCATATAAATTTGCCCAAACTGTAACTATTGTTTTCCAAAACACAAGGGTTGTTTGTCACATAAATTCATCCAAACCACTGTGATTTTTTGACACATAAATTCATCCAAACTGCAATGATTTTTTGCCACATGAATTCATCCAAATCCTAGTAAGTAAGAGTCATATGGTGTGTGTCTAGATCACAGAGATAAAAGAACACAAGCTTGTCTAGACCATATGTACCTTACAGGCTTGCACAGGAGTATACAAACTTGCTTATACAATCTTGTTAACAGACTCGACATACGATCTTGTACTAGCATATATGATCTTGTGTTTGAGGTATACGAAGTTGCAGACCATTGCTCCTAGAAGTTGTAGACCATAGCTCCTACAAAGTTGCTGACCATAGCCCATATGAAATTGCAGACCATATCCCATATGGAATTGTAGACCATAGACCATAGATCATAACCCATGTGAAATTGCAATAGATAAATCCACAAGCCACGGAAAGGAGTATGAAATTATCCTCGTAACCATCTAAATTGTTCATGCCAAAATGACTAACATGACTAGGTATTTATAGTGATTTCCATATGCAAAAGGTTGTGTCTCTTTGATGAGCCGACTTGACCTATTTGAATATTCACATTATATTTTCCCTCCTTGAATTTTAGTCGAACCATAATATTGGAGGGAGATACCTTAAATTTAAATTTTCTAATGATAAAAAAAAATAAAAAATAAAAAAATAAAATAAATAATAAAAAATAAAAAATAAAAAAAATACCATTAATGATAATAATTCCTTTGACCAATTGAAATTTTTTCGGGGTATAATGGTTTTCCCTTTTGGACATAAGGGTTTCCAAAGGGAAATTCATCCTGAGATGCCCTAATTTTAACAATAAACCATATACCATAGTGTAGATAGTATAAATGGACTAGGTCACAAGTATATTACATATGCCATTTTACAACAATTACGTTGGTTAGTGGAATATGGGTTGTTTATGTTAGCACTTGAAATTTCACCTCAGGCTGAAAAGGCAAATCTCAAAGCTACATCAAACCATTTCACCTCGTAGCTAGCCCTACGGGGTATGAGAAGGCTCTCTCCGGTCTATCTCGGCAAATTTTCAATGGGGTGAGATGACCAATCAAAGGTAACACTGATATTAGGCTAGTAAACTGATAAGGAGGGTTTATTTAAAGTTTTTTGGGGTTTTTGGTGGCAATTGGAGGGAGTGCAATTCAGGGTGCGGGGATTGAGCTCAGTTTTTTGCAGGTGGGTCTTTGGGGCAAGGTAGGAGTTTGTGCTGATGCCTTTAGCTGAGATGGATGATCAAGGAGGAAAGAAGAGAAGCTAAAGAGGGCAAACAATGACTTTGAATCCTCTTTAGACAGTGGAAAACATAAACATTAAACAAATTTGAAAGCTGAGCATGACATGCATGAATTCAAACTTTATCACTTCATTTGTTTAATAAGCTGCAGTAAAGAAAGAGATGGAACACATAAACACACTTACAATTAGAATAAGAGAAACACACCATCAACACAAGAATCTACAAGAATCCCAATGATGTCTGCAAAACCCTGGTCTTCCTTTTCCTCAAATTGCAGAGATACAAGTAAAATATACAATAGGAGCTTCTCCCTCAAGAGTCCAACCATGAAAATGAGTAAGAGAAGGCATAATATAGATGGTCTAACTCCTTTCCCCACCTCTAGGGGTCGAGCTCAGCTTCCTAGGAGCTGTTTCAACTAATTCTAAACTGAGCACTAGATAATAGGCAGTCAAAACAACTTGCCTCTAAAACCTAGGAAACCTATCCATGCATTAAATATTTACCATTTACATCAAGGAAACTTCTAAAAGTGTTCAAGGAGAGTAAAAGTATCTAAGTGCTATGAAAATTACACAAAAATCCATCATTTACATGCCTCAAAAGTCAACCAAGATGAAAACAGTGTTTTGCTGGCCGAACTGGTCAAAACAGGCAAATTTCCCTGACAGGTCGCGCACATCACTCTGACTGGTCTCGCACATTCACAGCTCTGTTTGAGGGCCTTCCCGGTGTCCAAATCAGGTGCAAGATAGCTCGTTGGAAAGGTATGCGAGTCTACTTTCTAACCCCACTAGAATTTTTGAATTTGGAGTTGATTTGACCCCTCAAAAGTCATTTCTCCCAAGACAGCTTTCTGCAACTCAAAATAGGGGCAGAAAGTCAAAATTTGCATGTATTTTGAGCTTTTGGAAGCCCAAATCTCCATAAAATCTGAAACTTATCCATAGGCAAGTGTATTTTTGCATGAAAATTCCAAAAATGCAAAGTTTTCCCCGTTCTGAGTTGCCCCCATGTATGGTCGCGCGCGGGGTGAGACCCGTCAAATGGCCAAAGCCTGTAAAATTCCCAAAAATGCCAAAAATGCTTCAAAACTCTCAAAATTTCTTGGGTTTGCTGCTAGGAGGATGCTAATGAGTATCATGGTGAGTGAGAGAGGCCTCAGCCAAGATACGGAGCGGGTTGGTCTTCTTTTTCCGTTTTTGTGCCTTGGCCAAACTCCTTGGATCTGGCGACTGTAATTTTGGCATTGCTCTAAAACCATGACACCTGTGCAAAAAGTGAAGGAGGTTTTTCTTCTTTGGCATGTTATGGAAAAAAACCTCTCTCAGTTTTCCAAAATTCATCTTTTATTTCTCTGAAACATCATTTGAGTGCAACTTGTCCCGATGTGTGAAACAAGGGATTTTGTCGAAATGGAGCGAAATGAAGGGGATAGAGGGCTTCTAAATTCTTGGGGAAATTTTTGGGAGTGGGGAGGGATGTTAGGAAGCAGGGGAAAGTGGAATATCAGAGATTGAGTGAGGGGAAGGGGTCGAAAAGGGCAAAACACAGGCCAAACCTAGAAAATTGCCAGGTTGTAGCTAGAAACTAGGGTTTGTGCAAAAATGAGGATTTTGGGGGATCTGAGTGTTGGGAAGTGTTTTATAAGGTACTTTAAGGATAGGGGAAGGTGTATGAACATCAGGATATGAGTTTTGCTGATTATTTAGCCGCCCAAGAGAAATTTCCTTCAAAACCCTAGGAGAGGGAAATGACCTTGCCTAGGCACAACTGAAGCATGAATAAGGTGTAAAATGACTCATTAGACACTGACATGATAATGACAACCCTATGAATGATGATAGGCTCAGCTGAATGATGACATGGACTGACATTTGGGCAAACCCTAGACCTAATGCCTAGTGACCAAATTTTGCTTGAAGACTCACTGAAATGACAAAATTTGACCTTGACACTCTGAGACTACTTTGTAAGAGAACATTTGATCACTGGAGGAAGGCTGGAAAGACTGACACTAACATTGGCTCCAATGGGGATGGTAGCTCCTTGGAGGTGCCAAGAACCTTAGACATCTGGGAGAGCAGACCAGTGCTTGCAACCATTGGGCGATGGAGTCAAAAACTCAAGCTGAAATGCATGACTGAAAACCGACACAATCTTGACAACAAGACTGAAAATTGACTAACAAAGGACTCATGACTCAACTAAAAACTGACTCAATACTTAAACACAATCGACCAACTGAAAATGATGCTCAAAGTGGAGCTTATTCATCACAACCTACTCTAACAGTTTCATTCATCACCTGATCAAGTGAAATGAAACAACCAATGCAACCAAGTAAGTATCTCATCTGCTGTTTGAAATCTCCGCAAGTTCTCACTTATGACCAACAAGAGAGAACTATTGAAAGGCAACTCCCATGACAACTTAGAAACAGATCCGTTGAATGATATAAATTCTCTATCCGCCTCCAAAAACACTGCATAAGGATCATGAAATTCAAGCACACTGGAACTTAGCTTATCGAATGGATTACTTCTCTTTTCCTCATACCATGAATGCAAACTTTGATCTGAACCTTGTGACGAGACCTCTGCTGAAAATGACAAAGAAACTGACTGCCGGATCAAATTCATATCAGCACATGTTTCAAGCTCACATGTGGTCAATGGAGAAAGACTTTGACTGCAAACCTCATCCAAAACATCAGTTATTGGATCATGAAAAACGTGAAAAGACTGTTGTAATGTATCCATTGAAAATGTATTACATCCTTCTAGCTGTTCATCTTTTTTCTTGAGAGATTTTACAAAGATTCTGCCTTATAAACTGAAATGCTTCGAAACAAAAGGGTATAGAATCTTCCTGTATCATCAAATCATGTATTTCGGCTGCCATACCTTCATCTGTAATCTGCCCTTCAAGTTCATTTGGTAGCTGCAAATCTGATGCTACAGGATGCTCAAGCATTTTGTTATTTGTCTCATCCTCAACATTTACACTGAGAGATTGCTGATTTGTTATAGGCTGTCCATTTAAAGATTTACTATACAACCTACCCTTCAAAAACTGAAATGATTCGAAACAAAAAGGTAGGGAACCTTCTTGTATCATTTGATCAAATATGTCAACTTCCATGCCTTCATCTGCAATTTGAAAACCAATGACATTTGGGGGCTGCAAATCTGAATATGAGAAGTCTTGAACAAGGTTTTTATTGCCTCCAAGATGGTCTAGATCAGGACTTGTTGACAGCTGATTTCTAATTTCATGGAAGTTGTCTCTGATGAACTGAAATGAATCAAAACAAAGAGGCAAAGATCCTTCACTTATTTCCCAATTTTCTGCACTTTCCTCATCGATGTCATAACTGATATGTGATGGCTGAACATTGTATTCAAGCTGCTGTAAATGAACTTCCTCCCACAAACTAGCTACTGGTTCGTCTGCAAGATTAGCGTTTGTTTGAAGAACATAATCATCATCATACTGATCATAATGAGGCAAATCATCATCAAACATACACATCATATCAACAGCTCTCTCTTCTTCACAATGATTTATAAAACAATCACTACGACAACTAGGGTAAGAAACAAAATGTTTTGGATCAGCAACTTGTTTTTCTTCAATCAGCGAGCCATGAGCTTGAACATCATAAGCATTTCTTGTGTTGATCTTGTCCATCATCTTTTCCACTGCACTTACCAAAATGTCAAGCTTTACCTCTAGAGATGTTGATTCGGCCAGATCTATGTTTTTCATCTCTTCTTCCTTCATCCTTGCCCTTCGGATCAGCAGATGCGCCTCTACATTTACTGCACTGTTTTGCATCTCGTGAAGTGTTGCAATATTCCTTTCTCTCAGCTGAAACTCCATCTCCGGATCAAAGGCGCCCGGATAGTGTAAGAGAGCAGATCTAGGAGTAGGCCTTATATCAACTAGCATCGAATAATAAACTTGATTAAATCTGGCCGAAAACTATTGTACTGTCTCACCTGGCAATCTTTTCAGCTGGTTATACTCTTCTACAATCAAGAAAAGGTTATGCCCGATCATCCACCTATCGAGAAAAACTTTGACGAACTGCTGGAAATCTGAGATGCTTGCATCAGGCAGGGTTTTGAACCAACTCTTCACTTTGGCTTGCAAAAAAAGAGCAAAAAGCCTTATACTAACATCTTCTTCATCAACTTCAAAAAGATCTAGAAAATTCTCAAAATTCTGGACATGTTGCTCAGCGTTGACATTCTTACATTCACCATCAAACATCGGCAAGTATAGATCATAATTTTTGGGGAAAGCATGAAGAACAGGAGGTAAAACAAGAGGTTTATACCGATCTGGAATTTTACAAGGTATAGGGGTATGTACAGCAGGTATAGGTTCATCACAAAATTCAGAAAAAGGATCTTGATCAAGCTTAAAGGCATGCAAAACTTTGGTATTCACAATCTTCAAAGGGAAAGAATCAACTGCAGGTCGAGGATCTTTTCTCAAATACAGTATACTTTGCAAAGCCCTTTTTACATTCTCAGGAAAAGAGGAGAAATAATTTAGAACAAAGAACAAAATATCTTGGATGAAATTCCAACTTGAGTACCTGATCTGTCCATATTCTCCTTTCATGTTTTTGCTGGTCGGGATCATCCTCCAGTGGAGTCTTTGGATCTGATCTCAAAACTGATTTAGAGTCGCCAAGTGAATGATTTCAGCCTGTCAAGTGTCTGATCGTTGTTCACGATCAACAATCAGATCTGAACTTGATACATGTACTGGGGTAAAATGCAAATGAAGCGTTATATCCACAAGCTCACGGAGATTGACTGAAGCAGCGTTTATCTACTAACGCTGATGTAAAACAAGAGCGTTTTCGAAGGCTTCCTGGCGTAACTTCAGGCTCCGTCTAAGACTTATGAAATAACACGTCAATGAGCAAAGTTTTAGATGTTCTTCCCAGTATGGTCGCCAATATGTTAGCACTTGAAATTTCACCTCAGGCTGAAAAGGAAAATCTCAAAGCTACATCAAACCATTTCACCTCGTAGCTAGCCCTACGGGGTATGAGAAGGCTCTCTCCGGTCTATCTCGGCAAATTTTCAATGGGGTGAGATGACCAATCAAAGGTAACACTGATATTAGGCTAGTAAACTGATAAGGAGGGTTGATTTAAAGTTTTTTGGGGTTTTTGGTGGCAATTGGAGGGAGTGCAATTCAGGGTGCGGGGATTGAGCTCAGTTTTTTGCAAGTGGGTCTTTGGGGCAAGGTAGGAGTTTGTGCTGATGCCTTTAGCTGAGATGGATGATCAAGGAGGAAAGAAGAGAAGCTAAAGAGGGCAAACAATGACTTTGAATCCTCTTTAGACAGTGGAAAACATAAACATTAAACAAATTTGAAAGCTGAGCATGACATGCATGAATTCAAACTTTATCACTTCATTTGTTTAATAAGCTGCAGTAAAGAAAGAGATGGAACACATAAACACACTTACAATTAGAATAAGAGAAACACACCATCAACACAAGAATCCACAAGAATCCCAATGATGTCTGCAAAACCCTGGTCTTCATTTTCCTCAAATTGCAGAGATACAAGTAAAATATACAATAGGAGCTTCTCCCTCAAGAGTCCAACCATGAAAATGAGTAAGAGAAGGCATAATATAGATGGTCTAACTCCTTTCCCCACCTCTAGGGGTCGAGCTCAGCTTCCTAGGAGCTGTTTCAACTAATTCTAAACTGAGCACTAGATAATAGGCAGTCAAAACAACTTGCCTCTAAAACCTAGGAAACCTATCCATGCATTAAATATTTGCTATTTACATCAAGGAAACTTCTAAAAGTGTTCAAGGAGAGTAAAAGTATCTAAGTGCTATGCAAATTACACAAAAATCCATCATTTACATGCCTCAAAAGTCAACCAAGATGAAAACAGTGTTTTGCTGGCCGAACTGGTCAAAACAGGCAAATTTCCCTGACAGGTCGCGCACATCACTCTGACTGGTCTCGCACATTCACAGCTCTGTTTGAGGGCCTTCCCGGTGTCCAAATCAGGTGCAAGATAGCTCGTTGGAAAGGTCTGCGAGTCTACTTTCCAAACCCATCAGAATTTTTGAGTTTGGAGTTGATTTGACCCCTCAAAAGTCATTTATCCCAAGACAGCTTTCTGCAACTCAAAATAGGGGCAGAAAGTCAAAATTTGCATGTATTTTGAGCTTTTGGAAGCCCAAATCTCCATAAAATCTGAAACCCATCCATAGGCAAGTGTATTTTTGCATGAAAATTCCAAAAATGCAAAGTTTTCCCCGTTCTGAGTTGCCCCCATGTATGGTCGCGCGCGGGGTGAGACCCGTCAAATGGCCAAAGCCTGTAAAATTCCCAAAAATGCCAAAAATGCTTCAAAACTCTCAAAATTTCTTGGGTTTGCTGCTAGGAGGATGCTAATGAGTATCATGGTGAGTGAGAGAGGCCTCAGCCAAGATACGGAGCGGGTTGGTCTTCTTTTTCCGTTTTTGTGCCTTGGCCAAACTCCTTGGATCCGGTGACTGTAATTTTGGCATTGCTCTAAAACCATGACACCTATGCAAAAAGTGAAGGAGATTTTTCTTCTTTGGCATGTTATGGACAAAAACCTCTCTCCGTTTTCCAAAATGCATCTTTAATTGCTCTGAAACATCATTTGAGTGCAACTTGTCCCGATGTGTGAAACAAGGGATTTTGTCGAAATGGAGCGAAATGAAGGGGATAGAGGGCTTCTAAATTCTTGGGGAAATTTTTGGGAGTGGGGAGGGATGTTAGGAAGCAGGGGAAAGTGGAATATCAGAGATTGAGTGAGGGGAAGGGGTCGAAAAGGGCAAAACACAAGCCAAACCTAGAAAATTGCCAGGTTGTAGCTAGAAACTAGGTTTTGTGCAAAAATGAGGATTTTGGGGGATCTGAGTGTTGGGAAGTGTTTTATAAGGTACTTTAAGGATAGGGGAAGGTGTATGAACATCAGGATATGAGTTTTGCTGATTATTTAGCCGCCCATGAGAAATTGCCTTCAAAACCCTAGGAGAGGGAAATGACCTTGCCTAGGCACAACTGAAGCATGAATAAGGTGTAAAATGACTCATTAGACACTGACATGATAATGACAACCCTATGAATGATGATAGGCTCAGCTGAATGATGACATGGACTGACATTTGGGCAAACCCTAGACCTAATGCCTAGTGACCAAATTTTGCTTGAAGACTCACTGAAATGACAAAATTTAACCTTGACACTCTGAGACTACTTTGTAAGAGCACATTTGATCACTGGAGGAAGGCTGGAAAGACTGACACTAACAGGTTATAACGCCACATGGTTAATACAACTATTACAACAACATTCCATATATATAGTATGGTCGTTATAATATGCGACAGTTTATGGTTAATATGTGTACCATACAAATGTCGACGGGATATATTATGGTTTTGTTGAAGGTTAATAATATGCCATATTCATACATATGGTTGTAACAAAGTTTTTATATAGGTTTCGGTTGTAATGTATGGCTTGGTTATTAACACAATATGTCATATATGAATATGGTCACAACGATAAACCATATATATAATATGGTTATAACCAAACAATAAATACACATTATATATATAATATGTCAATGTTATATAAACGAAGGGGATTGCTATTACGAGAAGAGAGCCATTTGAGAGATCTTTGGGTTGTGAAGTTTATGGTACCAACCGTTTGTAAGCCATATTTTTGGCTTGCGTATTTGTGTATGTAAGTGGAGTTTTTGAGCTTGTTTTTTAGCAACCAAAGGAGTTTTGGTGGAATTTTGGAGACCTCTTCTTGGTAGGCATTTTGGATTTTGTAATTGTGATTTTTTTTGGAAGAATAATAAAGAGGTCACTCCCTTGGAGGCAGGACTTGGAGACGTATTCCACACTGGACAAACCCTGTTATCAATTGGTTTTGTTCATATTTTCTTCTTGTCTCGATATTCTATGTTTCCTTGTTAATTGTAGCTTCATTTAAGTCTTTCGTGCTTGATTTAATTATTATGTTGGTTTAATTTTATCATTCATGCTTTAACATTTTTACAAGTGAAATCACTTTAAAACATCCTAGAATAAGTTCATATCAAGTGGTATCAAAGCAATTTTGATGGTGGTTTGTGAGTGTGCATGATAACCAGGAGAAAATTCAAGCAAGGTGAAGGAACACTTATTAAAGGCAATCCAGAAATTGGATCGAGAAGCTTTACTCAAAGAAGAGAAATGTCGTCACACGAGGGAGAGCATAATCCTTTTGGTTTCGAGAAAGAGTTTCGTGAAGCTTTCATGGCAATGAAGACCATGGTTGATGAGATGTATCATGAATGGAAAGAGTTTAAAGAAGGAAGCTCGTTGAAGAAGGAAGCTAAAGATGAAGGTAATGACGACGATTCGAAAAATCTCCTCCTCCTTCTCCTCCTTCAATTCCTCCTCATTCTCCTCCTCCATCTGCTCGTGGGAAAGTCAATTCAAAGAAACCTTTCTTGAAGTTGGATATTAAATTTGACGTGCTAATGTATGATGGTGAGATTAATGTTGAAAGGCTTAACAATTGGATTTTCTAGATAGAAGTATATTACCATGTGCAGCAGATTGTCAATGATGATGTAAAAAAATTATTGGCCTTGCTTCAATTGGAAGGTACTACATTAATATGGTAGGAGACTAGACTTCAGGAAGGTAAAACTTTTTCCTCATGGTTTGAATTTACTTCAGCATTGAAAAAGAAATTATATCCTTTGCCACATGAACAAAAGGAAATAATAGAATGGAAATCTATGCAGTAGTGTAAAGTCCAAAGTGTGAAAAATTTGCCAAGGAGTTTAGGAAAAAGGTATTGGCTTTAAATATTCCACTTAACACAAAAGAGACTCTTTTGAAATATATTGGTAGTTTGCATGGTTATATCTGCAATATTATTTTCTGTTGAAGCCATCTAACCTGGATGAGGTTTGTGTACAAGAAACCTATATTAAAGAAGATAAACAAGGTGGTGGAGTCTCCATGAACAAAATTTGGTCAAAAGATGACAAAGGAAAAGGCAAGGAGAAACCAAAGAGAATAGCTTTTGTGAACAAGGGTAATGAGAAACTTTCTTGTACCCATTATGATTGGCCTACAAATCAAACACAAATTATGCCCATATAACCTTTCATATGCACATAAAGGCTATATTAAATCTCTCCTTCTACACTTAATAATGTTTTTTTAGCTTTAACATGTTCATTAGGAAGGTTTAGAGATAATTGCATATTTGTGCCTAATATTAGAATATTATGAGAATATTGGGCAGATTATGAAGATTTGGAGGAGGAGATAATCTAGGGGCTTGATCCCTTCTATAGTAGGATCAATATTGGATAATAAATGAATGGAATATCATGAAATTATTGACAAATTCTGGAGCTCCACTGATTGCGAAAATCTAGGGATGTGTTCCCTGTCATTGAACGCAGATTCCTAGTGTTGGGAATCAGATCCACTATTTGAGGGAATTTGGAGGGGAAATCCTCCTCCTTTCAAGGATGATTAATCCTCATCACTCTATATAAGTAACAATTCGAATTTGCCTTTACAGGCATGTATTTCTTAGTCTTCTTGTGGAGAATACTTGTATTCTTGCAACTCCAATTTCATTTCTAGCAGGGATGTACTTGGATTAATTCAAATAATGAATTTTGGTGCCATTTTTAGCTTATAAAGCTTGGTCTCCTTCATAATACTCTGAGTATCGTTGGACTTGGCCATCCTAAGAGAGCCTTTTTCTTATAATTTGTTTTTCTTCCTTTCACTTCTTATTCACATGCATCTCTTATTCTTATTTTTCCTATTTCTGCATTTAGTATTGATGCTTCTTTTGTTGTAGGATTGGGTTAAATGATTGAGTAAGTTATTTTTCAGGTTCTTTATAGATTCAAAATCATGATGCATCCTTAGAACAACTTTGAAAATCCATCCTCATCATTGAGCTACTTGGATTGGTTCACTAGTTCTCAAATCTAGAATTTGTGGAAGTCCCTTGTATCAAAATAGTAGTAATTTTATGCTATTTTTTAGAACGTGTTAATGAGCTTCATTTGAGTTGATTCTACTTGTATTAGGTCATAAAATTATTCCATTTACTAGCTCACAAGTTCTTGAATTTCTAGATTCTAGACTAGTAATTTTTTTATATTTTTTAACACGTGTTAACAGGAGTATTTTGGAGTGATTCCACTTGGAATGGAGTCCTAAGACATCCTACTTAATAAAAAAAATTATCCCATCCTATTTTCATTTGATTTACCTGGTCATTCAGTGAATTATCTCCTCTTCTAACAGTTATGTTTTGCATGTAGCAATTATGTTTCATGTGTAGAAACCTCATGTAGCACTCCTCCTACTTAATAAAAAAAATTATCCCATCCCATTTTCATTTGATTTACCTGGTCATTCAGTGAATTATCTCTTCTTCTAACAGTTATGTTTTGCATGTAGCAATTATGTTTCATGTGTAGAAACCTCATGTAGCACGTGTAAACTTGACCAGATTTGCTCCAAAAGCTTGGTTTTTGTCTCTTAGACTTGAATCATGACCCCTAGTATCTAAATCCATGATTTAGGAATAATAAACACCAATTAAGACATCCCTTTTTATAAAGTAGATTAGACCTATTTATTTGAATTTATGCTCTTAGGATTTCAATTACAAATTGTTGTTCTTGCCTAGGATTAATTTCTTTTCAAAGTAAAATTTCCATTTCTGCAATTATTTTAGGCTTTGATTTCATGAAATTCACTCCATTACATCAGATCAACGAAAGAAGGACACATTGTATGTTTCACATATAGTGTTCACACCTCTTAAGTTTGTATGAACCTCAGGTTGATAATTTAAGTTGGTAGCCTTAGGAGTTTGCAATACTGGGGCTCATCACTTTTTTGGGTTGTTGTCGGGGAGGTGTCAAAGTATGCATTATTTTCTTCCCTAGTTGATTCATTTCTTTTACTTTCTGCAAAAACAAAAAAAATTCATTAGGCATCTTTCATTTCAAGAACAGAAAATTGCATTCTATTAGCAATCCCATTCAATTTTTTTTATAAAATCAAGAGAAAATACTTCTCCAACACCAACCCACCCCGCATTTGATCACACGGTGTAGTATGAGCCACACCACTACTCTCTTTTGCAAGTAGAAGAAGAAGAGGTGGCAGAGAAGGTAGAAGAAATGGATGGAGATAATGACAATGAAGAAGATCCTTTTGGATTTCCCATTCAAGATATCAATGTCAATGTGCATATGAAGAACATCCCTCCATATTTCCTTCCCAATTTCCATGATATGAGGTCAGAGGATCCAGAAACCTTTCTCTTTGAATTTGAAATCCATTGTAAATATTGTGGTTACTTACTAAACACACAAAAATTAAGATTGTTTCTGGCAACATTCAAGGATAGATCTTTTAAATGGTTCGTGAATTTAGGGACTAATTCAATAATATCATGGAATGATATGAAAAATATATTTCTAGAAAAATGTAAAGATCATGATCTTAAAGAAGAAATATTTAGAATGAATCAAAAAGAGGATGAGAGCTTTGAGGATCTAATAGAGAGGTTCATCTATAATATTAAGAGGGAAAAATTACATCATTTAGGATCTAGCACACTAAAAACACTCTTACTTAGAATAATTAGGGATGAGTGGATTGATCTCTTTGATCTCATGAGTAGAGGTGATGTATACCAATTATCATTTAAAGAAATTTGTGAAACATGCAAACACATATCAAGAGGAAAATCAAGAGTAAGTAAATTAGCATCAAGATCGATAAGTCAAGCTAAACCTTGAAATTTGTTTGATGAATTTAAAACATAAATTCTTAGCAATCTAAGAGAACAAGTAGAAATGTTAAGAATGAAAGATTAAGAAAAAGACGATGTTGATATTTGTGTTGTCCATGCAGAATCACATGCTATTAAATATTTCCCATCATTACCAAGGTTGAAGTAAGTTTACCAAGAGGACAATGGATCAAGTCAATCACTAAAGAAATTATGTTATGTAGCTCCAAGAGGACCATGGCAACCTAGTCAACCTAGTATGATGCAAGAACCTAATTCAGAATTTCAAGGTTATGCACATCCATCTCAAAATAGTTGGAACGCAACCTTTCCTTGGAAACCCTGGCTATCTCAACTCCAAAACCAATCTTGGCAACAATGTTGGCAAGAAACTTATGGGAGAATTCCGTAATATCCTCAATATTTTCCACAATATCCTCCATACCCAACTCCATGTTATCTCTACCATCCACCTCCACCACAACCACAACCACATCCATCTCAAAGATCCACTCCCACTCAACTACTTGTACCACCGTTTCCAAATCGACACAAGGAAGTAGCTCAGCCCACTTACAATGTTGAGGTTCTACACTTCCTAACATCTCCTCTTAATCTTAATGGTATTCGTCTTACCTCAGGAAGAGTATTGCAAAAAGGAGATTCGCTTGATGTCATTGAAGGACAGCATTTAGAAAAAGAATATTCAAATGAGAAGACCAAAGAATCATGGGCTACACTTGATGAGCAAACATCAGAATCAGATATTGAGAAAGTCCCCTCATGTTTACCATCAGATCCTCCATGTGCTCAAGCGAATAATCTGAAAAAAGAGGAAGATTTGAATGTCATGTTAGAAGAAGACATGAATAATTATCTAGATGAGCAAGCAAACCAAGGGAATCAAAGCTATATTGAGGTTTGGTTCCAGAAAATCAACAAGATGGAGCATCACTCTCTTCTTCAATTGTGCTTGATATCATCAAAGTAAAATAATTTGGTCTCTGAAATTTAGGTACATTTCGAAGCATATATTTCGAACCTACACATCAGTTTATCTGTCATCTTGATGTGCACATGGCTCCATTAGAAGTGTTCCTATACTTGAAAGAGATTTTGTGTTTTTCAAGTAGAGTAGGATAGAAAAAGAATTAAAAAATGAAAAATAAGAGGGACAAAATAAAATATCAAGTGAAAACCTCCTTTGAGGCATCTAATATTGTCTCATTGATTGAAAACATACATGAGGTGATCAATGGGTAAGAGAAAAATGAGAAAAAGAAAATATCTTAGGTGAAAACCTCCTTTGAGATGCTTAGGTAGACCTACTAGTTGAAAACCTCATTGAGGCATCTAGTAGGACTAAAAGAAAAAAAAATGAAAAAATTATTTGCTCCATGTATCTTTGTCTGATGAATGCAGGTGCTCTCCAACCTTTGCAAGCAACAAAGACAAGTTAGCACCAAAAGAAAAAGTTGGTGAAAAATCTAGTCAAAGGAAGTCAAAATCGGGCTTTCTCTTCCTTTGCTCAGGTGCTCCAACAGGACGAATGCCATGTCAATCCATCACCCTCATCCATTTCCAACATCCACCCATCATTCCCAAACCTTTCTCGTGCATTTTCCTGATTGTCCTAAAATGCTACAGGAGGGCTCTATTTTGCTACAAGAGGCCAAAATGCACAAAGCAAAAAATTGTTTTTTATCATATCTTGAAAACCGTGAATCCATTGTTTGAGATGTTTCATGGCGAGATGCGTATGGATGATGGTAGCATGCTTAAGCAATTTCAGCAAATTCTAGTGCGTACTTTTTGAGAAATTCTAGTGCATCCATTGGCCAAGATGTTTTATGGGGAGGTCTATAAGGATGATGGAAACATTCTAAAAAAATTCAAATCAATCCAGTCTACCATTTGAGAGATATGGATAAAATAATTATGCTATAGGAGGTTGTTCTGAAATGTTACAGGAGGGACCAGAATTGCTACAAGAGGCAAATCTGATTGGAGAAAGAGGCCAAAAGGTCATGTATTCTTTAGGAAATGTTGAGATAGGTCCACCATAGCCTCATCATTCATTTTCCACACCAATTGACCTCTTCTCCACTCTCATTTTCATCCATATCCATGAAAAGAACTATTTTCACCCCTTCTTCCCAGTCCCTTCTACCACAAAAAAGGCTTTTGATCCTTGTCAAAAGATTACTCATGAATTATCAGTGTTTTTAAAGGTATCACCTAAAGGAAATAATGATCCTAGGAGGGTCTATATGACTACTACAAGAAGACACACAGTCTTGTAGCAGTCTACACAAGCCCTCTAGAACCATAATCAAAAGCACTTGGAAGCACCAGAATGAAGAATTGACCAACATGAAGCATTGAGGGATCATCTCCTCGATCTTGGGCAGCCACAAAATTTTTGCAGGGCTACTACATAGTCACTAATCATCTCAAACAGCAACAACTTGATCCACCATCAACAAGACCTACAGTGACAACTTTGATCAGTCAAGCACATTTCAAGAGAAAAATTTCAGAGCAAAGCCAATGCATGGAGAAACAAGCATAAGAAGATGACACCTCAAGAAGCCAACAAATCAGCCATTACCTTTGTTCAGAAGTAGCATGCAACCATCAAAGGATCATCACTAACAGCTTTAGAACCACCAAAGGCAACTTCAATAGTCATATCAGCAACCTCAATATCACCTGCAAAAATACATCAAGGGTAAGGCCAAGTATTCAATCATCAAAACCTCTCCTACGGACTTTTTTAGCTCAAAAAACATTGTAATTGTATGAAGGAAAATGTTTTTTATAGCCAAACTTAGTAGCAGAGAAGCCTCGGCCTTATCTAGCAGTTAACTTCACTTTTCCACCAAGATACCCGCACATGGGGGAGAGGACAATACATAAGTGAAGAGGACTTGGGAAATGGGGATGTAATCATTTAGTCGTGATGGAAGAAAAGGAGTGCGAAGGGGTAGGTGAGTGCCAACTCAATTAACTCAAAGCACTTTGATTTTATTTTGCATGCAATGAAAAAATAGAGAAAATTTTGAAAAAAAATAAATAAATAAATAAATAATAATGGAAAAAAATCAACAAAAAGTAAAAATAAAAGAAATAAAAAGTGGACACACCACCTCTTAGCATGCAAGTATTAGTTGCTACAGTATTCGAGTTGTGTGCTACAATAAGGAACAAAATTGCTACAAGAAGAACAGAGTTGCTACAGGAAGGAACATCACTGCTATAGGAAGAACAAATTTGCTATAGGAAGCTAATAGAGTGCTACAAGAGGGAAAATTTCACCCATATGGAGGCCCACTACTAGAGTAGACACATTTAAGAGGCTCAAGACGCAAACTGCCCTATTACAAGAGGAAACAAAAGAACTACAGGAGAAAATAAGGGTTGCTACCGGAGAAACAAGGGCTACTATAGGAGCAACAGGAGATGCTACAGGAAGAGGCAGCCACACCAAAATAAGAGGAAAAAGGTCTCCAAGAACTCTAGAAGATTGATCCACAAGCCAATCTAGAATCCTACTACAAATTTGTTGAGGGAGGTATGATTATACCTAAGAAAATTATTATACCACTCTTCTTTGAGTTGGAGAAGGAAAGAGACAAAACACATCGATGGATGCAAATTGCAAAATCCAAAAAGATAGAAGATGTGGGACTCATAAAGGAAAAATTAAATGAAATGAGCAAGGAATTAAACAACTTAAGGTTGAGAGGGTCAATCATGAGGGAGAAACTATAGGCTAAATATAAGGCTAAAGGAGCGGTTGCAAGAAAAGGAGGTACAACTTGCCACTATGGAAAGTCTATCCATGGAAGAAATATAATGCAATAAACCATCCAAATCATATTCCATTGAGCTAAGGAAGGGAATTGCATGGAAATACACCTAAGGCATAAAATAAGAACAATAGGGCAAGAAGTTGGATAGGCTACTCAAAGGATGAGCAACAATTTTAGTAGGGGGGTATGATGGGCCTACAAATTAGACACAAATTAAGGCCCATCTAACCTTTCCTAGGCACATAAAGGCTATATTAAATCTCTCCTTCTACACTTAATAATGTTTTTTAGCTTTAATATGTTCATTAGGAAGGTTTAGAGATAATTGCATATTTGTGCCTAATATTATTTATTTTTGTAGAATATTGTGAGAATATTGGGAAGATTATGAAGATTTGGAAGAGGAGATTATCTAAGACTTGATCCCTGCTATAGGAGGATCAATATTGGATAATAAATGAACAAAATATCATGAAATTATTGACAAATTTTGGAGCTCCACTGATTGAGAAAATATAGGGATGTGTTCTCTGTCATTTAATGAAAATTCTTAGTGTTGGGAACCCCATCCACTATTTAAGCAATTTTGGAGGGGAAAGCTTCCTCCTTTCAAGGAGAATGCTTCCTCGTCACTTTTTATAAGTACCAATTTGAATTGGCCTCTAGAGGCATGTATTTCTTATTCTTCTTGTGGATAAAACTTGTATTTTTGCAGCTCCACTTTCATTTCTAACAGCGATGTAAGGCTTGGATTGATTCAAATAATAAAGTTTGGTGCCATTTTTAGCTTCTAAGGCTTTGTATCCTTCATAGGACTCTAATTATCCTTGGGCTTGGCCATCCCAGGAGCTTTAGAGCCCTTTTGTATAATTTTCTTTTCTTCTTTTCACTTCTTATTCACATGCATCTTTTATTCTTGTTTTTCCTATTTCTGCATTTAGTATTGATGCTTCTTTTGTTGTAGGATTGGGTTAAATAATTGAGTAAGTTATTTTTCAGGTTATTTACGTATTCACAAGCATGATGCATCCTTATAACAACTTTGAAAATCCATCATCATCTTTGAGCTACTTGGATTGGTTTACTAGTTCACACATCTAGAATTTCTAGAAGTCCCTTGTAACAAAATAGTAGTAATTTTATGCTATTTTTTATGACATGTTAATGAGTTTCATTTTATCTGATTACACTTGTATTAGGTCATAAAAATATTCAAGTTAATAACAAAATTTAACCCATATCATTTTCACTTGATTAGGTTAGGCATATGATAGGTTAACTAGCTCACTAGTTCTTGAATTTCCAAATAGTATTTTTCTGCTATTTTTTAGCACGTGTTAACAAGGGTATTTTGGAGTGATTCCACTTGGAATGGAGTCCTAAGACATCCTACTTAATGAATAAATAAAAATCCATCCCATTTTCATTTGATTTAATTAGTCATTCGGTGAATTATCTCCTCCTAGAGCAATTTTGTTTCGCATGTAGCAACCTCATGTAGCACTCCTATAGCACTTGTAAACTTAACCAGATTTGCTCCAAAAGCTTGGTTTTTATCTCTAAGGCTTGAATCATGACCCCTAGTATCTAAATCCATGATTGAGGAAAAATAAAAACCAATTAATACATGCATTTTTACAAAGTAGATTAGGTCTATTTATTTGAATTCATGTTCTAGGATTTCAATAAAAAAATTATTGTTCTTGCCTAGGATTAATTTCTTTTCAAAGTAACATTTCCATTTATGCTATTAGTTTAGGCTTTGATTTCATGACATTTGCTCCATCACATCAGATCAACGAAATAAGGACACATTGTGTGTTGCACATATAGTGTCGACACCTCTTAAGTTTATACGAACCTCAGGTTGATAATTTAAGTTGGTAGTCTCGGGAGTTGTAGAATTCTTGTTGCAATATTGGGGCTTATCACATTGCAAGAAAGAGGGACACGATGATGATCACTGTTGGAATCTACATCCAGATTTGAGGCCTAAGTGTATCTAAGTTAGGAAGGGAAAGAAAATGTGGCAACGATATTCCAACAGGATCTAGGATCGGACTCTAGGGATGAGGCACAAATCACAGCTATGGGATAGAAAGTTATATCATCTTCACATGTTGGTTTTGGTTCTTCTATTTTGTCTTCAATTTATATGTGAAAGAGGTATGAACCCTTTCATATAAGGGTGGTAACTAACCATGTTAAAATAGATACTTTGTTTGACACTCGATCCCAAGCTAATCTAATATCTAAGGCAATTGTTAAGAAGTTGAATTTGGTAACAACACCATATCCTAAACCTTATATACTTGTATGGGTATGTAACGACACTAAGTTATAGTTAACTCAGAAGTGTAAGCTTAGCTTTGCTATTAAATCTAGATTTATGGATGAAGGTGAACTAGATGTGGTTCCATTGAATATTTGTGGAATTGTGCTAGGAAGTCCTTACTTGTTCGACAAGAAGGCTATCTACGACAAGAAGGAAAAAGAAATATGACATTTTCAAGGATGAAATAGAGTATGTCGTCTGATATCAAAAAATTAAGGATGATTCTTCAATGGTAACCACAGGTCATTTGAAGAGGCTCGTCAATGCGAGCAAAACCTTTTTGCTCATATCTATTAAGGTGTATAAGCAAGTATTCTAGAGAAGGGGAGTTTGATATGGGAACCTGTCAAGAGGATCAAACATGTTAGTTCATTTTTATTAGAATCTTTACATTTATTAATGTTGCTAATGTGTTGTACATGGACAGTGGCTAAAGTAACACATGCAGAATGATGTGGGAAATTATAGATGGCTAACTATGTGGCAGTTGTCATAATTATTATGCAGCTTTTTGTGATAAGCAGAGTACACAGAACAGGGTGGACAGACAATGAACAAGTGGGCAGGTAGATCCTACACTTAATATTTGATTAATAATCTTTTGTAGGTCCAAAAACCTCTCAGTGGGGAGGATTGATCCAATAAAATCAAAAAAAGGCATAAAATTCAAAGTATCTAAAATTTCATGGAAATAACGTCATATTGAAGAGATTGATGAGACTATTCGAATGCAACTTGAATTGCATCAAACTGAGTCTATATGAGGAAATTATAGAAATTTTAAGTTTTCCAATAACGGGCAAAAAATCGAAGTCAAAGTCAAAGTGACATAGCACGTCTAGGAGTTAACAAGTGGCACATCCTAGAGTTAACACATGGCACAATGTGAAGCCAACACTTGGCAAGTTGATGGCTCAACATGTAGCCCACTGGATGGGCAACACATGACCCAATGGATGGGCAACATGTGGCCATGTGGCAAAGCACTACATAGCTCTATTTTATTCGACAAAAATTTGTAACATGCCACATTTTAGAACACATGAACTTCGGATTACAAATTGGGAATTCTACCAATAATCCATGAGATTACTTGTTATGAAACTAATATATATATATATATATATATAAGGGTTTTGGTATCATATTTCCAAATTGAGGACTCACAACCCCTGCTGGTTAGTCATGTGATCGATGGAAATTATGGTAATGAATCAATGTTGCCCACATGATTATTTACATCACAAGTATATTAAATATGTCATGGCATACGAATTCCAAATTTGGCATATATAGATACGGTTTTTATATGGTATATAAACCACATATCGTAGTGTAAACATATAAATGAACCACGTCACAAGTATATTACGTATGCCATTTTACAACAATTACATTGGCTAGTGGAATATGAGTTGGTTATAATGACATGTGGTTAATACGAATATTAAACAACATGCAATATATATAGTATGATCATTATAATATGCATCGGGTTATGGTTAATACATGGACCATACAAATGTCGATAGGATATATTATGGTTATGTTGCAGGTTAATAATATGCCATATTTATGTTGAAAGGTGTTTTATTATGAGGTTCTTCCTCATAACATTGTATTAGATTCATCGTTCTAAAAGGAATATACCAAATTGACAGTGGTCATGTCATCGGGGATAATGGATGCTCGGCTTTTCATTTCTCCACCACGAATTGATGTCACATTTGTTTGTATTTCTTCTTCCTGTGGTGAATTCAAGTCGACTGTGTCTAATAAATGGGCACCTATAGGGTGTGTTTATGTCTTCACATTTTCTTATCCTCAATCAATGTTTGGAATGGTCAACTGTGGGATTCATTGATGTAGATCAGATTAACCCTGCCAACTTCGCCCAATCAAATCTACAATTCAAATTTTGCAAGCCACCTTTCCCTTTGTGAAAGTCTAGGGCATCAAATTTCTTCTTGCTGGTTGATTTTCTAGGAGCTTCCATTGTGCCAGCTGGCATGTATGATGCTGATTTTTAAATGTGCCCTTCTCTCTGTCACCAAAAGCCTCTGTGTTTTATTTTCAAGACCATGTTTCTACTTGTCATCATGGTTGTTGTAAATGGGGTGAAAGTCAAAGCATAGAAAATAGTTGTATGTCCCTCTCATCGGAAGTTTCTAATCAAAGAATTAACATGGGAGTTGCGATATTTCGCACTTCCAATATGGCCCATAGCTCTTGGTGCTCGACCCTAGCTTTGCACCTTTGGTTCTTTGAGTCTTAGTGACTATGTACCAGCCCAATATCGGAGCCCCCTTATTAGAAGTTTCCAATTGCCAACTGTTATAAAGTGCCGACATCCTCAACCTCTGATATGTCGACCTCTAATATGATGTCATCACTTCACATGGCACCTCATGAGCACTGACATATGTCACCAAGTTTTGTCCCCTTAGGCCCCTCAAAATGCCAAAACTTCTTGCCATGTGTCCTATCATGCCCCCACATCATGTTTACGTCAGATTCCACTGTAGCTTTGTCGAAACCAATCATATGTTGCCATGTGTCGTTATTGGAACCAATCGTATGCTACCACGTGTAGCTTGTCAGATCCAATCATATGCTGCCATGTGTCCCGCTAAAGGAGAGAGAAAAGGATCTGCCCACCTTTGGTTTTGCGATGAAATCCTTTGTTAATCTTTATTGGCATTCTCCAACAGCTTTTAACACTATCGTCACATTATGCACATAGCAAATTTTTAAAGGTTTTCACCTTAAGAAGTTATGATTCTTTGATTCACCAACCTTATGATGTGTCGATGCTCCGATATGCAGGAACTCCGATATGCGATGTGTTGATATGCCTGATGCTCCAATGTTGCGATGTGTCGATATGCCTGATGCTCCAATATTGCGACCGCTAATATTTAGGACCTCCGACATCCTCAACCTATGATATATCGACCTCCGATATGATTTCATCACTCAACATGGCACCTCATGAGTGGTGACACGTGTCACCCAGATTTGGCCCCTTAGGCCCCTCTAAATGCCAAAACTTCCTGCCACGTGTCCTATCATATGCCACATCATGTTGATGTCATATGCCATTGTAGCTTTATTGAAACCAATCATATGCTACCATGTGTCTTTATTGGAACCAATCATAAGATTCCATGTGTAGTTTATCAGAACCAAACATATGTTGCCACATGTCCCACTAAAGGAGAGAGAAAAGGGCTCGTCCACCTTTGGTTTTGCGATGAAATATTTTGTTAATCTTTATCGGTGTTCCCTGGCAGTTTTTAACACTATCGGCACATTATGCATATTGAAACTTTTTAAAGGTTGTCACCTTAAGAAGTTTTGATTCTCTGATTCATCGACCTTCTGATGTGCCAATGATCTGATATGTAGAATTTCCTGTAGATTAACAAGCTCATGCAATTTACTAAAGCACGGGACAAAAATCTACTTCTACTTTCAACCAGTGAAATCCAATAGATCGACGAAAACAATATGAACAAGAATAAGATAAATCAATGGCACACACCACAAGATGTATCTGGGGAAACCCATTGCTCAAAACCCCTGCTATCTGTATTGCATTAAATCATAAATCCAAGATGAGAATGTAATGTTTGTTCTCACAAGAACAATCCCATCACAAGTATAATCAATCTCCCAGCTCACAAGCAATCTCAAGACAAACTCTAGCCTCTCCTGCTTCTCTCCAAGCCCCTATTTCCTTGCACAATTCCTATGGTTGAATAGCCCATATTAATGGGAATCGAATGCTTCCAAAATTGTGCAATCCAATCTAGGTTGACTTCCTGATTGCATGCATGATCTATACAACTCAGTAAATCATACAACTGATATTACAATGTTCCTACACTCTAGTCTCAACTAGATCTTTCTTAGAATCGACATACATGAGTTTCTAATGAAGTAATCTTCAGTTAACTAGAGTGACACTTTTGGATGCACTAGTGCACCAATTGACTGTTATCTCTCTATTAGTTCCACAAACATTTTGGAACTAATTGAACTGAACATAACTCAGAAAGACTTCCAACTCGAAATTCCTAAGATAATTAAGTTAATTAAACTTAATTAACTATTTACAAGTTTCTATGAGAATAAAAATTTTAATTCACAGTTTAAATTCAAGGACAAATTTAAACTAGAATTTCTTGTTTCCATTTCTCAACACTCCCTCTCAAAAAGAAAGGGATTATCAGCTGCCCTGATCATGTCTCTGTCAAACTCGAATTTACATCTTAACAATTCCTTTGTTAAAATGTCAACCTCTTGCTCCTCCATGGGAATGTACTCTAAGAACATAATCTGCCTCAATACACAATCTCTGAGTTGATGATATCGGATATCAATATGCTTGGACCAATCATGAAAAATGGATTTTCAGAGAGTTTGATACAACTCTGATTATCACAGTAAATCACAATTGGATCCATCTGCTAACAAAACAAACCAACTAGTATCTTCCTCATTCAAATGGCCTCACATGTTTCCTGACTTGCAGCCATGTAATCTACCTCTACCAAACTGAGTGCAACCGATCATTATTTCCTGTTGTACCAAGAAGTTGTCACTAACCCAATACTGAAGATCCCTCCTAATGTGCTCTTCCTGTCGAATGGACTTCCTGCCCAATATGCATCAGTGAAGCCTTGAAGCTTCACTCACTTTTTCTTTTTGTACCATAATCCATACTGAGAAGTGCCGTTGAGGTATCTCAACACATGCTTTGCCACCTTCCAATACAGCTTGGCAGGCCTAACCAAGTTGGTTAACTGCACAGCACATATTTGGTCATGTGTTCACCAAGTACTTGAGTGAACCCACAAGTTGTTGTAAATAGTAGCTTACACTACTTCCCCTGAAGTAGCATCCTCCTTCCTCTAGTTACCAACTAGGAGAGTCTCTATAGGCTTATGGCTCTCCATGTGAAATATCTTGAGTATCTCGTTGGCATACTTTCCTTGAGACACAAACAGCTCCCCATCACCCTCCCACACTTCCATGCCTAGAAAGTAATGCATGAGCCCCAAGTCCTTCATCTAAAACTCTCTTACAAGGTCCTCCTTGCAAGATTTGATCAGTTGATCATCAACTGTCAGTATGATATCATCAACATAAAGTACAATGATCAACAATTTACCTTCCACCACTATGTGGTACAAGTTCACATCCGCTTCACTCTTCATGAAGCCCAACTCAGTGAAGTAGTTGTCTATCTTGGTGTACTTAGAAAGAGGTTTTTTCTTTATCCCATGCAACACTCTCTTGAGTCAGCACACATACGACTCACAGTCGAAGCTTTCAAAACCTTCAGTTTGGTCTATGTATACCTCTTCCTCAATTGTGCCATTAAGTAAGGTTGTCTTCACATCCATCTGATGTATCTTCCAACCCATATGTGTTGATAATGCCAATATAGATTTGATCGATGAGCACCTTGCAATAGGAGCAAAGGTCTCATCATAGTCAATCCCCTCTACCTATAAAAAGCCACGAGACACAAATCTAGCCTTATGCTTCTCCACACTACCATCTGCAGCTTGCTTTACCTTGTAAAGCCAATGAGAGCTCACCACTGACTTGTCCTTCGATCTCGAGACCACATCTCAAACACTGTTATGAACTATGGAGTCATAATCCTCCACCATAGCATCAACCCAAACCAGTTTCTACACTGCTCCCTTAAAGGAAGATGGCTTTGTCACAACACATTCACCCATAAGTGTTACACAAAATATTGTCACCATGACTTTCTGCAGTCAGTGTGAGTCTATCACCACTCATATTGTCCTCCTTTGCAAGTCTCAAACCTCGGCTCTTCATGTCAATCCTTAAAAATGAGAGAAAGTCCTTGAAAAGCTTTAAAACTCTGGTTCCGCACTTTCTCTTACCATTACCTACGGACCTGCTTGCTCTGTCTCTAAAGGAGTGGGTGTGGACCCCTGTAAAAGTCAAAAAGGCGCAAGTTTATTCTTAAAAACTCACTTTGGGTTAATTCTGGACACTTCTAGAAGGAATCTTGACGTGGTTGGTTCGCTCCTAGGTGGTTCATGCATCCCATAACTAAAGGAGCTAACCCCTTAATGAGAGGAGCTTATCCCTTTGAAGGAGGACTCTACCCTTTGAAGTTGGACCTAGTAACTTCCCTCCTCTGCACTATAAATTGAGGCATTGAGTTGGTTGCTAGGGAGGTTGAAAGCTAAACATTTTTTAGGGTAAATGTTGTTGGAATTTAGACTTCCTAATTGAACTTGAGAGGAGAGATTACATACCTTTTGGCTTCTTTGGGAAGAGTTTGAAACTCGTCAAAGTAGAGGAGATTCTTGCCGGACCCTTGGAGGAGCTTGTACAACATCAAGGCACCAAGGCTGTAAAGTTCTTCTTTGATTAAAGTTAATACAATCAGATTCATTTTTCTCAATAAATTGTCTTCTATGATTTATTTCATGAATTCCTTGATCATCATGATAAATATGGTTTATTATATTGGCTATGCAAGTGGTATTTGATATATGTGCTTGTTTGTGTTTGTAGGTTCTTTAAAAGGGAGCTCATTTGGACAAACGGAGCGTGGCTTCCACAAACTAGCACTAGACTCGAGGTAGGCCTAAAACATCTATTAGCCTTTAGTTATAAATCACATATTTAGAGAAAGATAAAATTTGTTTGGTTTTCTTGTCGCTAGATATCATTAGATACTAGGGAGATCAGTCTTGTCCACAAGAACGATTTATCCGCTCGACAAAATGGAGACCACAGTGGGAGCTTGAATTTTTGGTTTTTGCCTCTGCTTTTACTTTGACTTGAGAAATTGTTTCTCTGTTTCTGGTTTTTGCTTACTGTGTGGGATTGGGTAGGTTTTTAGATTTTGAATTTTTTTTTGTTTTTCATATTTTTGAGAGTGGACCGCACCTGCTGTTTGTAACACAGTGCAGACATACCCGCATTGTTCCTTTACTACACAATGCGGTACCGCGCCTGGTTATACCAGGGGACTGCGGACCCTGTCAAAAACTAAAATCTTTTCATCTAGTTAAGCTTAGGATTTTTTTATGTTGTTTAGCCTCTACCCAGATCTACACGTGTCTTGTCAGAAACTTTTTGTGAGTGAATTCCATTGGCATTTAGGTTTTAGGTGAATTTCTAGAAGTTTTGTGCACCTGGCTTGATTTTCGTTTGGTCTTTGTAGTAACTCAGAGCTTAGAAGCCTTAGAAACCTCAGATCACCATGGTTTTTGCTGGTCTTCTTATGAGTCTGAACGATTTGTAAAATTTTCCTTTGGTGAGGAATACATCTCGTTTTTCTCTTTGTGAAGCTTCGAAAGAACTTGTTTTGAAAGTTTTGGATTTCATTTTTAAAAAGAAAACAAAAGCTGGTTGTTTTTTATTAATTTGTTATTTTGAACAAGTTAGTCCTTAGTTTGCTAACAACTAAGTAAAACATCCTTGAAAGGAAATTTTGTAAGCTTTTTGCTTCAATTAGATTTTTAGAATTTATAGATCTCAAGATTAGATTTTTTAATAGTTTTGAGTGTTTTATAAAAATTAAAAAAAAAAAAAATCTCTTTTGAAAAGATTTGTTTTTGTAGTTTTTTATTGTTGAAAAAGAAAAAGGATTTTTTCGTGAGCATAATTAGTAGTCTCGTTTTTTATTTTATTGAAAAAGACAAAAATTTCTTCTTTTCATTTGTTTGTTAAGGAAAGATTTGTTTTTTAAGCATTTGCATTCTCAACTATTTCTTTAGCTAGAAATTCATTGAAGAAAAAAGATTGTTTATCATCTTAGGTGCATTTTTAGTGTTTTGGAGTCGAGTCTTCACACCATAAAGTTTCATCTCCGCACCTTTTGACTTAAGAAAAAATTAATAAAAATAACGCTTAAAGTAAAATCTATCTAGTAATCTTTTTATTTCTAGGGCTCTTTATTACCAACATAGCTTAGGCTAGTATCTTGGAGTAGGGAGTAATTAACTCTCCAAGATAGTACAAACAAACAAGTAGTTGTATCTTGCGGTAGGAAATAAATTCCAATTGTTACATCTATGCTCTGGGAAGCTCCTCTTAAAGGAGTCAAGCACGAGATCATATCCGAACTAGTGGGGTAATCAATCCTTCCTCATTGGGAACGATAGAAGATATACACATATTAAAAATGGTAAACCTTGGATTAACCATTGTCAAGGAGTCTGGGTCACTTGTTGGTAAACCTTGGATTATGTCAAGGAGCCTTCAAGGGGATTGAGCTTGCTACTCTGCCCTTGCGTGTGTGTCGTATCACAGACTGTTCCCCCAGGTATATTTGTTTCTATTGGTAACCATAGTGACCATAATCTATAGGATTCTTTCCTAAGGTGACGGTGGAGGGAAGATCCCACTGTACCTAAAGCAGACGTCGACTAGACTCACTTGGATTTTCTGGGGGGTTCTCTTCACTCAAGACGGTTTAGTGGAGAAACTTGTGCCAGTCTATTCATTAAGCAGGTTGTCGGGATAACTGTTCCAACCGCTATTTCTGTATTGAATTCTGCGATGTTGGATTTCATCACCAACTAGTGTTTTCGGTACAGAAAGTTATTGTTTGTGTGTGGTTTGACCTCCTAGATTCTTTAGGAGTATGATTCAAAATTGTTTGGTTCTTTAGAGACTTTAGGTGGTTTTCATTGAGATTTATCTTTGTTTGCGTGTGAAGTAATTAAAATATTTAATCGTGGTTGAATTACCAAGGCAGTCCCGTAGACTTCGAGGCCAACCTCTTGAGTTTTCACCAAGCCAGCTTGAAGGGCTACAAGCCCTTGTAACTCCTAGTGACAGTAGAGTTGGGTCACCCGAAGAAGGAGAATATTCTTTAGTTGTGCATCCTGATTATCAAGTCCAAGCACCAGAGTATATTATTGAACCTGTTTCATTTTCCGAAGTTACTGGTAGTTTTTCTTCTACTAGTGAATTAGCCGAGGAACCTGAAATTTCTGAACCTGAAACTAAACCTGCTACTACTCCATCATCAGGATTTGCCTCTCCAACTTCCAGTGGTCCTAGTTCACCCAGGGTAGAAAGATTCATTACCCAAAATCTTCCTTCTGGACTTATTGCCATTGAAGAACTTGTTACTCCAGAAGAAGTTATATCTATCCCTGAAAATCAACCAGCTATAGAACTTAGGGAGCGTGAATCGATCTTTTACAGTCCACCTAGGAGGGATGCTTGGTATCTTTCATTGACCAATTTTTTGGAAAACCCAGGACTAAGTTTTTCACCACCTCGCATTCCTTTTCACCCAACACCTAGAGGTTATTATCCTCCTTTCAATATGTCGAGACAGTCATCCATGTTTTCTCAATCTCCAGAAACATTTTTATATGGCGGTCCTTTTGTTCCCTCTAGGTATCAGTCACTTACTGGTACTTTTTCAGGAGCATCTCCTCAACCTGTTGAACAAGGGTTATTAATTGGTAATAACGAAACTAAGCCGTTGAGTGTAGAAGATATTCTTATGATGTCAGGTACTATTCCAAATCCGCAACCTCAAGGTAGTCAGTTACCACCTGGGGGGCAACCTCAAGGTCCTCAATTATCGCTTGGGGGGCAACCTCAAGGTACTCACTTACCGCCTGGGGGGCAACCTCAAGGACAGTACATACCCTCGGGACAGTACATTCCTCAAGGTCAACCCTAGACTCAGTACGTACCTCAAGGTCAACCCCAGTATCAATATGTACCTCAAGGTCAACCCCAGTATTAGTACATGCCTCAAGGTTATCAACCTCAAGGTCAGTACCCAACCCAAGGTGTCCAACCACCTTCAGGTCAATCATTTGTCCAAGGAGCTGGAAATGTACCTTTGAATTATCAACCCTACCCTCAGCCCATAAAAAATTTTAGGGGCGAATGTTCACCCTTTGACGAAATTAAGGGGTTTTAAATTTTTAGTGGGCGAATACTTTGTATCATAGTACATTTTTACAAATCACCTCAAATAGCCCACCTTATTTTAAGAGAGAGGGTAAAAAAGGTAAATTAACCCTTGAAATTAGGAGTTACAACCTTCCGTTCACCCATTTTCAAGAATAGGTTTTATTTTAAGTGAATGCATTCGCCCATTTTCAAGAATAGGTTTTATTTAAGTGAATCCTATGGGCCAAAGGCCCAAATACCATATTTATAAAAGAGGTATGGTAAATTAATAAAAATATAAATAAATGAGAGGTATGGTAAATAAATAAAACATTTTTTATATTTACTCCATAAGTCACCTTATATACATGCAAGGGTGTAAACAAATAAAAATATAAGTAAAGTGGAGGTATGGTAAATAAATAAAAATATAAATAAACTAGACGCATGGTAAATAAATAAAACCTCTTTTTATATTTAGTCCATAACCCTCCTTCTATTTATGAAGGCTCAAGAAAGAGGTTTTATTTAAGTGAATCCTATGGGCCAAATACCATATTTGTAAAAGAGGTATGGTAAATTAATAAAAATATAAATAAATGAGAGGTATGGTAAACAAATAAAACATTTTTTTATATTTACTCCATAAGTCACCTTATATTTACGAACACTCAAAAAATGCGTTATATTTAGGTGAAACCTATGGGCAAAATACTATGGGACAAATACCATAGACTAGATTGTTATTAATACCATGCAAAAAAACATTATTAGCCCTAATATTAGGATTAATAAAAATAAAAATGGCACATGGTATTGACCCATGGTATTCACCAAAATGGCACATGGTATTGACCCATGGTATTCACCTAGAATGTAGCTTATTTAAATGGAGGAATTAAACCAGCATAGATCCATATTTACTCTGGATCTATTAACCCTCGAGAGGTATCAAATATCATGATATGCAAACTAGCATAGAGTGAAAAAATATTTGATCCGATCAAGAGTAAAAATGGATGTTGTAATTTAATGTATGTTAAACATTTTAGCTTGGTTAAAATAAAAAATAAAATAAAAATCAACTATTAATTTTATTAATTTTTTAAAATTACTAATAGTAATTTTTAAGCTCCGGGTTTACGATAACCCATGGTATTGACCCATGGTAATACCATGGTATTCATGTGAGCATAGACCATTTAAAGGGGAAATTCTATCATCTTAGATCCATCTTAATTCTGGGTCGATTTCATCCCCCTAAGAGTGGTAGATGTGGAGTTAAGATGGATATAGGTTGGTTTTTATGATAATGAAGATATTAAATAGACTTAGGAAATTATATTGTAAAAACATCATGAATGGTTAAAGCATAGACATTGGACAAGTATATTTGTATACACTTTCCAACATATGCTGAAGTAAACAGATTGTAATCTGGGTAATTTTTCTAATTGCAAACAGGTGGTTACGAGGTCCCTAGAAGTGATGAATTTGAATTTTCTTGGCTTTATATATAGTATTAGGTTTTTTCTCATGTTTTACGAGGTCCCTAGAAGTGATGAATCTGAATTTTTCTTGGTTTTATATATAGTATTAGGTTTTTTCTCATGCTTTCTGTGAATGGCACGGGTGAATTTTATCCTACACCCACTAGGTTATCGATATGTAATTTCGGTAATTTTGATTTCAAAATATATTTTAAAGAAATGCAATGATTTCATTTGCATATTCAATAAACACAAGATTTTATAGGTGAGTAAAATATTCACCATGCCTGGTGAGAGATTCGCCAAAAAAATTATATATACATATCATATTATTGATAAAATCGCCTTCCATTTTTCTTATATACCATGGAGCTTTGCCTATTTATTATACATGTAAATTTAGGGAGGGTTCTTAAAATTTTCCCTGCCTCAGCCTGGTTATGGTCCTCAATATGCTCAACCTTCTATGGGTCCATACCCCAGAATGAACTTAGTGTGGGATCCATCTCAATCCCAACAGATCTTGCAACCGAACGTGCAGTTGTCATCTCAATCTGGACAACCCTTGGTTTCTGGTTCAACCCAGCAACCTGTCCAGGCTACTATTCAAACTTTTGCACCTTCTGTAGTTTCTCAGCCTCGGCCTAGTTCGCCTCTAACTTCGCCTCAAACGACTGCTGCAACATCTGTTACATCTACCCCACCTACTTCTGGAGTATCGACAGCTCCGATTTCTATTGTTCCTGCATCAATTCCTCAAGCATCTTTACCTCAATCTGGACCTATAATTCAAACTTCAGTTCAGATTCCTGTAAGACAACTTGTTCGAAGTACGGTTGTCACAACTCAACCTCAATTTACTTATCAACCGTACCAGGGACAGTACCAATTCGGTCCTGCTGTGCAGAACCCAGTCTATCAGTATCAACCCTACCCTGGATATACTTATCAGAAACCTCAACAACCCCAGTACGGTCCGGTTAATCCTGGTTTTCCAAGAGGATATAATATCCCAAATGCAATTCTGATTCCTAGTTATCCTGGATATCCTCCTCCTGGGGCTGGTCTCATGACCTAGGGTTTTCGAGATCCTAATCGTCAGTTACCATTCATTGCAACTTTGGACTTGCCTGATTTGTCGCGCCTTACGAACGATCCCATTAATTATCTTCCATTTTGGCCACCAATGTCGAATAAGTTGCCCAGTGACATCCCAAAGTTTTAAGGTAAATCAGGAGAGGATCCGTCGAACCATGTGATGACTTATAACCTCTAGTGTGCATCTAACTCCATTTCAGATGATTCAATTTGTTTACGGCTTTTTTAACGCACTCTAATTGGTCTTGCAGCCAAGTGGTACATTGAGTTACCGCGAGCCTCTTTTTATAACTTTAGTCAGTTAGCTACTTCGTTTTTAACTCATTTTCAGTTGCCTGTTAGATATGACAATGGCACGGAATTATTAACTTCATTAAAACAGTCAATGTCCACTTACATTTCAGATCACATTCATGAATGGAGACGTCGATGGCGTTTAGTGAAAGTTTTTATTCCGGATCAGATCTTAGCAGAATGGTTTGTTAAATCATTATTACCGAAAATCACTGAGGATGTAGCTAAGGCAGGAGTTGTTACTGAAGAGCAAGTAATTGCTCAAGCTTAGTACCTTGACCTCATTTATACGTAGTCAGGTACGTTACACGAGAAAATCCCCAACATTCCTAAACAAAATCAAATAACTGCAGCTCCTTCAGGGTCTCATGCCGCTGATGGTATGATTGGTTGATCCGGATTTAAACAGGAACGCAACAAATTACAGAGATAACCATATACACAAAGATGCAGCGGAAATAATACTTCATTTCATTAATGGAAAATACTGAAATATGCTTACAACCAGAAATGGAAATAAACCAGCTAGGGCGATGGTAGCTTATCTCTGAGAAGAGATGTGATGGCTACATGCCTCTAAACTGTGTTACAATGAGGCTCGAAGGCCTATTTATTGTTGAGAAACAATGGAAAACCCTTAACATTCCAAAACCTAACCCTAGGAGATGAAACGCCAAACTGTGGGCCCCGTTTGGGGGTAAGTTGATACATCAACTTCTCGGGGTCGTAACTTTGGCATATGATCTCCGTTTGACGCGTACAATAGCTCATTAGAAATATCTATCCGAGCACTATCATTGTTGGAACGGGCAACATCGGTCCATTCCATGGACCCATGTTGCCCCCGGATTCCCCAAAAAACGTCGTTTAGGGCCTCAAAACGGCTCCGGAAGTTCAGGACCCGAAAAATTGCTAAAAATAGTAAGTTGTGCTACAATTAAGGAAACTGAAAATGCTGAGAAAGACAATGGTGGGGGTCCAGGTGGACTTGGCAGGTGGCCACCAATATCCACCTGGATCATTCCTCCCCCCTTAGGAAGCAATGGTCCCCATTGCGTTGAGCTCCTCCATGAGATGAGGAAACTTCTGCTGAACTTGTTCCCTGGTGAGCCACTTGCCCTGCTGAAGGAGTTGGCCTGCTTTGACAACTCGATACAGTTGGATATTCTGTTGGCAAGTGTTCTTGATCTGTGTGTCCATGATCCGATCAGTTGCAGCTTGTTCCATGCAATCTGGATTTAATTCTGTGGGTTTGAGCTGTTCTGCAATGTCGGATGTGTCTAGCAATGGTGGAAAGTATGGCCGAAGGCAGTCCACATTGAACACTGGGTGCAGGCCAAGGAATGGGGGAATGCTGAGCTCAAATGCATTGTCTCCCATAGCCTTAGTAATGGTGTAAGGACCATACCGGAGTGGTCTCAATTTCCGATAGGCTCCAGTAAGGCGTTCCTTTTGCAAATGCAACCAGACTTTGTCGCCCACCTGAAACTTGTGTGGCACCCGATGTTGATCATGTCGCTGCTTGTACTTGGCATTTGATTTCTCAAGAATGTCATGGACTGGCTGGCGAATATGTTGGATGCGCTCAATGAAGCTGGTGGCCTTATCTGTTTCGGACTGGACATGAGCTGAATTCATGTGAGTAGCTGCAAGTGGCATGGCCACATCAATGGGGCATAGTGGCTGGAATCCCAAACCCACCTGAAAAGGGCTATGGCCAGTGGAGCTGTGAAGAGCTCGGTTGTAGCTGTGCTGAACATAGGGGAGGCTCTCGTCCCATGTGCGTGGATGCTTCGAGTTATACATGCGCAGAATGTGCACAATCATCCTATTGACAACCTCTATCTGGCCATCAGTTTGAGGATGGAAGGCTGTGGACTTCGTGAGTTTGGTGTCCAGCATTGACCAGAGACTGGACCAAAATGTGCTGAGAAACCGACTGTCCCGATCTGAGATGATAGACTGTGGGATCCCAAAGTGCACCCACACTCGTTCAAAGAAGAGTTTAGCAGTGGCTTCTGCTGTGATATTCTTCTTGCAGGCCACCATAATGGCCATCTTCGAGAACCTGTCGACGACCACAAAAACACAGTCATTTCCATGCTTAGTGGAAGGAAGGCCTAACATGTAATCCATCGAGATGGATTCCCAAGGTCGACTAGGGGTAGGCAACGGGGTATAGAGGCCGTACTTCTTAATGGTCGGTTTGGCAATGGCACAGGCAGTACATGATCGGATGTACTTCCCAACATCCTGTCGAAGATTCGGCCAATAGAAATAATTTTGCAGTACTGCCACTGTTTTCTCGACCCCGAAATGCCCAGCAGCCCGACTGTAGTGTGCTTCCCAAATCATCTTGGCATGCTCGCTTGAAGGAACACAAAGGTGACCGAGGTGGCATAATAGGGCATCCTGGAGGTGAAAATCTGCAACCTGCCGACCCTCCAAGAGTGTCTGGTATGTGTGGCCGAATTCTGGGTCGCTTTTGTAGAGAAGTGGCCAATCAGAGGTCTCATGCCCACAAGAGTTGAGCACGGTGGTTAGCGCCATGATCAGTGGTCGACTGAGGCAATCTGCAACATTATTGGTGCTGCCCTTTTTATACTTGATATTCAGGTGAAATTGTTGCAGGTATGTAGACCACTTCTGATGGCGATCATTCTGCAATTTCCCTTGGGTCTGTATGAACTGTAGAGGTCGGTGGTCTGTGTGGATGACCATTTCCTTCCCCAAAATGTAATGCTTCCATTTTCGGCAGGCCTGTACAATGGAATACATCTCTTTATCATAAGTGGGGTACTTCCGGACTGTGTCTGAAAGTGTTTCACTGTGATATGCCACTGGATGTCCATGTTGAGTAAGGACTGCCCCAATAGCATAGTCAGAGGCATCTGTCTCGACCTCAAATGGTTGTTGTAAATCTGGTAACGCGAGCACTGGTGCCGTGCAGAGGCGATCCTTCAACTCCCTGAATGCCTTCTGTTGAGATTCATACCAAAAGAATTTTGCTTTCGCCCCGCCCTTGGTGACTTGACTCAAGGGCCAAGAAATATGAGAAAACCCCAACACAAACCTGCGGTAGAAGTTGGCAAGACCTAGAAAGCTGCGGAGCTCTGTTAGAGTGGTTGGAGAGGGCCAATCCCGAATGACTTGGATCTTGGCTGGATCGACATGCACCCCCTGTTCATCAATGATGTATCCCAGATACTGAACCCGGGTCATGCCAAAAGTGCATTTCTCCAAATTGGCACATAGCTTGTGTTGCCGCAGTGTTTGGAGAACCTGTCGGATGTGGTGGAGGTGCTCTTCCCAACTCTGGCTGAAGATCATAATGTCATCCAAGTATACTACTACAAAGGAGTTGGTGAATGGCCGCAATATGTCATCCATTAGCCTCATAAAGGTTGCACGAGCATTCGTCAATCCGAAAGGCATGACCAACCATTCGAAGAGGCCCTCCTTGGATTTGAAGGCAGTCTTCCACACATCGGAGGGTTCGATTGGTACCTGATGATATCCCGACTTCAGGTCAATCTTGCTGAAATATTTTGCCCCCTTTAGTTGGTCTAGGAGGTCATCAATCCGCGGGATCGGGTACCTATTACGGACAGTGATCTTGTTCAGCGCCCAATAGTCAATACAGAGTCTCCACGTCCCATCCTTCTTCTATACCAACACGATCGGGCTCCCACAGAGCGATGAACTCGGACGGATGTGACCTTTCTGCAGGAGCTCCTGAATCTGCCTCTTGATTTCATCGTTCTCCAGAACGGAGCGCCGATAAATTGGTCCATTGGGTAGCGGCGCACCTGGGGTCAGATCGATGGAGTGCTTGACCTGACAGTGCAGAGGAACCCCTGCCGGGGAGGTGAAGATGTCCTCGTACTCCTCCACAATCTTGTCCATCTGTAGTTGTCGTGCAGAGGGGCCCCGTTTGGAGGCCACGGCCACTGTCTTCTTCTTTCCTTGAGGGCGTATCATCAGGAAAACAAATTTCCTGGTTTTGGAAATGATCTTACTGCATTGTTTTGCAGTAATCAAAGAGAGGGCGGCAGGTGGTGCTACCTCTGGTATCCTAAACAACTTATTTCCCAATGTAATAATAACAGCACGGGGCCTTGATTCATACACAGCATGTCGCTTCCACAAGTATGGTTGTCCTAGTAATACATCACAAACTTCAAGGGGAGAAATGTCACACAATACCTCATCCGTGAAGGGCTTGATGTTGTATGGAAGGCGACACTGCTGGCTCACGTGAAGATCTAGTCCTTGGTGAAGCCACCCAATGGTGTATGGTTGTGGATGTGTTGTGGTCAGTAAGCCCAACCGCTTCACGACCTCTGCCGAAATGAGGTTCTTTTGACTCCCGCTATCAACAATGAACTGTATCGGGGAGCCCTTTACCCACATCTGGGAGTGGAAGAGACGCTCCTCCTCCTCTGGATCTTCGGGTTCATTTTTCTGGATCTTTGCGGTAGCAACAGTGGCGTTGGGGTCTGCATCAATGATCTGCTTCCCTTTTTCATACCTCTTATCGGGTTCTGACTCAGAGTCGGAACATGCATATGATTCTGAAACCTTTAGCTCAGCCACCAATGACTGCTTGGCCCAACACTCACTTGTGTTGTGAGTGGAGCTCTTATGGAACTCGCACCATTTTCCAGTGTCCTTTCTCGGCTTCGCGGCGTTGTTCTTTGCTTGCAGCTTCGGCTGGTTGTCTTGGGCTGTCCCGCCTTGGCTTTGTCCTTTGTTCTGTGGTTTAGGGGCACCTTTCCCCTGCTTTGGATTCGCAGATCCAAAGTCTCGCTTCTTTTGTTTAAACTTCTGCTCAACCTTGACGGCATACTGGTATGCTGCGCCGAGCGAGGGGATGTTTAGGAATTGTATTTCTTCCTGGATGTACTTGTGCAGGCAGCCACGGTATTCGAGTATCAAATGTTGCTCCGAATCCTTGATACCCAACTTTGTGCGAAGGGTATGGAAAAGATTGGTGAACTCCGGCACGTCTTGGTCCCTTCCCTGCCGCAGCGTGGTCCACTTTATGTATTCATCCTCATAGCTCCCGACAGGGTAGTACTGCTCCTTGATGGCATCCCGGAATGAATCCCAGGTGGGTGCCGCTGAAAATAGTGAGCCAGTACTTTCATCCTTCTGCTCGCAGTAGGTTTCCCACCAGTCCTTGACGTGGGGGGCTGCTTTGAGGAGAGCAAAAACAATCTTTTCCCGACTCGAAAATTCATGAACAGAAAAATAACCCTCTAGCAGATTTAACCATTTATCTACGGCATCTGCGTCTATCTGACCCTCGAATATGGGGATTTCAAAATTAACTTGTACCTTACAGGGTGTGGCGTTTCCAGAGTAGCTGTTGGAAGCCGACACGTTGCTTCTGGGTAGCCGCTGAAGGATCTGGGCAAAGTTGTCCATCATCGCGTTCTGTTGTCGCTCGAGGGCTTCTTCGAGCAAGATTTTGATGGGATCTCCTGCCCCCTCGTCTTTCTTCTCGTCCGACATGGGAGGCCGTCGGGATTTGCGAGGCTGGTTTTGCAAAGGTTCATCCAGTTCAAGCCCTAACTCCTTATATCCCGACCTTGTTGGGGACATGCAAAGAAAAACAAAGAAAAAGCAGACCGCTCTGATACCACTGATCCGGATTTAAACAGGAACGCAACAAATTACAGAGATAACCATATACACAAAGATGCAGCGGAAATAATACTTCATTTCATTAATGGAAAATACTGAAATATGCTTACAACCAAAAATGGAAATAAACCAGCTAGGGTGATGGTAGCTTATCTCTGAGAAGAGATGTGATGGCTACATGCCTCTGAACTGTGTTACAATGAGGCTCGAAGGCCTATTTATTGTTGAGAAACAATGGAAAACCCTTAACATTCCAAAACCTAACCCTAGGAGATGAAACGCCAAACTGTGGGCCCCGTTTGGGGGTAAGTTGGTACATCAACTTCCCGGGGTTGTAACTTTGGCATATGATCTCCGTTTGACGCGTACAATAGCTCATTAGAAAGATCTATCCGAGCACTATCATTGTTGGAACGGGCAACATATGTCGATTCCATACCATGGACCCATGTTGCCCCCGGATTCCCCAAAAAACGTTGTTTAGGGCCTCAAAACGGCTCCGGAAGTTCAGGACCCGAAAAACTGCTAAAAATAGTAAGTTGTGCTACAATTAAGGAAACTGAAAATGTTGAGAAAGACAATGGTGGGGGTCCAGGTGGACTTGGCAGGTGGCCACCAATATCCACCTGGATCATTGGTACAGTTAATACCAAAAGGAAGAAGAAATCTTCCAAGAATTCTTCTCCTATCATAACTTTACCAGATTCCCCGATAGGAGACTCTTCGGCGGAAATTTCTGTCGATATTCATGTTGTAGAGTCATCTACAGCCAAATCAAAATCTGGCGGCTTTCATTTGTCCATGGGGGACATTTGCTTATTGCAAATTACCTTTTGGGCTAAAGAACGCCAGAGCAACTTTTCAAAGAGCCATGTCTTATGCGTTTCATGACATCAAGCACATTGTGCAATTCTATCTCGATGATTTGCCTACTCATTCATTACGTAGAGCCGATCATCTCATCCATTTACGAGCAATCTTTATGAGGTGTAGGCATTATCGAATTAGGTTGAATCCACACAAGTGTGTTTTCTGTATAGAAACGGGTCGGTTACTGGGATTTGTTGTTTCAAAAGCCAGCATTCGTGTCGATCCCTCGAAGGTTGAAGCTATTGTCAAATTGCCTCCTCCTTTGACACTTCTCCAACTCCAAAGTTTGCAAGGGAAAGCAAACTTTTTACGTCGATTCATTCCTAACTACGCCGAGATAACAAAGGGTTTTACCAGGTTGTTGAAACAGAATACTTCATTCTTTTGGGATGAGATAGCTGACAAATCTTTTGATGCACTAAAACACGCGTTGACCCATGCACCGTTATTGCATCCTCCCAACTACAACTAGGACTACTTCTTATATCTCGCCGCCTCTCATTCCACCATCGGAATGGTGTTAGTTCAGGAAGATGAATTCGGTAGTGAAAATGTGATTTACTACCTTAGTCGAACCTTAAATCGGACTGAGCTAAAATATTCACATGTGGAGAAATTGGCCCTGGCAACTGTTCAAGTTGTCCAACATTTTCGTCATTACATTTTACTACGCAAAATTATTGTAATTTCTGACTGTAACCCTATGATCTATATTTTGACAAAACAATTGCTAGGGGGCAAGTATTCTAAATGGATTGTAATCCTGCAGGAATTTGACTTGGAGTTTGAAAAATCTAATTCAAAGAAATCTTTAGTTTTTGCGGAGTTGATGTGTGACTTCTCGCGTGCTGATACTGAAATTGTGGCAGAAGAGCCCATTGCGGACGAATCCTTGTTTCTAATCAGCACTCTTGATCCATGGTATGGAGATATCATCATTTATCTCCAAACCCAATCCTTTCGGCCTGAAATTTCAAGATCTCAGCGTCGGAAAATACGATTCCAATCCCAACAATTCAAAATTATTGGAGATACACTTTATCGTTGTGGGGCGGACTCCGTTTTCCGACGTTGTTTAATTCATGAGGAAGCTGAAAGGTTTCTAAATGACTGTCACTCGTGGCGGTCATATGTCTGGGTTTGCCACAACCCAAAAGATATTGTGCACTGGATATTTCTAGCCGTCTTTGTTTAAAGATTGTATTAATGCGGTTCGAAAATGCCACAACTGCCAAATTTTTTATCGAAAGATGCGCACTCCACCTACTCCTCTCCACCCTATAATTGTCCTCGGTCCTTTTGCAAAATGGGGTATCGATTTTATTACATGGAACCCTCACTCGGTTGGGGGGCATGCGTATATCATCCTTGCGGTAGATTATTTTACCAAGTGGGCCGAGGCAATGCCTACATTTTCAGCAGACGGTAAAACTGCTGCGATTTTCATTTTCAATCATATAATTGCTAGGTTCGGTGTTCCACAAGCGATTATCACTAATCATGGATGTCATTTTCGAAACTTTATGATGACTAAACTAACATATCAACTTGGCCTGCGTCACGATAGTTCTACTCCATATTACCCACATGCTAATGGTCTGGTTGAAGCCATCAACAAAGTTCTAGTCATTATGATCCAACGAATCATTGGGATTCATAGGTCGAATTGGCATAACATGTTATTTTCAGCGCTTTGGGCGTATCGAACCTCAGTAAAAACATCAACTGGTTTCACTCCTTTCCAACTAGTTTATGGTTTGGAAGCTGTGTTACCCATTGAATGTGAAATCTCGTCATTGCAAATGGCCATAAAATTACTTCCAGCCACTTTCGAAGAGGAGAAACGTTTGTTGTACTTGGCTCAGCTAGATGAGAATCAACGTAATGTTGCACTAGCAATCGAAACTCATGTCAAACGTATTAAAGCTCAGTATGATCAAAATGTTACACCTCGTAATTTTTCAGAGGGAGACCTAGTCTTACTGTACGATCAAGCAAATGATAAGTTAGGCGCTGGAAAATTCGTACCCATGTGGCATGGTCCTTATGTTGTTAAGCGAAAGCTGGCAAAAGGGGCCTATGAATTGGTAGACTTTGACGGAGTCTCTTTAGGTAAACCCAGAAATGGTCTTTACCTGAAGAGATATTATGCTTAAATATGGGTGTGGAGATTTTAGTTAGGTTAGTTTTCTTTCTAGCTGGTGTGTTTTAGATTACAAAAGTGTGCTTAGCTTAGAGAGTGTTTTTTTCATTATTCCTGCTTATCATGATTTTATTCTTGATATTGCAGATGTCGATGTCTCTCCAAACATACATTGGTTTTGCTGATGGTGCTTGTCATAATACACGGAACATTTCTTCCACAGCTTGGGTTATCTATTCGCCCTCTGATGAGTTGGTATCTATGCATGGGGTAAGCCTCGGTCAAACAACAAACAACATTGCAAAGTATAGTGCAGTGATTGAGTTATTATCTGAATCCATCTCATTTGGGATTCGGAGTTTGATTGTGAGGTTAGATTCTGAACTCGTTGTGTTACAGCTTAATAGAGTGTATGCCATTAGAAATCCAGTGTTATTAAGATTATTTTTTAGAGTTCATCTCTTGGAACGTGAATTTGACTATATTGAATATCAGCATATTCCAAGATATTTAAATACATTAGCAGATGCAATTGCTTCTCGAATGTTAAGTAGACATTTGCAATAATCAAACAGTAAATTCAAAACATTCCATAACATGTTTTACAAGACAACCAGTAATAGTGATATAGCATAGCATAGAAGTGTGTCAAATATACATCGTCTTCGATCATAGGTTGAAAAACACCTTATGATCGGCAAAAATGATAGTACAAAAAGAAAAAATGTCATATGAGTCTACAACAGGCGATCATCTTATCACTGGTGATGATCACGATAAGAAACCACTGTACGGGCCACCCTACAAAGGAACCTCCTGAAAGGTCTTGGGACCCCAATCACATAGCGCTGTAGCCTAAGAGGAATGTCATCTATGCTAGTCTCTGGAATGTCTGCTGTCAAATTCTCTAGATGGTTTTCCAATTCGGCCAAGGTCTCTGTAGATTCGTCCCATGGAGCTAGTGCTGCTGCAGCTGGCTGTTTCGTCTCATAGGGCCGGAGAGTGGCTGGTCGCCATGGACCTACATCTGCATTCGAAACTTTTTACTATCAATTTTGGGACGATTTAAAAACAAAAAAAAAATGAAATTAGAAAATGTTGAAAATGATTTTACCTGAGTCATCCCATTGCTCTCCTGGTGGAAGAGCCATGTCTGGGTCACCACGATAATATATCCCAGCATAAGGAAAATCCTAAATCGCGAAAACTTGGTTCTCCAACCAATGAAAATACTCAGGAGGAAATCGAACAACCTCTAAACCCTCCTCAGGATGACGGGCCATAACTGCAACCCAACACATCAGTTTGGGCTCTCGGGGAAGTCCAGCTTCAACGGAAAGATGTTGTGGGACCAGCATTGGGACCCTCTCTAGACTAAAGCTCACAACTAAGAAACCATATCCAAAGTTTTTCAGTTGTTCGTTCTTTGCTCTAGTCAGTTGGCCTTTTACATTAGCCAACACAGCTTCACACCAGCTAAAGACGGTGCCTCGAAAGCAGTCTACTGCCATCTGCATTTGGGATCCAGTGGCCATATGTAGTGTTGCGCTTCCGCAGAGCATGGTGACAATAAATGCAATCACTTTGAGTTCAGGACGGGAAATGGTTTTGAGATCAATCCCTTTGTCCTTGGTTTGGTTGTTACAAAACTCTAGCTGGAGGTTATCGACAGACTGGCCACCTGGCCTAGTCCCGAATAGAGTCAATTGTTCACCTCTCTTAGGAAAACCAGTCAAAAAGTAAATTTCTTCCGGCTCCATTTCGAGCTGGTGGACACAAATAATGAAACACTGGTCCTGCACATTCCACCTGTCCACCGCCACTGCAAAAAGTCTACTTGGGCCCTCATGCCAGGTATGGCCCAAAATTTATATAGCCTGCATGCCCTCAATGCATCTATTGAGGGTTGATGATTTAGTGCGGCAGCATCCACATCTTCGTGCTCCCGTTCCTGCCAGCTTAGCATAATGTATACCCTACATTGAAAGAAAAGGCGGATTACAACATCTTAAATCAAAGTTTTTGGGCAAATATTGGAAAATTTGGAATTTTAGAACATATGTCGTGGGTACTGCACCCTCTAAGTTAGAGACAGTGCGTAGGTCCGCACTCTGCCTAAACAGCGAGTGCGGGCCCCTGACTTTTTTCTACATGCAAAAAAGTCGAGGTCCACAGGGTCCGCAGGCCCACGCAAGCGGACCTTTAAACAAAATTTTTCCAAAAAATCAAACTATAAACCTAAAAAAAAAAATTCAAACGGTTGAAATGCAAGAGTAAGGTGATGTGGATTACCTGGAGGTGACGGTGTTCGATTCCAACGGACAGATTTTTCGCAATCTTCACGGGAAGTTTCTTACCCAAAAGCTCTCTTTCTCACTCTGAAATCAAATGGTAAAAATGAATTTACAAAAGCCCTTTTTATAAGCTTTTTTGAATAAATGAATTTTTAATTTGTTTATTTTTTACTTTAAAGAGGTAACTTTTGAAGCATTTTTATTTATTTTAAACAGGTATGAGTAATGTTTGAGTTTTTGTGCAGGATAACGGATTTTTTAGGCAAAATTGATCATTTTCGACAAAAAACATTAGAGTCACCTTTAAGCTCTTTTCTAACTCCTTAAATATGAAAAGATTGCCGAGTTTTTCTTTTTAAGCTCGTTAAAACGGAATTAAAAATACGGTCCACTTACAGCTCTTTTCTGACCGTAAAAACATGAAAAGATTGCCGGATTTTTGTCGTTTCAAATTCGATATTGGTTATAAAACGACATGTCATTGATTACTTTTTTACTTTTTCGAATCAGAGACACTAATTATGAAAAGTACTCCTTGATCGTAATGGTCAAGCGGTTCTCTCAAGTATTATTTTATACTTTTTCGGGCTTAGGAGACACAAATTTATGAAAAAGGACAACCATGGAGTTTTCTTAAGTTTTTTCAGACTCCCTAAAATTGAAAAACGCCGAGTTTTTCCTATACTGGACTCGTTAAAATTTAACAGTAAAGGACCTATTCAATTACAAACAGGAACAGACCACTCCTTCTTAGGGTTCGAATTTAAACTAAGTTGGACTCATCCGAAGGATGAGCTTATAATCAAGCAAATGTTATCCTCCTCAAGCTTGTCAAAAATAAAGAGGTACTTGCCAGAAATGGTGGGGGAAAAGAGAGAAAAATGAACCTGCTTGTCATACTTTGTGTCTCAGAAAAACATTTAACCACTCTTGAACACGACACTTTTTTTTCACCTGGGTTGGGAAATCCTTTGCCTAACAGTTAATCAAACCATATTGAAAGTCTTCAGCCAGTTTCTGGGTATTAGCTTTGGGTCAATTGTCACCAAACCATTTGCAGTGTCGTTATGTGTTCAAGAGGTCAGTGCAAACAAACCATTCATCTGCAAAATATCCGTCATCTATCTTGACCATCCATGAGTCTGTCCTTGCAACTATATTTCTTCAAACTTGATCTATGATTTCGTGTTGTGGGCTTGCCTACGACGGATCGCTTTCTATCAACTTCGGCTCATTATCTAGAAAGATGATCTAGAAATCATCAGTACCTTGGGATCTGCATTCCTTAATGGCAGGTTTCTCGCCTTCGACGATAGGTTGCATCATTGACCTTCGATCAAAGGATTCCGTGACATGTTCAACATCAACACATCTATTCACATTTCATGGATTGTACTGAGTACTTTGAGAGCCATTGACATTACTGGTGGTTTCTCTCACACTTGTTAACAGTTTACATCACTAACTGGGAATCAAGTGGTTTCTACCATGTTCGACTTCGACACATTCATTCACATGGATAGAATCGTACTATTTCGGGAAGTAGAAATCAAGACCCTGGATCTAGTTTCCACCATCCAAGCTGCGAGGAATTTTGTATTCATTATACAGTGGACTATTCATAAACATATGGTTGCATCCATACTGTGTCTACATGTGTCTATACTTGTGATGTATTGCAAGATCATTCCTATATCAGAGCAGTTTAGTTATTTTTCTAGTCAGTTTTGATCTGAATATGGTAACGCCTACCTTAGCGATGATATGATCTCATATATATATTTTGCATTGAATGTTTTTACAAGTTCTAACCAGGCTCTCCACAAGATGATCCTCGAAATGATAAAGTACTTCACTCTTCTTAGATGATAAATGAAATCCTCATCTACTACAGACTTCACACTTTAGGGGGCAATCTGTTACACAAAATATTGTCACCATGACTTTCTGCAGTCAGTGTGAGTCTATCACCACTCATACCGTCCTCCTTTGCAAGTCTCAAACCTTGGCTCTTCATGTCAAGCCTTAAAAATGAGAGAAAGTCCTTAAAAAGCTTTAAAACTCTGGTTCCGCACTTTCTCTTACCATTACCTACGGTCCCACACCCCTTGGTCATGTTACCTACGGACCTGCCCGCTCTGTCTCTAAAGGAGTGGGTGTGGACCCCTGTAAAAGTCAAAAAGGCGTAAGTTTATTCTTAAAAACTCACTTTGGGTTAATTCTGGACGCTTCTAGAAGGAATCTTGACGTGGTTGGTTCGCTCCTAGGTGGTTCATGCATCCCATAACTAAAGGAGCTAACCCCTTGATGAGAGGAGCTTATCCCTTTGAAGGAGGACTCTATCCCTTTGAAGGTGGACCTAGTAACTTCCCTCCTCTACACTATAAATTGAGGCATTGGGCTGGTTGCTAGGGAGGTTGAAAGCTGAACATTTTTTAGGGTAAATGCTGTTGGAATTTAGACTTCCTAATTGAGCTTGAGAGGAGAGATTACATACCTTTTGGCTTCTTTGGGAAGAGAGTGAAACTTGTCAAAGTAGAGGAGAATCTTGCCGGACCCTGGGAGGAGCTTGTACAACATCAAGGCACCAAGGTTGTAAAGTACTTCTTTGATTAATTTTAATACAATCAGATTCATTTTTCTCAATAAATTGTCCTCTATGATTTATTTCATGAATTCCTTGATCATCATCATAAATATGGTTTATTATATTGGCTATGCAAGTGGTATTTGATATGTGTGTCTGTTTGTGTTTGCAGGTTCTTTAAAAGGGAGCTCATTTGGACAAACGGAGCGTGGCTTCCAAAAACTAGCACTGGACTTGAGGTAGGCCTAAAACATCTATTATCCTTTAGTTATAAATCGCATATTTAGAGAAAGACAGAATTTGTTTGGTTTGCTTGTCGCTAGATATCATTAGATACTAGGGAGATCGGTCTTGTCTGCAAGAACGATTTATCCGCCCGACAATAAGAGCCATCTATCTATTGTGCCTGTCAGGTGACCTCCTCTATCTACACTGTGATGTGGGTGCTCCCACATTCTCTCTAGCATCTGACAACAATATATCTGCCTCTCTAGTGCACTTTCTCCCATCTCTGGAAGACTTTGCCTGAGTGGATATCTCCACTCTCGGATCCTCTGCATGTGGCTGCTCCACATCAAAATGAGGCTCCTCAACCTTAGGAGATAAAATCTCCTCAAACGCATGTATCTCAAGCTCCCTCTCAAGGGAAACTCACATGGCCTTCTCCTCATCGAATCTGACATCCCTGCAAACCATTGTATCTAGGGAAATCCACTGCTCAAAACCCCTACTATCTATATTGCATTAAATCATAAATCCAAGATGAGAATACAATGCTTGTTCTCATAAGAAAAATCCCGGCACAAGTATAATCAATCTTTGAGCTCACAAGAAAGCTCAAGACAAACTCTAGCCTCTTCTGCTACTCTCCAAGCCCCTATTTCCTTGTGCAATTCCTATGGTTGAATAGCCCATATTAATGGGAATCCAGTGCTTCCAAAACTGCGCAATCCAATCTAGGTTGACTTCCTGATTGCATGCATGATTTATACAACTCAGTAAATCATACAACTGATAGTGAATTGTCCCTGCACTCTAGTCTCAACTAGGTCTTTCTCAAAATCGACATGCATGAGTTTCTGATGAGGGAATCTTTAGTTAACTAGAGTGACACTTGTGGATGCACTAGTGCACCAACTGACTGTTAACTCTCTATTAGTTCCACAAACAGTTTGGAACTAATTTAACTGAACATAACTCAGTAAACTAAGTTATCTAATTACAACTCACAATTAAACTCATCTTGGACCCCTAAAACTTAGGGAGAACATATACATGACTTCAAAAAGACTTCCAACTCGAAATTCCTAAGCTAATTAAGTTAATTAAACTTAATTAACTATTTACAAGTTGCTATGAGAATAGAATTCGATTTTAATTCACAGTTTAAATTCAAGGACAAATTTAAACTGGAATTTCTTGTTGTCATTTCTCAACACGATATGCAGGACCTCTGATATGTGATGCGTCGATATGCCTAATGCTTCGATGTTACGATGTGCCAATATGCCTGATGCTCTGATATTGTGATGCTGATATGCACGACCTCCAATATGTGATCGTTGTCGACATCCTCAACCTCTGATATGTCGACCTCTAATATGACATTATCACTCCACGTGGCGCTTCATGAGTGGTGACACGTGTCACCCAGATTTCTCCCCTTAGGCCCCTCAAAATGCCAAAATTGCCTACCACGTGTCCTGTCATACCGCCACGTCATGCTGATGTCACATGCCATTGTAGCTTTATTGGAATCAATTATATGTTTCCATGTGTCTTTATCCGAATGAATCATATGTTGCCACGTGTAGCTTGTCGGAACCAATCATATGTTTCCACATGTCCCTTAGAGGAGAGAGAAAAGGGCTTGTCCACCTTTGGTTTTGTGATGAAATCCTTTTTTAATCTTTATCAGCGTTCCCTGGTTGTTCTTAACACTATTGGCACATTATGCATATCACAACTTTTTAAAGGTTGTCACCTTAAGAAGTCCTGATTCTCTGATTCGTCGACCTTCCAACGTGTCGATGCTCTAATATGTGATGTTTCGATATGTCTAATGCTCCAATGTTGCCATGCAGCTATATTCCTGATGCTCTGATATTATGACAGCCGATATGCAAGACCTCCAATATGCGATCGCTAATATGCTGGACCACTGACTTCTTGACCTCTGATATGTGATCGTTGATATCTGTGGACCTCTGATATGCGATCTCCAATAATCTGGACCTCTGATATGTGATCTCTGATATTCTTTCCTTCTTAAGGCTTCAATCCTTGAAACTTCACCAGACCATATCTTTTGATCCAAGATTCCATTTTTGGACTTCCACATATCATTAGAAAGCTTGTTCAAAGAACTTTCTAATGGAGAGGGTCTAATGTAGGTTGTGTGTAACACCCCCTCCTCCCAGGTCTACCCAAGTAACTGACCAGCTGGGGTAAACATGCGACAAGAGAGGTCACTATAAGGTATTCAACCTCCTTGGTGACCTTAAGGAAATGGAATCAAAGAAACATAGCAAATAACCCATCCACATCCGCAAAAATACCCTCAGGAGACATGTCAGCCACTCAGACATCCTGTCCCTAAGTCTCACTGATGTTTTAAGCCTTTTAACCCTTGGTCACTCTCATGCTATATGTATGACAGCATCCAGAAACCCAGAGTCGCTCTCACAGGCCTATGTGCCAGTGTCCATGGGCTCTTTTTAGCATACCTATGCCAGTGTCCCCGAGATTTGAGGCACTTTTCTAGCCCAAAATCTTGTCCTTTTCCTAGAACTTGTTACAACCTCCAAAATCCATAAAAGACATGATGACAAGATAAACAAATCAAAATCAACCTTAGGACTATGCCTAAGCATCCACAACAAGGACTGACATTCTGTCAAACACTTGGCATCAATGCAACCTACAGATACAAGACAGAGCATGAATGACTGAAAGAACTTATGAAACATAACCAGAAGGATCACCATATTTTCCATTGAATTGTTATAACATCAATTAGGTCTTGCATCCCAGTCTCTCAGGATTTACTATAATCCAAACCCGAATCACTAGTCCCTAAACTGAGACTCCTTCCTCAGGCTTTACTGTGTATCCTGCCAAAACTGGTCAAGGGATTCCTAGGCCATTAGGAATGAAACTTGAGACCACCTCTGACCCGGATTCTGAAATCCATCTGGCAAACCAAAGCTCAAAACTGAGATAAACATCCCAAAATTCCATGGCATCTAGAAAAAGGCAAGGCTAGCCTGAAAACCACTGTCATAACCTAGCAAAACCATGCCACCGACAACAAGAGAATCATACAGCAACATGCAAAGCTATACATTTCCAAACCAACTAGGAAATAACACATGCAAAAGGTTACCTGCAAGTATCCCTGCTGAAGCTGCTTGATTCTGCTTTTCCTTCCTTGATCCTTGCTTTCCTTCCTTTCCTTTCCTTGATTTTCCTTCCTTGATCCAAAGCTAGATTGCTCCAGGAAAACTCTAAGTGACCAAGAGTGAGAGAGAGAGAATAATGAGAGAGCTCCAAACTTGAATTGACAAAAGGTTACCAACTAATTCTCATAAGCCTTTTTATTAATGACGCCTCTAATTTCTTCATTTTCAATTATTTTCCTTAATTTTCCTCCTCACATGCCCCGGTGACCTTTCACCTTACTTTTCTCCTAATTTCCTTTATTTTCATAAATAAATGTGCCAAAAATGCATTTTTCCCTTTTAATGCCTTTTCCTTAGCCTTTACCAATTTTCCTTAGCCAAAACACACATACAAGGATGCCCACTAGGATATATTTGCCTAACTTTCAACTTGGAATAAGTGTCCCTTAATTGTGGTCTTATTTTTCCTTTATTAACTTTTATTACATGAACTTTTCACCAGGGTTGTTACAGAACCTTTCCCCTTGGGGAACATCGTCCTCAGTGTTAAACCACACCATGACCTCAGCAAAACTGTTGAAAAAAAAACATACTTCCCATGGAGATTTATAACTTTGCTCGTTGCAGTATTTACAATGAAAGACCTGCTCAAAATCAAAACGTCATGACAACGTGACAATATAACAACCATATCACTTATTGGAGCTTTATACATTAGCTCATGGTGGTATTTACATCCATATATACATATACCAAAACATCAACAAAACATATGCCAAACATACACCAAACATCAAACCAAAATTGTTTTGCCTCAACTGGCAAACAATGAAGGATACAAGGCCCACATCTGATCCGCCATCTCCCATGTAGCTTCTTCATGCCCAAAGTGTTTCAACTGCACTTTAACTTTCTCTATGGCTTTGTTCCTGAGCATGATATGTTTCGATGCAATATGCACTGAGGCTCTGGTTGGAACTCTCCTTCTTGCTCCACCTGCAATATAGACCAATCAATAAAATGATCAACATCCTTTATATACTTCTTAAGCAATGAAATATGGAAAAAATCATGGACTTTCACTATTGGAAGCAGTGCAAGTAGATATGCCACTGGTCCAATCCTCTCAAGGATCTCGAAAGGCCCGCAATACTGTGCTGCCAACTTGGCACATGAACCAATCCTCAAAGAGCTTTTCTTGGGATTGATGTGTAAATACACATGCTCCCCAACCTGAAACTCTTTGAACACATCTCTCTCTTACTGGTATTATTATGAAGTAATTGATTTTTTAACTTTCAATGACTCATTTAGTTTAAGGATTGAAATATTTTATTGTGATATACATTAAAATATTTTTTGATTTTAGTTGTTTTCCATATATATATGAAGGTGATTGAAATAAATTATTAATATCAAACTATGTTAGTCATGTTTGAAAGTGAACAACTTCTCCTTCATATTGATTGTAATATCAACTACTCAATGAGAATAGAAATATCGATGTTCTATAATGCTTTTAATGAAAACTAAACAAAAATATATATTAATTTTTATTTAATATAACCCACATTATATTTTATATTTTTATTTAAACAATATTTTATTTTTTGTCAACTCCAAATTAAATACATGAATTACACATCTACCTAGTACTAAGTTGTAAAATAAGCCACTAAACTCAATAAAAAAAATTCTTTGAATCTGCAATTAAATTTAGTTGTCATGTATTGGGACCTCTATTAATAAACTACTACTGATATTCCATGCACTATTACCTAGATCAAGGACAGTTCGTAGCATGAAAATGGTAGGATTATGTTTTACTATATTCAGTAAATATTTAATAATTAAAACAGTATGAAAATGTGAAGGATTCAAGAGATGTATGGCAACGCTTTTTAATGGTAGGGAATGTATGAGTTAGCCAAGGTTTAAACTTGGGAGGAGGCATTAGTAGGTGGAAGTTTGAACTGAATATTTATGTGATTTTTTTTTTATTTTTTTTTAAATATAAGAAATATCTGGGAAAAAAATATATATAATTTAATAACATTAATTTATTAAATAATAACAATAATCATATTTATTGTATTTTTCCTATTTTCAAATATTATAATATATATAGTGAAAATAATTATAAAAATGTGTCATATTTATTTTATTACGTAACAAAAATAATTATAAAAATGTTGGTTTGTTATATTTATTTTATTTTGTTAATTTTGTTAGAGATGATTATTTAATTATATTTAATATATAAAAATCAAGTTTTATTAATTCTAAATATATCTTTAATTTATGATATATTTAGTTTACCAAGAAGGTCTAATTTTCCTAAATACACATGTTTGAATGCTCATTTGAATTTGTTTTCACAAAATTGATGACAAAAAGGCTTCGTCATATATAAGAAATAGAGAATTCTTGGGGCTTCAATGCATGGATATGATAGATGTCACTTTTATGGCTTGAGTTTAGTCTTTTTAGGAGATTTCACTTTCCAAATTATTTAGCTCTCATATAAATAAAGGTGAAGAGGAGGGTAAATGGCCTTCAACTATATATATAAATATTGATATTGCAAAATCTGTAAATGGCCTTCAACTTTATATGTACCTATTAATATTGCAAAATTTCTTTTTGACAATTATGGTTATGAATTGAACATTTGTTTTACTTGTCTTTCTCTTTGAGAAGTTTCTACAATTTGTACAACAAATGAGACATAAGTGAGAATAAACTCATGCTTGGGCAAGAAAAACATCCACTACACAAGTAGGCATCATATGTGTATTTATTCTTTTAAATAATGTAACAAACTTTCTTCTCCCTCCCTTTGCTCCTATAATTTTGTGTTCATAATGTTTGATTTAAATTCTATATTAACCATAGATGAAGATTTTCTTAATTGATGTGAATTTAGTTAACTTGCTTATTTCTAGTTTTAGTATTCACATGTGTTTAGTTATATTTTGATTTTAAAAAGGACATATTTTCATTTAGATATGGACTTAAGATGTTGTCATGTTTGCATGTGTGCAAATATATTGGAGATCTAATTCATTAGACATTTCATATTTTCTTAGACTTACTTGACGATCCAAAGTGGGACTTATAAGTATCACATAAGGTTCTTCACCTTTTAATTCATCGGTCCTATTTGCTTTGTTAACATAAATTTCATTAAAAAGGGGATAGCAATAGCTTGGATCTTCAATATATCATGTTTGTTACCCATTAATCTCAAGGGAAATAATTATTGTTTAATTATGTAATATATTGAAATATAATTAGGGATGTTAGTGGGTATAAAACCCAAATTCATATGTTATAAAAAGGAGTGGGGGAAAATCAAGATCTTTGATATTAGCACATTCTATAAGTCAATTATGTCAACCTTGATCAAAGCATTTGCCTTAGTTATTTACCATGGTCCTTGAGTTTTTACTTTTAAATTGGATACTCTCAGTCTTAATAGGCTTATGCCCTAGTGTTGTTAATTTCCTTGATCTAGTTTGGTTATGGTTCTTGCTTATGTCATTTTTTTGTATTTTCTTTGATTCAAGGAATGTCTTGAGTCAAAAATCTATGTTGACCATATATCAATTATTTTGATCCTAGTGGCATCCACTCCATAGTTTTCTTATCTTTCATGTTGGTCATTCCCCAAGTAAAGTTTGAAATTCATGATCTACAAATCATTGCTTATAGCTCATGCTAGTTGAAGAGATTCATCCTTGTTTTTAACTTAGAGGGTCATATGATGATGATAATGCATTTCTTCTAGGATTATACTTAGAGACATTTCAACACCCTAAGACCTATTGTTAGGCCCCTATACTACTAGTGTAACCCCTTATTGTTATTAGTACAACCCACTTATTATATTGATGTACCCACGTAGTGCCCATATTGTTACTATTGTACCCCATAGAAACCCACTATTGTTATTATTGTGCCCTTACATTATTATTGTTATGTCGGCTCTGATAATGTTATGACCCCTTAGACTCCTATATATAGAAAGGAGGTCTTTTCATTTGTATCATCCAAGAATTGTTCATTTATGTAATGTAAAGGAGGTTGCCCCCTCGAAGAGGCTGAATTCTAAGGCGTTGATCTATCTTTTCTATCTTTTCTTGAGCTGGTTTCATAACATTTGATATCAGAGCTTTGGATTCTAGGGTTTCGCTGCTCCAAATAGGTCATCGTGGCATTTTCGCTATAACTTTTTTTCTGCGACATTTCAGAAGCTAAAAAAAAAACCATTTGATAAGACATCGCGCTGAACCTCGGGTTCAAATTTCAGAGATTTTCGCGCTATATTTGCAGAGATATGATCTAAGGAAGTTGTTCTTTTTGCAGACTCCTGAATTACATTCCAAACAGGTGACCTAGGGAAAATCGTCATAAATTTCTCTCTGAGCATTAGATTGAAATTTCGTAAGAAGGTACAGAAAGAGGATGGACTGTAGTTTCTTGTATATCTTTTTCAGATCCAAAGGTCGAAACAGTGACTCGTGGCACGTCGTACAAGTTCGCTCTACTGAACTAGTCTATAATCAGGTCATCTTGGGAGATTTCGCATAACTCTTTCTTGGAGAATCCAATTTGGATCAGACTTGTGGCATTGGAAAGAGGATGCATAGGGCTACTATAGATCGCAATTTTAGAACTTAAAGATCGGAAAGTACAGAGTTACAGTCGTTTCAAGATCGAGCTCCTAAAATCAAGAAAAAGCAAGATGAGGAAGTTTGATGGCAAGGATCCGGTAAATTGGATACTTCAGTTGGAGCAATATTTTGATCTACATGGTGTACCACTGTTACAAAAGGTATGTATTGCATCTTCATATTTAGAACCGGATCAATTTTTATGGTATGAAGGGCTTTGTTCTCGTAAACAACTTGTTACATGGTCAATTTTCACGAAGGAAATGATAGCACATTATGAGGATACAAAGAGCAACACCTTCTTTAGAGCAACACCACAACAATTGGAAAGACTAAAAGGGCTTTGTGACATAGTGGAAAGCAAAATTATGGAAACCATGAAGCATACCCCTCACAACTATAAAGATGGAAGTGTTGTTTCTCCTAGCTTTCCACAACCTACAAGGGTTACACCACAACAATTGGAAGAAAAAAGAGAAAAAGGGCTTTGTTACAATTGTGATAGCAAATGCACTAAAGGTCATAAGTGTGCTGAGAAGAAATTATTTTACATAGAATATGAAGAGGAGGAAGAAAAGGATCAAGAAACATCAAAAGAAGAGGATATACACCAGGACCCCACCCTAGAGAAAGAAGAAATGAATCAGACCATATCTTGTAAAGCATTGGCAAGAATTACCACTCCTCAAACTCTCAAGAAAGGACATATCAAGAAGAAAAAGGTGCAAGAAGTGAAAGATCACATCGAGAAAGAATAAATGAATCTGACCATATCTTGTAAAGGATTGGAAGAAATTACCACTCCTCAAACTCTAGGGATAGAAGGACATATCAAGAAGAAAAAGGTTCAAGCAGTGAAAGATCACATCAAGCATCAACAACAAGTTCTCCAACTTTTAAAGGATAACGCCACTTCGATGCAAAATCAAATGAAACAACAAGTAGATCAACATCGTAGTGAAAAATGTTTTGATGTAGGTGATTGGGTATTTTTACTGCTACATCTCAAGCAAGCTATTTATGAGAAGGAAACGTTGGCAATACTACATGCACTTAAAAAATGGCGACCTTACCGAATGGGAAGACTCTTTAAGGATGAGGATGTGGAAGCATTGTTCTGTGATATTTCTATTATCCAACCAGATTGTATAAACAAAGCAAGGGATGAATGGAAGAAGGGCGAAGAAGTATGGCCACTTATTCAAAAGTTGCAAAAGATCCCAATTCAAACAATATTACTAGAAATTGAAGAGGAAGGAAAAATCATATTGGAACCTGGAGCAGTCACAGAAACAAGAACCCGATAGCTACGAAAGCGATCAATTTCAGAGTATCTCATCAAGTGGAAGAACTTACCCGCTGAAGATTCCACATGGGAGGACAAGAATTTTATACAGAAGCATCAAGAACTCCTCAAGCGTTGAGGACAACGCTTTTTGAAGGAGAGGGGCATGTTAGGCCCCTATACTACTAGTGTAACCCCTTATTGTTATTAGTACAACCCACTTATTATATTGATGTACCCACGTAGTGCCCATATTGTTACTATTGTACCTCATAGAAACCCACTATTTTTATTATTGTGCCCTTACATTATTAGTGTTATGTCGGCTCTGATTATGTTATGACCCCTTAGACTCCTATATATAGAAAGGAGGTCTTTTCATTTGTATCATCCAAGAATTGTTCATTTATGTAATGTAAAGGAGGTTGCCCCCTCGAAGAGGCTGAATTCTAAGGCATTGATCTATCTTTTCTATCTTTTCTTGAGTTGGTTTCATAACACATACTTTCATCATTGGTTTGTCCACTTGTGCTTAGTAGTATATTTTCATTATTGATCCATGAATGAGTGGTTCCTTTTATGTTTGATGTCAACTCATCTATTCACATAATGTGGATTATACTACTACCTTTGATCCCATTTTTGTCATGAATGCACACCTTGCACATAGCAATGATTTTCATTATTGATTGTTGACTAGGTATAACTTTCTTATGCTATTCCATTTTTTTTGTGCTTAATTTGTTAGAAGACTTCAATATACATCTATTTCATCATATTTCACTTCATTTTGGTTGAAAGGATTCATTATTAACTTTCTCTAATAAGAATGCTCTTATTGGCTCCAATTCATTTACTATGGAAAAATGTAATTTATATGTCCCTTAGTACCTTGGTATCTACTATTATTAATGGTAGGCTTCCCACACTTGGAAAATATTTTTAATCAATAGCTCCACCCTAGATGGCTCCTTTAATTTTTTACTCTCACATGTATTCACAAATTGAAGAAATATGCCTTGTACCTTTGTCCCTACCTTCATTATTGGTTTAACATCTTGTAGTTATTGGTGTTTTACATCATTATCTTTTGACTGATTGATTTCTCTCATGTGTACATTCACACATTTATTCACAATATGTAGCTTCATACATTATGGCATAATTTAATGCAAAAACGTTATGTATGCCATTGATGTATATCAAATATAGATCGACATTAATATAATTCTGAATCTAGTAATCCCTTCTGTACTTTCTTTCAATGATCACTATAGCCTTATGCTACCTCTACTTAATCATCTCTTTGATTTACCTCAACATGGATGCAAAATTTTTGTTTTGTGGCCATAATATGGACTTATTATTATTTGTGGATCCATCCTATATTGTTTATGACCACTTTATATGTATACATTCATTTTATATCAATACATAACATATTGTATTTGGTGGCTATGCTTGTTAATCACTTGAATATGGGTATGGCCACCTTGAGAATGAGAATTATTAGCTACTTTTCCTTTTGTTTTATAAATGTTCTTCCAAAAAATGTTGTTGTAGTAACTTTCCCAATAAAAATTGTATAATGTGTTGAACCATCCAAAATCCTATTATCCTCAATCATTAAGAGGTAATTATTAGCAAGTTAATTTGGTCACCATGTACCAAGTCATATTATGGCTCAGTTACTCATATTTATCCATATCGGAATCAACTTCTCATATTATGCATATACTACTAAAGATACCTTTAACTCATAATACATCATTACAAAGATTCAATTTCCTCGTTAAAAACCTATTTGAGTGCCCAATTATGGGTTTACATCTCAAAACACATGGCAAGGAGGTTTGGTCTCACATAATAACTTAAAATTATAAATAACCCTAAAGTTTAAAGAATGTTTGTATGTGTAAGAAAATCTCAACGTTTGAGGTGGATGAATATAATGTTGCCACTTGTATGGCTTGATTTCATGCCATGCCAAGGCGATTTCCCTTTACCAAACCACCTTTCTACCATTTAAATATGAGGTGTAGGGAAGGGTAAATGCTTGCCATCCTTCTATATTTATGCTCCTAAGATATCCTCAATGCGAGTTAGGGTTATGAATTGTGCATCATCGTTGTTCATTCTTCTTTGTGAGAAACTATTACAGATGAGAAGTTTATCCAATACATTGGCATGTATCATTGCATTAACTTCTTAATCAATATAAATATCTTCCTTGTCCTCCCTCCTACCCCACATTTTTTGTTTATAATTTATTATTTGAATTGATATCTTAATAATCAATGACTAATTTATCAATTAATATTAATATAGCTAACCTGCCCATATTCATGTTAAGTATTACACATATTTAAATCTACATTTTGATTTGAACATAGTTAAGCCCCTAACCATAACCCTCATTCATATATATTGCATTAATTATAGTTATATTGGTTTATTATTATTTATTCCTATCCATTCGTCTCCTATATATGCATAAGAATACTCATTTTATTGATCATCTTATATTTTCCATAAATATTATCTTGTATTAGGAGGTTTCCCCCTTAAAGATGATTCTCATTAACCCACTTTTTAACTTCATTTAGGCATTGAAATATTGAATTGGTTTTTCTTATTCTAATTTGGCTATTTGTTGCATAACATTTGGTATCAAGGTGGATGATCCCTAGAATGATTTTTTTTTAAAAGCCATATTACAATTTTTCTCTAATTATTTTATGGAATATTAGATGGCCATCAACCTTGAGGGATTGGACCAAAGAAACAATGTATCTCTCAAAAAAATTTAAGAATATTTTTTTTCCATATTTTCAAATTTGCATTCTATTCAAGTTAGGTTTTTTTAATCTATTCCTCAAACTAGTATTCAAGATGTGGCTTTAGTAAAACAATCATATTTGAATACTGCAAGGTCCAAATTGAGTTGAACTGGTGGTATGGATAGAAGACAATCTAGATGTTTCATGTAATGTGTTCACACATGTTATAGAAATATTTGGAAAATTGGTTGTCCATACATGTTTTCTCACTTGAAAAACACAAACAACAATAATAAATTTTGATATCTCAATTCTAGCATACTATTTTAGACTTGAAATTTAAAAAAACTTGTGGGAAATTGAAGCAAACATATCAACATATTATAGTACAAAATTTTGGAGTTAGGGATGCAATGCCATTCGATTCACACTAGGCGAAATGTTGGCCAATAAATCAAACCCCAAATCATGGATCTATAAGGGATTTGAGAAACCATAATTTTATAATATTTTCTCTATTTTTCAATAAGTATAACTTTTAAGTTATTGACATGTACTAGTGTCTTAAGCACATGGAATTAAGGGGTAAAATTGTAGTTGGTAAACATACATGAAAAGAATATAGGTGGGACACCCTTGTACACAGTGGTACCCAATAAGTACTACTACATAAAACAAAAATGATTTATGGTTTTGTATTTGACTTACCTTATATTATATTGAAATCCTAATATGTACACCTAACACCATCCTTAGAATATGTTTGGATCATCTATACCTATAGTACATCAAACACAACACTCAATGAGATCTCTACTCTATAGTTGAGAATCTAGAATTTACTAGAAAGGATAAGATGTAGAATACATCCTCCTGAGTGAGTCCCATGAAGGACTAACTAAGTGCTATTAGTAGGAACTCAATGGTAGATCAAAAATGTTTATATATAATATTATATTTCCCATAAAACTTTACAAAATATTAGTTTACTTAAATAATAAGAGAATAACTAGGTCGATTCTCTTGAAAGGGTTATATTTAGGTAATCATGATCATATAGTAGGTTTTAACCCTCTATACATAATACCTGCAAACAAATTCTTAAAACTAACAAAAAAGATAAATGGAAATCACAAAAAATATACACAAATATTTGTTCCCCTCGAATCCAAAATCATGAAAACCAGATTAATTTTTCGTTATGTTCCTTTACAATGTTACAATACATTATATGCATTCGATATCATTCATAAACCCCCAATCCATTAACCCTAGATTAGAATATAATTGGATTTCCTATGAACGGATCTACAAAACCATGGGAAAAACCACCATATGCCTAAAAACTACTAACAACAAAAAAAAATGCAAAAACCCTCCCAAAAAAAAAAAACTGGGAGCACTGCCCCAAACCCCGTGCAAGGGAGCTATCGCCCCCTATGACCCCCCCACCGCACTCAGTGCATATGTATCAATCATTGAGTTAGTCGTGCAAATAATATAAGACATAGATACGATGAGAGAAATACTTGAAAACCCTATGAGGGGTCATAATTGAGAAACTATGAATGAGATGACCAGAAGCTTTGTCTCTCACAAATAAAAGGGAAAGTGGATACCAAAATTTCCACCCTTGATAACACCCTCCAAAATATGGTAAGTAGAACTAAATTTCAAAAGTTTAAAGATACTAACTAGTTTAATCTTAATGAACTCAAGAAATATTTGGAGATTTCAAGAAAAATATCAAGGATATTTAAAATATCTCATGACAAACATGACATGCAAGGAATACATATAAGAAATAGAGAGAATTATGAGAAAATTTATCAAATTTATTTCTCATAAATCTTTTTCATTAAGAGAAGGATGAGGAGGAGAAGAGGATCAAATCTTATTCACATCAAGGAAACAGATCAACAGATTATGAGAATAATAATAAGATGAAGTACCAACCATAGTAGTATTCATCACATTAAAATTAGTGAAATCGTGACTTTATTTCTAAACTCGGGAGTCTTATTCCCAAGATAGATATGAGGAAGCTTGATGCTAGTGATTATGTGGTGTGGATATTATAGGTGGAACATTTTTTTTATCTACACTATGTGTTGACTCTACAAAAAGTAATGAGTGTAGGTTTATGTTAAGAACCTAATTAATTTGCATGGTACTAATGGATATACCCACATCAAGAGTTCAATTTCCTTTCGGTTTTTCTTTATTGTAGAACTAATATCACAATAGGTAGATAATTTTAGAAGTACATTCTTTAGTCAACTAATAGACCTTAAGCAAAAAATGGTTCAGTTATAAAGTTGAACTTACTATTTCAAAGGTTGAGTCTTAAAGTGAAGAATATTCCAGAGGATAAAATGGTGGATCTATTTTGGGTGCATTAAAGGAGAGCATGCATCATAACATATGTCTCTTTGAGTCTATATAATTAGATAATTATTTCAAATTGAAAAACAAAGTTGAAGTTAAATATACGGTTACTGCAAGGGTTTCCAATAATACCTACAACTATACACATTAGTCCATCTCCTAACTTCACTCAACCTAGAAAGTTGAAACCTCAACAAATAGATGAACTAATATAAAAGTGTATATGCTACAATCGTAATAGTAAGTATATTAATGAGAATAAGTTTGGCGAGAAAATGATATTTTATATATATTGTAAAGATGAAGAAGAAATAGCTAGGATATCATCAAGATCCAAAACATACGGAGACCATTCACAACATACCTTGTTAAGCTTAAATAGAAAGTATTAACACTTTATAAACTCTCAAGGTAGATGGATATATTAACAACACCAACAAAAAGTGGTCGGGGGGGGCAGGGGGGGCATATCATTATAGTTTCAAGTAATGATACCCACTTCATTAGTTTTGGGCTTATTTCAATTTTACCCCTTATAAAATAGGTCATGTTACTACTCAAACTCTCCTATCGAGGTAAAATTCCTAACCCCAACAGGATATGCTAGAGGTAGCTCTCAAGTAAGCCACCCACTATCACCTCAATGGTCTCATCTCAATCTTGAGACTATGGGAAAAGGATCCTAGTTAATGGGTGAATCCCTAAAAACCAAGCTAATCTAGGTTGTTGAGTGAAAATGTAAGTTCCTCTTACTCGGCTTGACTTAATACTTTAGCAAATGGCACTTCCCACTCTCCAAGAGTACAAAACAAGTTTGAGTGTGTGAGTAATTAGATCAAAGATTCAATTAGGAACAAGCTTGAAATTATATTAAACTTAAAAAGTTGAGCTTATTCAATATTATTCTTCGAAAGTTAGAAACATGTCTTACTCCATAAACAATGCACCATAAGTTGTCATAAAAGTGTAACACAAGTTCACAATTGCACCATGAACTTAAAGAATTCTATTAAACATACATGATGCAATACTGACAAAACATGTATCAATGGAAAAACAACACCTAGAAGTAGATGAAATTCATATATCATCCATTCACCATGTTTGTAAACATCATCATGGCACCAAATCAAGAGAGATCATATGTTAATTGTAACTCTATTTTAGTATAGTAGAATTGTACCAACGTCATATCATTCAATGTGGATCTTTAACTATTGATATGTTCAAAGAATGATGTCATGTAATAAATGATTAATTTCAAACTTCCACAATACTTAGAATATGTAAGATACATTAATATTAGTGAATATTGTGTTGTCATTAATCTCATGGGAGGGACTGAGAACATCAAAGTTAGGTGTAGATTGTTAGAAATGTTGTTTTCATTGATTTCAAAGATACGGGGAGACTATAGATGTCCAAGATAAAGATTGCAAGCTAAAGATTATTGGAAATATTGTTTGGATTCACAATTTCTTTGATGCATAGTTTGGATACCCTATCTTTGAAGGAATTTTTACTCTAAATATTGAGCTCAAGTGGGAACATAAGATATATTATTTAATAGCTTATTTTGAGACCTTCCCAATAGTATATGGCACTCCCTCTAACTCCAATAATATTTTGTCAGGTTGGTCCAACCAGATAGTATAGGTTAATCCAACCAGTTTAACAAGTCAATGCCATAAGTAAATGTAGAAACACTATAAATAAAGGATCGATGAGTACATATGAAGACCTTCAAAGTAAGAAGAGATTTGAGGTGGGAAACAGAAGCTGGGGAAATGTGATTTGTGGAGTAAATGGGTCATCTTTGAATTTTCGCTCTAACTTTTCTTCTAGGATGTTTTAGACCATGAAACTTGGAGGAGATAGAGCGAAGATATCCATGTAACTGTGATATAAATTTCAAACCTTTTTGTTGTAATTTTAGATATATTATATGAGGAAATTAAGGCTCCTGAATGCACCTGAAATATGCTTCAAACAGCTCGTCTTGGCATTTTCACTACAACTTTTCTTCTAGGATATTTCATACTGTGAAACTTGGATGAGATAGATGGGATAACTTACTGGGCCTATGACAACAATTTTATACTTTGGTTTGCTACAATTTTGGATATGTGGTATGAGGAAGTTATGTTTCTTGAATGCTTTTCAAATCTACTTCAAACCGTTCAACTTGGAATTTTCTCTATAACTTTTCTTATGGGATATTTTAGATCATGAAACTTGGAGGAGATGGAGATGAGATATTTATGTACCTATGGTAGAAATTTCAGACCTTGTTTCACTATAATTTTGGAGATATTCTCTAAGGAATTTAGGGTTCCTAAATGCTCTTGAAATATGCTTTAAATAAGTTAGCTTGGCATTTTTGTTATAAATCTTTTCTAAGATGTTTTGGACTATGAAATATGGAGGAGAGATAGGAGATATATCTAGGAAACTATGGTAGGAATTTCAAGCTTTGGTCCACTATAAATTTTGAGATATGCCCTAAGGAAGATATGGTTACTTAATAGTCTTAAAATCAGCTTTAAGCAGGTCAGTCTAGCATTTTTTCTATAATTTATTATGTGGGAATTTTTAGACTGTGAAGATTTTTTAGATATAAGGAGACATACAAAAGTTCCTCAAGTAAAAAATTTAGAATCATATTTGCAAAATTGTATGTGTGGAATGTTGTATAAGTTTGTTCTTCAGAAGAGGCAAAAAGTAGTAAGTTTTAGGAGAAGCAAACCTAGTGAAGGCAGAAGCGACAAGTAGACCTGGTGAAGGCAGAAGCATAAAGAAGACCTAGTGAAGGTGGAAGTATATGACAAACCTAGTGAAGGAAAAAGTAGCATATAGACTTAATAAAGTATGTTGGTGCCTACAAATCTTGCAGCAGAGGTGGTGTTTCCTATAGTTTGGTGCCTACACTTATTGTAGCATATGGGTTTGGTTTCTACTGTAGGTTGGTGCCTACAAATCTTGCAGTAGAGGGGATTGTTGTCTCGTGTAGGTTGATTCCTACAAGTCTTGCAGCAGGGAGGATTGGTGTCTCTTGTAGGTTGGTGCCTACATTTTTTGTATCAATAGGTTGGTGCCTACAAAGATATGTTATAAATAGTTTTTAATTTATATGTGTTTTATATGTGATATTGTTTGGTTATGATTCATGAATGTTTAAATAAGTAATAAATTGTCTTATATTGATTCCCCACCCCCACCCCTACCTGGTATAAGTGTGAATCCAAAAATTAGGATGAAATAAGGTTCCTTTGGAATCATTCCAACCACTGGAAGAAATATCTCAAAGGAACCATAGCTAGTAATGGAGGAAAATTGGCTCTGAAGGAAGTAGCTTTCAAAGTTTCAAAGAAGCTATAAGAACTTAAATCCAATGATTATTCCAACAATGAATTAGATGTGGAAGAAGCATAGTCTGCGAGAAAGCTAAAAATTTGGAGAATAAAAAGGTAAGATACCATGCAAATTTTTTATTTTCGGTAGAATACGACATTAGGTTGCTTAATGTCCATATGCAAAATGTGAATATGATTATGATGAATAAAAACATGAAAATAGAATCAAGTATTATAGATGCAAAAGAGGAAAACACTCCAAGAATAAAGGTTTTTATTCCAAAGAAGATAGTAGCTCCTAAGAAGAGAATCATGAATATGCATCAAATATTGATGAAGAATAAATTATTTTCACAACCATTGATGTAAATATTGTTGATAAAGAAGATGAAGGTATACAAGAAGAGAAATTAAATTCATAGGATGATGATATTGATGGGGGAGTAAACCCTGAAATAAAACTTTTTATTTCCCTAGAAGAAATTGATAGACTTAGAGGCAATATCCAAAAGAAGAAGAAGTTATTGCAAAAATGTAAGAAGAAAATTTAGCATGATCTTGATGAAACAAAAATTTCCATCCTATAGACACAATTTGATCTAGGAGAATCCAAAAAAAGCCTAAAATTCAAAGTCTCCAAAGCCATGGAAATAGTGTCACGTTGAAGAGCTCAACGATACGATTGCAACGTAATTTGAATTGCATCAAACAGATTTTGTATGAGGAAATTATTGCAGTTTGAGGTTTTGCAACAATGAGCAAAAAGTCAAAGTCTGGGTAACGTGGTACATCCAAAGTTTATAAGTGGCACGTCTTAGAGATGACACATGGCATAATATGAAGTTAGCACTTGGCAGGTTGAAGGCTCAACATGTGGCCCATTGGATAGGTGACATGTGGCCCAATGGATGGGTGGCATTTGGCCCTATGGTGAAGCACCACGTGGCTCTACTTTATTGGTCAAAAGTTTGTAACATACCACTATTGGCAGGGTTTAAACACGTGACATCCGGATTACAAATTGGGTGTTCTACCAATAAGGCATGAGATTACTTGTTATGCAACTAGTGCATATATATATATATATATATACATATATATAGATATATATATATATATATATATATATATATATATATATATATATATATACATATATATATATATATATATATATATATATATATATATATATATATACATATATATATACATATAGATATATATATATATATATATATATATCTATATATATATATATATATATATATATATATATATATATATATACAAGGGTTCATTGTATCATATTTCCAAATTGACTCATGACCTCCACTGATAAGTCAAGTGATCGACGAAATTTATGGCAACAAATAAACGACATCCACCATTATTTACATCACGGGCATGTTAAATATGCCATGGCATACAAATTCAAAATTTGGCATATATGGATATGGCTTTTGTATGGTATATAAATGTTAATGTTCCTAGGGCTAGATTATTCTTTTCTTTAGATAATTGCATTTTAAACTTTTTCATCATTTGTATATCACATACACCCCATAACATCTTAACATCATTAGCAATTATGTAGAAAGAACAATAAAATCAACATTGTAGTGGAACATAAAGGAACAATAGAATAAAAGCATACACAATAGAGACATCAGTATTTAGGTCAAAGACCAAGGCAAAACCCCACAAGGGAGAAAACCCGACCAAATTATTTGTCTATTATATATTAATCAATTGTTCAATTGAGATACAAAGTACATCAATAATAAGATATATTATGCACATCAGGCTTTCAAGTCTAATCCAAGTTAGTTCACAACTTCCGTTATGAACTGAACGATATAGACAGTTGCTTCCATATTGTTGTTTACTAGAAACATACATCAAAGATACATTGCCTCTCTCTACCATACACAAGGGTTTTTTCATCAAGGTTACTATCATCACATAAAAGAAAGGTCTTGGACACTTGGATAATATCATGATTACTGTCACATGAATCATGGGAGGCATGTGACATATATATTGTAGAATAATATTTTCAAATGTATCATAGAAAATCCCTATCATATGTATCATGAAGATCATTATCATAAATATCATAATCTCTCGTCACATGTTTACTGTCATTATGAGCAGGGTCACTAAATCCTATGAATCATGGTCATTACATAATATAAGCAATATCATTAAGGGAAGGACACTACCATCATTCATCACATATATAGGTTGTTATCTCATGTTACTTATCTCCATTACTATCATCATACTTCAAGGGTTATATCTCATGTCTCACTTCCATCAAGAGATGAAGGTCACTGAAATAAATTTGAAACATTCTCATAAGTAATATAGGAACAAGAGAACTATCGAATGTGCCAAAGGAAACCATTGTCACAAGTTTCATATGTCATCATAAGATCAAGGCTTACAATCATCATGGTTATAGTCAATGGGATTGTCATGACAAAGATCGCATATATGAATCACTGAAATCGAACCACTAACATATACAAGTGAAAGCTTCTTCTAAATCACTGAGATAGGATGCAAGTACCACAAAGTATGTGTGTGTGTGTGCGCGCGCATGCGAGAGCCACAAAATATAGTTCCATAAAACTCATTCATACCACAATGAATGGTTTCCATATAAATTCACCCAAACTGTAATGATTTTTTTCCACGTAGATTTTTATAAACTGCAATGATTGTTTGTCACATAAATTCATCCAAACCACAGTAATTTTTTGACACATAAATTCATCCAAACTGCAGTGATTGTTTTCCACATAAATTCATCCAAATCCAAGTAGGTAAGATTCATATGGTGTGTGTCTAGATCACAGAGATAAAAGAACATAAGCTTGTCTAGACCATATGTACCTTACAAACTTGCACAGGAGTAGACAAACTTTCTTATACAATCTTGTCGACAGACTCGACATACGATCTTGTACCTGCATATACGATCTTGTGTTTGAGGTATACGAAGTTGCCGACCATAGCTCCTATGAAGTTGTAGACCATAGGTCCTACAAAGTTGCATACCATAGCCCATATGAAATTACAGACCATATCCCATATGCAATTGTAGACCAGATCATAGGAAAGGAGTATGAAATTCTCCTCGTAGCCATATGAATTGTTCATGCCAAAATGACTAACATGATTGGTTATTTACACTAATTTCCATATGTGAAAGGTCATGTCTCTTTGATGAGCCGACTTGACCTATTTGAATATTCAAATTATATTTTCCCTCCTTGAATTTTAGTCGACCCATAATATTAGAGGGAGATAATTTAAATTTAAATTTGCTAAAGATATAAAAGAAAATTACCATTAACAATAATAATACCTTTGACTAATTGAAATTTTTTGGGGGATATAATGGTTTTCCCTTATTGGAAAGAAGAGTTTCCAAAGGGAAATTCATCCTGAGCTGCCCTAATTTTAAAAATAAACCATATACCATAGTGTAAATAGTATAAATGGACCACGTCACAAGTATATTACATATGCCATTTTACAACAAGTACGTTCATTAGTGGAATATGAGTTGGTTATAACGCCACACGGTTAATACAACTATTACAACAACATTCCATATATATAGTATGTTCGTTATAATGTGCGATAGGTTATGGTTAATATATGTACCATACAAATGTCGACGGGATATATTATGGTTCTGTTGCAGGTTAATATTATGCCATATTTATACATATGGTTGTAACAAAAAATTTATATAGGTGTCGGCTGTAACGCATGGCTTGTTTGTTAAAATAATATGTCATATATGAATATGGTCACAATGATAAACCATATATATAATATGGTTATAACCAAACAATAATTGCACATTATATATATAATAAGCCAATGTTATATAAATGAAGGGGATTTCCATTGCGAGAAGAGAGCTTTTTGAGAGAGCTTTGGGTTGCGAAGTTTATGGTACCAATAGTTTGTAAGCCATATTTTTGGCCTACATATTTGTGTATGTAAATGGAGCTTTTGGAGCTTTTTTTTTAGCAACCAAAGGAGTTTTGGTGGCATTTTTGAGACCACTTCTTGGTAGGCATTTTACCTTTTGTAATTGTGATTTTTTTTGGAAGAATAATAAAGAGGCCACTCCCTTGGAGGCAAGACTCGGAGAAGTATTCCACACTGGATGAACTCTGTTATCAATTGGTTTTATTCATATTTTATTCTTGTTTCGATCTTATATGTTTCCCTGTTAATTGTAGCTTCATTTAAGTCTTTGGTGCTTGATTTAATTATTATGTTGGTTTAAGTTTATAATTCAGCTTGAACATTTTTACAAGTGAAATCACTTTAAAATATCCTAGAATAAGTTCATATCAAGTGGTATTAGAGAATGTTTGATGGTGGTTTGTGAATGTGCATGATAGCCAGGATTGAATTCAAGTAAGGTGATGGAACACTTATCTAAATATTGGATTGAGAAGCTTTACTCAAAGAATAGAAATGTCGTCACACGAGGGAGAGCATAATCCTTTTGGTTTTGAGAAAGGGTTTTGTGAAGCTTTCATGGCAATGAAGACCATGGTCGATGAAATATATCAGGAATGGAAATAGTTTAGATAAGGAAGCCCGTTGAAGAAGGAAGTTAAAGATGAAGGCAATAACGACGATTCAAAAAATATTCCTCCTCCTTCTCCTCCTGCAATTCCTCCTTGTTCTCTTCCTCCATCTCCTTGTGGGAAAGTCACTTCAAATAAACCTTTGTTGAAGTTGGATATTAAATTTGACTTGCTAGTGTATGATGATGAGCTTAATGTTGAAAGGCTTAACCATTGGATTTTCTAGATAGAAATCTATTACCATGTGCATCAGATTGTCGATGATGAGGTAAAAATTTTGTTGGCCTTTCTTCAATTCGAAGGTATTGCATTAATATGGTAGGAGACTAGAGTTCAAGAAGGTAAAACTTTTTCCTCGTGGTTTGAATTTACTTCAACATTGAAAAAGCAATTATATCCTTTACCACATGAATAAATGGAAATAATAGAATGGAAATATATGCAGCAGTATAAAGGCCAAAGTGTTCAAAACTTTGCAAAGGAGTTTAGGAAAAAGGCATTGGCTTTAAATATTCCACTCAACACAAAAGAGAATCTTTTTAAATATATTGGTAGTTTGCACGGTTATATCTGAAATATTATTTTTTGTTGAAGATATCTAACCTGGATGAGGTTTGTGTACAAGCAACCTATATTAAATAAGGTAAACAAGGTGGTGGAGTCTCCATGGAAGACATTCAATCAAAAGACAGCAAAGGAAAAGGCAAGGAGAATCCAAAGAGAACAAATTTTGTGAATAAGGGTAATGAGAAACTTTCTTGTACCCATTGTGATGGGCCTACAAATTAGACACAAATTAAGGCCCATCTAACCTTTCCTAGGCACATAAAGGCTATACTAAAACTCTCCTTCTACACTTAATAATGTTTTTTTAGCTTTAATATGTTCATTAGGAAGGTTTAGAGATAATTGCATATTTGTGCCTAATATTATTTATTTTTGTAGAATATTGTGAGAACATTGGGCAGATTATGAAGATTTGGAGGAGGAGATAATTTGGGGACTTGCTCCCTGCTACAGTAGGATCAATATTAGATAATAAGTGAGCATAATATCATGAAATTATTGACAAATTCTAGATCTCCACGGATTGAGAAAACCCAGGGATGTGTTCCCTGTCATTGAATGCAAATTCCTAGTGTTGGGAACCAAATCCACTATTTGAGGGAATTTGGAGGGGAGAGCTTCCTCCTTTCATGGATGATGCTTCCTCATTACTTTTTATAAGTACCAAATTGAATTGGCCTCTAGAGGCATGTATTTATTAATCTTCTTTTGGAGAAAACTTGTATTTTTGCAGCTCCACTTTCATTTCTAGTAAGGATGTACTTGGATTGATTCAAATAATGCAATTTGGTTTCATTTTTAGCTTTTAAAGCTTCGTCTCCTTCATACAACTCTGAGTATCCTTGGGCTTGGCCATCCTAGGAGATTCAGAGCCTTTTTGTATAATTTTATTTTCTTCTTTTCACTTCTTATTCACATGCATCTCTTATTCTTGTTTTTCCTATTTCTGCATTTAGTATTGATGCTTCTTTTGTTGTAGGATTGGGTTAAATGATTGAGTAAGTTATTTTGAAAGTTATTTATAGATTCAAAAGCATGATGCATCCTTAGAACAACTTTGAAAATCCATCTTCATCATTGAGCTACTTGGATTGGTTTACTAGTTCACAAATCTAGAATTTCTGGAAGTCCCTTGTAGCAAAATAGTAGTAATTTTCTGCTATTTTTTAGAACATGTTAATGAGCTTCATTTGAGTTGATTCCACTTGTATTAGGTCATAAAAATATTCAATTTAATAACAAAATTTACTCCATTGAATTTTCACTTGATTAGGTTAGGCATTTGATAGGTTAACTAGTTCACTAGTTCATGAATTTCCAGATTTTAGACTAGTAATTTTCTGCTATTTTTTAGCATGTGTTAACAGAGGTATTTTGGAGTGATTCCACTTGGAGTGGAGTCATAAAACATCCTACTTAATAAAAAAATTATCCCATCCCATTTTCATTTGATTTACTTGGTCATTCGATGAATTATCTCCTCCTATAGCAGTCTTGTTTCGCATGTAGCAATCTCATGTAGCACTCTTGTAGCACGTGTAAACTTAACCACATTTTCTCCAAAATCTTGGTTTTTGTCTCTTAGGCTTCAATCATGACCCCTAGGATCTAAATCCATGATTGAGGAAGAATAAACACCAATTAGGACATGCCTTTTTACAAAGTAAATTAGGCATGTTTATTTGAATTCATGCTCTTAGGATTTCAATTACAAATTGTTGTTCTTGCCTAGGATTAATTTGTTTTCAAAGTAACATTTCAATTTCTGTAATTAGTTTAGGCTTTGATTTCATGAAATTCACTCCATTACATTAGATTGTATGTTGCACATATAGTGCTGACACTTCTTAAGTTTGTACAAACCTCGAGTTAATCATTTAAGTTGGTGGCCTTGGGAGTTGTAGCAATCTTGTTGCAATACTGGGGCTCATCATTTTTTGGTGTCGTTTTAAGGGAGGTGTAAAATTATGCATTGTTTTCTTCCCTAGTTGATTATTTCTTTTACTTTCTGCAAAAACAAAAAAAATTCATAAGCATCTTTCATTTCAAGAACAGAAAATTGCATTCTATTAGCATTCTTATTCAATTTTTTTTATAAAATCAAGAGAAAATACTTCTCCAACACCAACTCACCCCCCATTTGATCACATGGTGCAGTAAGAACCACACCACCTTTCACTTTTGCAGGTAGAAGAAGAAGAGGTAGCAAAGAAGGTAGAAGAAATGGATGGAGATGATGGCAATGAAGAAGTATCCTCTTGGATTTCCCATTCAAGATACCGATGTCAGTGTGCATATGAAGAAAATCCCTCCATCTTTCCTTCCCAATTTCCATGATATGAGGTTAAAGGATCTGGAAACCTTTCCTTTTGAATTTGAAATCCTTTGTAGATATTATGGTTGCTTACTAAACACACAAAAAGTAAGATTGTTTCCGGCAACATTGAAGGATAGATCTCTTAAATGGTTCATGAGTTTAGGGACTAGTTCAATAAGATCTTGGAATGATGTGCAAAATATATTTCTAGAAAAATATAAAGATCATGATCTTAAAAAAGAAATATTTAGAATGAATAAAAAATAAGATGAGAGCCTTGAGGATCTAATAGCGAGGTTCATGTATAATGTTAAGAGGGAAAATTTACATCATTTAGGATCTGAGACACTAAAAACACTCTTATAAAAATTAGGGATGAGTGGATTGAGCTATTTGATCTCATGAGTATAGGTGATGTATACCAATTATCATTTGAAGAAATTTGTGAAACATGTAAACACATATCAAGGGGAAAGGCAAGAGTAAGTAAATCGGCATCAAGATCAGTAAGTCAAACTAAACTTGGAAATTTGTTTGATGACTTTAAAATAAAAATTCTTAGAAATCTAAGCGAACAAGTAGAAATGTTAAGAATGCAATATTAAGAAAAATAAGATGTTGATATTTGTGTTGTCCATACAGAATGACATGATATTAAATATTTCCCATCATTACCAAGGTTGAAGGAAGTTTACCAAGAGGACAATGGATCAAGTCAATCACCAAAGCAACTATGTTATGTAGCTCCAAGAGAACCATGGCAACCTATTCAACCTAGTATGATGCAAGAATCTAATTCAGAATTTCAATGTTATGCACGTCCATCTCAAAGTAATTGGGACACGCACTTTCCTTGGCAACCTTGGCCATCTCAACCCCAAAACCAATCTTGGCAACAAGGTTGGAAAGAAACTTATGGGAGAAATCCACAATATCCTCAATATTTTCCACAATATCCTCCATACCCAAATCCATTTTATCTCTACCATCCACCTCCACCACAACCACAACCCCAACCACATCCATCTCAAAGATCCACTCCCACTCAACTACTTGTACCACCATTTCCAAACCTAGACAAGGAAGTGGCTCAACCCACTTATAATGTTGAGTTACAACACTTCCTAACATCTCCTCTTGATTTCAATAGTATTCATCTTAGCTCAGGAAGAGTATTACAAAAAAGAGATTCTCTTGATGTCATTGAAGGATAGCATTCAGAAGAAAAAAAAAAAAAAAGATCCAAATTAGAAGACCAAAGAATCATGGGCTACACTTGATGAAGTGTAGACATCATAATTAGAGATTGATAAAGTTCCCTCATGTTTACCATCAAATCCTCCATGTGTCCAAGAGAATAATCTGTAAAAAGAAGAAAATTTGAATGTCATGTTAGAAGAAGACATGGAGAATGATCCAAATGAGCAAGCAAACCAAGGGAATCAAAGATATATTGAGGTTTGGTTCCATAAAATCAACAAGATGGAGCATCACTCTCTTCTTCAACTATGCTTGATATCGTCAAAGTAAAATCATTTGGTCTCTGAAATCCAGGTACAGTCAAATCATACATTTTGAGCCTACACATCAGTTTATCTGTCATCTTGATGTGCACATGGCTCCATTGGAAGTTTTCCTATACTTGAAAGAGATTTTGTGTTTTTCAAGTAGAGTAAGATAGAAATAAAGAAATAAAAAAATGAAAAATAAGAGGGAAAAAATAAAATCTCAAGTGAAAACCTCCTTTGAGGCATCAAATATTGGATCATTGATTGAAAACCTCCATGAGGCGATCAATGAGTTGGAAAAAAGAGACAAAAAGGAGAAAAAGAAAATATCTTAGGTGAAAACCTCATTTGAGGTGCCTAGGCAGACCTACTAGTTGAAAACCTTATTGAGGCAGCTAGTAGGTCTAAAAGAAAAGAAAAAAATGAAAAAATTATTTGATCCATGTATAGTTCTCTGATGAATGCAGGTGCTCTCCAACCTTTGCAAGAAACAAAAACAAGTTAGCACCAAAAGAAAAAGTTGGTGAAAAATCTAGTCAAAGGAAGTCAAACTTGGTCTTTCTCCTCCTTTTCTCAAATGCTCCAACAGGGCCAAGGCCATGTCAATCCATCACCCTCACCCATTTCCAACATCCATCCATCATTCCCAAGCCTTTCTCATGCATTTTCCTCGTTGTCCTAAAATTCTACAAGAGGGCTCTATTTTGCGACAAGAGGCCAAATACACAAAGAAGAAAATTATTTTTATCATATCCATTGGTTGAGATGTTTCATGGGGAGATGCATATGGATGATGGTAACATGCTCAAGCAATTTTAGCAAATTCCAGTGCATACTTTTCGAGAAATCAGCCTCCATAACCTACAGTGATTTTTAATTTTTCTCGAGATTTATGCATCTTTTGGCCAATATTTTTTATGGGGAGGTTCATAAGGATGATGGAAACAGGATCAAAAAATTTCAAGTTAATCCAGTCTACCATTTGAGAGATATGGATCAAACAATTCTACTACAGGAGGTTGTCCTAAAATACTACAAGAGGGACCAAAATTGCTACATGAGGCAAATCTGATTGGAGAAAGAGGCCAAAAGGTCATTTATTCTTTAGGAAATGTTGAGATAGGTCCACCATATCCTCATCATTCATTTTCCACACCACCTAACCTCTTCTCCACTCTCATTTTCATCCCTTTCCATGAAAAGAACCCATTTTCACTCCTTCTTCCATCCCTTCTACCACAAAAAAGGTCTTTAATCCTTGTCAAAAGAATACTCAGGAATTATCAGTATTTTTAAATGTATCACTTGAAGGAAATAATGATCCTAGGAGGGTCTATATGACTGCTACAGGAAGGCACGCAGTCTTGTTGCAGTCTGCACAAGCCCTCTAGAACCATAATCAAAAGCACTTGGAAGCACTAGAATGAAGAATTGACCAACATGAATCATTAAGGGTTCATCTCCTTGATCATGGGCAGCCATAAAACTTTTTCTGGGCTACTACAAGGTCACTAATCATCGCAAACATCAGTAGCTTGATCCACCATCAACAAAACCTACAGTGACAACTTCTATCAGTGAAGCACATTTCACGAGAAAAAATTCAGAGCAAAGCCAATGCATGGAGAAACAAGCATAAGAACGTGACACCTCAAGAAGCCAACATATGAGCCATTGCCTTCGTTCAGAAGTAGCATGCAACCATCAAAGGATCATCACTAGCAGCTTTAGAACCACCAAAGGCAGCTTCAACAATCATATCAGCAACCTCAATATTACCTGCAAAAATACATCAAAGGTAAGGCCCAGGTATGCAATCCTCAAAATATCTCCTACAAACTTATTTTAGCTCAAAAAACATTGTAATTGTATGAAGGAAAAGGTTTTTTATAGCCAAACTTAGTAGCAAAGAAGCCTTGGCCTTATCTAGCAATTAACTTCACTTTTCCACCAAGACACCCGCACATGGGGGAGAGGACAAGGCATAAGTGAAGAGGACTTGAGAAAGTGGGATGTAATCATTTAGTCGTGATGGAAAAAGGAGTGTGAAGGGGTAGGTGAGGGCCAACTCAGTTAACTCAAAGCACTTTGAGTTTATTTTGCATGCAATGAAAAAATAGAGAAAATTTTGAAAAATAATGGAAAAAAAATCAACAAACAATAAAAATAAAAGAAATAAAAGGTGGACACACCACCTCTTGGCATGCAAATATTAGTTGCTACAGGATTCGGGTTGTGTGCTACAAGAAGGAACAAAACTACTACAAGAAGAACAGAGTTGCTACAGGAAGGAACATCACTGCTACAGGAAGAACATATTTGCTACATGAAGCTAATAGAGTGCTACAAGAGGGAAAATTTCACCCATAGGGAGGCCCACCACTAGAGCAATCACATTTAAGAGGCTCAAGACACAAACTTCCCTATTACAAGAGGAAACAAAAGAGCTACAGGAGAAAATAGGGGCTGCTACAGGAGAAACAGGGGTTGCTATAGAAGCAACAGGAGATGTTATAGGAAAAGGAAACCATGCCAAAAGAATAGGAAAAAGGTCTCCAGGAACTCTAGAAGCTTGGTCCACAACCCAATATAGAATCCTACTACAAATTTGTTGAGGGAGGTAGGATTATACCTGAGAAATTTGTTATACCACTCTTCTTTGAGTTGAGAGACAAAAAACATAGATGGATGCAAATTTCAAAATCCAAAAAGATAGAATATGTGGGCCTTGTGGAGGAAAAATTAAATGAAATGAGCAAGGAATTAAACAACTTAAGGTTGAGAGAGTCAATCATGAGGGAACAACTACAAGCATAAAATATAAGGCTAAAAGAGCAGTTGCAAGAAAAACAGGTACAACTTGCCACTATGGCAAGTCTGTCTATGGAAGCAATAGAATTCAAGAAACCATCCAAATCATATTCCATTGAGCTAAGGAAGGGAATTGCATGAAAAGACACCTGAGGTATAAAAGAAGAACAATAGGTTAAGAAGTTGGATAGGTTGCTCATAGGATGAGCAACAGTTTAAGTAGGGGGGTATGATGGGCCTACAAATTAAACACAAATTAAGGACCATCTAACCTTTCCTAGGCACATAAAATGCTATATTAAATCTCTCCTTCTACACTTAATAATGATTTTTAGCTTTAATATGTTCATTAGGAAGGTTTAGAGATAATTGCATATGTGTGCTTAATATTATTTATTTTTGTAGAATATTGTGAGAATATTGGGTAGATTATGAAGATTGGAGGAGGAGATTATCTAGGGACTTTCTCCCTACTACAGAAGGATCAAGATTGGATAATAAATGAACAGAATATCATGAAATTATTGACAAATTATGGAGCTCCATTGATTGAGAAAATCTAGGGATATGTTCTTTGTCATTGAATGCATATTCCTAGTGTTGGGAACCACATCCACTATTTAAGCGATCTTAGAGGGTAAATCTTCCTCCTTTAAAGGAGAATTATTCCTCATCACATTATATAAGTACCAACTCAAATTAGCCTCTATAGGCATGTCTTTCTTAGTCTTCTTGTGGAAAAAGCTTGTATTTTCGCAGCTCCACTTTCATTTCTAGTAGGGATGTAAAGCTTGGATCGATTCAAATAATGAAGTTTGGTGTCATTTTTAGCTTCTAAAGCTTGGTCTTCCTCATAGGACGCTAAGTATCCTTGGTCCATCCCAAGAGCTTCAGAGCCCTTTTGTATAATTTGATTTTCTTCTTTTCACTTCTTATTCACATGCATCTCTTATTCTTGTTTTTCCTATTTTTACATTTTGTATTGATGCTTCTTTTGTTGTAGGATTGGGTTAAATGATTCAGTAAGTTACTTTTTGGGTTATTTACAAATTCAAAAGCATGATGAATCCTTATAATAACTTTGAAAATCCATCTTCATCATTGAGCTACTTGGATTGGTTTACTAGTTCACAAATCTAGAATTTCTGGAAGTCCCTTATAGCAAAATAGTAGTAATTTTATGCCATTTTTTAGGACGTGTTAAAGAGATTCATTTGAGTTGATTCCAATTGTATTAGGTCACAAAAATATTAAAGTTAATAACAAAATTTACCCCATTTCATTTTCACTTGATTACATTAGGCATTTGATAGGTTAACTAGTTCACTAGTTCTTGAATTTCCAAATTTTAGACTAGTAGTTTTCTGCTATTTTTTAGCACGTGTTAACAGAGATATTTTGGAGTGATTCCACTTAGAATGGAGTCCTAAGACATCACAATTAATAAAAAAATAAAATTCCCATCCAATTTTCATTTGATTTACTTGGTCATTCGGTGAATTATCTCCTCCTGTAGCAATTATGTTTCGCTTGTGGCAACCTCCTGTAGCATATGTAAACTTGACTAGATTTTCTCCAAAAGCTTGGTTTTTGTCTCTTAGGGTGGAATCATGACCCCTAGGATCTAAATCCATGATTAAGGAAGAACAAACACCGATTAGGACATGCCTTTTTACAGAGTAGATTAGGTCTATTTATTTGAATTCGTGCTCTTAGGATTTTAATTACAAATTATTATTCTTGACTAGAATTAATTTCTTTTCAAAGTAACATTTCCATTTATGTAATTAGTTTAGGATTTGATTTCATGAAATTCACTCCACTACATCATATCAACAAAATAAGGACACATTGTATGTTGCACATATACTTTTGACACCTCTTAAGTTTGTACAAACCCCGGGTTGATAATTTAAGTTGGTAGCCTTGGGAGTTGTAGAATTTTGTTGCAATATTGGGGCTCATCACGTTGCAAGAAAAAGGGACACGATGATGATCATTGTTGGAAGATACATACAGATTTTAGGCCTAAGTGGATCTGAGATAGGAAGGGAAAGAAAAAGGTGGCAATGACATTCCAACAAGATCTAGGATTAGACTCTAGGGATGAGGCACAAATTGCAGTTATGGGATAGAAAGGTATATCATCTTCACATGTTGATTTTAGTTCTTCTATTTTGTCTTCAATTTCTATGAGAAATAGGTATGAACTCTTTCATATAAGGGTGGTAACTAACCATGTTAAAATAGAATATGGTGGTAACTAACCATGTTAAAATAGATACTTTGTTTGACACTCGATCCCAAGCTAATCTAATATCTAAGGTAGTTGTTAAGAAGTTGAATTTGGGAACAACACCATATCCTAAACCTTATCTACTTGGATGCGTATGTAATGAAACTAAGTTATAGGTAACTCAGAAGTGTAAGCTTAGGTTTGCTATTAAATCTAGAATTGTGGATGAAGGTGAACTAGATGTGGTTCCATTGGATATTTGTGGAATTGTGTTTGGGAGTCCTTACTTGTTCAATAAGAAGGCTATCTACGACAAGAAGGGAAACATATATCACATTTTCAAGTACGGCATAGAGTATATCATCTGAGCTCAGCAAATGAAGGATGATTCTTCATTGGTAACCACGGGTCAGTTGAAGAGGCTCGTCAATGCGAGCAAAAAAAAATTGCTTATATCTATAAAGGTGGATAAGCAAGTATTCTATAGCAGGCGAATTTCTTGTGGGAAGCTTCCAAGAGGATCAAACACATTTGTTCATTTTTATTAACATATTTTCATTTATTAATGTTGTTAATGTGTTGTACATGGACAGTGGCTGAAGTAACACATGCAGAAGGATGTGGGAAATTATAGATGGCTAACAGTGTGGTTTCAGTTGTCATAATTATTATGCAGCTTTTTGTGATGAGAAGAGTACATAGAACAGGGTGGAAATACACTAAACAGGTGGGGAGGTGGATCCTGCACTTAGTATTTTATTAATAATCTTGTGGAGGTTCAAAAGGCTCTCAATGGAGAGGATTAATCCAAGAGGATATTAAAAAGGCTTAAAATTTAAAGTATCCAAAATTTCATGGAAATAGGGTCATGTTGAAGACCTCAACGAGATAATTCCAATGCAATTTGAATTGCATCATACTAAGTCTGTATGAGGAAATTATTGCAATTTGAAGTTTTGCAACAGTGAGCAAAAAATCAAAGTCAAAGTCAAAGTGACATGGCATGTCTAGGAGTTAACAATTGGCACATCCTAGAGTTAACACATGGCACAATGTGAAGCCAACACTTGGAAAGTTGAAGTCTCAACATGTAGCCCACTGGATGGGCAACACATGGCCCAATGGATGGGTGCCATGTGGCCCTGTGGCAAAGCACCATGTAGCTCTATTTTATTCGTTAAAATTTTGTAACTTGCCACATGTTAAAACACATGAGCTTCGAAATACAAATTGGGCATTCTACCAATAAGCCATGAGATTGCTTGTTATGCAACTAGTATATATATATTTTATAAGGGTTTGTTGTATCATATTGCCAAATGCCACATGTTTGAACACATGAGCTTCAGATTACAAATTGGGCATTCTACTAATAAGCCACGAGATTAATTGTTATGCAACTAGTATATATCTATATATATATATATATATATATATATATATATATATATATATATATATATATATATATATATATATATATATATAGGGTTTGTTGTATCATATTTCCAAATTGAGGACTCACAACCTCCACTAGATAGTCACATGATCGATGGAAATTATGGAAATGAATCAACGACACCCATGTGATTATTTACATCACAAGTATATTAAATATGCCATGACATACAAATTCCAAATTTGGCATATATAGATACTGTTGTTATGTGGTATATAAACTATATACCATAGTGTAAACATATAAATGGACCACGTCACATATATATTACATATGCCATTTTACAACAATTACATTGGTTAGTGGAATATGTGTTGGTTATAATGGCATGTGGTTAATATGACTACTACAACAACATGTCATATATATAGTATGGTCGTTATAATATGCATCGTATTATGGTTAATACATGGACCATACAAATGTCGACAAGATATATTATGGTTATGTTGCAGGTTAATAATATGTCATATTTACACTGAAAGGCGTTTTATTATGAGGTTCTTCCTCATAACACTGTAGTAGATTAGTTGTTCTAAAAGGAATATACCAAATCAATAGTGGTCATGTCACCAAGTGTTTGGTTGTGTTATATTCTTTCCACGACTAACCTACGTAGTGAACCAGGGAGTTAGAGGGGGGGCGGAGCCCCCCCTTCATTACGCCAATTGCGCAGTGGGGGGGTCACAGGGGAGGCGGCAGCCCCTCTGTCCGGGGGGTTTGAGGGGGGCAGGTAGCCCCCCTCTATAGGGTCCGGGGCAGCGCCCTGGGGAAAAAAAAATTGACCCTATGTTAGGTTGGGCGAACCTACCTATGGTTTTCAGTCCATGGTATTGGATGCTTCAACATGTATAAATATGTATTGTAACATTGAAAGGAAAATAATGAAAAATCAACCTGGTAGTCCTGGTTTTGGGATCCAGGGGAAATCTCTGTGTATATGTGTTTTATGTGTTATGCTCTCGCATTGTTTATTTTTTGTGTTTTAGAATTCATATGCAGGTAATTTCTATACGGGGTTAAAACCTACATTTGGTATCAGAGCAGTTTTTGGCTTCAAGGGGACGCCTTTGTTGCTGAGGAGTTTCACTCGGGCCTGTGGTAGACCTTGCTCAATGGGAGATTTGCGAGATCGATTCTGGTGGTGAAAGAAGATGGCGAGCAGTGGAAAGATAGAGATTGAGAAATTTAATGGTCAGAGTTTTGAGTTGTGGAAAATCAAGATGGAGGATTTGTTGGTGGATAAAGATCAGTGGATGACGGTAGTGTTAGTGTCGGTCTTGAGCCCTCCATCAGTGATCAATAACTCTTTGCATATGCATTTATAGGTGTCTCATCAGTGTCAGTTTTGCATCCCGCTAGGCATGCCATAACACTGAAATGGAGGAGCTGGTCTTTGTTCCCTTCTCGGCTTTGCTGAATCAGGTCATACCACAATGTAATTGAGTCATGCTTGTTTTTATTCTTGTTTTGAAATTCCATGGTCTTAGGTCTAGGGTTATGAGTCAAAATCATTTCAAGGTCATGAGTCATGGTCAGTAGGTGCCCAGCAAGCCGGAAGGAGTCTTGTACATACGTTTCATTATCATTTTCTTCAGCTATAGCTCATTTTAAGCCTTGGGTTTAAAAACCCTGTTTTTAAGTCCAAGGCCATGTGGAAATTTGAAAAAATAAAGAAATTCTCAAAAATTTGTAAAAGTGTCGGCAATAACCCTGGTTCCTTCACTACAGTCCCTCAGGCGGTCAACCTGCAAAAAGAAAGGAGTCAAACGCATCAAAAGGCTCATTTTAGGACAAAATGACTCCAAAACAGTGTTAAAAAAGAATGTCCAAGTGGAAACATTAGAAAGTGGGTTCTAAAGTTAAATTTTTTTTAAAATGAACCTATAAAAGCAATTTTCCCTCTTTACTTACTCTTATTGTGCATATGAAGGTCAAAAATTCATGTTAGAGGCAAGAGGAGGCAACTCGGGCAAAATTCTGCAAATTACAAGGGTAATTCTGCTGCGCGACCACGTGGGTGGGCGCGACCAAAAAAAGGCCAACGCGCTGTGTTAAATTACACAGGCGCGACCAAACGGAGGGGTGAGACCAAACTGGCAGCTTGCGCGACCAAAAAAGTCTGCCCCCCTTGAAACTCATTCAAACGCTGAAATCACCCTCAAATTCTCTCAAGTTATTAAGGTATGCCTCATTCACATGTTTGATGATGGTGTTGGGATTGGAAAGGAAGGTAATGATCATAAATTTTGTGCAAGAAATCCATAAAGAAATAGGTTAAATGAATAGTTGTTTTTGCAAGCAATATGTGTGACAATTTGTTATTTTTCAAGGAAATTTTTCCCTTTTTCCCTCCTTTCATTTTCCCATGTAAATTACATATGTTAACATGTCATATTTATTGATCTCATTTGCAAATTAATCATACCAACCCTACCCCTAAATCCTATCAAACCCTAGTCCCCTTTAATCATTTCAAACCCTACCTTTTCCCCATGTTATATGTTCAAAACCTAAACACTAGTATACACAGCAAATTATATATCAAATGCACAGCAAAAGAATGAACAGAAAACATTGTAAAAAAAAAAACAAATAGAAAAGTGATGACAAGGCATACATTCAAGAATTGTAAAAAACAGTGAAAATTGCTACTTGCATAGCCTTAGAAAAAATAAAGAAAAATGTCATCTTGCTGTATAATGTCAAAGGCTACAAGCTGTATAAAATTCATGACAAAATTCATTAAAGGTATCAGCTGCATAGCTATCAAAAAAGACTACTTTTGCTGTGATTAGGGTTTTGCATTAACATGGTATTCTTCCCCATCCTTAAGACTCTGTTTTTCCCCACCTATTCCCTATATTAAAACCCTAATTCAATTGCATTTCCCTTCATTAAAACTCCATATGCAATTGAATGTCCCTCCCTATGATCAAAGCACACAGTGAAACCCTAATTCCCCATGGTAAAAGCATGATGAAGCTGCCTCTGTTCTAAATGAATTGCTGTTATGTAAATTAGATTGGCAGTGATTTGTAAAGAGGGTTTCATGGTCCCCCTAAACCTAATTCCTAATATCCTCTTTTTTCCCTAATTCCCAAGTTACCAATTCCTTCTTCCTTTCGCTGCAGAATAATCACAGCAACCCCTTCCCATCATCTTGCAATTAAATACCCTAAACCCCTGTTTTTTATTAGCATCAAATGGATAGTTTCACATGAGTAAAAACAGAGTATGCTCCTCAATGACATTCTAAACAAAATGAAATGAGCTGCCTGTTACTTGTACACAGTTGATGCTACCCTATTCCGCCCATGACATCCTTCCCTCCATCATGATGATTTTCATTGTCCTTTCCCTTGGTGCTTGAAAAACACAGTTTCCCTAAATAAAGTATTGATTTGCAAATGATGAAAGATAGAATGATATGTTTAGCATTATGTGATGTTTTCCTTCAGAATTCCCTGCTTATATATATATTTTTCCCTTTCCTATATGTAAATTTCCTCCCCTAACATATCCCTCATGATGTTTCCCCTTGAAAACAGCATACTTCACAGCATTTTGCAGGCAGGGCAGCGGTCATTTTGACTTATTTATTCCACCTTGCTCAATAACACCATGTCAACCACTGAGACTAATGAGCAAGGTGATGACCGATCATCATCTACTGAGATTGAGATACAGCAGAGGCCTCGTAGGGGAGGCAAGGGTGGTCATCACAGGAGGGAAGAGCCCACATCATTGACAGAATTGCAGGCTTGCCCATTGGCAGTATCTTGCTTTCAGCATATGGCTTGTTTTCAGTTTTGTGAGAGGCTGTCACACATCCAGCATCACAGAGACTTGGCCCGGTTGTTTGTCCTCCATCTCCATGACAGGCAGGTCACCCTTGCAGGGGTGAATTTTGTGTTTTCTCCAGAGGCTATCACAGATGCTACCGGGATACCCAATGTGGGTGAGGTGTGGCCAAAGCGCAAGTGGGTGGACCTGGTATACTATGAGCCATATGTTAGGCCTGCCTATGTGCATCACTTGACAAGGAACTTTCCTATCAAGTTCCTCCGAGCAGAGTATATAGGCACCATGAGACTCATTATGCACTACTTCACATGCGAGGGGAGATTCTCACGAGTATTTTCTTGTCATATCCGCATGATGATGCACTTCACCAGAGTGAGGATGATGAACATCTCGGCATACTTATTTCATGACATTCAGAGGATAGCCACTACCTTTCGGAGACAGACTCCAGTACAGCAGCTCCAGAGCCTATGCCCTCATGGTCTTATTCAGTTAGTAGTTTCCCATCAGCTGAGCCAGCAGGGCATCCCTTGGGCGGATTTCATCTCCCGAGATGTTTTCACACAGCCACATTCAGGGCCTGAGGCAGTTCATGAGGAGGGAGGGCCATCACATCAGCCCGAGACCAGCATCCCGAGACACATGCCTTCTTCTCCTCGGGTCACATATCAGAGAGGTCACAGGACCTTATTTGCAGCAGCCCGACGAGTACTTTCTCTACAGCCATTGGAAGGGGTCTCGTCTTCATCATCAGAGCAGCGAGTGTTATCTCCACACCAGGTGGAAGGGGCCTCGCTTTCTTCATCGGCACAGGCAGTACGAGAGGGCAAGCAGCCCATGGTTGAGGATGAGGCAGTTGGCGAGGCACATGATGATTTCACTGGTCGTGATGCTCATTCTCCTTCCTCTTCAGATTTCTATGAGCTCAAGGAAGAGAACCTTGTGTTGCAGCGGAAGCTTGAGATGGCTCAGTGGACTATCACTTATTTAGAGCAGCGGACCAAACAGCTGGAGACCGAGAAGGAGTTGGATGAGTTATGGAGGATTCGATTCGACCGAGTCATCAACCGCAGGAGGCCTGGGGACCCACTGCCCAAGGATAGAGAGTTATTGCTCATCCGAGAAAATTGGCGCTTGGAGGGACTGTTAGACAAGGCAAACCGTGATAAAGAGCTGCTCCGGAACATGAAGACACACTACTGGGCAAGATTACATGTTTGCAAGGCGAGAATGAAAATTCTCCAAAGAGAGCTGTCAGAGGCCCGGAAGAAGAAGAAAAGGACAAATCCACTCCGCATCTTGGCTGAGGCATCCCTCACTCATCATGGTACTGATCAGCCTTGATCTAGCATCAAAATCTGAAAATTTTGAGAATTTTGGAGCATTTTGCAAATTTTTGGTAAAATTACAGGTTTTGCCCACGGTTTGGTCTCACCCCGGGTGAGACCATTTTGAAGGGCTGCTCGGAATTTTGCAAACTTGGCATTTTTGGAAAGGGTATGCAAAAAGAAAAATTACCAGTACTTGGGGGCAGCCTAATTTTGAGTTTTGAGCCTCCAAAAGCTCAAAATACACCTAAAAATTGACTTTCTGCCCACTTTTTGAGTTGCAGAAAGTGACCTTGGGAGAAATGGTTTTTGAGGGGTCAAATCTACACCAAATTCAGAAATTCCACTTGGGATGGAAAGTAGACAGGCCAAGCTTTCCAATGAGCCATCTTGCACCTGATTTGGATCAGTGGAACCCACTCAAAAGTAGCTGCAAAGGGGCGCGACCAGAACTTCCAGGGGCACGACCAGAACTTCCAGATTTGCCAGTTTTTGACTAGTTCGGCCAGAAAAGCACTATTTTCACTTTGGTTGACTATTTGGGCATGTAAATGATGGATTATTGTGTAAATTTCATGGCATTAGATACTTTTACTCTTCGTTACCACTTCTAGAAGCTTCTTTGATGTAAATAGTGAATATTTAATGCATAGATAAGCTTCCTAAGTTTTAGAGGTAAGTTGTTGAGCTGGCCTATTATCTAGTGACTGATTTAGAATTAGTTGCAACAGCTCCTAGGAAGCTGAGCTCGACCCCTAGAGGTGGGGAAAGAGGTTTGACCTTCTATATTATGCCTTCTCTTTCTCATTTTGATGGTTGGACTCTTGTGGGAGAAAGCATTATTGTGTATTGTACATCTACTTCTGCAATTTAAGGAAAGGAAGGCCAGGGTTTTGCAGACTTCATTGTGGATTCTTGTGGATTATTATGTTGATGGTGTGTCTCCTACTGTTATTGTAAGTGTGTTTATGTGTTCCATTTCTTAATCTCTTGCTTCTATTTAAACAAAAGAAGTGATAAAGTTTGAATTCATGCATGCCATGCTCAGCTTTCAATTTTGTTTAAAATTTATGTTTTCCACTGTCTAGAGAGGATTCGAATTCATTGTTTGCCCTCTTTAGCCTCTCTTCTTTCTTCCCTGATCATCTCTTTCAGTTAAAGGCATCAGCATAGACTCCTACCTTGCCCCAAAGACCCACCTGCAAAAACTGAGCTCAATCCCCGCACCCTAAATTGCACTCCCTCCAATTGCCACCAAAAACCCAAAAAATCTTTAAATCAACCCCCCTTATCAATTTACTAGCCTAATATCTTTGATCCTAATTGGTCAGCTTATTATATTATAAGATCTATCAAATCTGACCCGAGAGAGCCTTCTCATACCTCGTAGGGCTAGCTACGAGGTGAAATGGTTTGATGTAGCCTTGAGAGTTTGTCTATCTCAGCCTAGGTGAATTCCAAGCGCTAACATATTGGCGACCATACTGGGGAAGAACATCTAAATCTTTGCTCATTGAGTGTGTTGTTTCATAAGTCTTAGACGGAGCCTGAAGTTACGCCAGAAGCCTTCGAAAACGCTCTTGTTTTACATCAGCGTTAGTAAATAAACGCTGCTTCAGTCTATCTCCGTGGGATTTGTGAACATAGCGCTTCAGTGACATCTTTATCCCAGTATCATTATGGACTCTAAGCTTCAGATGATAAGTTAAGAGTTTCCATTTGGCTGAGTGGTTTTTCCTTTCCTCGTTTATTTGTATTTACAAGCTGGCTTCTGATTCAAAATTGATTGTTAGATCTAATTCATCGCCTGCTGTAATTAAATATTTTGAAGATCTTGATTTCGACGAGGATTTTGAATTGTCATTGTTTAAATCTAAATCTGAAAGTGCACTCGATACTTTGGTTCTTGATCCTGACTTTGCAGTTGTGATTGACCTCGAAAGGCATAACAAAGTGGTTGAATCTTATATTTTGCGGCATCTTCAAAGTAGTATACATGCTTCAACTCTTGTTGATTTTATTGAAAACATATCTGATCATATTGGGTCTACTATTGATCAAGCTGAAAATCTTCAAACTTCCCTCACGGCTCATCGAGCTTCTTTCCCTCCTTTCATCTCTATTTCACCTATTTCACCTATAGTTACACTTCCCGATACCCCTGTTGGTTCACCTCCATCTACACCTCAAACTCCATCATCACCTTTATCTCCGCCAACATCCCTTCCCCTTATCACAACCCCTGTTATTATACTTCCACCTCCTCCTCCTCATACTCCTTCTACTCCTCCACCTCCCCCGCCTAGAGTCATGGCTGCCCGATTTGCTCCCCTTGTTCTCCCTGCAAACCTTCATTGCATGCCAGCTGACTACCAGAGCAAGATACCAATGTTTGATGGCACTCCACAGAGTGTCTCAGCTCAGCAGCATGTTGACCGGATGACTACCTTTTTTGATCTGTATGAATTGGATGAGGAAGATGTTACCATGAGGTTGTTCGTTCAGACTTTTGGAGGAGAGGTCCGGAAATGGTTCAGAGGGTTGAGAGCAAATAGTATTGTTTCTTTGGAAGCACTTCAAACACAATTCTTGGACAGATGGGAAATCAGAAAGGATCCGCTGCAAATCAATGCCGAATATAACAACCTTAAGAGAAATCCGGAGATGGCCTACTCACTGCGGGACCGAGATCCTCCTACTTTGGAGGAAATGCAGAAAATTGCAGTCAGTGTGGAGGCTAATTTGAATGACAAAAGGGCAAGAATGAAAGCGAAAAAGAAGGTCACAATCAAAGAGGAGGTAGCATCCACTTCTCAAGTTATTCGGAAAATGGAAGAGATGTCAAAGGCACTCCAAAATCTCAGTCTTAGCAAACCGGAACCACAAGTTCGAAACCCGAATTTCAGAGGTCAACAACAGCAGCCCCAATATAGGATAAAACAGCGGGAACCACGAGGACAAGAGGCGGCAGTACAGCAACCGATCCAACCCCCATTTCAGCAAAACTATGTCACTCAAGAATCTGAAGATGAGGGTGAAGGTCCCGGTGAAGAAAATCATTTTTTCACTCCCGATGACATGCCCACTTACATCACGGAAGAAGATGAGCTGGTAAGCAATGCTTATGCACCTCAAGATGAGCATTACATTCTATCTAATGATGTGGCACTTCAAGATGAGTCTGAGGAATATCAAAGAGGTTATCTACATGCCTTATCAGCTCAACAAGGCAAAGAGAGACAGCTGAGAAACCGAACAGTACCTATACATCCACTTCAAAAGAAGGCAGAAAATGCGGCAAAGAATGGTGCTGCTGTTCCGCAAAGAAAAGGTAAAGAAATCATGGATTCCTCATCAGCCCCAACAGCTCCAGCAAACAAGATGGATCAGCCATCAAATGTACCTAAAGATAGAGCAGAAAAAAGAGATAATCCGGCCAAAGAAAGTGAAAGAAGTCAAGCGTTCAGCATTGAGAATGAAGTCTCAAAATTGAAATTGTCCATTCCACTTACTGAAGTCATGAAGAACACTACTTACAGAGCACAAATTTCTAAGATGTTCAATACTGATCCAATGTTAGATGCGGTTAATGTGGAGGATGATCAGCCGGAATTGATCTTTGGGCCAGCTCTCAATGGTGAGTCACCAGAAAGCGATGTCCCGCCATTCTATATCAGCTTGAGAATTCATGATTATGTGCTTCATAATGATATGTTCGATTCGGGAGCATCACACAATTTAATGCCCAAGGCAATAATGGAGAAATTGGGACTTGATATAACTCGTAACTACCATGATCTATACTCATTTGATTCCAGCCGAGTTAGATGCATCGGTCTGATTAAAGATTTAGTTGTTAGCTTGGATCAAATTCCCGCAAAGAATCTCTTGATGGATGTGGTAGTAGCGGACATTCCGCCAAGGTTTGGCATGCTTCTTTCAAGGTCATGGGGATCAAAACTCAAAGGCACTTTACAGCTGGACTTTTCATATGCCACTATTCCGGTGTTTGGACAAATGAGGAAAGTCTATCGAGAGCAAAAGATGAAGTATATGATTACAAGCAAGGAAAAACCGGTAAATCATCCTGTAAACTATGTACAGACAGATCTAGAGTCCTATGTTTTATTTGCTGATAGTTTTAATGAAGTAAATAGTCAATTAGTTCAGATAGAAGATATCCCAGACATTGCTGAAGATGTTAGAGAAGTATTGAGAACGGAAAGCAAAGAAAAGGCTGCTGTCATAAAGTCAATTGCTGAGATAAATGAACAGCAAGTCATGACTGAAACAACATCACAAGTACAGCCCTTGGATGATGATGAAGATGGTCTTTGGACCATGGATTTCGACGGGGCAGTGGGCAGCGATGGAGCAGGCATTGGCGTATGGATCCGCAGCCCATTTTCAATCTCTAAACAAGTTCCAATTAAGGTACAAGTTTGCTCTTATAAATTGGCTTTTGATTGTTCAAATAATGAAGCTGAATATGAGGCCCTTATAGCTGGTTTGAAAATCCTCCGGAAATTAAAAGCAAAGAAGATAGCAATTTATGGCGACTCCGAGTTAGTGATCAAACAAGTAAAGGGGGAATTTCAAGCTAAACATCCTCGTATGCGGGCTTATCGCAATGCTGTTTTAGATATTTTGAAGCGGTTTTCAGAGCACACTTTAACATGCATACCACGGATACAAAATGGAGTTGCCGATGCTTTGGCTAAGGCAGCAAGCAATTTAAAGATACCAATGAATTCGAGTAACAAGTTTGAAATCTATGTAAAACACCGCCCCACAATCCCGGACAACCAAAGGAATTGGCAAGTCTTTCAGGATGATGAGGAAATCAAAGACTTCTTGCATGGAGAAGGTAAGTTTGAAGAAATCTCAATTGACATGGAGCCTGAAGGAATAAATCAAATGGATGTTTTGCAGCTGAAAGACAATCATATTCCAAAGGGACTGATTCCTTTAGAAGAGCTTTTTGATCAAGACGATGTGGCTCGCAAGCCAACTTTGATGCCAACCGAAGAAGGTGTGGAAGATGTCAACCTTGGGACAGTGGAACATCCAAAGATGGTGAAATTATCGAAGGCCCTGCCACCCAAGGTAAAGAATCAATACATTAGATTGCTGTCATCATTTACTAATGTATTCGCTTGGGATTATTCAGATCTAAAGACTTATGATACAAGCATAATCCAACACACTATTCCAATCAAACAAAATCAGAAACCTTTTCGGCAGAAGTTGCGGAGGATCAATCCCAAGTTGCTGCCCTTGATTGAAAAAGAGGTAAATAGACTTTATCAATCCGGAATTATAGTTCCCGTTCGCTTTTCAGATTGGATTTCTAATCTAGTGCCAGTACGGAAGAAAACCGGTGAGATTTGGTTATGCATAGATTTTAGAAATTTGAACAAGGTATCTCTCAAAGATAACTATCCGCTGCCAAAGATGGATCACATATTGCAGCGAGTAGTGGGTGCCTCAAAGATGTCATTGTTAGATGGATACTCCGGTTACAATCAGATTCTAGTCCATGAAGATGATCGTGATAAGACAGCCTTCACTACACCTTGGGGAACATTTCATTATGCTAAAATGCCTTTTGGTTTAAAGAATGCAGGTGCAACATTTCAGCGAGCTATGGACATGGCTTTTGCCAATGAAAAGGACATATTTTTAGTGGTTTATCTTGATGACTTAACGGTATTTTCTAAATCCGATGAGGAGCATCTTTTTCATTTGACGAAAGTTTTTCAAAAATGCAGAAAATATGGCATCTCTTTAAATCCAAAAAAGAGTCTCTTCGCCATGAGTGAAGGTAAATTGTTGGGACATATCATTTCCAAAGATGGTATACGTATTGATCCCGCAAGAGTGGAGGCAATTCAGCAGCTAGAACAGCCCCGAAACAAGAAGGAGATACAATCTTTTAATGGTAAATTGAATTTTCTGCGTCGCTTCATTCCTAATCTTGCAGAGCACTTAAGAGAAATGACCAACATGCTTCGGAAGGACAGCGAGATCAAATGGACTGAGGAGGCAGTCAAATCCTTCAACTTAATCAAGGTAATCTTGTCTTCAGCCCCGACCTTAATCAGCCCTGATTATACTCAGGATTTCATATTGTTTTCTTTCGCTTCCGAGCATACACTAGCAGCAGTTTTGATGCAAAAAAGAGAGGGTGTTGAAAGGCCAATTGCATTTTTCAGCCGGATCATTAGAGATGGGGCATTAAACTATAACATCATTGAGAAACAAGCGCTGGCCCTGATTAAGGCATTGAAAGATTTCCGGGTTTATATTCTTCATTCTCATGTCTTAGCTTATGTTCCTAGTGCAGCGGTAAAGGATGTCTTGGTACAAACAGAGCCGGAAGGTAGGAGAGGCAAGTGGATTGCTGCTCTCTTGGAGTATGATGTTGAAATCAAGCCAACCAAGCTGGTTAAAGGACAAGGACTTGCTAAACTAATGGCTGAAACAAACCTACATGCGCTTGACATCAACTTGATTGCAGCCTTGTCCGATGGTGAAGGAGAAAATTCAGCGGTTCAAGTATCAGACATTTTCATTAATTCTCCTTGGTATGCTGATATAGTGTATGTACTTCAGAATGTGTCCGCGCCTCCTGGAATGTCAAAGAACAAAGCAAGGACTTTGAAATTGAAGGCCGCTAAGTTTTGCATCATGAAATCAGCATTGTATTGGAAAGATCCCGGAGGCATCCTATTGAATTGTTTGGTTGAAGAAGAAGCGAAAGCAACGGTAGAAGACTTCCATAAAGGAGATTGTGGAGGTCATTTATTTTGGAAAACTACAGCCAACAAGATTTTGAGAGCTGGTTTCTATTGGCCATCCCTTTTTTCTGATGTATACAAAGCGGTGAAGAGCTGCCATGAGTGCCAAATATTTCAAGGGAAACAAAGATTGCAGCCATTGCCACTCAAGCCGGTGGAAATTAGCGCACCTTTTCAGCAGTGGGGCCTTGATTTCATTGGTGAAATACACCCAGCTTCATCCGGGCAGCATAGATGGATTTTGACTGCTACCGACTACTTCACCAAGTGGATAGAAGCAGTTCCTACTCGGCAGGCCACAGACTCGGTAATTATCTCCTTTCTTGAAACTAATATCTTGTCCCGTTTTGGCTGTCCATTCAAATTGATCACAGATAATGCAGCTGCTTTCAAGTCAAATAAGATGGTGGATTTTTGTTATAAGTACAATATCAGTTTGGGTCACTCCACCGCTTATCATCCGCAAGGTAATGGGCTGGCCGAATCATCAAATAAATCACTAGTAAACATTATCAAAAAGATGTTGGAGATCAACAAGAAAAGTTGGCACAAGAAGTTGGTCAATGCACTGTGGGCTGATCGGGTGAGCCAAAAGAGATCAATAGGAATGTCGCCATTTGAGATTGTTTACGGGGTTGATGCAGTTTTTCCTACATCACTTAGTGTACCGGTCGCAAAGTTAATCCAAGAAACGGGAGAAGACATGGATCCAATGCAACGGAGAATCAGTCAAATGGTCCACCTACAGCAGACAAGGGAAGAAGTCCTCCAAAACTCTTTGAAGCTGCAAGAACGTATCAAGAAGATTTATGATAAGAAGGCAAAATCAGAAAATTTTCAGCTAGAAGATGTTGTTTTGAGATGGGATGCTCGAAACGAGGACAAAGGTAAACACGGTAAGTTTGATAATCTGTGGAAAGGTCCTTTTAAGATTGCTGCATATCGTGGTCCTAATGCTTTCCTTCTTAAGGAGTTGAATGGCGATGAATGTCCCGGCGGGTCGGTGAATGGCCGGCTTCTCAAGAGATATCATGTTTGAACAATGCTGCTCTAAATCATTTTCATTGTACATATCATTTTACTTTACTACAGCAAGCGTGAACTGATCTTTCATTCTTGGTTTGGGACCCGAAGTAAAGGCTATAATTCCAAGCATGAAGATTGGTTGGTGTGGGATTTCAGTTTGTTTATTTTCTGCAAAAAGTCAGTTTGTTTGAGTCATAGTCCTTTCAAAGTTTTCAGTTTATAGTCAAGTCAAATAAAGTCTTTTTGAGTTGGTTATTTTTTCTATTAGTTGACTCCATTGCCCAATGAATAAAGCACTGGTCTGCTCTCCCAAGAGGTCTGAGGTTCTTGGCACCTCCAAGGAGCTACCATCCCCATTGGAGCCAATGTTAGTGTCGGTCTTGAGCCCTCCATCAGTGATCAATAACTCTTTGCATATGCATTTATAGGTGTCTCATCAGTGTCAGTTTTGCATCCCGCTAGGCATGCCATAACACTGAAATGGAGGAGCTGGTCTTTGTTCCCTTCTCGGCTTTGCTGAATCAGGTCATACCACAATGTAATTGAGTCATGCTTGTTTTTATTCTTGTTTTGAAATTCCGTGGTCTTAGGTCTAGGGTTATGAGTCAAAATCATTTCAAGGTCATGAGTCATGGTCAGTAGGTGCCCAGCAAGCCGGAAGGAGTCTTGTACATACGTTTCATTATCATTTTCTTCAGCTATAGCTCATTTTATGCCTTGGGTTTAAAAACCCTGTTTTTAAGTCCAAGGCCATGTGGAAATTTGAAAAAATAAAGAAATTCTCAAAAATTTGTAAAAGTGCCGGCAATAACCCTGGTTCCTTCACTACAGTCCCTCAGGCGGTCAACCTGCAAAAAGAAAGGAGTCAAACGCATCAAAAGGCTCATTTCAGGACAAAATGACTCCAAAAGAGTGTTAAAAAAGAATGTCCAAGTGGAAACATTAGAAAGTGGGTTCTAAAGTTAAATTTTTTTTAAAATGAACCTATAAAAGCAATTTTCCCTCTTTAGTTACTCTTATTGTGCATATGAAGGTCAAAAATTCATGTTAGAGGCAAGAGGAGGCAACTCGGGCAAAATTCTGCAAATTACAAGGGTAATTCTGCTGCGCGACCACGTGGGTGGGCGCGACCAAAAAAAGGCCAACGCGCTGTGTTAAATTACACAGGCGCGACCAAACGGAGGGGTGAGACCAAACTGGCAGCTTGCGCGACCAAAAAAGTCTGCCCGCCTTGAAACTCATTCAAACGCTGAAATCACCCTCAAATTCTCTCAAGTTATTAAGGTATGCCTCATTCACATGTTTGATGATGGTGTTGGGATTGGAAAGGAAGGTAATGATCATAAATTTTGTGCAAGAAATCCATAAAGAAATAGGTTAAATGAATAGTTGTTTTTGCAAGCAATATGTGTGACAGTTTGTTATTTTTCAAGGAAATTTTTCCCTTTTTCCCTCCTTTCATTTTCCCATGTAAATTACATATGTTAACATGTCATATTTATTGATCTCATTTGCAAATTAATCATACCAACCCTACCCCTAAATCCTATCAAACCCTAGTCCCCTTTAATCATTTCAAACCCTACCTTTTCCCCATGTTATATGTTCAAAACCTAAACACTAGTATACACAGCAAATTATATATCAAATGCACAGCAAAAGAATGAACAGAAAACATTGTAAAAAAAAAAACAAATAGAAAAGTGATGACAAGGCATACATTCAAGAATTGTAAAAAACAGTGAAAATTGCTACTTGCATAGCCTTAGAAAAAATAAAGAAAAATGTCATCTTGCTGTATAATGTCAAAGGCTACAAGCTGTATAAAATTCATGACAAAATTCATTAAAGGTATCAGCTGCATAGCTATCAAAAAAGACTACTTTTGCTGTGATTAGGGTTTTGCATTAACATGGTATTCTTCCCCATCCTTAAGACTCTGTTTTTCCCCACCTATTCCCTATATTAAAACCCTAATTCAATTGCATTTCCCTTCATTAAAACTCCATATGCAATTGAATGTCCCTCCCTATGATCAAAGCACACAGTGAAACCCTAATTCCCCATGGTAAAAGCATGATGAAGCTGCCTCTGTTCTAAATGAATTGCTGTTATGTAAATTAGATTGGCAGTGATTTGTAAAGAGGGTTTCATGGTCCCCCTAAACCTAATTCCTAATATCCTCTTTTTTCCCTAATTCCCAAGTTACCAATTCCTTCTTCCTTCCGCTGCAGAATAATCACAGCAACCCCTTCCCATCATCTTGCAATTAAATACCCTAAACCCCTGTTTTTTATTAGCATCAAATGGATATTTTCACATGAGTAAAAACAGAGTATGCTCCTCAATGACATTCTAAACAAAATGAAATGAGCTTCCTGTTACTTGTACACAGTTGATGCTACCCTATTCCGCCCATGACATCCTTCCCTCCATCATGATGATTTTCATTGTCCTTTCCCTTGGTGCTTGAAAAACACAGTTTCCCTAAATAAAGTATTGATTTGCAAATGATGAAAGATAGAATGATATGTTTAGCATTATGTGATGTTTTCCTTCAGAATTCCCTGCTTATATATATATTTTTCCCTTTCCTATATGTAAATTTCCTCCCCTAACATATCCCTCATGATGTTTCCCCTTGAAAACAGCATACTTCACAGCATTTTGCAGGCAGGGCAGCGGTCATTTTGACTTATTTATTCCACCTTGCTCAATAACACCATGTCAACCACTGAGACTAATGAGCAAGGTGATGACCGATCATCATCTACTGAGATTGAGATACAGCAGAGGCCTCGTAGGGGAGGCAAGGGTGGTCATCACAGGAGGGAAGAGCCCACATCATTGACAGAATTGCAGGCTTGCCCATTGGCAGTATCTTGCTTTCAGCATATGGCTTGTTTTCAGTTTTGTGAGAGGCTGTCACACATCCAGCATCACAGAGACTTGGCCCGGTTGTTTGTCCTCCATCTCCATGACAGGCAGGTCACCCTTGCAGGGGTGAATTTTGTGTTTTCTCCAGAGGCTATCACAGATGCTACCGGGATACCCAATGTGGGTGAGGTGTGGCCGAAGCGCAAGTGGGTGGACCTGGTATACTATGAGCCATATGTTAGGCCTGCCTATGTGCATCACTTGACAAGGAACTTTCCTATCAAGTTCCTCCGAGCAGAGTATATAGACACCATGAGACTCATTATGCACTACTTCACATGCGAGGGGAGATTCTCACGAGTATTTTCTTGTCATATCCGCATGATGATGCACTTCACCAGAGTGAGGATGATGAACATCTCGGCATACTTATTTCATGACATTCAGAGGATAGCCACTACCTTTCGGAGACAGACTCCAGTACAGCAGCTCCAGAGCCTATGCCATCATGGTCTTATTCAGTTAGTAGTTTCCCATCAGCTGAGCCAGCAGGGCATCCCTTGGGCGGATTTCATCTCCCGAGATGTTTTCACACAGCCACATTCAGGGCCTGAGGCAGTTCATGAGGAGGGAGGGCCATCACATCAGCCCGAGACCAGCATCCCGAGACACATGCCTTCTTCTCCTCGGGTCACATATCAGAGAGGTCACAGGACCTTATTTGCAGCAGCCCGACGAGTACTTTCTCTACAGCCAGTGGAAGGGGTCTCGTCTTCATCATCAGAGCAGCGAGTGTTATCTCCACACCAGGTGGAAGGGGCCTCGCTTTCTTCATCGGCACAGGCAGTACGAGAGGGCAAGCAGCCCATGGTTGAGGATGAGGCAGTTGGCGAGGCACATGATGATTTCACTGGTCGTGATGCTCATTCTCCTTCCTCTTCAGATTTCTATGAGCTCAAGGAAGAGAACCTTGTGTTGCAGTGGAAGCTTGAGATGGCTCAGTGGACTATCACTTATTTAGAGCAGCGGACTAAACAGCTGGAGACCGAGAAGGAGTTGGATGAGTTATGGAGGATTCGATTCGACCGAGTCATCAACCGCAGGAGGCCTGGGGACCCACTGCCCAAGGATAGAGAGTTATTGCTCATCTGAGCAAATTGGCGCTTGGAGGGACTGTTAGACAAGGCAAACCGTGATAAAGAGCTGCTCCGGAACATGAAGACACACTACTGGGCAAGATTACATGTTTGCAAGGCGAGAATGAAAATTCTCCAAAGAGAGCTGTCAGAGGCCCGGAAGAAGAAGAAAAGGACAAATCCACTCCGCATCTTGGCTGAGGCATCCCTCACTCATCATGGTACTGATCAGCCTTGATCTAGCATCAAAATCTGAAAATTTTGAGAATTTTGGAGCATTTTGCAAATTTTTGGTAAAATTACAGGTTTTGCCCACGGTTTGGTCTCACCCCGGGTGAGACCATTTTGAAGGGCTGCTCGGAATTTTGCAAACTTGGCATTTTTGGAAAGGGTATTTAAAACGAAAAATTACCAGTACTTGGGGGCAGCCTAATTTTGAGTTTTGAGCCTCCAAAAGCTCAAAATACACCTAAAAATTGACTTTCTGCCCACTTTTTGAGTTGCAGAAAGTGACCTTGGGAGAAATGGTTTTTGAGGGGTCAAATCTACACCAAATTCAGAAATTCCACTTGGGATGGAAAGTAGACAGGCCAAGCTTTCCAATGAGCCATCTTGCACCTGATTTGGATCAGTGGAACCCACTCAAAAGTAGCTGCAAAGGGGCGCGACCAGAACTTCCAGGGGCGCGACCAGAACTTCCAGATTTGCCAGTTTTTGACTAGTTCGGCCAGAAAAGCACTATTTTCACTTTGGTTGACTATTTGGGCATGTAAATGATGGATTATTGTGTAAATTTCATGGCATTAGATACTTTTACTCTTCTTTACCACTTCTAGAAGCTTCTTTGATGTAAATAGTGAATATTTAATGCATAGATAAGCTTCCTAAGTTTTAGAGGTAAGTTGTTGAGCTGGCCTATTATCTAGTGACTGATTTAGAATTAGTTGCAACAGCTCCTAGGAAGCTGAGCTCGACCCCTAGAGGTGGGGAAAGAGGTTTGACCTTCTATATTATTCCTTCTCTTTCTCATTTTGATGGTTGGACTCTTGTGGGAGAAAGCATTATTGTGTATTGTACATCTACTTCTGCAATTTAAGGAAAGGAAGGCCAGGGTTTTGCAGACTTCATTGTGGATTCTTGTGGATTATTATGTTGATGGTGTGTCTCCTACTGTTATTGTAAGTGTGTTTATGTGTTCCATTTCTTAATCTCTTGCTGCTATTTAAACAAAAGAAGTGATAAAGTTTGAATTCATGCATGCCATGCTCAGCTTTCAATTTTGTTTAAAATTTATGTTTTCCACTGTCTAGAGAGGATTCGAATTCATTGTTTGCCCTCTTTAGCCTCTCTTCTTTCTTCCCTGATCATCTCTTTCAGTTAAAGGCATCAGCACAGACTCCTACCTTGCCCCAAAGACCCACCTGCAAAAACTGAGCTCAATCCCCGCACCCTAAATTGCACTCCCTCCAATTGCCACCAAAAACCCAAAAAATCTTTAAATCAACCCCCCTTATCAATTTACTAGCCTAATATCTTTGATCCTAATTGGTCAGCTTATTATATTATAAGATCTATCAAATCTGACCCGAGAGAGCCTTCTCATACCTCGTAGGGCTAGCTACGAGGTGAAATGGTTTGATGTAGCCTTGAGAGTTTGTCTATCTCAGCCTAGGTGAATTCCAAGCGCTAACAGGTAGATCCAAGTACTAAACCAAAGGGAGTGTCCGATGAAGAATGGAAGAAGTTGGATCGGAAGGCAAAGAGCACAATACGATTGTGTGTCTCAGATTCAGTATTGCTGAATGTATCAGTGGAAGATACAACGAAGGCTTTGTGGGACAAGTTAGGGACTTTGTACCAATCTAAGTCTCTGGTGAATAAACTGTTCCTGCAGAAAAAGTTGTATAGCCTGAGGATGAAAGATGGAGACTCAGTGACAAAGCATCTAAACGCATTTAATACTGTGGTAAGCCAGTTAGCTTCTGTTGATATTAAAATTTCAGATGAAGATAAGTTCATTAGTTTGTTGTGTTCTCTACCAGATTCGTGGGATAGTCTGGTTCTTGCAATAGGTAGCAATGCAACTACCTTGCAGTTTGATGAAATAGTCTCATCCTTGCTGACGGAGGAGATGAGACAGAAAAATATGGAGAGCTAAAAAGGTGATGCCTTGTCTATATGAGGACGGTCCCAAAACATAAACAAAAATAAGTCATCGAGTGGGAGATCTAAATCTAGAGGGAGATCTAAATCTCCAGGAAAACCTGTAAAGGTGGTGTGTTGGAAATGCAAAAAGGAAGGGCACTTCAAAAGGGATTGTAAATCTAAAGATCCTGATAAAGGAAAGGGATTTGGTGATTCTCCTTCTGTAGAGGTGAAAACCACCTCAAATGAAGGTTGGGATGTTTACTTGGCTTCTTCAAGTACACATGTAGATCATGAGGCATGGTTGATTGACTCAGGTGCATCCTTTCACTTCACTCCCGATCGAGAGTGGTTCTACGAGTATGATAAATGCGATGGTGGTGATGTCTTCTTGGGGGATGATAGGAAGGCTAGAATCGTTGGTCGTGGAAAAGTAAAGTTGAAGTTGCAAGGTGGAAGGGTTAGAACACTTCTGGGTGTTCTGCATATTCCTTCATTGGCCAGAAATCTAATTTCTATAAGCAAGTTGGATGATGCAAGTGTAAAAACAATGTTCGATAAGGATACCTGCAAGATGGTTCGGGGAGCACTGGTATTGATGCGGGGAGTTCGGACTAGAACTCTATACAAGCTACAAGGTAGCATTGTTGTTGATGGGTGCAACAGTTCTGTGATTCCTGAAAGTGGAGCAAAAAATATAGTGGTCTCTGGAGAGAAAACCATGTTGTGGCATCAAAGGCTTGGACATATTGGAGAGAAGGGCCTTTGAATACTTAATGATAAAGGTATGGTAGAAGGTATGAGTAATAGCTCTCTAGACTTTGATTTCTATGAAAATTGTGTATATGGGAAGCAGAATCGGGTGAGTTTCCCCTTTGGTGGTAAGAGGGTGAAACAGATATTAGAGCTTGTGCACAGTGATGTGTTTGGACCTGTGAAGGTTCCATCACTGGGTAATTCTATGTACTATGTATCATTTATAGATGACTTCTCAAGGAATACATGGATATATTTCCTTAAGAAGAAATCTGAAGTCTTTGATAGGTTTAAAGAATTTAATGCTCTAGTGGAAAACTAGACAGAGAAGAAGATAAAGGTGTTGAGGACAGATAACGATGGAGAGTTTTGCAGTAAGGAATTTTAAGAATTCTGTAAGAAGTGTGGTATAGCACGGCAGAAGACTACTCCATATACACCTCAGCAAAATGGAGTTGCAGAAAGAATGAACAAGACATTGATGGAAAGGGCAAGAAGCATGCTCAGCGGTCCCGGGTTAGGACAGGAATTTTGGGTAGAGGAGATGGATACTGCATGTTACCTGGTCAGTAGGTCACCTTCATCAATGTTGGAGGATAAGACTCCACAAGAAGTATGGACTGGTAAGAAACCCTCTCTTTCACATATAAGGGTATTTGGATGTGATGCATATGTACATGTTCCAAAGGAGAAACGAACCACGTTGGATAGTAAATATGAAAAATGAATCTTTATTGGGTATAAGGATGTTTTAATGGGTTATAAGCTTTGGAACCTAGCAACAAGGAAGGTTGTGTACAGCCGAGATGTGGTGTTCAGAGAGGTGAAATATGTTATTGAACATGAAGTCCAACGAAAGGAACATGAGAAGATAGAGTTTGAGCTAAAGGAGGAGGAATCAGACTCTACAACAGAGCAGGAATCAGGAGATGAAGAGCCACAAACTCCAGGTGTGAGAAGATCAGTTCAAGAAAGAAGGCAGCCAGAAACGTATAGTCCATCTGCTTTATGTTCAAATTTTTCTTTGTCTGTTACTGATGATGATCCCAGAACTGTGAAGGAAGCAGTAGATTCAAAGGATGGAAAACTCTGGAAAGAGGCCATGGTTGATGAAATGGCATCTTTGCACAAAAATGAGGCTTGGGATCTGGTGGAGTTTCCGGCTGGAAGGATACCCATTGGCAGCAAATGGGTGTTCAAGAAGACAAATGTAGAAGGAAAGGTGGAGAAATACAAAGCTCGGTTGGTAGCAAAAGGTTATTCCCAGGTGCCATGAATTGATTTTGGTGATATTTTTTCTCCTGTTGCCAAGGTAACTTCTATTAGGTTACTTTTATCTGTTACTGCTCCTTTTGATTTTGAGGTAGAACAGATGGATGTGAAGACAACATTTCTTCATGGGGATCTGGAAGAGGAGATCTACATGAAGCAACCTGAAGGCTTTGCAGTGAAGGGTAAGAAAGAACTGGTATGCAAGTTAAAGAAGTCTTTGTATGGGTTAAAACAGTCACCAAGGATGTGGTATCAGAAATTTGACACATTTATATGGGGACTTGGCTTCACCAGAAGTAAAGCAGATCACTATGTGTATTTTAAATTAATTGGTGACCGTGTTATTTATCTGGTCTTGTATGTGGATGATATGTTGCTGGTTGGAGATGACAAAGAAATTATCCAGGATTTGAAGACCCAATTGTCCTCCAAATTCGACATGAAAGATCTTGATGCTGCAAACTATATTTTGGGCATGGAAATTAAAAGAGATCGGGCAAAGAGGAAGCTCTGGTTAAACCAGAGGAAGTATGTTGAGACAATACTACAGAGGTTTAATATGCAAGATAGTAAACTGGTGAAGGTTCCTATTCCTGTAGGTGTAAAGTTATCTGCTGAACAGTGTCCCAAGACACAAGAAGAGGAAGAGGACATGTCCCGTGTTCCATATGCAAGTGCAGTTGGTAGCCTGATGTATGCAATGGTCCGTAATAGACCAGACATTGCACATGCAGTGGGAGTATTGAGCAAGTTTATATCAAAACCAGGGAAGGAGCACGTGCTAGCAGTGAAGCGGGTTTTCAAGTATTTGCGTGGCACTAGTGATTATGGTTTGTGCTACCAAGGAAGACCAGGATTGGATAGAGTGTTGGATATTCATGGCTTTGTTGATGCAGACTGGGCTGGAGATCTAGATCAGAGAAGATCTACAAGTGGGTATGTGTTTAACCCTATATATATACCCTAAAACATAGCTCATGGATAAATCATTAAGGTTGAAGAAAATCTATTGTCGCATCCCCTGATGATGGACTCACTTGGTAGTCCGAAACGTTGGGTTCACAAAACTCTGCAACAGGTCATTCCTCCTCTATCTAAAACCATCCTCACCTGTATGGATTCATTATTTAATTGGACAGAGTGTTGGATATTCGTGGCTTTGTTGATGCAGACTGGGCTGGAGATCTGGATCAGAGAAGATCTACAAGTGGGTATGTGTTTAACCTATTTGGAGGTGCAGTTAGTTGGATGAGTGAGAAACAATCTATAGTGGCACTATCAACTACAGAGGTAGAATACATGGCAGCCACTCATGCAACCAAGGAAGCAGTTTGGTTGCAGAGATTGTGTTCAAGTATGGGGTTAGTAGAGGGAGCTATAAGGATAGGTTGTGACAGCAAAAGTGCAATTTTCTTGGCAAAGAACCCTGCTTATCATTCAAAGACAAAGCACATTGATGTTCAGTATCACTTTGTGAGGGATATGATAGAAGAAAAAAAGTTGTTGTTGGTAAAGGTGGACACTTTGAAGAATACTGTAGATGCATTGACAAAATTTGTGAGCTCTGAGAAGTTCTCTTGGTGTAGAGAAACAATGGGCGTTTCAGGGCTGGAAAAATGACTAAGCTCTATTGTGGCCCCCTGTGGAAAGAAAGCAACAAGTGGGAGAATGTTGGGTTATGTTATATTCTTTCCACGACTAACTTACGTAGTGAACCGGGGGGTTAGAGGGGGGGCGGAGCCCCCCCCTTCATTGCACCGATTGCACAGTGAGGGGGTCATAGGGGGGGCGACAGCCCCCCTTGTCTGAGGGGTTTGAGGGGGGCGGGTAGCCCCCCTCTAAGGGGTCCAGGGCAGCGCCCCGGGAAAATTTTTTTGGACCCTATATTAGGTTGGCCGAACCTACCTATGGTTTTCGATCCATGGTTTTGGACATGATGGTTTTCAGTCCATGGTATTGGATGCTTCGGCATGTATAAATATGTATTGTAACATTGAAAGGAAAATAATGAAAAATCAAGCTGGTAGTCCCGATTTTGGGATCCAGGGGAAAATCTCTGTGTATATGTGTTTTATGTGTTATGCTCTCGCATTGTTTATTTTCTGTGTTTTAGAATTCGTATGCAGGTAATTTCTGTACGGGGTTAAAACCTACACCAGGGATAATGGATGCTCGGATTTTCATTTCTCCACCACGAATTGATGTCAGCTTTGGTTTGTATTTCTTCTTTCTGCGGCAAATTCGAGTCAACCATGTCTAACAAATGGGCACCTATAGGGCGCGTCTATGTCTTCACATTTTCTTATCCTCAATCAAGGTTTGGAATGGTTGATTGTGGGATTCATTGATGTAGATCAGATTAACCCTACCAATGTCACCCAATCAAATCTACAATTCAAATTCTGCAAGCTGCCTTTCCCTTTGTGAAAGACTGGGGCATTGAATTTCTTCTTGCTGGTTGATTTTCAAGGAGCTACTGTTGTGCCAGCCTGCATGTATGATGTTGATTTTTAAATGTGCCCTTCTCTCTATCGCCAAAAGCCTTCGTGTTTTATTTTCAAGACCATGTTTCTACTTCTCATCATGGCTATTATAAATGGGGTGAAAATCGAAGCTTGGAAAACAATCGTACGCCCCTCTCATCGAAAGTTTCTAATCGGAGAATTAACATGGGAGTTGTGATATTTCACACTTCTTATATGGCCCATAGCTCTTGGTGCTCGACCCCAGCTTTGCACCCTTACTTCTTTGAGTCTTAGCGACTGTGTGCCAGCCCAATATTAGAGCCCCCTTATTAGAAGTTTCCAATTACCAACTGTTATAAAGTGTCGACATCCTCAACCTCTGATATGTCGACCTTTGATATGATGTCATCACTCCACATGGAACCTCGTGAGTAGTGACACGTGTCACCAATATTTTTCCCCTTAGGCCCCTCAAAATGCCAAAACTTCTTGCCGCGTGTCCTGTCGTGCCCCCACGTCATGTTGATATTAGATGCCACTGTATCTTTATCGGAACCAATCATATGTTTCCATGTGTCTTTATTAAACCAATCATATGCTGCCACGTGTAGCTTTTCAGATCCAATCATATGCTGCCATGTGTCCCGCTAGAGGAGAGAGAAAATGGATCATCCAGCTTTTGTTTTATGATGAAATCCTTTGTTAAACTTTGTCGGCATTCCCCAACAGTTTTTAACACTATCAGCACATTATTCATATCACAACTTTTTAAAGTTTGTCACATTAAGAAGTTTTGATTCTCTAATTCACCAACCTTTCGATGTGTTGATGCTCTGATATGTCGGACCTGCGATTTACGATGTGTTGATATGCCTAATGCTTCGATGTCGTGATGCGTCGATATGCCTAATGCTCTGATATTGTGACCACCGATATGCAGGACCTCCGATATGCGATCGTTTCCGACATCCTCAACCTTCGATATGTTGACCTTCGATATGACATCATCACTCCATGTGGCACCTCATGAGTGGTGACACGTTTCACCCAGATTTGTCCCTTTAGGCCCCTCTAAATGCCAAAACTGCCTGCCACGTGTTAGGTGTGGAGCTTGATTATCTTCTTTATTCAAAGGTATTGCCGCATTGGACCCCACTTCGTAATGGGGCGACAACGCCTCCCATTTTTGCGCACCACTAGCAGGGTCTGGGGGGGCGACGACGATTCTCTAGAGCCCCCCACTAGCAGGGGATCAGGGGCAACACCCCCGAAGCTAAAAATAGATGTAAAATTGCCTTGTAAAATGTTGTAATTTCATAGTCAATCTGGGTCGTTCATTAGGCAAAAATCTTATGGTAGAAGTTATGTTTAATTTAGGGTTTTTTTTCCATATAAGGAAACCCCTCGCTATATATGAGGGAATTGTATTGCAGCTATGTAGATGTGTATTCTGAGTGAAAAAGAGAGAGGAGATTATGTGAGAGCGAATAGGGAATAACAGTCATCTTTTGTAGGTTGTATCTCTTCATTTTGTTGGATAATTTAAAAGGAAGGATTGGTTGTTTCTACGTGGACGTAGCCCAAATTGGGTGAACCATGTATATATGTGTCTCTCTTGTTTCATGTATTTTCTATGTTTATATTTCTACAATATTTTTTATGTGTTCCATTGCTCTATAATATATAATTTTCTAACACCACGTGTCCTATCATACCGCCATGTCATGCTGACATCAGATGCCACAGTAGCTTTACCGGAACCAATCATATGATGTCATGTGTCTTTATCAGAACTAACCATATGATGCCACATGTAGTTTTTTGGAACCAAACATATGTTTCCATGTGTCCCGCTAGAGGAGAGAGAAAAGGGCCCGACCACCTTTGGTTTGACATCCTTTATTAATCTTTATCAATGTTCCTCGGCAATTTTTAACACTATCAACACATTATGCATATCACAAATTTTTAAAGTTTGACAACTTAAGAAGTTTTGATTTTCCGATTCGCCGACCTTTCAATGTGTTGATGCTCCAATATGTAGGACCTCTGATATGTGATGCATCGATATGCCTGATGCTCCGATGTTGCAATGCGCCAATATGCCTGATGCTCTGATATTGTGACCGTCGATATGTGTGACCTCCAATATGCGATCGTTGCCGACATCCTCAACCTTCGAAATGCCGACCTTCGATATGACGTCATCACTCCACATGATGCTTCCTGAGTGATGACACGTGTCACCCATATTTGTCCCCTTAGGCCCCTAAAAATGCCAAAATTTCCTACCACATGTCCTGTCGTACCGCCACGTCATGCTGATGTCACATACCACTGTAGCTTTATTGGAACCAATCATATGTTGTCATGTGTCTTTATTGGAACCTATCATATGCTACCACGTGTAGCTTGCCAAAACCAATCATATGTTGCCACATGTCCCACTAGAGGAGAGAGAAAATGGCTCATTCACCTTTGGTTTTGTGATGAAATCTTTTTTAATCTTTATCGGCATTCCCCAACTATTTCTAACACTAGATATCATTTTTGGGATTCAACTGCGTTAAGTAAGTCATTCAAACGTATGACCATTTCCATGAGAGGTAGTCGTAACTGACTAATTTCTCATGATTTTTGAATAGTTCACTTAGCACTCATTGCATCGGGTGATGCTCACAGGGGTGAAGAAGTGGGATTGAAACTAGTGAAATGTGGAGAACAAATCACATAGCATCAATCATCACTTCCGGGGCTTGCTAACCAGGACTTCCCAGGAGGTCACCCATCCCAGAACTCCTCTGGCTCAAGCGCGCTTAACTGTGGAGTTTTTCCCCACAATCAAGCCCACTTAGCTTGCTACCCCATTTGCAAAACCTTAGCAAGTATTGTGCCTCATGAACCATTCAAGTAAATCCCCCATACTTAAATTTATTTCTAACACTATCAGCACATTATGCATATCACAACTTTTTAAAGGTTTTTGCCTTAAGAAGTTCTGATTCTCTGATTTACCGACCTTCCGGCATGTTGATGCTCCAATATGTGATGCATTGATATGCCTGATGCTCCAATGTTGTGATGCGCCAATATGCTTGATGCTCCGATATTGCGACCACTGATATGTACAACCTCCGATATGCAATCACCGATATGATGGACCTCCAACATCCTAACCTCCGATATGTGATTACCGATATCTCTAGACCTCTGATATGAGATCTCTAATATTATGGACCTTTGATATGTGATCTTCGGTATTCTTTCCTTCCTAGGGCTTCAATCCTTGAAACTTCACTAGACCATATCTTTTGTTCCAGCAGTCCATTTTTGGACTTCGACATATCATTGGAAAGCTTGTTTGGAACACTTTCCAATGGAGAGGGTCCAATGTAGGATTTTTGTAACATCCCCTCCATCCAAGTCTACCCAAGGAATCGACCATCCGCGTTAAACATGTGACGAGATAGGTCACTATAAGGGATTCAACCTCCTTGGTGACCTTAATGAAATGGAATCGATGGAACATATCAAACAACCCATCCACATCAACAACAACACCCTCAGGAGACATGTCAGTCACTCAAACATCCTATCCCTGAGTCCCACTGATGTTTTAATCCTTTTAACCCCTGATCACTCTCTTGCTATAGGCATGACAGCGTCCAGAAACTCAGAGTCGCTCTCACAGGCCTATGTGCCAGCGTCCATGGACTCTTTTCAGTAGACCTATGCCAGCATCTGCGAGATTTGAGCCACTTTTCTAACCTAGAATCTCGTCCTCTGCCTAGAACTTGTTACAACTTCTAGAATCCATCAAAGACGTGATGACAAGATAAACAAATTAAAATAAATGTCAGGACTAGGCCTGAGAATCCCCAATCGGGACTGACATTTTTTCAAACACTTGGCATCAATGCAACCTATAGGTCTAGGATACAAGAAAGAGCATCAATGACTAAAAGAACTTATGAAACATAACCATAAGGATCACCACCTTCTCCATTGAACTGTTATAACATCAATTAGGTCTTGCATCCATCCATTTAACACTTAAGTAAATACATGAAATAACCATGACATGAACCAGTCGTATAACCATGCTTATAACCAGCATAAAACCATATAAATATCATAGATATGACTGCCATTAAATCCACATATAATCAAGTGCAAAAGTAAGAGAACTCAAATTTTATTAAACATAGGCAAATCCGACCAGATTCATGACTTCAACGTACCACCTGATCATAGACATGGTTGAACCAAATCTCTCTTTCATCCTATCACCTTCATGCCATATTCCAAGCATGAATGTGGGATCTCATAGAAAAACCAATCCAAGAACAATCGAGGGAATCCAGAGTTTAAACCACCTCTACCGTCAACAAACAATGATCACACCAAATCCAATGCTCCGATCACAACTGAACCGAACTTAGAATGCCATCTGGAATTCATCACTATCCTTGAGGAATTTTCCATCTCCTTATCTCTCGGGCTTTACCGTAATCCAATCCCGGATCACTAGGCCCTAAACCGAGACTAGTCTCTCAGGATTTACCGCAATCCAAACTTGGATCACTAAGCCCTAAACCGAGACTCCTCCCTCAGGATTTACTGTGTATCCCACCAAAACTGGTCAATGGATTCCTAGGCCTTTGGGAATAAAACTTGAGACCACCTCTACTCTGGATTCTAAAATCCATCTGGAAAACCAAATCTCAAAACCAAGATAAACATCCCAACATACCATGGCATCCAGAAAAAGGCAAGGCTAGGCTGAAAACCACTGTCATAACCCGGAAAAACCATGCCACCGACAGCAAGAGAACCATACACCAACATGCAAAGCCATGGATGTCCAAACCAGCTAAGAAATCACAAATGCAAAATGATACCTACAAGTATCCCTATTGGAGTTGCTTGATCCTGCTTTTCCTTGATCCTTTTTTTCCTTCATTCCCTCTCCTTGCTTTTCCTTCCTTGATCCAAAGCTAGAGTACTCCAAGAAAACTCTAAGTGACCAAGAGTGAGAGAGAGAACAATGAGAGAGCTCCAAACTTGAACTAACAAAAGGTTACCAACTGGTCCTCAGAAGCCTTTTATTAATGAGGCCTCTAATTTCTTCATTTTCCATTATTTTCCTTCATTTTCCTCCTTATATGCAACCTATGACCTTTCACCTTACTTTTCTCCTAATTTCCTTTATTTTCATAAATAAATGTGCCAAAAATGCCTTTTTTCCTTTTAATTCATTTTCCTTAGCCTTTGCTAATTTTCCTTAGCCAAAACACACATCAAGTGATGCCTACTAGGATATCTTTTCCCAACATTCATCTTAGAATAAGTGTCCCTTAACCGTGGTCTTATTTTTCCTTTATTAACTTTTATTATGTGAAATTTTCACTAGAGTTGTTACAGAAGCCTCCCCCTTGGGGAACACCATCCTCAGTGTTAAACCACACCATGACCTCAGCAAAATCGTTTAAAAGCAAACATAATTCCCATGGAGCTTTTTAACTTAGCTCGTTGTAGTATTTACAATGAAAGACCTGCTCAAAAGAAAAACATCATGACAATATAACAACCATATCACTTATTGGAGCTTTATAACTTAGCTCATGGTGGTATTTACATCCATATATACATATACATACATATACCAAAACATAAGCAAAACATATGCCAAACATATACCAAACATCAAACCAAAATTGCTTTGCCTTAATCAACAAACAAAGAAGGATACAGGGCCCACATCTGATCCATGTAGCTACTTCAGGCCCAAAGTGCTTCCATTGCACTTTAACTTTCTCTATGGCTCTATTCTTGAGCATGAGATGTTTCCACTGCAATGTGCATTGAGGCTCGGGTTGGAACTCTCCTTCTTTCTCCACCTGCAATATAGACCAATCAATAACATGATCAACATCCTTTATATACTTCTTAAGCAATGAAATATGGAAAAAAATCATGGGCTTTCATTTTTGGAGGCAGTGCAAGTCAATATGCCACTGTTTCAATCCTATCAAGGATCTCAAAAGGCCTACAATACCATAGTGCCAACTTGGCACATGAACTAATCCTCAAAGATCTTTGCTTGGGCTTGATGCACAAATACACATGCTCCCCAACCTGAAACTTCTTGAACACCCTGTGCTGATCCACATAACTCTTTTGTCTATCTTGTGCTACCCTTAGATTCTTCTTTATAACCTGCATTTCCTGCTCCATGTCTGCCAACATATTCAGTCCAATAAGTACCCTGTTCACTGGATCACTCCAGCTGATGAGAGTTTTCAACTTTGTCCATACAATTCCTTGAGAGGACTCATCCGTAATGATTCATGGTAACCATTGTTGTATACGAACTCAACCAATGGAAGATACTCCTCCCATTTCCTCTACCGGTACATCATGTACATCCTCAACATATCCTCCAAGATCCTATTGACCCTCTCTATCTATCCATCTATATGTAGATGATAAGGTGTATTGAAGGCCAACTTTGTACCCAAGCCTGCAAATAGCCCCTTCCAAAACTTGGAGGTGAACTTTGCATCCTTATCCGAAACAATCTTCTTTGGGACACCATGCAGTGTTACTATCTCTCTGATGAACACTTGTGCTACCTCACTAGCTGAATATGTAGTCTTCACTGGAATGAAGTGAGCTACCTTGCTCAACCTATCAACCACGACCATAATAGAGTCATGTTGCCTCTTTGTCCTCAGAATACCTATAATGGAATACATGGAAATGACCTCCCATTTCCATTCCAGAATCTCTATAGGTTGTAGTAAACCACTTGGATGCTTACATTTCGCCTTTATATGTTGAGAATATAAAAATTTAGCCACGAACTCTGTGACTTCCTTCTTCAGATTTGGCCAATAGTAGAACTTCTTCACTGTCGTTAATGTCTTCTGGTATCCTAGATTACCCGAGTATGGCTTGACATGAAACTCCATCGGGATAAGCTCCTTGAGCTCACTGCAATTCGGTACATAGATCTTGTCTCTAAATATCACCAAACCATCTACCGTGAGACAATACTCTGCATCATGATCACCTGTACCTATATTTGTATCTATACCTACACATGTACATGTATCTGTACATGTACATGTACCTATACTTGTACATGTACCTGTACTTGTGCTCTGTTGTAACTTGTGCATGATCTCCATGTATTTTTCATCATGTTTTCCTACATGCAAGATCCTATCCTCTAACTCTATCCCATAAGATCTCATAGCTGCTATATGATTTACATGTACCTTCCTGCTAAGAGCATATGAAACCTGGATCTCCTTCCCTTTGATGTATATAATCTCAAAGTTGAACTCACTGAGGGTAGCCAACCATCTAGCTTGCCTAGAATTTAGATTCGATTGGTCAAACAAATACCTCAACCCACTATGATCACTCATCAATGTAAACCTCATGCCAAGAATAAGTGCCTCCACATCTTTAATGCATGTATAATCATTGTTAGCTCAAGATCATGCGTCAAATAGTTCTGCTCATGCTCATTCACTTTACGTGACTCATAGCACACTACCTGTCCTTCTTGCATGAGAACTCCTCCAATTCCTCTCTTGCAAGCATCTGTACACACTACAAACTCCTTGCCTAGATCTGCAATATTTATCATTAGTGCATGTGTTAACAACAGCTTAAGATTCTCAAAACTAGCCTCACGCTCCTCTGTCCATTCGAACTTCTTACCTTTCCACTGCAATGATGTGATGGGATATGCAATGCGTGAGAAGTTCCTGATGAACCTCCTATAGTAACCTGTCAATCCCATAAATGATCTCACCTCATCCACATTCTTAGGAGTTGCCCACTCCATGATGGCCCTTATCTTTTATGGATCCACTACTATGCCTTCCTTGGAAATGACATGTCCCAAGTATTGCACTTCTATCTAAAAGAAGCGGCACTTACTAAGGTTAGCATATAATTGATGCTCTCTTAGCAATTTCAACATTGTTGTTAAATGCTCAGCATGTTCTTCCTTATTTTTAGAATATACCAATATGTCATCAATGAATACAATAACAAACTTGTCTAGATAAGGACGCAACACATTATTCATCAAACACATAAATGTAGTTATATCATTAGTCAAACCGAATGGAACAACAACAAACTCATAATGCCCATACTTGGTCCTGAACGCAATCTTGAAGATATCCTCTTCCTTGATGCGTATCTGATGGTATCCCGATCTCAAGTTGATCTTAAAGAACAATGATTCTCCCTTCAACTGATCAAGCAAATCATCAATCCTCGGCAATGGGTACCTATTCTTGATTGTTACCTTGTTCAACTGCCTGTAGTCAATGCACAATCTAAGAGTACCATATTTCTTCTTTACAAACAACATTGGTAAGCCCCAAGGTGATACACTTGGCCTAATGTATCCCTTGTCAAGCATCTTCTTTAACTACAACTTCAACTCTACCAACTCATGTGTTCTCATCTTGTAAGGTGCTTTTGATGTTGGAGCTGCCCCTGGCACCAACTCAATAGAAAAGTCTACCTCTCTATGAGGTGGTAACTCTGTAATGTCCTCAGGAAATACGTCCTAAAACTGCTGCAAAACTGGGTACCTTCTCAACACATCTACATCCTCAACCTCCATACCCTTGTCACTAGAAATGTGTACTACAAACATCACACAACCTTTTATGCAACTATGCTCAGCCTGCATAGCAGTAACCATCCTCACTGATGTAGGATTCTTCTTTCCCTGCAAAGTCCTATTTCCCCCACTATCATCCACATACTCAATGGCCTTGTCGAAGCAATCCACTTTGGTCTTGTGAAGGTATAGCCAATCCATACCCAAAATCATAATGTACGATCCCAATGGCAATACATTCAAAAGTGTTGTTGTAGGCATACCATTTAGCTCAAATGCACAGTCTCTTACCGAGTGGTGAACTCGCTTCTTTGTACATGTATCAAATTGTACCAACCAAGATTCTACATGCACTTCTTTTCTCACACCACACTTATCCATCGGGTCAGGATTAATATAACTATAGTTAGATCTAAGATCAATCAAAATAGAAACAACTTGATCACAAAGCTTACCGTCCATCTCAATGATCGATGCCTAATGATCCTCTTGCCTATTGTCCACAGTTGCATAGATCCGAGGAATGCTATGACCAACATCAACAACTATGTGCGCCTCTTGAGCACTGTAGATCTGGGTTCTACCACCACTCTCATATTGCGGACAATCACTCTTACAATGATCCTTACCACATATCCAACATTGCAATGGTTCCTTACCACCGCCTCTAGCTTGCTGCTCTCCATGTCCCTTCTCAGTTGTATTGAATCTCTTGTAAGGAACTACATTTTCTTTCTCACTTGCATCTTGAGGTATTCCTCTCTTTGGTGGCCATTTTACTTTAGCTTTCTCATTTCTTTTCAAGTCATGCTTAGGCTCAAGTTTGCACTTCGACTGCTCATAGCAATGCTTCAACTTTCGGATGGCCTCCTCCAACGATCTAGGCTCATCAAACTCAATTCGGACTCTGTATGCTTCTGGAAATCCACTGATGAATCTCTAAACCTTGGCCTTCTCCTCCCTGAGGTAAGGCACATATCTCAATGGCTCCAAAAACCTGCTAGTATACTCATCATTTGTCATAGAACCCATATGCAACTCATAAAACTCCTTAGCTTTGTCATCATAGTACCTCTCTGACAAGTTCTTCTTCTTGAATAGCCTTTCAAATGCATACCAAGTCAAATCTTCCTCATGTATACCTTTGACATTATTCACATCTTCCCACCAAATATTTGCTTTACCTTTGAGATTAAAAGTGGCTATCTTTGCTTTCATGTTTACTAAATAATTAGGCAATTAGAAGAATTTCTTCATGCCAAGCAACCATGCATCAGCATCCTGTGATTTCTTCATCTCTCCATCAAAGGTAGGTGGCTTTGCTTTCTTAAAATCATCTGGAAAGTATCCCCTATCACTCCTCCTGTAAGGATGATAATAATGATGATCATGATGCATGTCAAAGCCAGAACTGGAATAGTACCTATGTCTATCACCTCTCCTATCTAGAGTGTCTAATAACCTACCATCTTTGATCATGTAAGATCTATTCGACCTGTATCTACTGTGAGACCTACTTCCATATTCCCCATTGGTTTTTTCCTCATGTCCATGGCTGAGCCGAAGTGGCCCTTGTCACTGCAATTCTGACAAACTCTGAAGAAGTATAGCATTCACCTCTTCTTGTTTCTCTTGTGCCTGCATGATTTTTTAAATATTTTCTTTGCAACTCCTTATTTCTTCCTTCAGGCTTCTCAATGTGTCTACCAAATCATAAAAATGCCCCACACCATGCTACTCATCTAATTCATAAGGAGATTTTATGTAGACTACCACCTTGCTATCCATTTGATCTCTTTCCTGCGAGGCATACTATGTCAGTTAAACCAAATCACAATAAACCAACGTACCTTCGCATAATTTTGTAGGTTTTAACCCCATACAGAAATTACCTGCATATGAATTCTAAAACACAGAAAATAAATAATGCGAGAGCAGAACACATAAAACACATATACACAGAGATTTTCCCCTAGATCCCAAAACCGGGACTATGAGCTTGATTTTTCATTATTTTCCTTTCAATGTTATAATACATATTTATACATGCCGAAGCATCCATGGACTGAAAAGCATTGCGTCCAATACCGTGGACCGAAAACCATCACGTCCAAAAAACATGTGCAAAAATCATGCACAAAACCATAGGTGGCTCCGCCCAACCTAACATAGGGTCCAAAACCAAAATTTTCCGGGGCGCTGCCCCAGACCCCATAAAGTGGGGTTATGGGTGCCCCTCAAAACCCCTGTTAACTACATGGAAAGAATATAACACAACCCAACATTCTCCCACTTGTTGTTTTCTTTCCACAGGGCCCACAAGAGAGCTTAGTCATTTTTCCAGCCCTGAAATGCCCATTGTCTCTCTACACCAAGAGAACTTCTGAGAGCTCACAGATTTTGTTAATGCATCTGCAGTATTCTTCAAAGTGTCCACCTTTACCAGCAACACCTTTTTGTCTTCTATCATATACCTCACAAAGTGATATTGAACATCAATGTGCTTTGTCTTTGAATGATATGCGGGGTTCTTTGCCAAGAAAATTGCACTTTGGTTGTCACAGTCTACCCTTATAGCTTCCTGTACTAACCCCATACTTGAACACAAACTCTGCAACCAAACTGCTTCCTTACTTGCATGAGTGGCTGCCATGTATTCTACCTCTGTAGTTGACAGTGCCACTACAGATTGTTTCTTACTCATCCAACTAACTGCACCTCCAAATAGGTTAAACACATACCCACTTGTAGATCTTCTCTGATCCAGATCTCCAGCCCAGTCTACATCAACAAAGCCATGAATATCCAATCCTGTTCTTCCTTGGTAGCACAAACCATAATCACTAGTGCCACGCAAATACCTGAAAACCCGCTTCACTGTTGTCCAGTGCTCCTTCCCTGGTTTTGACATAAACCTGTTCAATACTCCCACTGCATGTGCAATGTCTGGTCTAGTACATACCATTGCATACATCAGGCTACCGACTACACTTGCATATGGAACAATGGACATGTCCTCTTCCTCTTCTTATGTCTTGGGACACTGTTCAATAGATAACCTCACACCTACAGGAGTAGGAACCTTCACTGGTTTACTATCCTGCATATTAAACCTCTGCAATATTGTCTCGACATACTTCCTCTAGTTTAACCAAAGCTTCCTCTTTGCCCAATCTCTTTTAATTTCCATGCCCAAAATATAGTTTGCAGCACCAAGATCTTTCATGTCGAACTTGGAGGATAATTGGGTCTTCAAATCTTGGATAACTTCTTTGTCATTTCCAACCAACAACATATCATCCACATACAAGACCAGATAAATAACATGGTCACCAATTAATTTAAAATACACACAGTGATTTGCTTTGCTTCTGGTGAAGCCAAGTCCCCATATAAATGTATCAAATTTCTGATACCACATCCTTGGTGACTGTTTTAACCCATATAGAGACTTCTTTAACTTACATACCAGTTCTTTCTTACCCTTCACCGCAAAGCCTTCAGGTTGCTTCATGTAGATCTCCTCTTCCAGATCCCCGTGAAGAAATGTTGTCTTCACATCCATCTGTTCTACCTCAAAATCAAAAGCAGCAGCAACAGATAAAAGTAATCTAATAGAAGTTACCTTGGCAACAAGAGAAAAAATATCACCAAAATCAATTCCCGGCACCTGGGAATAACCTTTTGCTACCAACCGAGCTTTGTATTTCTCCACTTTTCCTTCTGCATTTGTCATCTTTTTTAACACCCATTTGCTACCAATGGGTTTCCTTCCAGTCGACAACTCCACCTGATCCCAAGCCTCATTTTTGTGCAAAGATGCCATTTCATCAACCATGGCCTCTTTCCAGAGTTTTCCATCCTCTAAATCCACTGCTTCCTTCATAGTTCTGGGATCATCATCAATAACAGACAAAGCAAAATTTGAACAGAAAGAAAATGGACTATACCTTTCTGGTTTCCTTCTTTCTCGAACTGATCTTCTCACAGCCGAAGTTGTGGCTCTTCATCTTCTGATTCCTCCTCTGCTATAGAGTCTGATTCTTCCTCCTTTAGCTCAAACTCTATCTTCTCAGGTTCCTTTGGTTGGACTTTATGTTTAATAACATCTTTCACCTCTCTGAACACCACATCTTGGCTATACATAACCTTCCTTGTTACTGGGTTCCAAAGCTTATAACCCTTTAAACCATCCTTATACCCAATAAAGATGCACTTTTCAGATTTACTATCCAACTTTGTTCTTTCCTCCTTTGGAACATGTACATATGCATCACATCCAAATACCCTCAGATGTGAAAGAGAGGGTTTCTTACCGGTCGATACCTCTTATGGAGTCTTATCCTCCAACGCTGATTAAAGTGACCTGTTGACCAGGTAACATGCAATATCCACCGCCTTTGCCCAGAATTCCTGTCCTAACCTGGCACCACTAAGCATGTTTCTTGCCCTTTCCATCAACGTCTTGTTCATTCTTTCTGCAACTCCATTTTGCTGAGGTGTGTATGGAGTAGTCTTCTGTCGTGCTATACCACACTTATTGCAAAATTCTTCAAATTCCTTACTGCAAAACTCTCCACCGTTATCTTTCCTTAGCACCTTTATCTTCTTCTCTGTCTGGTTTTCTGCTAGAGCCTTAAATTCTTTAAACCTATCAAAGACTTCAGATTTCTTCTTAAGGAAATATATCCATGTATTCCTTAAGAAGTCATCTATAAATGATACATAGTACACAGACTTACCCAATGATGGAACCTTCATAGGTCCAAACACATCACCGTTTCGCCCTCTTACCACCAGAGGGGAAACTCACCTAATTCTACTTCCCATATACACAATTTTCACAAAAATCAAAATCCAGAGAGATATTACTCATACCTTCTACCATACCTTTACCATGAAGTATTCAAAAGCCCTTCTCTCCAGTATGTCCAAGCCTTTGATGCCACAGCATGGTCTTTTCTACAAAAACCACTAGATTTTCTACTCCACTTTCAGGAACCACGGAACTGTTGCTCCCATCAACAACAGTGCTACCTTGCAACTTGTACAGAGTTCCAATCCGAACTCCTCGCATCAATACCAGTGCTTCCCGAACCATCTTGCAGGTATCCTTCTCGAACATTGTTTTTACACCTGCATCATCCAGCTTACTAACAGAAATTAGATTTCTGGCTAATGCAGGAATATGAAGAACACCCGGAAGTGTTCTAACCCTTCCACCTTGTAGCTTCAACTTTACTTTTCCATGACCAATGATTCTAGCCTTCCTGTCATCCCCCGAGAAGACATCACCACCATCATATTTCTCATACTCATAGAACCACTCTCTATGGGGAGTGAAGTGAAAGGATGCACCTGAGTCAATCAACCATGCCTCATGATCTACATGTGTACATGAAGAAGCCAAGTACACATCCCCACCTTCATCTGAGGTGGTTTTCGCCTCTGTAGAAGGAGCCTCATCAGATCCCTTTCCTTTGTCAAGAGCTTTAGATATACAATCCCTTTTGAAGTGGCCTTCCTTTCTGCATTTCCAGCACACCACCTTTACAGGTTTTACTGGAGATTTAGATCTCCCTCTAGATTTGGATCTCCCACTCAATGACTTATTTTTGTTTTTGTTCTAGGACCATCCTCGTACAGACAAGGCATCACCATTTTTGCTCTCCATATTTTTCCATCTCATCTCCTCCGTCAGCAAGGCTGAGACTATTTCATCAAACTGCCAGGCAGTTGCATTGCTACCTATTGCAATAACCAGACTATCCCATGAATCTGGTAGAGAACACAATAAACTGATGCACTTATCTTCATCTGAAATTTTAATATCAACAGATGTTAACTGACTTATTATGGTGTTAAATGTGTTCAGATGCTCTGTCACCGAGTCTCCATCTTTCATCCTCAGGTTATACAGCTTTTTCCGCAGGAACAGTTTGTTCATTAGAGACTTAGATTGGTACAAAGTCCCTAACTTGTCCCACAAAGCCTTTGTTGTAGCTTCCCATGATACATTTAGCAATACTGAATCTGAGACACATAATCGTATTGTGCTCTTTGCCTTCCGATCAAACTTCTTCCATTCTTCATCAGACACTCCCGTTGCTTTAGTACCTGGATCTACCGCGATCCATTGATCTTTATCCACAAACAGATCCTCCATCTTGAGTTTCCACAACTAAAAACTCTGACCATTAAATTTCTCGATCTCTATCTTTCCACTTCTCACCATCTTCTTTCACCACCAGAATCGATCTCGCAAATCTCCCACTGAACAGGGTCTACCATAGGCCCGAGGAAACCCCTCAGCAACAAAGGCGTCCCCTTGAAGCTAAATTTGCTCTGATACCAAATGTAGGTTTTAACCCCATATAGAAATTACCTGCATATGAATTCTAAAACATAGAAAATAAATAATGCGAGAGCAGAACACATAAAACACATATACATAGAGATTTTCCCCTGGATCCCAAAACCAGGACTACCAGCTTGATTTTCCATTATTTTCTTTTCAATGTTATAATACATATTTATACATGCCGAAGCATCCAATACCATGGACCGAAAACCATCGCGTCCAAAAATCATGTGCGAAAATCATGCACAAAACCATAGGTGGGTCCGCCCAACCTAACATAGGGTCCAAAACCAAAATTTTCCGGGGCAGGTTACGGGTGCCCCTCAAACCCCCTGTTAACTACGTGGAAAGAATATAACACAACCCAACAAATTTGGGGAGGATACCTTGTCTACAAGATCATCAAATTAGTTTGATACATGTATAACATAAAAATGATAGCTTATATACATATACCGAATAAGTGCATCAATGCATAAACATCATTCTAGCTAGGGTTCAGTCATCAATGCAAGGCCATATCAACAATGCATGCTATGACCTCATGCATGAAAACAACCACTACTCAATCATACACATTTCCACATGTATAAGAAATGCCTAATCAACTACACATACATATGAACGCATGTAGTCGAGCATAAGCGAGCAATCTTGTAACCAACCTACAAGACTGATACATGTAATCAAACAACCAATAATGCAATATAGCATACAAGGATGTAATCAAGCTGCATATAATCATATAACTATTCATATACTTTTGACGATGCATCCCACAAAATCAACATCAAGTTCCTCATGACAACCTTACTACGATCATGATCAACATGATGCAATGCAACAAGCACATGGAATGCAAGTGTAAGAGACACACATGCAACTGACGTGCATGCATCACCAACACATTCATCCAAGGAGAGTGCAACCACACTCTGATACAAATCTGTAAGACCCCCTCCTACCAGGTCTACCTAAGGAACCAACTAGTCGGGGTAAACATGCGACAAGAGAGGTCACTATAAGGGATTCAACCTCCTTGGTGACCTTAAGGAAATTGAATCGACGGAACATATCAGCCACTCAGACATCCTGTGCTTGAGTCCCGGTAATGTTTTAAGCCTTTTAACCCCTATTCACTCCCATGCTATAGGCATGACAGCATCCAAAAACCTAGAGTTCTCACAAGCCTATGTGCCAACGTCCATGGACTCTCTTCAGTAGGTCTGTCCCAGTGTCCCTGATATTTGAGCCACTTTTCTAGCCCAGAATCTCGGCCTCTGCCCAAAACTTGTTACAACCTCCAGAATCGATCAAAGACGTGATGACAAGAAAAACAAATCAAAATCAACCTTAGGACTAGGCCTGAGAATCCCCAACCGGGACTAACATTTTGTCAAACACTTGGCATCAATACAACCTACAAGTCTAGGATACAAGATAGAGCATGAATGACTAAAAGAAATTATGAAACATAACCAAAAATGTCACCACCTTATCCATTGAATTGTTATAACATCAATTAGGTCTTGCATCCATCCATTTAACACTTACAAGTAAATACATGAAATAACCATGACATGAACCAGTCATATAACCATGCTTATAACCAGCATAAAACCATATAAATATCAAAGATATGACAGCCATTAAATCCACTTATAAACAAGTGAAAAAGTAAGAGAACTTAGCTTTTATGAAACATAGGCAAATCCGCCCAGGTTCGAGACTTCCACGTACCACCCGACCATAGACATTGTTGAACCAAAACTCTCTTTCATCCAGTGACCCCTGTGCCATATTCGAAGTATGAATGCGGTATCTCATAGAACAACCAAGGGAATCCATAGGTTAAATCACCTCCACCCTCACCAAACCGTGATCACACCAAACCCGATGCTCCGATCACAACTGAACCGAACTTGGAATGCCATCTGGAATCCATCACTATCCTTGAGGAATTTTTTGCATCCTTGTCTCTCAAACTTTACCGCAATCCAATCCCAGATCAATAGGCCCTAAACCGAGACTAGTCTCTCAGGATTTACCGCAATCCAAACCCAGATCACTAGGCCCTAAACCGAGACTCCTCCCTTAGGCTTTATCGTGTATCCCGCCATAATTGGTCAATGGATTCATAGGCCTTTGGGACTAAAACTTGATACCACCTCCACCCCAGATTCTGAAATCCATCCAGCAAACCAAAGCTCAAAACTGAGATAAACATCCCAACATACCATGCCATCCAGAGAAAGGAAAGGCTAGGCTAAAAGCCATTGTCATAACCCTGAAAAAACATGCCATCGATAACAAGAGAACCATACACCGACATGCAAAGCCATGCATGTCCAAACCATCTAGGAAATCACACATGCAAAAGGTTACCTACAAGTATCCCTGCTGAAGTTGCTTGATCCTACTTTTCCTTCCTTGATCCTTGCTTTCCTTCCTTTCCTTTCCTTACTTTTTGTAGAAATTTTGAATAATTTAACACATATTCAATGGAGATTATCCTGATCATGTACTATTGCGGAAAACATACACAATTCATAAGCTCCTCTACGTTGATCATCAATATAGCAGCATCAATAACAATAAAACATCAAGAGAATTCACACATTAACACAGTATGTATCCCGGGGAAAGCATCTCGCTAAAAACCCCAACTATCTGTATATTAATGATTGAGTCATGTAACATTACACAACATAATACTTCTCACAAGTATCTCCACCTCTGTTACACACAATACAGCTCAGATCTGATCTCCAAATCTCTTCCACTGCTTGCCTGCCTCCACTGCTCAATACCTACTCAAGAACTGATGAGAATGGCTCACCAAACTCGTTTTTCACCTGCAAAATAGTCACTCACTCTTTGTTGGACATGAGCAAAAGCTATAATGTGGGAAAATACGTGAGCAAACTCATTGGCATACTCAATCCCTTGATTGTGCAAGATCTGGTGCACAATTATAGTCACAACTGATAGCAATCTGATTCTCTACCACCTGTCCCTGTTGAACTGAACATGCACTGACATGCAACTGAGTTAACTGATGTATTCATTAGTTGTATTATGAGTTAATAACTTGTGAATTAATTAATAACTAATTCACCCAACTCATCTCTAGTCTATTTGCCAGTTAGACTAAATACAACCAGTTTAACAAAGCTAAACTGAACACAACTCCATCAACTCCACAATCAACTCCACCAAACTCAACTGATTGAGTTCTAACTGAAGTCATGCATGCAACAACTCAACTGACTCATAAGAAAAGCGTATTTCCTTCTGACAGCTGCATGTGCCACCTCTGTAGCTCAAACTGAAGTGCTCCAAGAGAATAAGATTAAGTTTATAGTCCAAATATTATTGTGAGATAATAATATTTGACTTTTCTATTTTTGACAGCCAGTCTAAAAATAGACTTTGATCACTCACACTTTCATCAAAAATAGAAGTCCATCTATTTTTTCCCAACTTGATCAATCATCCATAAACAGCAACCTGCAATCCATAGACATGATCCATATGTCTAAAAATAGACATAGTCTAAAAATAGACTTGCACCAAAAATAGCTTGCGGGCCCACTTAGTGAAGGCGACTCTTTTCACTAAGCTCCATCATCTTGTTTCAATCTCAACACTCCCTCTCGACAAGATATGGATTATCAGCAACCCCTATCCTACCTCGGTGGTACTCGAATTTGCTCCTAGTGAGAGCCTTCGTCAGAATATCAGCATCCTGATCCTCCGTTGGAATGTACGAAAGTAACATGATCCTCCGCTGCACACAATCTCTGATATGATGGTACCTGATGTCAATATGTTTAGATCTATCATGAAATACAGGATTAGCCGAGAGTTTAATGCAACTCTGGTTATCACAGTAAATCACAGTAGGATCCAAATGAGAACCGAACAAACCAACTAGGATCTTCCTCATCCATATAGCCTCGCATGCAGCCAAACTTGAAGCCATATACTCGGCCTCCGCTGAACTGAGTGCCACGGATCTCTGTTTCCTGCTGTAACAAGAAACTGTTGTCGATCCAATACTGAAGACCCCTCCTGATGTGCTCTTTCTGTCTGTTGGGCTCCCTGCCCAATCTGCGTCCGTGAAGCCACATAGCTTCACCTCATCCTCCTGTTTGTACCACAAACCATATCCCGATGTGCCTCTCAAGTAGCGCAATACATGCTTGCCCGCCTTCCAGAAGAGCTTGGTAGGCTTAACCATAGCTTGTGAAAGCTGGTTAACTGCATGGCATATATCAGGTCATGTATTGACCAAATACATCAGCGACCCCATCAACTGTCGATAAACAGTGGCATCCACTTCTTCTCCCGAAGTGGCATCCTCCTTCCTCCAACCTCCAGGAAGAGGAGTATCAACAGGCTTGCAGCCATGCATGTTGAACTTCTCCAATATCTCCCGAGCATACTTGCCCTGAGAAACAAACAGTCCACCACTGCGCTGCCATATTTCCAATCCCAGGAAATAGTGAAGGAGGCCCAAATCCTTCATCTCAAACTCTGTAGCAAGATCCTTCTTGCATGACAGTATCAACAGCTCATCACCCGTTAGAATCAAATCATCAACATACAGTACAATGATAAGCAACTTACCCTCCACCACAATCTGGTATAGGTTTGGATCCGCCTCGCTCTTGGAGAATCCAAGTCCTGTGAAATAGCTGTCTATCCGTGTGTACCAAGCACGTGGTTCTTGCTTCAACCCATACAACGCTCTCTTGAGCCTGCACACATGCGACTCGCTACTGAAGACTTCAAAGCCTTCGGGTTGCTCAATGTACACCTCCTCCTCAATGACTCCGTTGAGGAACGCAGTCTTCACATCCATCTAATGAATGTGCCATCCCATCTGCGCTGAGAGAGCAAGAATCGTCCGTATGGAAGAATACCTTGCGACAGGTGCAAAGGTCTCCTCATAATCGATCCCCTCAATCTGTGAAAAGCCTCGGGCAACAAATCTTGCCTTGTACTTCTCCACACTCTTGTCAGCTGCCTGCTTAACTTTGTAGATCCATCTCGAACCCACCACTGATTTCCCTTCCGGTCTAGGAACAATCTCCCATGCACTGTTTCTGACAATAGAATCATACTCTTCCACCATGGCGTCTACCCATGCGGGATCCTCCACAGCTTCCTCGAAAGAGGATGGCTCAGTCACAACACACTTGCTCATAAGAGCCATGTATCCAGTGTACCGATCAGGTGACTGTCTCTGCCTGCGTTGGGCTGTAGGTGGTCCTACAACTTTCTCTGCATCTTGAGCCAGTTGCTCAGCTTCTGTCAAGCGCTTTCGCCCTCTGATGGTTGGCGCTGCATGAGTGGTCTCTTCCACTCCATGAACCTCATCCTGTGGCTGATCCACGTCCTGAAGCTCATCCTTAGGAACTAATAGCTCCTCATTTGCATGCAAGTGTAGCTCCCTCTCAAGCGAACACTTCATGGCTTTCTCCTCCTGAAATTTTATATCCCGTCACACAACAGTTTTACCACTGTTTAGCAAATACACACGATAGTTGTGGGGCGTATCAGTGTACCCCACAAATATCCCAACCTCTGTGGTTGGCTCCAACTTCTTCCTGGCATCCTTCGTCACATGCATGTAAACGTTAGCACCAAAAATCCTCAAATGAGAAAGATCAGGCTTCTTACCAGAATAAGTCTCCTCAGGTGTACTCATGCCAAGTATCCTATGAGGACAACGGTTCTGCACATAAACTGCTGTATTGCATGCTTCCGCCCACAAGTGAAGGGGTAGTCCCTGATCATGCAACATTGCCCGTGCAGCACCCACAATCGTTCTGTTCTTCCGCTCAACTACCCCGTTCTGTTGTGGGTTATGGGGAGCTATGAGCTCTCTACGAATCCCTTCTGTCTTGCAGAAATCCTTGAACTCGTCCGAGATGTATTCACCACTATTATCGCTCCTAAGAGCCTTCACCTTCTTCCCCGACTCCTTCTCGACCAGTGCTTTGAATTCACAGAACTTTGAATATGTCTCGCTCTTCTTCTGCATGAAGAAGATCCAGCACTTACGAGAGAAATCATTAACAAAAATCACATAATACCTGTGTTTTGCTGTCGAAGCAACTGAGAAAGGTCCACACACGTCTGTGTGAATTCTCTCAAGGATCGTCGTGGCGCGACTATCCTTCTCGTGAAAGGTGGCTTTCACAAACTTCCCCAAAGTACACCCCTTGCACTGATCTGACTGCGCAAGTGTGCCTTTAGGAAGCCCTGTAGTGATCTGCTACAGTATCTTCAAGGCTCCATGGTGAAGGTGACCCAATCTCCTGTGCCACAACTCGCCATCATCCCTGCTCACCAATCCTTCTGCCTTGCCTGCCATTACTGCGCATCCATCTACATGCAACTGATAAAGGTTCCTCACTCGAACCCCTATCTTTCGGGTCTCACCAGTTGTCTTGCTACGCAGGAAGGCCTTTCCCTCGCTGAAAACAACATCATACCCCTTGTGTTCTAACATCACCACTGAGATGAGATTCTTCTTCAATCCTGGAACATGCATGACTTCCTTCAATACAAAGGGTTTACCAGACTCCCTCTCAAAGGAAATGGTATCGATACCGATCGCACTGTATCTACCATCATCGCCCATCTTGATGTGCACTCCAAGATCTTTGTCCTCCAGATCAGAGAACAAATCTCTATCTCCCGTCATGTGAAAAGACGCACCACTGTCCAAGAACCACACTGATCCCATCACACTTGAAACCAAGCATGCGATCAATGAAAAATCAAGCTCAAACTGAGAAGCTAAGGCCTCTCCCCCTGCAGATCCAGCAGCTTGCTTTTTCTTCTTCTTCTGCGGACAATTTGTGGCATAGTGTCCGTGCTGGTGACAGTGAAAACACTTCACCTTGGACATATCCTGCTTCTTGCCTTTCGCACCAGACTGAGAAGCTTTCTTGCTCTTCCCTTTCTTTGCTTTGGCAACCAAAGCGCAATTCTCTTCATCAGATACCTTTGATGAAGATCCATTCTCACCTTTATTGTTATTGAGTTTATCCTTGAGCGCCAGGTCGCTCTTGCTTTGGAATAACATTTGCAATCCGTTGAAAGACATTTCAACAACACTGCTGCAAATTCGATTTTCCACCAGCTCCAAACTCAACCGCCTCCGATCTAAAATTCGTGAGAACACAATATTTCTCGTACAGAGATTGACTGTATGGGCATTCATCGGATACCTCACCTTCCAAAGGAAGGATGAATCCAGAGGCTACCTGGCCCGATTACAGACTCTGCCTAAAGAAATAGAATGTAAACACTTTCTGAATAGTAGATCTGATGATCAATCCTCGCTTGATATCCTGTAAAAATCTCTTCTACAAATCAAGCAGCTCCGATACCATGTAGAAATTTTTTCTACAATTATCTAGCTCGCTTTAATACCATGTAGAAATTTTGAATAATTTAACACATATTCAATGGAGATTATCCTGATCATGTACTATTGCAGAAAACATACACAATACATAAGCTCCTCTACGTTGATCATCAATATAGCAGCATCAATAACAATAAAACATCAAGAGCATTCACACATTAACACAGTATGTATCCCGGGGAAAGCATCTCGCTAAAAACCCCAACTATCTGTATATTAATGATTGAGTCATGTAACATTACACAACATAATACTTCTCACAAGTATCTCCACCTCTATTACACACAATACAGCTCAGATCTGATCTCCAAATCTCTTCCACTGCTTGCCTGCCTCCACTGCTCAATACCTGCTCAAGAACTGATGAGAATGGCTCACCAAACTCGTTTGTCACCTGCAAAATAGTCACTCACTCTTTGTTGGACATGAGCACAAGCTATAATGTGGGCAAATACGTGAGCAAACTCATTGGCATACTCAATCCCTTGATTGTGCAAGATCTGGTGCACAACTATAGTCACAACTGATAGCAATCTGATTCTCTACCACCTGTCCCTGTTGAACTGAACATGCACTGACATGCAACTGAGTTAACTGATGTATTCATTAGTTGTATTATGAGTTAATAACTTGTGAATTAATTAATAACTAATTCACCCAACTCATCTCTAGTCTATTTGCCAGTTAGACTAAATACAACCAGTTTAACAAAGCTAAACTGAACACAACTCCATCAACTCCACAATCAACTCCACCAAACTCAACTGATTGAGTTCTAACTAAAGTCATGCATGCAACAACTCAACTGACTCATAAGAAAAGCGTATTTCCTTCTGGCAGCTGCATGTGCCACCTCTGTAGCTCAAACTGAAGTGCTCCAAGAGAATAGGATTAAGTTTATAGTCCAAATATTATTGTGAGATAATAATATTTGACTTTTCTATTTTTGACAGCCAGTCTAAAAATAGACTTTGATCACTCACACTGTGATCACTCACACTTTCATCAAAAACAGAAGTCCATCTATTTTTTCCCAACTTGATCAATCATCCATAAACAGCAACCTGCAATCCATAGACACGATCCATATGTCTAAAAATAGACTTACGCCAAAAATAGCCTGCGGGCCCACTTAGTGAAGGCGACTCTTTTCACTAAGCTCCATCATCTTGTTGCAATCTCAACACTTTTCATTCCTTGATCCAAAGCTAGAGTTCTCCAAGAAACTCTAAGTGACGAAGAGTGAGAGAGAGAAAATAATGAGAGAGCTCCAAACTTGAACTGACAAAAGGTTACCAACTGATCCTCATAAGCCTTTTTATTAATGAGGCCTCTAATTTCTTCATTTTCCATTATTTTCCTTCATTTTCCTCCTCACATGCAACTTGTGACCTTTCACCTTACTTTTATCCTAGTTTCCTTTATTTTCATAAATAAATGTGCCAAAAATGCCTTTTTTCCTTTTAATGCCTTTGCTTTAGCCTTTGCCAATTTTCCTTAGCCAAAACACACATCCAGTGATGCCCACTAGGATATCTTTGCCCAATATTCAGCTTGGAATAAGTGTCCCTTAACCATGGTCTTATTTTCCTTTATTAACTTTTATTACATGAACTTTTCACCATGTTGTTACACTTTGAGTCCTTCTATTGCTTGGAAAGTCACTGCAAACTTTTCACCAGGTTGTTACACTTTGAGTCCTTCTTTTGCTTGGAAAATGACCGCAAACATCTGTTGCAGTAAGTAACAATAGATTCTCAATCTTTTTTGTGAAGAATTTTGAGAGTATTTGAATTGAATCAGATTTTTAAAATGTTGGTCACATCCACCACTGAAATTTGAACTTCTAAAGATTGTTTATTGTTTTTTTTAACATATTCAACTGTAAATGATGATTTTTTAAATATATTTGACCATAAATGAAAATTTATGCAGACCTTATGAGGGGGCTTTATTTGTGCATATAATATTTCCAAAGCTTTTATTCCTTCGGTGTATTTGCACACACAGGTGCAAAGGAATGCAGATAGGGGGAGTTGGCTAATGTGGAAAGCAATAATCCTAAAATTATGATGTTCCATTCTAGAAAGAAACCAATGGATGTGAGAACTCCTTAGAGAACTACTCTATTGTTTTCAGGAAATATAGTTATTCAAGTTAATTTCATTTTTGTTCTTTGGAAATTAAATTAGATTATTGTAACATAACTTAAATGTAAAGTCATATCGAATGCAAAGTAACATGGGCTCTTAGATATGTAAAATTCACGTCCCCTCAAATAAATACAAAGTCTTACCAGAATGCTATATGAGAAGAAAAATATAGCAACTATATTATATCAAATTTGGTAAGAAATTAAAGTGTTTTCTCCAATATTGGGGTTATTTAGCAGGAATCTTGTTAGAAAGTTCTTGGAACTTTGTGGTGTATGGAATTGTTGGGAATTCGTGTTGCGACTAGCCAACCTCCTAGCCCATTCGACCCCGCCCTCAGTGAAATATTAGAAACCCTTTTATTTTGAATGTTATATATATATATATATATAGATACACACACACACACACACACACATATATATATATATATAGATACATATATATGTATGTATGTATGTACATACATACATACATACATACATACATACATACATACATACATATATATATATATATATATATATATATATATATATATATATGTATGTATGTATGTATGTATATTTGTGTGTGTGTATATATATATATATAGATATAGATATTCGAAAGGGTAAAAAAACCCAAAACACTTTCGACGTGTCTTTGTGCCTCTTGGTGCAAATGCTAGTTATATATATTGTTGTAACAAAGTTTTTACATAGGCATTGGTTGTAACATATGGCTTGGTTATTAAAACAATATGCCATATATGAATATGGTTACAACGAGAAACCATATATGTAGTATTCTTATAACCAAACAATAAATGTATTCCATATTTATAATATGGCAATGTTATATAAACAAAGGGGATTGCCATTGCAAGAAGAGAGCTTTTTGAGAGAGTTTTGGGGTGTGAAGTTTATGGTACCGAGAGTTTGTAAGCCATATTTTTCTCCTGCATATTTTTGTATGTAAGTGGAGCTTTTGGAACTTGTTTTTGTAGCAACCAAAGGAATTTTGAGGGCATTTTAAAGGCCACTTCTTGGTAGAAAAGAGCTCAAATTTATAGCAGGCCTTTGGAGCCATTTTTTCTTTTGTAATTGTGATTTTTGAGGGAGAAATAATAAAGAGGACACTCCCTTGGAGGCAGGACCAAGAGATGTAGTCCACACTAGACGAACTCCATTATCAATTTATCTTGTTCATATTTTCTTCTTGCCTCAATCTTTTACATTTCGCTTATAATTGCAGCTTCATTTAAGTCTTTCATGTTTGATTTAAATATTATGATAGTTTAAGTTTATCATTCACACTTAACAGTTGTACAAGCTAAGTCAGTTTAAAAGATCCTAGAGTAAGTTCATATCACAACCAGAAGAGGCAAAGAGGATAGAAGAAGTAGTCAAAATCTAGTTGATAGAAAAGGAAGAAGATTGTGAAAACATAGAAGCAAAAGTTATTTCCTTGAGAAAGGAACCAAAGAAAATAAATTCTCAATTGAATCAAAGTTTGAGGTTTGGAAGAGTATTGAAATATTAGATGATATTCTTAGATCGCAAAGGTCACATTTCATCAAAACATATCTTGGCTACAAATAAAATCATAAGATCTATGTTGGGCCTCCAAAATGTCATCCTCTTTCACCCTCATTTCTATCATTTTACCATATTTCGTAGCTCTTTACCATAGTCTGTGACTCCATAATTGTACATTAATACCATTTGCATGATCATATGGGTTTATCATTATTATTTTCCAAGTCATTTATTTCAAGTATTTAAGAGAATTTATGATTAAATATTAGGAAATTAACATGTTTTCATATATATCTAAAAGTGGGATGATTTTTATGATGTTGTAGGCCTATTTGAAGATTCTAGAAGAGTCTTATTTGGCCACTCAACCACAAATTCGAATTTCAATTTCAACTCATGAAGATTTGTGGAATATTTGTAGAAGATTTGGATAATTGACTAAGAACATTCAAAGGAGAAGAATAATGGATGTTTTGATATGTGTCTCCTAAAGATGTGTGAGAGGATTTGTATCTCATATTTTTAGGTAATTGGTCGTAACCACAAGAGATAATTGTGGATATGGGAGAAATTTGTGGATCTACATTTATTGATTAGTTATCTTAATTTTTTGTATAAATAGGAGTGCATTCTCGATTCAAAGGTGTTTCATCCAAGATATGAGATATTATAGAATAGAGAATAATGGAGAAGAAATTATTAATGTAGTTTTTAAAGTGAGGATAGAGAGGAAGAGAGTTTAATTATTGTAATATATTTGGAACTTTCTCCAACTTCATTTTATGGAATACATGTTTCTGCTTTGATCTCCAAGCTTTGATAATCGTTCGGTGTGCTTGCTGAGGAGTGGAGGGCCCCCATCAACCGCAGCTTGCGCACCTCTTTCCTTTGTTATAAATATTTATGATATTTCATTTATGAAAGTTTAATTTAGTTTCTTTTATGTAATTTTTATTATATGTTTTTATGTTTATTTCATTAATGTTGTTTTGTTAAGATTGATTTAATTTCCTTATGTTTGGATTGGATTGGCACACTAGTAATTTCATAGGCTACTAGATTAAATTACTTTTTCATTTCATAGCTTAGATTAGAATTGTTGGTTTTTGTAGAGCTAGTCTTTGAGAGAGAATGTGTGCACTTGTTTTTCATTTTCTTTCATTATTTTCTTTGTAATTAGTTTCAAGTTTCTTTTATTAGATTAATCTATTCTGATAAATAATCACCTAGTAGTATAGTACACATATACCTCATCAATTCACGAACCTCAGGTTGACAATTCAATAACAGGGATTTAACTCACAATTAAATCACCCAACAATCTCCAAGGGACCATTAAGCACAAAGCCATCAGAAAAGGAAAATGAAGAAAATACCAAAAGTTATGCTAATGTTCTAAAGAGCTCCTTCAACGATTTTAGCAACACTAGCAAAAGGAGATGAATACCAACAAAGACTTGATTTTTCTCACAAGATCAACAAGAATGAATTTAGAAGAGATTCTCCACTAAGAAGGCCTTTCATATCTCGTTATCAAAATCTCAATTTTTGTTATTTCTTTTCTTGTAATAATTTTCATCATAAAGCAATAAATTGTAGAGATTATGTAACAAATGATTATGTGAGAATACAAATAGAGGATTTGATAAGGCCTCAAAGAATGGTTTTGTGAGCTACAAAACTAGGAGCCTAAATCATAGTGTTATTAGGAATCATAATTCATTTTCTCCTATATTAGACCATATTGAATGCTACAGGGGCAATAATTATGGACACAAAGCATGAGATTGTAGAAATAGCACAATAAGGTTTCTAAGCAAGAAAAGGAAGAAGATATTGCTATAACTAGTGAAGTATTCACAAAGTTATGAAAAAATAAGCAAGAAAAATAGGAAGAATGTGGGCTTTCTTGCACTATACAATCAAAATAAAAGAATCCAATGGTATGTTGACAATGGATGCTCAAAACACATGATAAGAGATTGGATTAAATTTCTTACTCTAAAAGAAGAAAAGGGAGGTAGGGTTACATTTGGAGATAATTCATCAGCAAGGATAATTAGAAACGGGATAGTTGGTCTTGATAATGGTAAGATTAAAACTCAAAATGTCCTTTACACTAGAGGTTTAAAAAAAAAAAAAAATTAAGTGTCAATCAAATGTGTGATCAAGGATATGATATCACATTTCATTCTAAAGGGTGTGAGATAATGAAATTAGCCTCTATAAGCTTAGTATAAAATTCATCTAGGACCTCAAGTAATGTATATGTCCTAATTGAAGTTAAAGGAGGAAAATGTTGTATAAGACAATTGGACAAAAATCAGTTATGGCATAGAAGGATTTGTGATGCTAGATTTGACAATATAGTAAGACTCAACAAAACAAGAGCAATGAGAGACATGCCAAATATCTCAAAACCAAATTACATAATTTTCAAGCTATGTCAACATGGGAAGCAAACTATAGTAAGATCCAAGACAAAAGAGTACTCATCATCAAGGCCATTGTAACGTGTTCGTATAAATCTTTGCAAACCAACAAGAAAACAAACATTAAAAGGTGAGAGCTACTTTACGTTGCTTATTGATTATTTTAAAAGAATAACTTGGGTCACCTCTCTTAATGAAAAACCTAAAGCATTTGAGAAGTTTAAATCTTTCAAATCTCTTGTTGATAATGCGATTGATCTAAAAATAAAGTGCTTAAGATCAGAAAGAGGAGGTGAGTTCACTTCCAATGAATTCAATTAATTTTGTGAAAATTATGGAATAAAGAGACGTTTGTTGGTGGCAAGGACTCCATAGTAAAATGGAGTTGTAGAAAGGAAGAATGGGAATGTGCAATAAATGGAAAGAACAATGCTCAATGAAGCCGATATGTAATACACCTTTTGGGGAGAAGTGATTAATACAACAATTTACATTATGAATAGAGATCAAATTAGAGTAAAGAATAGTAAGACTCCTTATGAATTATGAAAAGGTATACCAGCTACCATTTGTTGGCCTAAAAGCCACACTAGGGGGGGGGGGGTTAAATCAGAGTGAAATCAATTTCACAATCTCAATTAACATTCTATCACTATGCATCATCATATAAGCAGTGTAACAAGAAACCGTCAATCAACTTAAGAAGCCATCACATCATGAGGAGACACAAAATGTTTAGGTGGAAACCTAAATGGGAGAAAACCACCAAATATTCTTCTAATCAGTCGTCAATTTTTACATCAATTTGCAAGCCCCAACCTGCGGGAGTCAACTACCCCCAAAATATGAAAGTTTCCATTTGTGGTAGGCTACAACCTGATTGAGGCACCAACCGAAAAGATGCAAGTAAGCTGCTCACAGTAGAATACAACTTCATTGAGGCTCCAACCTCAAGGATGAGTAGAGTCCAACCATATTAAGGCTTTAACCTCCTTCCTCTACTTCCTTATAGACCTATATTTCATCACATTTTCAAACTGGAACCAAAAACATAAAATAGCATGGAATCATAGGTAATGTTCTAATCTGCAACCAATACATACCAATACTGCCACTATATCTACCACTGCAACAATCATTGCCATTGCCATACAACCTATAGTCATTATACTTTCATGCAACCTGCAATCACTACAATCATTGTCTCAATTGTAATTACTATCATAAAATTCATGTCAATCTCTACTATTGGCTTTCATATTGTTGTCCCAAACTTTTCTCCAACCATAACTACAACCTAGTCACTCAAACACTTTCTCAAAAATTGTTCACTTCATAAAACACCTGTAACATGCTCATAGACTTCAGAAACAAACAAAAGATATTATGGTCGTCAATTATGAGTCAAAATGACATCAAACCCCTCTGGTTGCATCCATCTCTGAGCCCTGATTTCCCAACTTCATCTAGATTTCAATTTGGACAAATAATGAATCCAATAACCCATAAAACCATAATAAACAATATAAAGAGTTAAATATTCAACAAACTGCTCCTTTTCAAGCACCCTAAAATGGAGCCACTGGATTCTAACATTGGTCACCGAAATTTGTCAACCATTTGATAAAATTTCTAAATAAAATTAAAAAATAATTACCAGCATGTTTTGTTGCAGGTTGCACCCTCGACCATCGAAACACAATCCCAACAACTTACCAAACGCGCTCCCTAGTGTGACTTGTTATGTGGCCCATCCAACTTGTATTTGTTGATAGTATATGATGACATATATAAAAAGGGTGTTTGGCCCTACCTTATCAACAGGAGTTCACATGGCTCAAATTCAACTAATTGTTGTGATATTAACCCTATTCACTTTGGTGGTTGTGTCAATTACATGTTGCCACATGTGGATACCACGGTTGTCATTATTTAACCAATGAGGGTCACAAATATATACATCTCCTAAGTGTCCACCTTTCTTGGAGTCTGATTCATTGCTCCAGTCATGACTAGTACTTCATGCAAATCATATACTTCTGCCAAACATAGTGCCAAGACTATTGCTATGCAAGGCATGCCTCTGCCAAACTTAGGATCACAATTATGCACAAAACATATAATTATAAACCTTCAAAACTCAGACTTGGATACTTCTATCCATGGAACTTGGGATAGGGTTTGACTTCCGTTATTGCTTCCATAACCAGAACTATAACTAAAAACAACAAAGCTTATAGTGTGGACTAGAACCAAGGCCATGTCATGGGAGTAACGTTTGATGCTCAAATTATTTGATTTAGAACCAAAACTATGGGAATAAAAATAGAATTTTTCATTGCACTGTAACCATAATCGAATGTGGAGGGCTTTGACTAGAGGTTTCACAGTATTGGTGCTCGATCGTTTTTAGCATAATTGATCTCTGTCAAATGTAGAGGGCCCAATCAGGAATTCAAATGCAAACCATAGCTATGTTAGTCTCATTTGCACTATGTAATGTCGACCATATTTAAATTGCGAACATAACCAAAACTCTGCACTATAACCATAAACCAGTACACCCATAACAATGATTAAAAAACCAAAAGTTAAATCAACTTTCGAACCAAAATACAAATAGATCGTTCCTTCTACCAAAAATGCCTTTAACCTTTTATCTTAAACCAGAAATCTTACTTCATATCATTTACATTGTTCCATCAAGTTCTCAGTTGATGTATATGTATAATTTTAGCAATCATGATTTGTAGTAGGGGCCAACCATAGGCTTGTGCTTTAAGGAAATAAGTCATGATTTGCACCGACAGTTTTAACCATATGATAGAGGTTAATGTTATAATGGAGAGGCTATGTGCTTCATAAACCATATGACCATTACTAAAGGATCATTGGTCATTCTTTCATTGATGTCATCATGACATCATAGTGGTCACATGGCACACCCTAAGTGGGCCACATGTCATCCACTTTTGTGCCTATTATATAGCTAAAAATTCCATATTCAGCTACCATGTTGAATCCTCTGGTGGTTTCACAACGGCCAGCTGACGCCATCCTTCCATGTATGCACTATGTCATGTGTCAATCATTAATAGGCCCATGTCATTATCCATTAACATGTTGCCATGTGTCATCGATTTGTTGGTCCATTGGGACTAGTCAAGTCTCAATCCTCTTACTTGCTATCTAGTCTTTGATATTCCAGATCAACAGTGGATCCGCTCCAACTTGTACGATGTTTAACAAATTAATATTTCGGGCTTTGGCCTTATAGTTTGGCATTTTGATTTTTGCCCCAACTAGTATTGATTTTCAATAGGCCATAACTTCTCATTCGAGACGGGTTTTTCTAAGAATAATATATTTTTGAAAATGTATTGACAAGCACTACCCATCCATGATATTTGTAGCATATTTTGAGTATCTTAACTTCATCAAAAACTCAAATAATGATAGGCACCCATATCCTCATGTAATGAGACCTAGTGAAAGGTCAAGCTATCTTACCCCTTTACTAACAACCCTGCTACTTCTTTGATCCTTAAGGATGGTCCTACTATTTTTGTCCATACATCCATTTTAACATCACTGACATCTTGTTGTCATCAATGACAACACTATGTGCAACATCATTAAATATTTCAAAGCATTTGGAAGAAAGTGCTACATAAAGATAAATGAAGACAATTTAGGCAATCTTGATTCCATAATAGATGAAGGAATATTCCTTGGGTACGCATTTGGAAGCAAGGGCTAAAAACCTTACAACAAAATATTTTGCAAGGTGGTAGAGAGCATAAATGTAAAAGTGGATGAAGCACTACCTCAAAAAGAAAATATTGAAGCAAATGGAGTTCTTGAGGAGACACTCAATAGAGAGCAAGAAAGGGTAGAACAAGAGAAAGAGGAAGAGCACCATCTATATATGTACGAAAGAATCATCCAGGAAATTAAATTTTTATAGCAAAAATTCAAGAGTCTAGACTAGAATGGAATTTGCAAGAACATCAAAGTGTAACAACTTTTGTTTGTTTTCCAAAATAGAATCCAATAAATTTGCTCAAAATAATGAATATAATCATTGAGTTAGTGTTATGGAAGAATAGTTGAATCATATTGAGAAACATGAGACATAGGAACTTGTGCCTAGACCAAAAGACAAAAATGTGATTGGCACCAAATGGGTTTTGAGGAACAAGTTGAATGAGGATGGACAAGTAGTGAGAAATAAGGCTAGATTGGTGTAATGATATGCTCAAGTTGAGGATGTTGAATTGAAAGAAACCTTTTCTCTAGTTGCAAGACTAGAAGTGATCATAATGTTCTTGGGATTTTCATGCTTCAAAAACTTCAAATTCTATCAAATGGATGTCCAGTCGTCCTTTCTTAAAGGAAATTTAGAAGAAGAGGTATATGTTGAAAAAACAAAAGGATATCAGTTGTCAGAAAATTAAAAGGATGTGTGCAGATTGAAGAAATCATTGTATGGTCTAAAGCAAGCTCCCATGGCTTCGTACTCAAGACTTGAAAAGTATCTACAATAGCAAGGATTCAAAAGAGGAGCAATACATAACAACCTTTATATCAAAATAGATAATGAAAATATGTTAATCATTGTGGTATATGTAGATGATATTATTTTTGGAAGTGATGTTGACACAATGAGCAAATGGTTTGCACAATAAATATAGAAAGAAATTGAAATGCCCATGCTGTGTGAATTTACATTCTTTCTAGCTTAGTAGTTTGTTCAAACTAGTAAAGGCGTATTCATCTCCTAAACTATATACCTTAAGGAAATGTTGTAGAAATTTGGGATGGAAAACTATGCACCTAATAACATATTCATGGTTATAGGATGCAATTTGAGCACACATGATGAATCCCCTAATGAAAATCAATGTTCAAGTCAATGATTAGTGGTTTTTCTATATTTCACAACATAAAGACTAGATATCATGCAAATAGTAGGATTGGTTGCAAGATTTCAATTTGTGCCCAAGGAGACCCATGTGCAAGCATTAAAGAGAATATTTAGACATTGGAAGGGCACTCTAGACTTTGGCCTATGGTATTCAAAAAGAAAATACTTTACTTTAATAAAATATATAGATGTAGATTGGGTAGGAATTGTAGATTACAAGAAAAGTACAAGTGGAGGAGCGTTATTTATGGGAAATTGTCTAGTATCATGATTGAGCAAGAAAACAAACCTTAACCTCTATTCCACAAATTAAGTTGAATACATTGTAGCAGCAATATGTTGTACACAAGTTTTCTGTATGAAGCAGACCTTGAAGGATATTAGGGCGGAATATGATCAATGAATACCATATTAGGCCATTATATTATATATTAAATTATACATATTATAGTATTTCATTCGTATTGTTATATTGTCATGTAGGCCAGAACCTTTCATTGTACCCTTTAATTATAATTGTACCTTTTATCTCCTATATATATACACCAAGGAGGCCTAGTCTTAGGATCATCATATCTTGCTTTATATGGAATTCATTATAAAAAGGAGGTTCCACCCTTTAAGTGAATTGTATTATTAACTTCTTATTATTTATAAAGGACATGTTTCATAACCAAAAACTTTGGCATGCCAATGACTATCTTGAAGTTGGATGGTCCTTATGAAGGGAAGTAGCCTTTTGGGATAGGATTTTTTTCTATACCAATTGTTGGGTAAGGTAAATTGGTAATAAAGGGTGACTTAAATTTTACTACTAGTAGAAGACAATTCTAGAGTGAAGCTACCGAAGTTGATATACTCATAGATTACTTGTTACATGAAAGTCAGGTAGTAGAGTTGGATGATGAAGAACCCATTTCAATAATCATGACCTGGAGGAAAAACCATAATGGAGCTAATGGGATTTCAAAATTCCTTGACAAATTTCTCATTTCTAATAATTTGATATAAAGAGAAAAATACTATAGGCCTTCAATTATGGAAAGGGGTATCTTATATCATAGTCTCATTTTTATCTAATGGGAGCATAGGAATGATAAGCCATCATCTCCTTTCAAATTTAATCAATATGGATTGAAGATGAAACATTTATGGAACTAGTAAAATACAAATGGAAAAATTATGAATAATCCTTCTGGCTTGAAGAGGAATCAATTTATGGAACCAGTGAAAGACAACTAAAAAAATTATGAAGGATCCTTAGCAAAATTTGCTTCTGAACAATTTGTTGAAGCATCAATATATGTAAAAGCTAAGGTGGTAGCGTGGGATGTGGACAGATATAACATCAGGGATATAATACCTAAAGAAACAAAGGAAGAAATTAAGGGACTATTTAGTGGCACAAGCAGGGTCTTTAGTATTGAGGAATTAATAAAATTGAAATATCTTAAATCTAGGAACAAGAAATTGTTATCTGATTTTGAAACAAACTAGTGAATTAAGAGTAGTGATACATGGTTGGAATTGGGAGATGAGAATATTGAATTTTTCCACAGGTTTATAAATTATAGCAAAAACTCTAATATCGTATGGGAAGCGATGAATAGTGAAGGGTATCTCATTAGAATCTACAAGCACTTATAAAAGTCAAGTGTTTATCTTTTTACTTCAATTTACAAAGAATATAAAGAGGAAAAATCCATGAATGCATGATATGTTATAACCACGTACACAAAAAGTGTGATCCGGGTGGCTCCAAAAAACCTCAAAAATAAAAATGTTCAAAAGTTTATGGAAATAGTGTCAAGTCATAGAGCTCGGTGAGCTAATTCAAATGGCATGAATGGCACCTCAATTCGAGTCCATATGAAAAAGTTATGGCCAGTCAAAATTTTGGTCAAAATAGGTAAAAGGTCAAAGTCAACCTTCTGTCGCATGGCAAGCCATATGGATGACACATGGAAACCCAGTTACCATATATGGTCAGCAATTGGTGGAACCATAAAAGTTGACATGGAAACACATGGTATCAACGCGTGGCGCTAATGCAGTGGAAAAAGGGCAAGCTCAAGACTCGACACATGGAAATCAAAGTTGATGTGGCATCTAGTCAACAGATGAGGTGGCAAATGATGAGCCAATATAAGGCATCCACGTGGCCCAATAGGAGGGTGCCACATGCACCACCAACAAATCAATTTTCCTTGAAGAGTGCACTAACATGGGTTTGATTTAAGGTTTTGTTATGTATGGTTGTTATTTGATTATTTTTATATGTAATCATAACAAACCAAATATATACCCATTTTAAAAGAAAGAAACTCTACATTAAATTCAAATGAGGAGGAGGCCCAAGGGTTTGACTCAATGACCTCCCCAACGAAATGGCCATGTGTGTGTGCGTGCGCCAACCAATTAAGCCAACAACCAACTTGGGGTTGTTTTCCCTCAAACAATTATATAAATCAATGAATTCGAGGAGTGGAGAGACCAGCACATGGTGTAATAGGGATCTGGAACCTTGAGCACAAAGAACAAGGTCGCCCTAGGCATGTTTCTTAAGGGAAATTATTAGAGAATATTCTTAAGGAATATACTAGGGAATGTTCTTAAAAGGTTCTTATGGCATCTGTTGTAGTGCTACAACCACCCTCCAAAATTTTGGCTCGCATGAAAATTTTGGAGCCTACCATGGATCCTGTGATCGATCGTTCCTTGGTCACTTGTTGGTAAGTTGATGATCTCAAGATCTCCTCCTTTATTGTAAGGGTAATTCATGTTCTAATCTTTATGCAGCATGTGTCATATTTTGGCATAGGGATTTTTGTTTGTCATGCAAAGGTAATGTTGTTTTTCTTCAAGGGAAATCTTGTGCGTATGAGTTGTTTTCATTACATAGACATGTTTCACACTCACTTCACGCACTCTTGTTGCGAAAGTTGTTGCATCAAGTAGAGTATGTTCTATAAATTCTGGATGGTATATTTTGTATCACTAAGTTTTCATTTGTGATCATAGTAGAGTCCTATCATTGTTTACATATGTTCCCTGATCCCACACTTAGCCAATTTCCCGAGCAACCTAGCCTCACCAACTTCCCAGAACTGTGCACTTTCCTTCTACAACCCTCAATATTTTTCCCTTGCCCGTTGAAATTGTGTAGTGTGCAAAGACCCTAGCCTCCCTTGGCATCCAAAATTGCGCATTGGTTTCCTCCAGTGTCCTTCCCCCAGTCGAAACCCACTGTCATAAGAAACTACGCAGTATTTTCCCTCAGCTGCTCAGTTTGCCTTGCAAACTGAAACTGCGCAGTTGTGTCCTCCCGGAACCCATCCCGTAGCAGTGCCTTGCATCCAGAAACTATGGAGTATTGCCTCTCAGCTACCCAGGTTGCACTGTAGTCATAAACTGCGCAAAGGGGTCCTCCCAGGACCCCATCCTGCAGCAGTGTCCTGTGCCTCAAAACTGCGCAGCGTTGTCCAAGTTGTCATGTCTGTCTTGCATGCAAAAACTACATTGATGGGCCTCCTAGGGCCTCATTCTGGTAGCAGCCAATGCCCGTTGAAACTACGTTAATCTATCTTTCAGTGACTACAGGAAAAGGTGATAAGCTAAGATCACTCCCAAGGAGTTGAGGAGAAGGACCAAGGGACTAAGTGATGGCAAAAGATCAAGACCACATGTGAACTCCGTCGGATGCATGATCATATTGAGGGTAAGTATTGTAAGTAAAGAACACCTTTCGAAGTACATCTCTTAGTTGATTTTGTAGGAATGCTTGTCATTGTTATATCATCATGTCTTCATTAACATGCATGTGTGCAAACACAAAATTCATTTCATGTGTTTCCTCTACATGTCTTTCTTCATTTTCGCTTGTTTGACCAACTGTCGTCTTTGGCATGCTAATTTCTATGTCATTCTTGAGACCTTATTCTAGTGATATCAGAGGTTTGTCTTTGTGTGCATGAGTTGTTCCGACTATGTAAACACCCATGTACTCACACACAAAGTTGTAGCAACTGTCGCGCAAGTGTCGTCATGATCGCTCAATGACCCATATTAAGTGTCACACTTGTCGCTCTCACATTTAGACGATCGCACTGAGCACGTGTTGTCTTGTTGGTTTGACAATGCAGGTGCATCTAACCTGGGTCACATTTTTACTTAGGGAGTTAATTTACAAAGCTAGGATTTAATTAATTAATGTATTTTTCCTAAAGTTTTTAAGAGAAAATGATAATTCTTGTAAATAGGAGAAGATTCGAGAGTATTGTGGAAGGTTTGAGAATATTATGGATTAGTTAGCTCTTATCTAGGGATAAGGGATTGGATGAGAGATTTTAGGGATCAAAAGAGATATTTTGGGAGTTAGTTTAAGGATCTAGAACCTACCTTGGGTTCTAATCCATTTGTATAAATTGAGGTGAGCCTATGAGGCATGTAAGAGGTATAAGTGTGTGAGTGAGTGTGAGGAATGAGAGGCCATGAATATGCCATGATTTGTCCTGTAAATATTTTCTTTATTAATTAATCATTTGTTGAGGATTTTTATGTGTATATGCTTGGTGTGAGTTTCAATTCAATTTTATGTGTGTTTGTGAAGACTCTATGGTTATATGTTATTTGATCTATGTCAAATATTTGGTATCATAGCCCTTGTCATTTAGATCCTATTCCATTTCCTTGTTGTGTGTACCCAATTTCCATCTACTCTTTCATTTTTCCAATCAGATTGCACCCAATGACTTTCCTAACTATCATCGCAACGATCCTCAGGAAAAATACTTCAACTAAGATGAAGGTAGAGGAAAGCAGCAAGAACATGACATACAAAAGCAATCAGCATCCAACTATTACGTGATCTCTTGCTACTCAGACTCGACTACCATATTTCCATTTGATTTAGGAGGTCGAATTGGGACATTTGCCGACCTAGATTACCACAAAAAGGTTTGAACTTCGATCTCTAATTATTACCTACATGGATTGCAGTGTTCAACCTTGTACATTGATTTCCAGCTATTGTTGCAAAGAATTGGAGATGACAATGGAGGAGTTTTCTGATTACACTCTTGATTAAAGCTGCAACAACATTTTTGCGTTGAAGAAGAAGATCCCATGGAGTGGGAGAATATTGAAGAGAAGCATTGGAGATGCATAAGTTGAGGCATAGAACCGTTCAATTGAGTGTGTTCTTTGTGTGATAAGGAGCCACAAAATATAGATATATATATATATATATATATATATGATCTTGAGCATTGAAACGTGGGACAATTTCTGAGTGGAGATCTCCTGTGCATAAAGACTAAAAAGAAGAATTGTATGTAGATCCCCTATGCATAAGAGGAATTAATTTTTAAGACACTATTTTTAACGTGTTCTCCATCAATAAAATCATACACGTGGTGGATAAGAGTAAATGGATATATGGTGGTTCTCCCTATTCCATATACATGGAGTAAATGCATATATGGTGGTATTCCATGTTTAAAATTATAATTCCATGTTTAAAATTATAATTCCATGTTTCATATGCGTGGATTATAAAGGAACGAGTTTTGTAATTTTATAATATTTTATTATTAATTCCAAGTGGAGGTATAAGGGTAAATATATGTCATAAAATTAAAGTTGAGAGTTATGAAAGAGGGGATTTATATGGGACTTTGTAAAGGAATTATGTTATAGAGGTTGAGTCAAAGAAAGTCATGGAAAGTCTTTAGATTTTTGTCATAAGTGAAATTTGAGTTATTATACAAAAGGGTGCATTGTCGGTCGTACCCAACACCCAAAGTCCATTAATTCAGAATTGATGTAAAAGTCTCAAAAGGAAATTTAGAGTCAAGTCAAAAGTGCCATTGATTGTAATGGGTGCATGATCGGCGAAGCCCGACACCCAAAGTCTGGTCAAAGTGTTGTAAGGAAAATTTGAAGAGTTACTGTAGTTGTTATTTGCAGAAAAAAGGAACAAAGGAGTGCTCAGAAAGAAGGTTCAAGGGAAGTGAACCATTGGCCAAGTTCAGAGGAGATAACTTGGTAAAGTGATACAGTTGCAGATTGCAGTGAATTTCACAAAAGAATATGAAGATGGATCGAGAAAAAAGTCACAATGATGACATAACAGTTATTATTGTTGATGAAGAGAAAGAGATCCTTGAATTAAAGGAGCGACTTGACATATTAATGGAGTTTTTACAAAGACAGAGACATGGACGGGTAATAAAGAGAACAATTAAATGTCCAATTAAATAGTTGATGGAAAGAAGATTGAAGCGCAAATTGAAATTTTTAGAAGCAGATAAACTCCAGACAAATATATACATTTGTTGACCAGAGAAAGGACCATTGTTGTTGATGGCAATGATGATGTGAACGTGGATTCGATTCCCACAAATGGCACCATAAATTATTCTGAAGAACAGTCATTGAAGACTATTATGCACATTGAAAAGAGGGTAGAACAACCTGTGGATGATGAATGTGTGGATATGGATACATATAAGAAAATTGAAGAAGATGAGGAAGAGTCAGTGGACAACTTGAAGGATTGTATGCCACATAAGGAAGGGAAGTAGGAAACCATAAGAGAGACCTCCAGGTCTCATGATTTTGAAACTAATACTTATTTTTTGTTTGCAGGTAGTGGAGAATATGTTGGCTTGAGGGGGCCTAACCCAAGTTCGGAGTTAATTAGTAAAAAAAAATCCCTACACTACTGGCCCTTTCGGCAACAACTCGCAGAGCACGAACTGAGATCTCACCCGAAGCAATATGGGTGGATGCTCGAACCAAGTTTCCGCACCCTTAAGATGTCTGAGGGGTCGGTTTAGTCCAATTGTGAATACCTTCGCACATTGGCCTGACCTGCGAGGCCTTCGTGATCTATTATAATTGCCTTCGCGCAGCCCTAACCAGGGGCTGAGATGTTTTCGCACTGCTAAGGCAACAATCTGCGTTAATTCCCCAAGTTACACCGCAGATCTTACTTATCTTCTTATAACTGTTAGTTAACTTCACATAAACAAATACTTTGTCTTATATTCTCTTAGTCAACATCATCATATAAGTTCGTGCATATAAACAGTAAAATTACAATTCATACCCAATATACTTAATGCATAAAATAGGAAAAGATACACAGAAATGATATGAAACTTCTCTTTATTACTTCTCCAAAGGTTACAGACTCGACTCGCCCTGTGCACTCAGTTGCAGGGGTCCACACACTCAGCTACGGACTACTAGGCCTCTACGCACTCAACTGCAGAGCCTTCTCCTACTCTATGACCAAAGACTTGACTCTACACTTAGATAAGACTCAATTCTTCGCCATTCATTCTCCTGTTTTACAACTTAGAGCCTCGCTCTATTTATAAAATCCCATGGTTCGTGAACCATGGGTAGAACTCTAAAGCCCACGTTACATTTACAAAACTGAGGGCGGACAACCCTATGACTCATTTACAAGTTTGCACTCCGCGCCCATAAAACACAGAGCCTTTACATCGTATTTAGGCAAAATCTGGGCTTTAATCCCCAAAACTTCCCTTAGGGGATCCCGCGCCCAACGGGCCCTGAACACAAACATCGTGACTTGCCCTCGAGTCACTCTGTCGGTGCGGAGATCTTTGTACAGAGACCTCCCAACTCTGCCTGAACTGCTGCAAGAACGGTAGCGCATTGAGCAGCTGCCTATTGTACCTCACGCGCTCATTTTTCAGAGACCGCGGTATCTGAACTGCTTCCTTACATCTCCTCCTGCGTTCCCTGCATTTGTGTGAGCTTGTGTTCAATCAAGGCTGTAATGATGAAGGCCCCATCGATCCATGGTTGGATGCGCGCCTTCAAAACTGCTTCCTTATGTCGTGTCGCATCTACCTACTCCTTAAGTGCTTTTGCCTGTTACATCCACGCGAGCCTCTGTGTAAGGGCCACCGTCTGTGTGGTCCCTTTTATATCATCATGTCTTTGTTGTAGCTTACGCACCTCTGTTTCCAAGCACTGTATGTTCAGGTCCTCCTACAGAGTGGTGAGGACCTCGAATGACTCTTCCAAAAGTTTGGTGCAATCCTTCACTGCACTACTGATCTCCTTTGTGCCCATTGTGACTCTAGTGGAGTTGAAGGCTACACCTTCAACTGTAGCTTAGCTATCTGAAGGTTCAGCTCCAGCTGAACCTTAGTCGTTTCTTCTCACGCCTCGTGTGCCCCTACTGCTAACCTCTGGATGCGCGCCTCTGTTGGTGCCTCTACTGGGATGGCCAACTTAGGGACCATCTTGTAGGCTTATTCAACCACCTGCACAATCTTTTGGTTCTGTGCCACGACCTCATTGTGTTGCAGGCTCAGTTGCTCCATGTTAATTCGCTACTCACTTATTACCTAGAGTGTGCGACCCTCCCTAGCCCGCAGTTTTACAGTTACTCTGTCCTGCAAAACATAGAGCGTCTCCCGAGGGAGCGCAGCCATGTTGATCCCCACTCCTTTTAGTGCATTGACCGTAGGCCTATCAGCCTCATTTTTTGTAACTAGTGCCCCCTCTGGTAGCACTATAGTATTGGTCATGCAGGCGCGCAGCATTTATTCAGCTGCAGTCATTCCTACTGTGAGGCTGGTCGACAGAGTACCAACCTGAGGAGTGCACACCTGCAACTCCTGTATCTGTGCCTAGAGGGCCCCCAATGCCATCTGATTTTCCTCCATGAACTGCTAGAGGGCCTCTGTGGTGACGTCGTGCACTGTCTCCCCTATGTGATGCAGATCCCCCTCAGTGAGGGTGATCAAGTTGAAAGAAATCTTGGAGGCTTTTGACTTCTTCTGTGGCCCCACCTGCTCTCTCGGGCGCTAGTGCTTCAACTGTGTAGACGTTGTATGTGGGTTTGCGCCACCTTCCTCTATCTCAGACTCTTCCTCAGGTGACAATGACTTATGCCCCTCGCGCTCCTTCTCTACTACTTGTTTTTGTTATGTGGTTGCCTTCTGCTATTCTAATGCTGCTTTCGCAGCGTTGCGTGCCTCCTGCGCCTTTTCTGTTGTTGTCTCTTTTCTTATTTTCTCTGCCAACTACGCCATTTGCAGTTTCACCTCCTTTGTGCAGTCGAATTCTTTGTTTCCAACGCAAAGATGCCTGGAGCACACCACTCTGATGACCACGACTCAAGTATGGCGAATATGGCATCGTCCGTGGCCAGGTACGGGAGCTCATTCCACTTCTTCGCGGAGTCCTTGTGCACCCTGACATACACATGGTGGAAGTCTGCCTTGAAATTTGTGAAGCTTTGTAGACTATTATAGGCACTAGGCAATAACCGCGGCTTGCGGTTAATCCCCATTCTGATGTTCATCTCCATGAACACCCAAAATATCTTACTATCTCAAATCCTTTGCATGTCTTTAGTGGCCCACAGGGAAGTGTACTTCACTACCTCTGGAAGACCCCACACAATTGTGGGGAACTGGTTGTCCTCAAGCAATTCCCAAACCACCAACATTATGGACAGAAGAAGCCATGCATAGTGGAAGGTCTTCCCCTATTCCTGTGCCTCGCAGAAATTCTCTAGGAACTCCTTGCACAAGTACTCGAACCAGTTAAACTAGACCCCCTCCACGCACTGCACGGTAAGTGCTATCACTCGTGCAGGCACCTCATCCGCGTGGCACTTTCGCATAACCTTGCCAGCCAGTATCTAGGTGGCAACTCTGACTACCTTGTTGTTGATACTAGAGATCGCGTACCCTCTCTTCTTTTTCTCCAGCTTGAATTTTGCCTTCATGGCCTCTGCGATGGCCAAGTCATTGCTCTTACCCTCCAAAATATTCGCGGGGTCCTCCCCATTACAAGGGAGTCAAGTAATTCTATGAATCAAGTGGTCCGTGATTGGGATGGGCTCCTCCAGCCACAAGCACCCATCATGCACGAGGCAGAGCAGCTGCCTGATGACAAAGATAGTTACTAGGGCACGATGGTAATGTGGCACCCAGAGCAGGTTTAACAACCCTGCTTTCTCCACTCCACGCAACCACTTATGCGGCTCCAACTCTATGACTCCCGCTGCATTATTTTTCTTTGGCTTCATGCGCTACATAGTTGCCAAGTGTGGGAACTTCTCCTGGTCCGTGAGATCCCTGTCTTCAAACTTTAGACTCAGCACCTGTCCCAAGTGCACTCCTTCAAAAACGATATCGTCAGGTAACAGTGGAGTCAGTAGAGAGCTCTTGCTCTCATATAGGTCCTTAGGCACCCTTGCCTTCCCTTTCCGCAGAGGAACATATGTTGGAAACCTAGTTAGAGGGTCCACACCCTGGGTTTCTTCCTCCATTTCTTCGTCCTCCTCCTCTTTGACCAGGATTTCCTCAAGGTCTTCCTCCTCCTCATCGGTTTCCACATTAACCGCTTTCCCCTTTTCTTCCATGGTCAGTTTAGTTCGCAGTGGGTTTCTAGGGGACACGTGCACTGGAACCATGGGTTGCTTATCTTTCTTGGGTCTCGGCGTGTGTGGTGATTTAGGGATTTCCACGACTATCCCGACACTCTCAGGGGCATCTCCTATTGTCATGGCCTGCGTAGCCTCTTCAGCGGTCATCTCACCGATATCCATGGCTTCCTCTGGTGTGGTCATACTGTTGTTCCACAAATCTCTCAACAGCTCAGGTAAGTGCTCAAACAATGCCTTCGACTTCAAAAAATCAAACAGATCTGGGTTCATAGATCTCTGGGCATGCAATAGCTCAATTCTCAAATGGCCAAGTGTTGTTTGTTAGGCATCCCTTTGCAATTTATAGTGCCTTTTGAATTTGAATTTGATCGTTCCCCCCAAATCTAGTTCATTAATACTCCCTTGGCAGTAGATTTTCCCAAATCTAGCCCATAAAGCCTACCTTAAATCCCTATTTCCTGCTCCATTTGGTCTCAAACCAAGCATCACATCGTGAATAGTGACTATAATGGTCACTTTCCAGCCAACCCACATGGCAGTGCAGCTACCCTTGTGTTGTCGCGGACTTTGTGACACTTCGCTCCTACGCATAGTCCTATCATCGCGCAGCTCTCGAGCAAAGTATTTTATAGTCCCTCACCTCCTTTCAACTGCCTGGAGCGCTAAGACTGTGCTTCCTATGGCTAGTCAGGTGGCCGGGGCACCTGTATATGGCTTCAATCGAATATCGCTTACTTCTCCTGGGAAGGGTTCACCATTTGACTTCACCAACTGTCCACGACCTCTTCCATGTCCTCCTCCACCTCGGCCTCATCCACTCCCTTGAAATCCTATTCGCGCCACTCCTGCATTCGGGTCTAGGGGCCATGATTCAGCCTGAACTCTGTAGGTGGGAGTTCTATCCATCATTAACTCATAGCTTCTACAAGTGTTCTCATCATGTCCTACTGACCTACAAAAGTTACATGACAATTGCTATGAATTTTGTGTATACTTATGTAACAAATGGTAGTTTTCCATTGTGTTTTTCCCTCCTATTTGACAAATCATGCACCACAAAACAGGCATTGCGCTAGGTATTTCTTGTGCCTTCGGTCTTAATGGAACCAGTCCTCCTCCCGCAAGGTAATTCACGAACACTAGGCAGTGGTCCTTATCATGACCCTGACCCTTGCATTTTACGCACCACACCTCTTCGCGCACTTCTGGTCAAGCTGTCCTATCCTGTTTCAGACTCTGCATCTCAAGGCATAAGTTTTTCAACTGCGCGTGGATCTACTGAACTCCCAAGTTAGGATCCTGCATTGGGGTCTCATGCAGTCTCATCGCGATCTCCAAGGCTTCTGCCTGAGTCATTAACCTCTGCTACAATAGTGCATTCCTCAAATGCGGCGTTAGCGATGCTACAAACCATTCACGGTGTTGTCCATCCATCAAATTCATATTAGCTTCGCGAATTGTGCACTTCAGCCTCTGATCCAACTCCCAAGGAGTCTCACCTGGTTACATTGTGATCTCTTTGAACCCAATGATCGACTGCGATTCTAACTTTGGCCGACTAAATTCCTTATTTAGTGCAGTTTGGATATCCGTGATCCCCGCATTCGGATTGTCATTAGAATGCTTAATATACCAGGTCAATGTGCAGTCCTGCAAGGCACTAACCAGTGTCACTTTCTTTATTTTTTCATCTGTAATTCCTTGTGCTTCCCATACCACTCTTATCATGAACTAAAATTGGTTCGGATCTTCATTTCCTACTCCCTTGAACAAAGGCAACTTTATCGCGCTTGCCATATTGACTCGCAGTGGTGGTGAAGGTGGTACGAGTGAAGATGGAGGTGAAGGCAGTGAAGCTGGCAACAATGTGGGTGGGGTGGTATGCGCGGAATCCTTTGCCTTATCAAATGGATTTCACTTCACGGAGAGACCTTCGCGAGTTCTTCCTCATCCCCTCACGAAGGTGAAATCAAAGGGTTATTCTCTGGTCCCTTACTTCCTTCGTTTCTGTAGGTTTTTCCACTTCACGTAGCTCCGAACATCAAGATAATTGCATAACCCTCTTTTCACACAACAACATTTTAATCTAAGTATTTAGAGACTTTATGTACTTACCTCGAGGTCCTTTGAGGAAGCGTCGCTCTTCCTTGCTACAGCTGATTGAAGTATCTACCGCGAACTCAGTAATGACTCCTCCTATAATCTAATCAAGCCAGTGATCAACAGCGCGCGCGATCTTATCTTCTGATGTTTCCAATCTGCACACCAACTCTGGGGTCCACACAATAGGATTGTCAAGCTTCCACCTTCCTTGGCTATCTGTTAGATTTGCGATCCACTTGTATAGCTCAGCAGGGAAAGATGCGAAGAATATTTCATGGATATCTGTGTACAGGTAGCAGTCTAACCACTCTTCCTTTGATAGTCCTGGATTCCTATTCTCCTGCACCGCAAATTCATGAATTCTCCTATGCAAACAACCTTCAATTTCCTTCTTAGTTGGATTCCAATGATACGACATCAGACATCTCTATGTAGATTTTGGTACCGACAATGGAACCATTTGTTAGCTTGAGGGGGCCTGACCCAGGTTCGGAGTTAATTAGTTAAACAAATCCCTACACTACTGGCCCTTTCGGCAATAGCCCACTGAGCGCGGACTGAGATCTCACCCGAAGAAGTATGTGGGGATGCTAGAACCAAGATTCCACGCCCTTGAGATGTCTAAGGGGTCGGTTTCATCCAACTATGAATACCTTTGCGTAGGTTACTTCACGCACTAGCCTGTTCTGCGAGGCCTTCGCGATCTGTTATAATCACCTTCGTGCTACCCTAACCAGGGGCTGAGATGCTTTCGCGCTGCTAAGGTAGTGATCTATGCTAATTCCCCAAGTTACACCGTGGATCTTACTTATCTTCTTATAATTGTTAGTTAACTTCGCGCAAAAATAGATACTTTGTCTTATATTCTCTTAGTCAACATAATCATATAAGTTCGCGCATATAAACAGTGAAATTATAATTCATACCTAATATACTCAATGCATAAAATAGGAAAAGATACACAGAAATGATATGAAACTTCTCTTTATTACTTCTCCAAAGGTTACAGACTTGACTCGCCTTGCGCACTCAGCTACAGGGGTCCACGCACTCAGCTACAGAGATGACCCAAGACTCGACTCTACACTTAGATAAGACTCAATTCTTCGCCATTCATTCCTCCATTCATTCTCCTTTTTTACAACTTAGAGCCTTGCTCTATTTATACAATCCCATGGTCCGCAGACCATGGGTAGATCTCTAAAGCCGACATTACATTTACAAAACTGAGGGCGAACAATCCTTTGACTCATTTACAATTTCGCGCTCTGTGCCCATAAAATGTGGAGCCTTTACACCAGATTTAGTCAAAATCTGGGCTTTAAGCCCCAAAACTTCCCTTGGGGGATCCCGCGCCCAACAGAATCACAAGAAACCGAGAATAAGCTGGAAATTAAGAAAGCTTTGGAACCATTGGAGGAACTTATGCAAGTCTACAAAGCCATAGATATGGAGTTTGTTGCTGCAAAAATGGATTTTTTAGAGGATTGGTTGGACAATCCAAAGAACAATTGTGAAGAAAATGAAATGATGATGGACTACAACAATTTCATAGAGGATGACAAGTTTCAATGAAGAAATTGCAGCAGCAAAGTGATAGTAGTGAGGACGACTTCCAGGAGAAGAAGCAGAGAATGATAGAAGATGAGTGGTATCCTAGTGAATTCATGGAGGACAACAATCATTTTCAACAAAGAATGGGTGATTTTTACCAGCAAGAAGAGAAGTTGGACATGACAATTGAAGAGATTAGAAGATTGATGGTGAAAGTGTCACAAAAGAGACATATTGCAGGAAGGAAAGAATATGGTAGAAGCTTGTTGATGACAAAAAAACAAGCATACATCAGCAAGGAGAAGGGATAATTACAACATAAAGTTTGGAAACCTAGAAAACAGAAAAAGACAACAACAGAATGGAAACAATATGACAAAGCAATTGATCAACGACAAACTAAAGTGTGGGATCCAGGAGGATGTATAATCAATTATGAAGACATATGGTTGGGAGACCATGAATTATTTTTACCTAGGGAGTCTGATGCAGGTGCATCTAACCTAGGTCAATTGTTTACTTAGGGAGTTAGTTTACAAAGCTAGGATTTAATTAATTAATGTATTTTTCCTATAGTTTTTAAGAGAAAATGATAATTCTTGTAAATAGGAGAAGATTCGAGAGTATTGTGGAAGGTTTGAGAAGATTATGGATTAGTTAGCTCTTATCTAGGGATAAGGGATTGGATGAGAGATTTTAGGGATCAAAAGAGATATTTTGGGAGTTAGTTTAGGGATCTAGAACCTACCTTGGGTTCTAATCCATTTGTATAAATTGATGTGAGCCTATGAGTGTGAGTGAAATTGAGGTATGAGAGGCCATGAATAGGCCATGATTTCTCCTGTAATATTTTTCTTTATTAATTAATCATTTGTTGATGATTTTTATGTGTATATGCTTGGTGTGAGTTTCAATTCAATTTTATGTGTGTTTGTGAAGACCCAATGGTTAGATGTTATTTGACCTACGCCATTTGAGGTGTCTTGTCATCGAGTCATGCAAAGTGTGTATTCACAAGGTTATATATACATGAGTTCGCTCGCTCACACACTTAACCATTTTCTCGAAAATCTGTGGACCGGACAACGTTCCATCAATCGGACCTCTACTGAGCTACACTATGCAGTCTCAGCCCTCAGTGACCCTACATTGTTGCCGAGAACTGCGTAGAGCTTGAGGTTATCCTCTCGAACAGCCTGCACTGCGCAATTCTAGAAATGAGCCAATTGATTGTCTCCCGGAACTGAACTGAATTTTTCCAAGAAGCCATTCCTGTATGCGCTTCCCGCAAGACCATCCACCAAGCCTCCCTCTGGTCAGCCGGAAGATCTAACTTGAGTTGTGACCTAGGGATGCACTCATCCCCAAAAATGCACAGTAGATGTCTAGCCTGCCTGCCTATGGAAACTACACAGACCTAAGGGATAGGCCTCTGCTGCCTGTCACTACATTGTCCTGGTAAATTGCGCAATTTTTCCAGCAGTCCCCTTGTTGGCTTGCTCTGCTCTCCTATTGAAAACTACGCATTTTTCACTGAAATTCCTCCTACTTCCCGACACTCCACTCATCCTAGAAACTAATAGTCATGTCTTGCCCTTAATATCTCCCAGAACTACGCGGTTTTGACCAGCAACTCTCGTAGCCTGATTCTGGCTTCCTCTAGAAAATTGCGCAGTTTTCACTGCCAATGCTTCCTGCTGCACACACTACCTCCCAACTAAGCCCTCTTCCGGAGATGTCACTACTGTCCCATATTTTCAAATCAGCCTCTCAGTGACCTCTACATAGTTTTTCTCGACAATGCCCCGGAGTCTCGCATCTTGGCTTGAGTTGTGCTCTATGTAGTCTCAGTACCTTTTCCTCCCTCCTGGTCACCCAAACCGATCACGAAAAAAAATGCATCACAGTAGATTAGGAGATTTATATATTTGATGTCATCTTGTCATAAGTGATTGTAGAAGCAGTTACATGAATGGAACATGGCGCGACGAGGAACGGGATGAAGAAGGAGTGCATGCTAGAAGACTTGCTTGCGATTGGGCGAAGCATACCAAGTAACAAGTGAAAGAGATACATACACATGCATGAACCATCAAGTGAATACCAAGACCATCAAAGACCCCTCACACTTCGTTATGTAGAGGTGAAGATATGATACACCAAGAGCATACTCATCACCCAGTAGCATAGCAGCTCGACACGAACACCATAGTCAGCATGTTCATGTCAGTAGTGTCATGTCGAGTTGTGTCATGAGTCATCTCAACTACATCACTACTATGCACCATACTTGTTGTAATTAATGTAAAGTAACGTGGAAGTCCAAGAGACCCATGGATGAAGTTGAAGAGTCATGTAAGTCAAATAGTCATGAGGGAATTCAAAGAGTCCCAAGGGTCATTTCACCCTTGGCTATATATACCCCCTCATTATACATGCAAAAGGACTTTTCACCTTGGTTCCTCTCGCATAGCCTTGAGAGTCTGTAATATTTTCTTTGAGGAGCGAGTAGTGGCTCCAATGCTCCACTACTGGGGCTAGTGATGTATGGTGTACGAATGTGTCTTGGAATTTTCGCTTAATTAAAAATCCTATCACAGGCCAACACGTTTTCACACATGTATTATATTCGTTTGTAAGACTATTATTTAGACGCTTGTAATGCATGTTGCTTTAACTTGTACTAAGATAGTTGAACTATTTTGGTTGTTTTAGTGCATATATTGTTGGAAATGTGTTGTATCAGTTGCTATCACTAGCTCGTCCATGTGGACTACTCTGCCGGACACCAGACAGATTCATTCTTATAAAATTGTTATAACGATCGTTGCACTCATGTGGAGTACTCTGTTGGGGTGTTGTACGTGATATCTATTCACCTTAGTGTTTGTGACTGTCGCATCTGTTAGCCTCCTGTTGCAACAGGTGTTCATTTTTCATGATTGACATTTTTTACATGCCAAATATGTCATACTTTGCAGGCTACAGTGTTCCAAATTTCCACAAGATGCCATGAAGGGTGCTAGTCCAAATGCCACTATTGTATTCCGATTTTGATGAATTGTTCCAGTTTTGAAAAGTTTTTAAAGGGAGGTCCAAACAGTCTAATCTTGGTCTCCCTAGGTTTCAATTTCCTGTTTTAGAACATAGAGAATGATATCTGTCCAAACATTTTAATCTTGGCAGATCTCTAGATAGGTAGAGAATCAAAGGAGCCCAACTGCCTAATCTAGGTCCCTGGCAAAAATAAGTGTAGACTTAGATAGGAGAACAGAAAAAAGAAAAATTGTAAAGCTGGGTCTGCAAGTCTAAGTGCACCCAAACCAAAAAGAAGAAAAAATGTTAAGTGAGTAGGCTGGGTAGGTAGCTGTAAGGTGGCAGAATGATGATTTATGATCAATTTTGTGTTACAAAGTGTTTTATCTTTTCAGATCACAGTTATCAGGCGGTTTTCATCTAGAGGAGCTCAAGCTGGACATCACTAACTCCCCTTTCTTCTAATTCCCCAAGTCACTCACTAATTTCCCCAAAGAGGTCAAGATCTGCTTGATTACTCTTAGTTTCATCATTTTCCATGTCATTCATCTTAGTGAAGATCTGCCTCACTCAAGGATTCTTTATTTCTCATCTATGAGTCACTTTTCCCTCAAAAATTACCCTAAGGTCCCCCACCTTAGCGCCTGCTTATCATCTCTATATTAACTACTAACTCTAGTATATAACTCCTTATCAGTTTTCCCCTTCCCCCTACTAAAACTATGTATATAAAACTTCCCTATGTAAATATTCCCTCCCTGGCAATATAGCCATATTTCTTCTTATTCAGGGAAAAAGCAGTCTATCTGGGGCTGTTTTTAGCCCATCCGTGTCATAGCAGGAGTTAGATGACACCTGGTCATGCTAACAACCTCTCCCCTAGCCCTAAAACCCTCAAAAAACCCATATTTCGCCCCTATCCCTAAGTCCCAAGTGTAAATATATTAACCCGCGCTCATTAAACCCATAAACCCGTTTTCCTAAGTCTAAACCCCCACCAGCGCGCATATTAAAACGGGAATATTCCCCGGATCCCCGCCCTTATACCTCCGCCGTTTCACATTCGCCGCCAACCGTTAGATCGCCCGCCCCACAGATCTACGGTGGGCGGGTCCGTCCCATCTCCGAACCGCCCGAAGGTTAGCGTCCGGGAGATGGGCGGTATTGCCGCCGTACTCCCGCCACGCATCACCTTCCCGGGCGTGGCGGAGCCCCCTCCCCCGAAACCACCTCTGTCCAAAGGCGGTGCGCCCAAAACCATTTACCGCCCTCCTCCATCCTACATCAGCACCACGTCGACGCTGACGTCATCCGCCTGCGTGGCCTCCTGCCACTGTACCGTCGAGTCACCCTGCCACGTCCCTGCCACATCATTAGACCCGTCGTACTACCACGTCACCTCCGTGCATGCTGACGTCACCCGTCGTACGAGGTCCCACCCGCTAACGTCATGCTGACGTCATCAACAACTTTGGCGCGAAGGGCGAAAATTGCACTCTGGAGCCCCGGAATCAGTTTCTGAGGCAGTTTTTGATGCGCAATTTGCGCCTCGCTGGATAAAATAGGCCTGAATGGGGAATCTTTTCATCGCGCAGCCCCCAGCAAGCCCGAAAGGCGCCGAATGACCCGTTTTTCTTCGTGAAGCATGCAGAAAGGAGCAGAAGACAGTTCTAGAGGAAACAGAGACCGAACAGTGGCCATTAATTTTTTATTAGATCCACAGCAAAAGAGAGAAGCGACCCAATTCATGTGTCAGAGAGTATCAGAGGAAAGAGAAGCAGCAAAGTGTACCAGTTAAATTGTTTAAAAGAAACCTTCAGTTCCCAAAGCAGGTTAACATTTAATGGCTGCCAACAAAGTCAAATCAGGTGGTGAAAACCCATCCCAACTCTCAAATCACAGTTGAAGCATTTAAGGACATCGAACTACAATGGAGCAGAGACCCATGCACAGTTATTGCAGAGACAACTGCACCAAGCCACCGAGGACAACACATTTACTCAGTCCCCATACGGCGGCCCTCAGCGCAGCTCAAGATATTTTATGCATTTATTTCTGGATGGGATTAGGTTAAAGTAATCATCTTTCCTCCAGACCTGTTTAGGTCAAATTGTAAATAAGCAATTTTGAATAGTTTTCCCTATATATACCACCCCCTGCACTTTTTTAAGGGTTGGTCGATTGATAATTCTCACTAGAGACTCGCACTGTATACCTGAGATTTTTTCTATAATCAAAGACTGCTGAAGAGTTTGGAGTATGACTGTCTGATGTGTTGTTAAAGATTTCTGAAGACTGAATGTGGAATTCCTGTGCTGCAGCCTGGAACAATAAGTGCATCTTACCTCTGTTTTATTGTTAACCACTATCTAAATAGCAGGAAGAAAGATTAGCTTAGAATTTGTTTACAGCACTCTATGCTCAATTTCTGTTGTTTCTGTATGTTTTCATCTAAATGAATTGGTAATGAATATGAATTCCTTCTGGCTCATATTTACCCTAATTCACCCGTGTTCGCTAATTATCTAGGGATTCTTTACTGCCCCTAGGTAGAGCTCTGTTATCTCCTTTTGTTAAGCTGAAAGAGAGATTCTTGATTGCCTCTCATTCCTTAGCATTCATTCCATCTTTAAACCTGAAACATTGTTTCATGCGCAGCTACCTTGCTCCATATATCTCTCTTGTGATCAATAAAACGCACCACCAGTCTTCCTCCTCGACTCCATGCCCAATGGTTTGAAACTTATCAGACTATGCTTTGCCTCTCTACTCAAAGACATCAATTTTCCCACCAAAATCAAAACAAAAAACCCTCAAGCCCAATACCTAGCCTAAAATCAATTTCAACAAATCTGAATCATAAAGAGAGAGCCCTCTCTGATTGCAGGTTGGCTAGAACCTGTAGTCCAAAGTTGGTTTGTGGTTACCTCGGCCGTATCCCTTTATTACAACCTAAGGGACAACCTAAGTGATAACAGCATCCATGTAGACTACTCTTCCGGAACCTGCGCAGATCCTATTGTGTTGTGTGTGTCTCTTCCTAAGTTGGGACTACTCCTTCTCGACCTGAGACTCACTTTCATCCTCCCCTTCTACAGTGAAGGAACTTAGACACAAGTTACACTAAGCACTCACCAAGCACACATACCTCGTTGTTTGAAGACTAAGTATACCACTCTCATGTGCTGACAAGTAAGAGATAAGGCATATCTTTAAGAGAATGGAAACCGGGCCATCATACCAGATGGGACTCCTACACCAAACGGTGTGAGGTCTAGTTGGGAACTCATACCAGGAATATCCCCTGAATGTTAGCAGATCCAGCACCATCAATATCATCGTTAATATTCTCGAGGAGTCCATAATTAACAATGTGAGAACCTAGTTGAGTTTATACTCTTTTTACTCATAATTCCACAATGAATTCATCGGTGTAGTCAGAATGGATGTTTGAGGGCTCATGGCAGAAGCCCATGTTTACCATTAATGTTTTGCACAAGAATTGAGGCAGCCTTACATATGTCAAAAGGTGGTCATGTTTATACTCAAAAGTTATAGAATTCTGAGACAAGGTTGTTGGTATCAAGTATGTTATAGTTTGAGTAGAAAAATTTAGAGCTCGTGGCTGGAGCTCATATTTGACAGTCACTGTTCAGCATGCTTAATGAGGAAAGGTTACACGCTACAAAAGGGGGTCAAGTTTAAAGTCAACATTCACAGAATGACAAGACAGATATGTTGGTGATGTGTTTGTTGAAGTTTGAGAAACATTGTGGTCGCCTTGGCATGAGAACCAATGTAAGATTTATGCATTTATGGTTTTTGTCTCTTTTTGGATATTGCGAAGGGATGAATGTATGTTGCAGGTTCTAGTGATATTTATATGTTAGATCAAGGTAGTAAGATCTGAGTCATTGTATGGAACTCATCATTTAAGCATTTGAATGCAAACCGAGGTGGTGTGATGATGAAAAAGACCATTTTGAAACTTTTTCAGAAGATAGTCATGTGTACAGTCATTGGTCTTAGAATTGTGAGATTAGTATGATGATGTTGAGTCTGATTTGAATCTGAATAGCAAATTCAAGAGGTCATGTTGTCATTTTATGTGAGAGAGTCCAGTTTATGTTGCTTGTAAGAGATCAGCCCATTCAAATCATATCATCTCTTTGTAAGAGAGACATGGCCACATTCTTGTGAGAATCAACTCTCGGTATTATGTATGAGAGCATCTCTTCAATACTACCACTATTGTGGGAATTCTACTACCACTTGATGATGTGGGAATTCATCCCTTTGTAAAGGAGAGTATCTTTGAAGAAGATAATGAAGCAGTTCATGGATTCATGAGCCTAGAGATGTAGCCCACACTGGGTGAACTTTGTTACCAACTTGGTGATATCTTCCCTTATGTGTTTGGTATCTTGTCTCTTGTTTCTTATGCATGTTTTTCTACATTCCAAAATTATGTTGAGATGCATTAAGTGATGATAAAGAGAGAAAAATCACAGTTAAATGATGTTTTAATTCAAATTGGATTCAAGCCTTCAAATGCAATCAAGTTCAATTAAAACGGTCATATAAATCTAATCCTTTTAAGTGATCCAAATCTAGATCAAGTTCGTATCTGAGGCTCACCCCAGATTAGATCAAGGTGGGACACAAACTTCATCCCAAATTTAATTTTAATCAAAAAAATTAAAGGAATTCTCTATGAATACCCTCTTTATCCTCCCATGTAACATATCCTACCTATACATAATTATGCATCAAATCAATCAAATCACGGGGGTTTACTTCCTTTCTCATGTTCCCTCCTCTTTCCCTACCATCTGATCAACCTCAAAATCACCCATGATCCTCCTAATGGCCCTACTTGTCATGGCATGGACCCTATACTACAACTATTGTAAACGGTCACTCATCATTGCGTGACCAAAATAAAAACATCAAAACCTTCATCAAACCTTCAAGGGAAATAGGGTATAACCCTTGTCATTTCCCTAAATTTTTGCATTAAGATCTATGCCTTGGACTAAATCACCCTCTTAGGCCTTAATTATTCTATATAGACCCAAGGCCTCGTATGCATGGTGTTAGAAATAATGAGAGGGGGAGTGAATTAGTATTTCATCCAATTATCAATTTACCAATTTAAAACTTTGTTACAATTATGAGACGTAAACCATGTCAGGACACAAAAATTTAAATAAAAAAGTGCTTGTATATTTTTGCTTAAATTTCAATGATGAGGACACCAATCCTCCTTTAAAAACTTGGGCTCCAACTTGTCAAATAAGGACATTGATCCTTTAACTGAACCCCAACTCAGTGAATTCATGGGAACCAACCCACAGGAGTCACCAATCCCCTAGCTAAGAACCAACTCAGCAAAATTCATAGGTTTCTCCAATCTCCAACTAACCACCAACTTAGCTCCCAGTTGTAATTTGAATTTGTCACTAGTTACTTCTTCCTAAGGTGAGCATTAATTCACCACACAAACTTCAAATTTGCACTCTCCAAAAATTTTAGCCTTTAAATAGGAATCAATACACTTTTGATATGATTTACATAATAATCAATTTTGATTTCTTCTTGAATTAGCACATCAGTAATCCTTATGCATCACACTGCAGGTCTCTAGAAAACAGTCCACATAGGTATTCACAAGATCTTTCACACTACTAGTCTTCACACAACCAGTCCACGCTTTAGCTTACTCCACACCTTCTTTATTCACAGAAACAATTCCTAGTGGTCCAAAAGAGACTAATTCAATGACTATCCAGTGAATACTTCAGCTACCTCAGCTCAAGAATACCTATGAACTGCTTATTCAAACTAGGTGTATGTTACCAACATATATGCCCTCAAGGATAATATTCAAACTCCTGTATGGCAGGTGAACTCCATACTTCTATGCATAAAATGCACATTTCACTCTTCGACAATTCAATGAATCTAAGAAACCCATAATGTACAAGAGAACAAAAACTACAACATTTCGAAGATGGAACTCTAGTAACATATAAATTGGTTGCAAAGACAATAAGTCACTTGATCACGTTTGATGCAACATCTGTCTTCTCATATATGGATAAATTACCTATTGTATGTGTTGCATTCTTGAACTACAGGTCTCATCAAGGCAAACTATGGTGCATACTATTGAGCCTCCAGGAACATTAGTAAGTTGACATATATTGGCAAAATGTGTACCCTTAGCCCAATCATAAACCACTTCAACAAGGCCAAACTTTAGAGAAACTTTGCTCTCTACCTTAGAGAATTTATCCCAGATTCCTTACTTTGTTTCACTTCAGATGCTTTGTTTCAACCTTAGGTATCTCAGATTTCATGTGTCCTTTTTTCTCAATCATCCTTTATCACCAAATTGAACTAACATGCCTTATTTATATTGGACAAGGGGATTCCTTTGGAATTGACTTGTATTAGTAGCCTAAATGTAGTTCTAGGGCCGACCTAAATCATATCTAGCCGATTTGTAATTATTTTAGGGCATGCCTTTATTGTTGATGCTTTGCATATATGGCTCAGTTAATGTTGTAAGCAAATAGAACCTGCTTTATTCAATATCTCAGTATATTTGGAGACTCAATGTATAAGATAAATATGTCTTTAACGAAGGTATGGGGGTGTCCATTCATGCTTTAGACCTTTGATTTCCATTTTCCTAGCCCTATAACAATGTAGAGCTCTTCTATAAACTACAAAGATCTAACAACAACGTGGTTTCAAATATTTAACAACCAATTGGTCAAATTATCATAACGCATATGTGGATATATATTTTGGTGCTTGTCTTCAAATTAATTGCCTTGGAACCTTAAAAGGCTTGGTGTAAATATTGTACATTCACACTCCTCAAAATTCCCAATGATACTTCAGCCTGATGAAATCCTTCTTTGAAATTACTTCCATAACCCTGGTTCATTGGACTCTTGCCTTATCCAACTTAGCTTTACATCGATGACAAAAATCTCAAGAATCTCTCCCTTTTTCATTGATGGAAACATACCTTTAATGATGCTTCTCCCCCTGCAATGATGCTTCTCCTATCGTCATGCTTCTTTATCTTTCTCCCCCCTTGACATCAATGGAAACGGATAACTCCCCCTATCATCTACTTCCCCTGTCTTTTCCTGTACAATATTTAATAGCGTGGTTGCAAAAATTTAATCTCAATTATTGAAAAAAATGCAACTGAAGAAGGTGATGATAGTAATCTGAAGTAGAAGACCAATTACCGGGTCTTGTTCCAAGAGTCTATTTTGTAATTTCTTCAACCAACCCACTTGTCCTAATGAGATGTCCAATACTCCAGACATAAACTATAACCCCATGAAAGCCCATAAGATCCATCTATAAAAAGGGTGTGTAAAGACACCAATGCATTGGACATAAATTTGAGAGCTTCCACCTGCAGGTTTATGGAAATATTCAACATGGAAACTTTTATTGTCTAGAAAAACATAGATTTTCTTGATAGTGGCCCGTTTGGAATACCTTGTGTAAATTCTTCCCTTTCATCATTTTTTAGTAAGATGAACTAACCAAATTCACATTGCACAAACATGATTCAATTTATACTCCACATATATTTAAAGAAGTATCTTATGCAATAAAAGTCATTTTAATTATTTTGAGAGGTCGTATGTTGTACATAATTCCATTCTTCATTTTCATTTTCAACTACTATGGGAAATTATAGTGAAAGAGTGAAAATGATGTTCGATTTAATCTCCATTACATAGATTTAAAGAAGCATCTAATGTATATGTGATATATATTTATTGAACATAGTGATAAATATCCCATATCTTACATTATTTCATGTTACATTTGCATTTTCCATTACAGAGGAATGTAGTGAAGGGTTGAACACAAGATTTGATAATCGTGGTAGAAAATACATCTAAATTTACATTGAGGAGGGTTGGATTTGACCAAAAACTTATTGAATTCTTTAAGGTGGGGATCTGTAGGATCTTTAATGGTTTCCAAGAGAAATAGGCATGCTTTTATTTGTGCTTTTGAGTATCTGATTCCCATAAAATGTATGTATTTGATGTAGTTGGAGATTAGAAATAGTTGATGCAAGGCCTATTAAAAGTTTAGAAACAAATGGATTTTCCTCTCCAACCTGGATGACAACAGACTTCCTCTTGCACTTTTTCACTATATTTTAAAAATTATCACAAGTCCTCATCATAAATCATGAAATAGAGCCAATTTCCCAATAGAGCGTGTTCAAGTTGTTCCATGTCCAATATTCCCATTAAGTTGTTTACTAAGTTTGTTCAACATCTTTTTTCAGTATCTTCATGATAAAAATGTGATAAGTAAATTAAGGTCTCCCTCATTACTTTATATTGGACAAGGACATCATTATCTTTCATAGTCTCTCTAACAATATTTCCATTTTCATCTTTTACAATCATAACCTATTTTGTTTTAGCCATATGACAAATCATCAGCATCCTCAGTTTTGACATTGGTCTAGCATATAGTTTCCTTTATTGTGTAATTTGAGAACCTAGACCATCAAACCATACCTGCAAGTAATGGAATTTGGAGACCCATAACATTAGTAGTAGCAGTAGTATTGTTATAAGAATGATGTGCTTCAAAAAATTGAGAAACCAAAGCTCTATTAAGTACACCATGTTTGACACATGCATCAATTTAAGTCATATAGGCTTCCACAGTCACATCAATTTGAGTGTATAGCATCTCATCGAAGTGATTTTGTGTTTCAGCATGACTTCTAATCTTACTTCTTGTTTTCTTCTCGAAATAACATAGATATATTTCAAACTACTTAAGAAAAATCTCAATTTATAAAGATCAAGAAACCATAGATTCAGCCTTAGGCACATAACCAGTCGACAACTTGAACAAGTGCCTTGAGCATTCAAGAAAAGTTCATTTCATGGTTCAACGTGTTTTCTTCTCAAAACCTTTGTAGGATTTTAGATAACTTTTGCTCTTTTAGTTTCTTAGGAGCCTTCTTATTCCACTTCTACAGTTTCAAGCTATATGTCCAAAATTGTACATTGATAGCATTCTATATTGAACTCGAATAATGGAGCAATTGAGTTGTCATTTTTGTTGTTATAACAACAAGGGATTTTGTCTTGTATGCCTCTAAACGTACTTCTAGGATTTTGAGGATAACATTTATAATCATTCCTATAATACACTCTATAATATCTTGCTTTATGACTAAATTAGTGCATGAATAACAATAACCAGAGAGTATCCTCAATAGCATTCCCTTGATGATCTCCTAAAGTTATTTTTCCTTGGAGGAGGTCTAATCTTTTATTGATTCTTACTATTGCTTGTCTTGTATATGGACCCATTAGAAATGTCAGCATGGCTTACTGGACTAGAAATACTTTCATCCTTGCTACGATTTGACTTTTGAAGAATGATGGCTTCTGGTTTTTATTCATACTTAACCTTTGGAAACTTGGAGCTTGCCTCATCTATATAACCAAGACCTGATCTATCACATGCTAATCTCTGGTGACTAAGGATGCTATCTAATATTTGTGTGCTCTTCAAATTTTATTGATCTTGTCAACCCCAACCCTTAGTAAGACAACTTATTTCTCACATTTCTCGCAATCCTCTTCTTTCTTCAATGTTTGGATTTTCATTACTTCTTCAGTTCTTCTTGGTTCTTCAAGTTGGATCTTTAAGGGAAAATTTTCTTCTTCAAATTTTTTCTCTTGTGGGACAAATTTTGGTTCAATTTTGTTCAGGTGCTCAGATCATTCTTGGAGATGACTTGTCAAAATTCCTTCTCTTCTTTCTACTTCTTCTAATTGGAGTCTCATGAAGAAAACTTCTTTCTTTGTACCATCAATGTCATTATTCTTTTCTTCAATGTCTTGCATTAGCTTCTTAAGATCTTTATTTTCTTCTTTCAATCTATTTATTTCTTTTAAAGCAACCATAAGTTCTACTTTAGGGTATTTTTCATTCTCTTCTTCAGAGTCCTCTTCATTTTCATTGTCTTCCAAGTTTTGGGTTTTTTCAGTTCTTCATTCATCTTTTTATTCTTGATCCACATGTTTTGGGTTTGGGGTCACATGAGAGGATTCCTTTGAGTAAAGTCTTTGAAGATTTCTCCAAAACTCTTTGGCTGGTGAGCATTGTCCCACTTTGACTCTCATGAAATCTCATAGGTCATTCAAGATGGCTTTCAATGTTTTTGTGTTGTTTTCCTTTGATTCTTTTGCAGTTGCAATTGTTGATGGAGTTTTTGAGGGTTTGTACCCTGTAACAACTGAATCACTGACATCATATCTTAGAGCCATCAAATAGAACTGCATTCTTGAGATCCATAATACATAGCTTGTTTCATCGAAGGAGGGAGCTTTGCAAACCTGATTTACTTATCAATTCATGACTGAGGAGAATATTTCTTTAAAGGATTTGGAGGCTTTCCTTCTTTACCTTGCCCTTTGTTCTTCAGGGATCTTCCATCCATCTGTTAAGGTATGAGTGAAGGTACCAAGTCTAATACTAATTGTTATAAATACTAAGGGTGGAGGTGAATCAGTATTTCATCCAATTATTAATTTGCTAGTTTAAAAATCGTTTCAATTATGAGATGTAAACCACACTATGACACAAAAATTTAAAGAAAAAGCACTTGTATATTTTTTCTTAAATTGCAATAATGATGACATCAATCCTCTTTTACAAATTTAGGTTCCAACCTATCAAATAACGACACCAATATTTTAATTGAGCGTCAATTCAGGAAATTCTTGGGCACCAACCCATAAGAGACACCAATCCCCTAGTTAAGCACCAATTTAGCAAAATTTGCAGGAGACTCTAATCTTCGGCTAATCACCAACTCATCTCCTAGTTGTACTTAAAAAATTTCATCAATTACTTCTTCCTTAGATTAGTGTTACTTCACCTCACAAACTTCATATTTGCACTCTCTAAAAATTTTAGCCTTTACATGGGAATCAATACACCTCTAATTTGAATTACACAGGAATCAGTTATGATGACTTCTTAACTTGGCACATCAATCATCCTTACGCACCACACTATATGTCTCAACACAATGTTCCATGCATGTCTCTACACAACACTCCACATAGGTCTTCACAAAGGTATTTCACACAAATAATCTTCACACAACTGGTCCATGCTTTAGGCTACTCCACACCTTGTTTATTCATAGAAACAAATCATAGTGATCTAGGAGAGATTGATCTAATGATTATCCTTAATCTTTGTCATTGTGATTTGTTTCTCCAGTGAATACTTCAATACCTCTACTCAAACATACCTTTGAACTTATTATTCAAACTAGGTGTATGTTAGCAATAGATCTACCCTCAAGATTGATCTTCAAACTCCTACATGGCAGGTGAGCTCCATACATCTTACTCATAAAATGCACATTTCATTCCTCAACAATTCAATGGATGTGAGAAACCCATATTGTACAAGAGAACAACAATTACAACATTTTTAAGATGGAACTCCATTAACATATAAACTAGCTACAAAGATAGTATCTCACTTGATTGCATTGGATGCAACATCGATATTCTCATGTAGGGTTGAATTACCTATTATATGTGTTGTGTTCTTGAACTACAAGTCTCATCAAGGTGAACTATGGTGTGTAATATTGAGCCTCTAGTAACATCAGTAAGTTAATAGATATCAGCAAAAGGTTTACCCTTAGCCCATTCATAAACCACATCGACAAGGCCAAACTTTAGAGAACCTTTGCTCTCTACCTCAGAGAATTATATCCCAAATTTCCAAATTTATTTCACTTCAAATGCTTCGTTTCAACCTCATATAGCTTGGATTTCTTGTGTCCCTTTTTTGTCAATCGTCCTTTATCACTAAATTGAACTAATCATTCCTTATTTATATTGGTTGAGGGGGTTATTTTGGGGTCACCTGTATCATTTGTAGCCAATTTGTAATTATTTTTAGGGCTGGCCTTTATTTTTTATGCTTTTCATATATGACCTAGTCAATGTTGTAAGCAAATAGAACATGTTTTCTTCAATATCTTAGTCTATTCAAAGACTCGACATACAATAGAAAAATATCTTTAATGAAGGTATGGGGGTGTCCATTCATGCTTCAGGGCTTTGATTTCCATTTGCCTAGCCTTGTAACAACACAAAGTTCTTTTGTAAACTGCAAAGGTCTAACAACAAAGTGGTTTCAGAGATTTAACAACTAATTGGTCAAATTATCACAATGCTTACGTGGATATATATTTTGGTGTGCATATTCAAGTTGATCACCTTGGAACCTTAAAAGGTTAGGTGTAAAGGGTGTAAATTCACACTCAAAATTCCCAATTATGCTTCAACCTATTGGAATCCTTCTTCAAAATTGCTTCCATAACCCTAGTTCATTGGACTCCTTGCTCGGCCAACTTAGCTTGACATCAATGACAAACCTCTCAGTAGATGGTACCAAGCATGTGATATGATATACTAACCTATGTACCCCAAGCATCTCAAATGGCTAACCCCAAAAACTTCCTCCATTACTTCAATCAGGTAATTAACCCGAACCATCAAAATTCTAAGATCGCAACTCCACCAATGCATATAACCCTATCATCTTTAAATACTTTTAGTATCCCAAGAAGTAAAAGAACCACTAACATAGTTGACTAGTTGAGGTTTTGCCCATTCCATAAAGTGTTACTTATAGATATTTATCCTTGTGTTTATGGGCTCCCGTAAGATCATTTAATGAATCAACCCTCCAAGTCCAAAAATGGATTTTCTGTCAATCTCCCACTCATAGCATAAAAATAAAAGCATTAATTGTCATTTATAAATAATGAAACCTGCAAGCTAACTACCACATATCCTTATAAGAACATCACATCCTAAAATATCACCATCAATAACATCATTATGTGATCATGTATAATCAAATAATCACATACTACCTACCATATGTCGTCATAAAAATAAGACATCATGAAATAACATACATCAAAAATTGCATGCAACTACCGCATGACATCATAAAATCATCACATCATTGTGTCAACATGAAGTATCAAATAACCAATGCTAATTAATACATTCCATCATCATAAATAGTGCAACATGAAATACCATTATGCATAGCAAGAAACTCATGCAACTTTGCATGTGCAATTGATGCCACATGTCTAACACTTGATAGCATAAGAATTGCTTTGCATGTAGCTTGGTGCCTTTCAGACATTCTTGTTATTCTTCTATTCATCACCCTATTATTCTATGATATTCCTATACCTACAGACAATGATGAAGAGCCTGTTAATTATGAACGGTAGACAACACAATGATGCAAAACCTGAAGTGTAAATTTAGCACCGTAGCTTCAAGGTGAATTTACCAAAAGCTTACTCAAAAACTCAACAGAAAATGCATCCACTTCGTTCTTTAATTTCTTGTGCTTTAAATGCATCCATTTTATGTGCTTTAACTGTGTCTATTTATTGCAGACGATATTAATGATATTGAATAGGAAGACATTACTAAAAACTCAATGGAAAATGCATCCATTTTGTTCTTTAATTTCCTATGTTTTAAATGCATCCATTTCATTTTTTAATTTCCTAAGCTTTAAATGAATCCATCCTCTATCCTTTAACTGTGTTTGTTTATTTATTGCAGACGAACAGGAAGAGGAGGAAGTGGAGAAGGCTCAAGATGCAAGACTTCATCCACCATTTGTTATGCAATAATTCTTGGAAAATTTTAATATGTTTTATAGTAATATTGAATTTAACAGAGATTGATATATGAGAGGTCAATTCTGGTAAATTTCCCATGTAGGGAATGCACCTATGATATTGAAAGTGTACGACTGTGACTCAGGTTTTACAGATGAAATTCTATATTAAAAAAATACATTTATTTACCTTACATTTCATAGAGGTAAGAGAGGCGCTCCTTCACAAATAACGCTCATCTCCTCTCTTTCTTTGATAATGTACGCACCAATTGGAATAAGATCCATAAAGTACCCATGAGAGCTTGTTGATGAACCTCGAAAAAAGGAATAATGACTAATCTCTGAGCTCACAGGATCTCCTCTTTCTATTTTCTACGTTACATGTGTATATTTTCCATGGGTTCAGTTATTTGTCTGGGCTTGTTCCTTTCCCATCTAGCGAATTAGTTCACTACAAAGTTATGCAAACACATTTGCTTATAGGTACATTTTCTATGGAGATCCCTTCACTACTTCCTTCTCGCCTTTAATCGTCTCTCACCTTTTCCATCTTGCTTGACGACAAGAGTTTGAGACTAGCTTAGAAAAGGTTTGTCAAATGTATAAAGTTGTTATTCATTGAAGTATCCTTGGATAAAACTTCAGATGATTTGGAATTGTTGGCAGAATCAACACATGTTGAAGGATTAGAGAATTGTCCTCATGTATTGGAGGTGACGGTGATGAATCGGGGATGAATTTTCTGTCGAAGGATAAGAGGCTCCATAGGATGTGCAAGTAGAAAATGCATGCCATTTGGTTGCTACAGAGACAGTGCAAGTAGAAAATGCATGCCATCTGGTTGCTACAGAGACAGTGACTCGAGATCTATGTGTAATCTTTGCAGCTCCCAAATGGAAAAAAAAAATGAAATATCAAAGTGCCTCTTCTTTGTGTTGTCCATATTTCAGTTTGGGCTATCGCATGCGAGACAAGTTGTAGGGTAGTGGGCCCAAAGAGTTCGACAAATGGTAAAATTGTGGGCCCACAGTGTAAAACTTGGTGATTTATTTTTACTCTGTATGTGACATCTCTGCCTGCATTACATGTGTCTTTTGCAAAGGTACATCTCTGAATCCATTACAAGTTTTGCAAAGGTTCCAAGAGGTGTTGCGAGTTTTATAGAAGGCATATCAGACATTCATTTAGTGTTAACTCGGGGCCTTTCTAGAACTGTTCATTCGTGGGAGGATTCTCAGAGTCACTATATCCTTAACCATGTACACAGCTTCAGCCTCAAATGTCATTTTCTTATCAAACATTTAGTTCAAAGTTACCTTAGAGCCATTCTGGAACTGTTCATTCATGGGAGGATTCTCAAAGTCAGTGTATCATGAACCATGTACACAGCGTCAGCCTGAAATGCCTCTTGACTAGCCCATATGTTATTTTTCTTATGTCAGCAACACAAGTAAGGACATTTAGAATAAACCCAATTTATAATCTAATTGTATTCACGGATCCCATTATTTATGCATTTTGCAAATTATACATGTATGTAGTTTTTTGGTAGCTAATTTCATTTTATCATGGAAATTTGAAGCATTTTGATATATTAATTTTTGTGTGTATGATAGACGAGTAAATTTATTAATAGTATTCTCGAAAGGAATATTTTCTTTTGATGCATTTCTCTAGGAGATATATCCTCATTAATTCCCATCAAAGGTCTTTCCCATAACTTTATGTAGCAGAATTCATGAAATATAGCATCATACAGGAAGCTGAAATTTCCATGACTATAAACAATATTCATTGGGTTGGTTCAGAATAATTCCCTTTCTTCAGGACTATGGTAGAATTCTCATGATTTCAAACTCAGGTTTTACTTTAGATCTCATTGGATCTGATTTTTTTATGTGAATTTAGCATGTCCATGTTCATTTGGGCAACCAGAGTTCATGTACTTTTAAAAACACGAATAATTGAACTAGAGACCTAATTTCATCAGAAATGTTTGTGTGCTTATTTCCCTATGCAGAATTTGAAGGCACATCCACACTTTGTTGCCATGAATCTCACATGTCTGACCTGTCAAAACTTACTAAGAACTGATTCTTGTCGGAGTTACTCCTATAGGTCTGATGAGAAACAACAACAGACGGGATCTTCAGCGGGTTATTGGTCTAATAAGAAGAACCCACAACCTCCCGCTATAGAGAATACATTGAGGACAAGAGTAGCTCCAGTTCCACCTCCTGGTGGGGGAAGCAACAATAATATCAGTGGCAGCAGCAGTATCCAGGCTCCTGAGAGCAACCCAAGATTAATGAGGTGCCATGTTGTTCGTAGAGACATCTTCAAATATTGGCATTTTGAGGACTTTCCAGAGGGAAACAGGGGCCTATGCCTAACTTAGTCAATCAGATTTTAGTTATATGTAATTTAATATTGAATATAGTTAATTATATAATTCAATACTGAATATAGTTAATATCAATCAGTTAATTCCTATGTATTTCTCGTGTGGTTAGAACTATTTTGAAGAAATTTCTACATACTCATTGCAACCATATCGTAAGTTTTGAATTACCAACATCTGCCTTCAAACTTGGATCTCTTACATGCAAATAAACAAAACATTTTTGTTTTTACTACTTGTGAGACCTCTAGCAAAGAATTGATGACAATAATGCAAATTGGGAGCTTCCTTATCAAACACATCCCTAGAAAGTACTATGGCAAGGACTACTGCATGCAAATTAGGAACTTCTTTATCAAACACTCCCAGCAAGGACTACCACTGCATGTGGCTCTTGTTAGAGTATAATGCATTGTTTTCACATAATAAAGTTACATGATCCATGTGTGCATGTTCATGTGTGTAACCCACAATAAATAATATTTCATTAGTCTAAAATCATTGATAATCTAACTAGCCACATATCTCATATCATATACATGTACTAGTCTAGGTGAAAAAATGGTCATTATAGACTAATCCCATTGGGCCTTCACTTACTATAGTAATGTTTTCCAAAGTTTGTTTAAATCCATAATAATTTTAGTAATTTTAGTTTACCAATATCCAAAGTTCAATCTTTAAGTCAATTTTGAATCTAAAATGTTATGGTCATTATAGATTAATCTCATTGGGCCTTCACTTATTATAGTAGTGTATTCACAAGTTTGTTTAACTCCATAATAATTTTAGTAATATTATTTTACCAATATCCAAAGTTCAATCATTAAGTTAATGTTGAATCTAAAATGTCATGTATGGGATAATTAATCATTCAAATTAATCATCACATTAAGTGTTGGAATGTGCCAATTATGCCCCATTTGATAGCATTTAATAAAGTTCACTCTTATCACTTAACATGGTCGTCCTCTTTAGTTATTATATACCCCATAATATTCCATGTTTTATCGTAATGAGAACTCCTTTTTTTTGGTTTCTAGGTGTGTGATATTTCCTCCACCTTAAAAATTGACCTTAAACTATGCCTAACTTAACTTTAAAAAATAATGTAGATTTTTGTCAGTGTATAGAATTAGCTTTATATTAATTGATCATTATGTTATATAAAACCTTATAAAACAATACCAATTTTCACTCCTTGATGAATAATTGTATCTATTAATCTATTGTCATAATCACATACTACTTAAGGAGTCATAAGGTGATCAATCTTATCTTAAGTTTCGTATTTCAAAGAACATTGCAATGACTACTTGGTTTTCTTGTGCATCTCACACCTAAAGAACAATCTAGGATGAATTGGTTTTTGGGAAGAATGTTTTCATTGATGTCAAAGATGTGAATTCCATGGAGCTTTCCAAGGAATGCCAAGTTGAGGGGGAGTTCTATGGTAGCTGCAGTATTTAGTAGAGAACCATCATAGTAGAAATTTAAGGAAGCTAAAAATATTATAACTATCATGGTTTGGTGGCCTGGTATTTGAAGGCCCTTCTACCTCTTGGGATCTATTCATTTTCCTTTATAATGTGCTCAGATGGATATACCTTGGAAAGTCATTTCCAATGGTATAAGGAAGCTTGAAAAACTCCAAAGGCTGAAGGATTTATGGTCAATTGTATTTTTGCAGTGTTCTAAGCCTCAGGGTTCTATGTAGACCTTGTGTTTTGCAAGAAATTTCTTTGTTAAGGAAATTTTGAACTTAGGTGGATTTGTCAAGAAGTAGTGCTAGACAGGCCTTTGGCCTAGTTGGTAGGTCAATCCAATCAAAAGTTCGTCTCGATGGGAGGTTTCAACAAGAGAACAAATGACCAACCCCTGACACCCAACTCCTGACCTATGTGTCAAAGATATATGTGGAAGCCATAGTGGTGAGATGATGTCAACATAAGCTAACATGGCACCTAAGACTTGTTAACAGTAGGCTAACAGGGCTTACTTCCGAGAGACACGTGGCAGTGCCAGTAGGGGACATGTAGCATAGATGATGTTAGAATGATGATGTGACATAAACCTTGAAGTTTGCGTCAGGAGATAATTTGGTTCAAGTTTCCTTGTGTATTTGATTTCCTCGGGCTTTCAATTTGAACAAGTTACATGCCCAAAAGCAAAGGAAAAGGTCTGCAGTTAGGTAGTTGGATCTAGTTGGGGCTTTTGAGCAATCATGAGGAGAAGTGTTAGTTTTGACTTTTTACCTCCCAACCTATGTAAGATCTAGTGCAGAAAGACTCAAACTATGTGTTAATTTGGTTAGTTGGTAATCTGGCAACCAGATTATCTACCTTCAAAAAGATCTCCCGACCCCCAAGTTACGGTGTGAAGCACTTAGCAGTTAGGTCGTTGGTTCTAGCCTTGTGGGCATATGATTTCAAGTCACTAAGGAGTATAAGATGGCATGTTTGGAGGAATTCATTGAATCTAGAAGTTAGCCAATTCTAAAGATATAGCCACATACACTACTAAAAACTAGTGATACACCAGAATTGCTAAACTTAACAACTTGATCAGAATTCAATGCCAAAATAGAAAACATGACACATAATTGAACTACACTAAATGAAGCCATAAGATCACAATGAATGTGGCTAGCGTAGCACATTTGTTTTAGTAATGGGTTTCCTTTTATCCTAGACAAATTATATTTGAGGATGAGTCTTAGATAATTCATATTGAGAATGTAGTCTGTGTTGAAAGAATATGATTAGGTATTGTGGTCATTTAATTGACAAAGGAAGACATGCTGAGAAATCAAGGATCAATTGTATTATCAAGAAAACATTGTATAATTATGATTATTGGTTTCATGCTCCAGCGTTTACTTTCTTGCCATCTCTGATTCATTTAATATGGTTCTCAAGCTATGTGACGGAGTGTGAGGAAACTCTTTATATAGTTTCATATTGAGGTAATTCTCCTATGGGGAATAGAGGTGTATGTGTGTGTTGCGTGTTGCGTGTGAGTGAGAGGTGTGTATGAGCTGAAATAGAGTGGAACAACAACGTAAATTGCAGAGAGGAATTTGTATGGTTGTGTGCCAAGTCTTTGTATGTTGAATGAAGCGCAAAGAGTACAAATAACTAGAAGCAGTTGAGGCAGAGACAATTGAGGATTTGTGCAAAGCAAGGGAGAAGGAGTTGTAGAAAGACAGCATATCAAAGCCACAATTTAATTGTAATATTGAGGTAAGTCATTGTTCTCAGTTTGAAAATTGTATGAAAAGTAGAACACTTAAATGAAGCACATAAGGGCCTCCAATTATAAGAGGTTGTAGCCTCTAGGCAAGCTATGGATTGTTTATTAGAAGGGGGTTTGGACCTCTTGTGAGTTGGTGCCCACAAGCATATGATGTAATCAGAGTTGGTGCCTTAATTATCATCATAATACAAAAACAAGCTTTGGTGATTTTTCTCCTGAAATGGTTTCCACATAAATCACTATGCTTAAATGTATGTGAATGTTGGCCTCTCATGTGTTCTCTGATTGGTTTCCTTTGAAATTTTAAGTGCTCAACATAAAATAAAGGAAAAATTGTTAATTATTGATTCACCCGCGCCCCCCCCCCCCCCCCCAGTAATTCTTGATTCCCGACATTTGGTATCAAAGTCTAGTTCTTTTAGCAACAACCTAACCACTAGAAGGTAGATCAATAGGGAATCATGGCCAGACAATTAAATTCAGGATGTTTATTCAAGTAAGATACCAATATTTTATAGTACAAATTATGTATTATGGAAAGATTTGGAAACCTATCTGATGTCCCTAGGAGTAGATGTTTGGATTTTTGTGCTAGTCGACTATATTGTTCTAGATACCCCTCCTACATATGTATATGGTAAAAAGGTTAACGGGAACAATGAAAAGGCCAAGAATGCAATTCTCTTTGGACTTAATCAATTAGAACTAGTAATGTAATGCACTATGAGTCAGGCAAGGAAGTATTGGACAAGCTTAAGAATAATTACGAAGGAGATGAGAAAGTTAAGCAAGCCAAGCTTCAAGCCTTCAGAATGAGATTCAAGAGCTTAATAATGAATGAATAAGAAAATATAGTAAAATATTTTCTTAGAGTTGATGAGGTAGAAAATATGATTAAAGGACTTGGAGAGGACCTAAAAAATGATGTAGTTCTCCAGAAGACATGGATATCTCTACCTATAAGATTCAATGCTAAAATAATGAAATACTGAGTATCTCACAATGGAGTAGCTACACGGAACCCTCACAACCTATGAGATGATGATAGGAAAAGAGAAGGTTGAGAAAAATAAGGAAACATTTAAAGTTTCAAAGAAGACTAAGGAACACAAAGATCACTAAGAGTGTTCCAGTTGTGAATCTGATGAGGAGTTGGCTCAGTTTTCTAGAAATATAAAATGTGATTCATGTAAGTATAATGGTAAGCTACCCTTCAAATTACTTGACTGTGGAAGAGTTGGGAATTTTTCCTCCAAGTGTCCATATAAAGAGAAGCCAGAAAAGGAAAAGGATCAAAATCCTAAAGATAAAGCTCAAAATTATTATAAGAAGAAATCCTTAAAAAATGGGCTCTACTCCAAAGAGGACAGCTCTACTTCAAAAGATGAGTCTGATGAATTCTTACTGATGGCTTTTGAATCTAAGTCTAGGTCCAAAAATGACTCAGACCTCGAGGAAGAAGAAGAAGGTGTAGTGGATCTTTAAGGAGAGCTCATCAATGCTCTTGATGACTAAAGAAGACCCGAAAGAAGAACAAGAAACTAAAAGAGTAGTTGTTGTGAGTTGAGGAAGGTATGTACAACTCTAATAATGAAGAGTTTGTTTATCAAAGAGAAAATATTGAAAAAACTATTAAGAGAAAGGACATTCTAGCACAATAATTGGAAGAAAAACAAAGGAACTGTAATAATCGATAGGATGAGAATAAATTTTTGAAACAAGATTTGACCAAGAAATAGGTGAAAATGTTTCCAGAAACATATAAAGAGGTGTAACACACCCCTTCCCAAATCCTACCAAATCACGAGTTAGAAGGAAGTGGTTACTATGCTGACCGAAAATCCAAGGTGTCATTATGGAAATGGGGTCTAAAACTTTTGATCTCATCAAATTACTTAAAACATTAGTTATACATCACTGTTTTGTTCGTCTCATCAAGAAGATTCTAGTGATATAAAATTTTGATTTGATCTTACCCTAGGATCGAAAGTTATAGCTCTTCAAGATTTTTCACTGCCTTATCATCCTTCTGCCACATGGAAACCATGTGGCAGTCTAGTCAGTCTCTCACTACCACTTAGCATGGTCGTAATATTTGTCGACCCATTCATGGTATGTGCCTCCACGTAGAAACCCTTCCTCCTTCCAAGTCACCCAATAATCCATACCCAAGTGCGCCTAAGGAAAAACAAGCATAAGCACCTGATTGCACAATGAAAGCCATACCTTTAGGATTTGTGGCCCACCTTCAAACATATGTTCTCGAAAGATGGGAGAGGGTACATATGACTTGCTTAGGGAGAGGAGATCAACTGGCATAAAATTGGCTATACTGATGGTTGTCATGGGCTGTTGGCTACCAAATGAAGACAAATCTAGGAGAAAATTTTCTCCCATGGGGTCACCCACTAGTGGTGTGTTATGAAAACAGCTCACAAAAAGATAGAAAAGATAGATCAATGACTTAAAAATCAGCCTCTTCGAGGGGGCGACCTCCTATACATTACACAAATGAACGATTCTTGGATGATACAAATGACAAGACCCCCTTTCTATATATAGGATTCTAAGGGGTCCCAATACAATCAGATCCTACATAACAATAATTTTGTAGGGGCACAACAATAACAATAGTGGGCTTCTATGGGGCATAATAATAACAACATGGGGACTATATGGGCACAATAATACAATAGGGGGGTTGCACTAATAACAATAAGGGGTTACACTAGTAGTATAGGGACCTAACATGCCCCTCTCCTTCAAAAAGTGTTGTCCTCAACGCTTGAGTAGTTATGGATGCTTATGTATAAAATTCTCATCCTTCCATGTGGAATCTTCAGCATGTAAGTTCTTCCACTTTATGAGATACTCTAAAATTGATCAATTTCGTAGCTGTCGATTTCTTTTTTTTGTCACTGCTTTAGGTTCCAATATGATTTTTCATTCCTCGTCAAGTTCTGGAAATATTGTTTGAACTAGGATCTTCTCACCTATAACATTCTTTAAGCATGAAACATGGAAAATTGGGTGCACTCGGGAAGATGCAGGAAGCTCCAATTTGTATGCCATAGTACCAATATTTTGTAACACCTTGTACGAACCATAATACTTTGGTGATAATTTATTATCCTTCTTAGCTTGCTTGAGGGACATTTGTTTATATGGTTGTAGTTATAGAAATACCTAGTCACCTACATCAAAACTTTTGTCGTTGCGATGTTGATATGCATGTTGTTTCATTCTATTTTGTGCCAAAGTAAGGTTGTCCTTTAAGAGTTTGAGAACTTGTTGTTGATGCTCGATGTGATCTTCCACTGCTTGAACCTTAGAATTTTCTTTTAAAGATGATGTGATGGACGGTGGATGATATCCATAAAGTGCCATAAATGGGGTCATTTTTGCTGCAGTATGGAAGGAAGTGTTATACCACCATTCAGCCAGAGGCAACCACTTGACCCATTGTGTCTGTTTATCAGATACAAAGCAACGAAGATATCCTTCCAAACATTTATTCACTGTCTCAGTTTGCCCATCAGATTGAAGATGATAAGATGAGCTATGAGCCAACTGAGTACCCAAATATTCCACCTCTTGTACTCCAAAGAAGCATTTGGAGCTTTTTGCATATAATTGTTTCTCCTCCAATAGTTTGAGCACCTTTCAACATGTGGAACATGATCCTTCCAATACTTTTGTAGATTAGTATATCATCAAAAAATAGTAACACAAATTTTCTAAGGAAGGGTTTGAAAATGGAATTCATCAAACCTTGAAATGTAGAAGGTGCACTGGAAAAAGGCATCACCAAAAATTCATAATGACCCTCATGAGTTCTAAATGTTGTTTTTGGAATGTCTTCAATCCTCATTCTAATTTAATGATATCCTTAACGAAGATCCAACTTGGTGAAGTAAATTGCTCCCTGTAATTCATCCAATAATTCGTCAATGACATGAATGGGAAATTTATCTTTAATAGTAAGCTTGTTTAGCTCCCTATAATTCGGACACATGTGCCATGATCCATCCTTCTTGTGTACCAATACCACTGGAGTAGAGAAAGAACTTCGACTAGGTTCAATTATACCATCCTCTAGCATTTCTGCAACCATATGTTCAATTTCACTCTTTTGGGCATATGGATATCTACAAGGCTTGATGTTTGGGGGAACACTTCCTGAAATCAAATGAATAGCATGATCATGATCACAAATAGGTGGGAGGCCTTTGGGAGTCTCAAATACCTTGTAATAATTTTCCAAAACGTTTTGGATATCTGGAGAAATAGATGATTTCGATGTGGGAACCTCTAGCAAACATAATTGTGCAATTACACCTCGTTCTTCTTTCTTTAGAAGCTTTGTCATGTTGTTAGAGCTGATTATATTTCCTATTTTCCCTGCAATACCCCTTAATTCAACTTCCTTTCCTTCCCACAAAAAATTCAAGAAAAGTTCTTGAAAATTAAAAGCTATGGTACCCAAAGATTGTAGCCATTGGACTCCTAACGGAACATCTGCACCACCCATTGAAATGGAAAGCATTGGACTATTCAAGACATATTCGCCCATGGATAGCTTGATATTATGGCACTTTCGAGAGCAATTTATGGTTCCTCCATTTGCAACCATTACTTGACACTTTGATGCTAGATATAGGAAGCAATTCAATTCCTTGGCTATATTACAATGAATAAAATTATGGGTACTACCCGAATCAATCAACACCATTACCTTTTTCTTCTTGATATGCCCTTCTATCTTGAGAGTTTAAGGAGTGGTAATTCCTGTCAATGCATTACAAGATATGGTCAGATTCATTTCTTCTTTCTCTGGGATTGGTTCCTGGTATATATCTTCTTCTTTTGATGTTTCTTGTTCCTTTTCTTGCTTCTCTTCCCCATCTATATAAATTAATTTCTTCTCGGCACACTTATGACCTTTAGTGCATTTTCTATCACAATTGTAACAAAGCCCTTTTGCTCTTGTTTTCTTCCAATTGTTGTTGTGTCAACCTTTTAGGTGGTGAAATGATATGAGAAACAACACTTCCATCTTTATAGTTGTGAGTGATAGGCTTCCTTGTTGCCATAATTTTGCTTTCCATTTTTCTTTCCAACCTGAATGCCTTCTCCAATGAATCAGGTTCCCAAAGGCGAACCTCATGTTGGATGTTATCCTTTAAAGTCCCTATGAACACATCAATCCTATGCTCCTCTGGAATATCTTTTACCATTATATTCAATTTTTGGAAGTCCTCAATGTGCTCCATCATTGAACCCTTTTAGTTGAGATTTATCAATTGGCTAAAAAAGGTGTTTCTTTTTGTATCCTCATAATGTGTTATCATTTCTTCCGTAAAAATTGCCTAATTGTTTACGAGAGAAAAACCATCGATACCATACAAACTGATTTGGTTCCAAATATAAAGTTGCAATGCATACCTTTTGTGTGTTTTTCACATTATGGAGATCGAAATATTGTTCCATCTATAGTATCCATGTTATGGGATCCTTGCCATCAAACTTCCTCATATCGATCTTTGGAACATGGCGGGTCTTCAATCCAATGTTAGAGTCTATGAAATCATGATTAACATTTCTTTTGTTCTCATCATGAGTTTCCTTTACTACCCTTTTGCCATTAGTAAGCTTTTGTTGTAGCAAATTTTTCAATATGTCTTCAAGTCTTCCATGTTGCCTTTAAGTTTTCTCTTTTACACCATCCATCTTAGCTTCCACACCTTTCTTTAAACCATCCATCTTAGCTTCCACGTATTTCTTTAAACCATCCATATTAGCTTCCACGCCTTTCTTTAAACCATCCATATTAGCTTTTGTTACTTTTTGTGAGAGTGAATTTTGTTGCACTTGCTCTCGTAATTTTGATATATCATGCTACATTTGTTCCTCTTCTTAATGAGTCATGCTAGATATTTCAGGTTTCTTACTAGGTGTTTCCATTTTCTTTCTTCAGGGCATCAATTAATGATAATAATGCTTCACTATGCCCTTTGAATTCTTTCAAACTAATTTTTCAACCAAAGTTATGCAAAATTTAAAAAAACTATACACCTTTTTTCACTTTATAGGAGCTTTATATTGAATCTATTGTATCTCTATAATTTCATATCTCCAAGGTCTGAAATTGCATCGTGCAGTAGCCCTCTGAGTCCTCTTTCCAACCCCGCAAGTCTGATCAATATCGGATTCTCCAAGGAAGAGTTATGCCAAATCTCCCACGATGACCGAATTATAGACTGGTTCAGTAGAGTGAACTTGTACAAAGTGTCACGTGCCACTATTTCGATCTTAGGACCTGGAACCGATACACAGAAAAATAAAGGTCATCCTCTCTCTATAACTTTTTATGAAATTTCAATCTGATTCTCAGAGAGAAAGTTATGACGATTTTCCCCAGGTCACCTGTTTGGGATGTAATTCGGGATCCCGCAAAAACCCTAAATTTCTTGGACCATATCTCCATAAATATAGTGAAAATAGATCTGAAATTAGGGCCCAAGCTTGCAAAACCCTAACTTCCCCATATCATATCTTCGAAAATATAGCGAGACAATATCTAAAATTTGGACCCGAGATTCAGAACGATTTCTGCTCAAATGAGTTTTCTTTTGCTTCTGAAACATCATAGAGAAAGAGTTACAGCAAAAATTCCACGATGACCTGTTTGGAGCAGCGAAACCCTAGAATCCAAATCTCTTATACCAAATTTTATGAAACCAACTCACAAAAAGATACAAAAGATAGATCAATGACTTTAAAATCGACTTCTTCTAGGGGGAAACCTCCTTTACATTACACAAATGAATAATTCTTGGATGGTACAAATTACAAGGTCTCCTTTCTATATATAGGAGTCTAAGGGGTCCTAATATAATCAAAGCCTACATAACAATAATATTGTAGGGGCACAACAATAATAATAGTGGGCTTCTATGGGGCATAATAATAACAACATGGGGACTATATGGGCACAATAATACAATATGGGGGTTTCACTAATAACAATAAGGGGTTACACTAGTAGTATAGGGACCTAACATGGTGGGTAACATCTGGCTCCAACTGAGACATGAGCTCTTTGTAGAGTGCATGAACAATGTACTCGAACGGGAGTTCACGAGAACATCAACAATCCTATGGGACTGTAGACCTGTATCTTGCACATCATAAACAATTGTTGGAAGCATTTGTCCTAGGATTACTTTTATCGTTGATGTTTTCATCAAATAATAAAACCATTTAAAAGATAAAATATATTCTAAAATGCATGTCTAATCTAAATTCATCTATTCTAGCATGAGAACATGACCTGATGATGTTATCTATGCAAAAATCAATATGCAATGCATTCTACTCTAACACGCATATAATATACAAGGTCAAGTGTCCAAGAAATGGGTGATATGACTTACCTTGACTGGATTAGGCCAAATCTCAACATCAAGTCTAGTAATCTAATATTATCCCTCACCAACCTTACCATGGATCTTAACAAGCACAGGGATTTTGTCTACCAACACTAACTCCCCAACCTTAAACTCCTTCTGAAGTTTTTGCACCCATTTTTTCTTAGGCTTACCATCTTTACGGTTAGGTCTTTTTAGGATACAAACTTCTTGGGAAGGAAGGATGGGACTAGGATCTTTGGGCTTAGGCAACCTATCTAGATAAGGAAGAAGGCAAAGTTTCGCAACATAAGTTGGAAATGAGAGCTCCCTGCAAAGAATGAAAAGAGCAACATCTGTTTGTTGGATAATTGTGTAAGATAAATCCATTTAAAGTTAACCGCCTACAGTGGCACCCCATTTTCTAGAAAATAAAATTCCCCATACATCAGGAATATCGATAACCACAATGTACATGAGCAAGGATATGTCTTCATTCATATCTAACGTAATTATGAGGTCCTTAATAAGGCCTTCTATGAGAATGGATCTAAAATCAAAGCCACACACTTTTTATATTTTCAAGTGATACTCAACTTGAGTTTCTTTGTAACCTTTAGTGGCATAGCATATGTGGAAGCCCTTGAATCCAACATACAATTATGGAGGAGAAGGTCATTTATGGTCAAGTTCAATAAATATGGCTCTTGGCAAAGATTAGTCCTAGTGAAGTGGATATTTTGCAACATGATAGGAGGGTCTTCTTCATCAACCCTTAAATCTTTCTTCACTACCATCTTTGGGATGGGGTATCCACAATATACTTTATGGGAAACTTGCATACTCATCTTACTTACAGCAATGCTTGTATCAATGTCCAACTATATCTATTTACCTTTGTTTTTATGGTTGGACTCCCCTTTAGGAGGATCCTTTTTGATATTTTTATTTTTATGGGGATCCTTCTTTGGGGGTTCCTTAGGAGGGATATCCTTCCCACTTGATGTGTTAGATCTTGAAGAGGGTTCTTTGTCATCCTTCCTAGAATATTGCAACCCCTTAAACCTTCCATCATCCTCATTATTACAGATAGGTTCATGTTGTTCTTCTTAAGCTTCACTTCACTAATTTAAGGATGAGTTTATGTGCAACCTAACATGATATTAAAAGCTTGGTATTCCTCAACCACATTCATTTGCTCACCACCATCCTCATCTTCACTTTCCTTTCTAGCACTATCACTTTGGTTGGAGCCAAAGTATTTGGGACATTTTGTGGACCTAGCTTGCCTTCCTCATTATTTTTCTTGACAAAGGGTTTGTTCTTTGAGAGGAAAGTGGATCTTTGCCCCTTTTCTAGAGCGGTGAACTTGTTCATATACATCATATACCTAGCATTAATTATTTGTAAATTTTCTTGAGTGTAGTGACTAGAGTCTCCTCAACTTGATCCTTGGCCTTTCTCTTTTTAACTTCAACATTAGCCTTAGGGAAATCGCACATTTCAACATGGGAAACATTTAGGTTTTGTTCGATTTCAGTGCCCATTTCTTTTACTTCAATAAGAGTTTTTGGCTTCTTATCCCTAAGTTGATATGTTAGGTGCCTTCGGACTGATTTAACGAAATTTTCCAGGATTTGGGCATCAATGGGTTTCAGGCGATCAAGGGTATGCTTAACAATTTTATCAAAAACTTGGATAAAATCTTTAACATCTTCATCTATTTTCTTTTGTAGGGGATAGAATTTTTCAATGACATAGGTTCCATCATCATCTGTAGCCCATATTTTCTTGAATATATCTTTAAATTGGTGAAATTCATTGATTCAAGTAGGATGGAGACTAAGGTACCAATCCCTGACTTCCCCTTCAAAGGTCAAAGTAAATAACGTCATCACTACATCTTCATATTCGATCCCTCGAGGGCCCACTTCCCAAAATATTTTTTCTATGTCTTTCAGTGTTTTCATAAGAAACCCCTTAAACTTTGGTAGCCACTCATGATGCTTCTTAGTTAGTGTGTGAGGAGGATCAAGAATTCCACTAAAGTCTATAGGTTTGAAAACTACCACATTCCACCTCTTAGGCTTAGGGATTTGGGTTTCATTTTGGTTTTGGTTGGTGTTTGTATTCATGTTGTCAGGAAAAAGGTGCCTTTCAACAAGGGGAGAATGCTTTCATTGAGTAGCCCTTTTAGCATCAGCCCTGGTTATGGGAGCTATTTTTTCTTTGTAGTCTTCATAACCAAGTAATTTAGGAGTCGCCAGAATAGGAACTATATTGTCGTTGTAAGAAACACCTCTTCAATTATTGAACCAAGGAGGCAAACGAACTTCCTCCCCGACAATGGAACTAAAAATGTTACCACACAATCTAGCAGGGCCCTAGGGAGGGGAACTATGGGACAACTACTAGACCGGGTGATAATAATGGGACAAAGATCCATTGTCACCTCAGTCAGTGTCCCCTACTCTTTACGTAATTTTACTAATGGAAGATTCCCGATATGAAGGAAATCATTTGTAATAGTTATGTCAATGACAAGGTGACGAGCCCAAGTATTGCAACAAGAATGTTTCAACTCCCATGGCTACCAACTTAAATTATCAACCCGGGGTTCATACAAACTTAGTAGGTGTCGACACTATATGTGCAACATGCAATGTGTCCTGCTTTCATTTTTCTCATGCAATGAAGTGAATATCATTGAATCAAGCCTAAACTGATTACATAAATGGAAATTCTTATCTATTTGCAAAAATGTAAATGTTACTCTACTTTGCATAAATTTAAAGGTTAGTCTACTTACATGAATGTAAATTTTATTCTATTTACAAAATGTAACTGTTGCATCAAAAAGGAAACCTAGTCTATGCAATAGAAATAACAATGTTGGAAATGGAAACCCTAGCTTAAGATGTATGAAACAAAAATTAATCATGAAATCATTCTTCAATCACTGCATTCAAGATAGATTTTTTCAATAGAGTTCATAAGGTACTTCATGAAGTAATCATGAAAATCATCATTATGCTCTTCAAGTCATGAATTTATCCACTAACCATAACTGCAGAGGTGAATTGCAATGGAGAAGAGGCAAGGCTTAAGAGGTACTTTGGTCTTACTAAATCATGGTTCAAAGCCTATAGGTCATTATTCAATCCTAAGGGACAAAAACCAATCTTTTGGAGCAAATTTGGTCAAGTTTACATGTGCTACATGAGTGCTACAAGACTGCTACATGAGTGCTACAACACTGAGATAACTTGTCGAATGCCCAACTAAATCATATGAAAATGAGTTGGGGATTTTTTTAATTATTAAGTAGGATGTCCTAGGACTCCGCTCCAAGTGGAATCACTCCAAAATACCTCTGTTAATATGTGATAAAAAATAGCAGAAAAATACTACTCTAAAAACCAGAAATTCAAGAACTAGTGAGCTAGTTAACCTACCAAATGCCTAACCTAATCAAGTCCAAATTATATGGGCTACATTTTGTTATTAACTTGAATTTTTTTATGACCTAATTCAAGTGGAATCAACTCAAATGAAGCTCATTAACACTTTCTAAAAAATAACAGAAAATTACTACTATTTTGCTACAAGGGACTTCCAGAAATTCTATGTTTGTGAACTAGTGAACTAATCCAAGTAGCTCAATGATGAATATGACTTTTAAATTTATTATAAGGATGCATCATGCTTGTGAATATATAAATAACCTACAAAAAAACTCACTTCAATCATTTAACCAATATGACTTACAATAAAAGAAGCATGAATGGTAAATGCAAAAATAAGAGATGCAAGTGAAAAAGACAGTCAAAGGAAATAAAGAAATTGTACAAGAGGGATTTGAGGCTCTTGGGATGGAAAAGACCAAGGAAACTCATAGTCCTATGAATGAAACCAAGCTTTATAAGATAAAAATGGTACCAAACTTCATTATTTGAATCAATCCAAGTACATTCCTGCTAGAAATGAAAGTGGAGCTGCTATATAACATTTTTTCTCCACAAGAAGACTAAGAAATAATGACCCTAGAGGAAAATTCGAATTGGTACGTATACAAAGTAATGAGGAAGCATTCTCCTTGAATGGAAGCATCTTTCCCCTCCGAAATCCCTCAAAAAGTGGATCTAGTTCCCAACATTAGGATATGGCATTAAATGATAGGGAACACATTCCTAGATTTTCTCAATTAGTGGAGCTCCGGAATTTGTCAATAATTTCATGATATTTAGTTAATTTATTATCCAATATTGGCCCATCCTGCAGTAGGGAGAAAGTCCCTATATTATCTAATTCAGAATTTACTCAATATTCTCTCAATATTCTGCAAAAATAAATAATATTAGGCTCATAATATGTAATTATCACTAAACCTTCCTAAGAACATATTAAAGCTAAAAAAACATTATTAAGTGTAAAAACAGAGATTTAATATAGCCTTCATGTGCCTAAGTGTTATCGGGAAAACTAGTGTCTATGCAGAGCTACTAGTCCCACTAAGGCTGGTAGCTACCTTAGAAACAAACAAACTAAAACTACTTTCATTTTCCTTTATGAGAAATAGATAAGAGGGGAATAAGGAGACCAACCTCTATCTTGCGCTTGGTTCCTTGCTCGATTCCTCTCCCTTCTGATAGATCTTTGCTACTCGCTTCCTTGTCTACCCAGCTTCACAGAGCACCTGTAGAATCAAAGCAGCATAACACTATCCAAGAACATAGATCTATTATCATAAACAATATAGGACCAGATATATATTGACCACACAAATTCACATATCAATTATACAAGAATGTGGAGGAAAACTTGAATAGATTTATTGATAATCAAGAAAGAGCAAAGAGGATTACAACCAATTGTTCTGACCCAACATCATCCTCTCAGCAAGAAAGCCCTTCTTCACCTCATGAAAAGCTTAGATCACCCAACACTATGATATTGCACCAAGAAACCAGCAGCACTTCCTTACCAGATCCAAAATTCCAGCCTCCTGGATCTCTGGGATGAGGGATCCATATATAGATGTTTGCAAGGGGGTTGAGTTAGCTTTTGAGATTTGATTAGTGTCCTCTCTCTGATAGTTCTTGATTCCACTTGGAGATTGATGATCTCTTTTTCATCCCTGGGCGAATGCAGAGAGGCAAGTGTCACAGGAGAAGTTTCTAGAAGATTCCTTGATCCTCCACATTGCAGATTGACCATGCCATTTGTCCACTCTCGCCCATCGCACCCCATAGAAGGGCTTTTCAAGATGCATCGCACCTACTGTGTGTATTTAGGTGGGATGCAGCGCACTTTGACCATGGAGCAAGTGAGATGGTCCAGTTTTGACCAGTTCTGAGCAGTTTTTCATGGAACTTCTGGGAGAAGATGTAATCAGTTGACCTTGTTCTTTCAGAGGTTGGAACAACACTTTTAGGGACTTAAGAGCCCTTGTTTTATGGAGATTTATGATTGGGGTTGCAGTGCCCAAAAATGTCTATAACACTAAGAAAGATTAGATGGGCCTTAATTTTTGTCTAATTTGCAGGCTCATCACAAGGTATAAAGTGATTCCAAAGGCTCATTCAAGGAGAAGCTTAATCAAGGGATCGATGCTTGCAAGAAGCTAAAGGATCTTTGAGAAACACCCATGACAAAAATCTAGACTTAGGGTTTGATATTTTTAATGATGATGAGTATGCCTAAGGTCAAGGCTTCCAATATGGGATAGGACCTCTCAAAAATATTAGTAAGATTATTAGACACTTGAAATAGGACTTTTTCTTCCCTTGAGAGACCCAAAAGGAGCCTACACAAGACCTAGGGTTTATGAATAATCGTGGGAGGAGCTCCTCCAATGTGCTCACTAGGTCAAGTTGGGAGAGGATAAAAGGGACTATTGACGGTGTTGGAAATTTTTCAACCAAGGGGTCTCCCTGATTTGAAGTCCCAATTAGACCTCACACCATTTAGAATAGGAGCCCCATCTGGAGTATCATCCTGACTGCCATTTATTGTTGTAGATTTTCCTTGGCTAAAAAGTTCATCGCAAGAGAGTAATACACAGGTATCTTCATATCAGCAAGCGAGTATGCCTTGTGAAATGTCCAGCTGCAGAAAGTAGCAAGGTCATTCTATTGAAAGGGGAGAGAAAAATGGGCCCTTTAAAGACAAGTAATAGTATTGATCTAGAAAAGGCGCATGAGCACATACATAAGAATGAATCGTTGATCAACAAATGAAATAGCTCACAAGAAAGCAACGATTGTTAAAGCAAATACAACACACTTTTAACAAGATAAGTACCAAATCCACCGAAAATGTTTCAATTTTCTTAGTACATATGAGAAACAACATACATCACAAACATTCAAAGAACAACCTTACAATATTCACGACATGTGCATGAAAGTGTCGGCTCAACGAGCTTCTGAATTAAGTAAAAGTTCCAAGGTACATCAAGACAATGAACACCACTAGCCCCAATAGTGGAGCATTAAAGTAGTCACTGGTTCCTGTGAAATAACTATCTTCCTCTTTAATTCCTAGTAAGAGGAGCCAAGGTGAAAAGTCCTTTACATCTACAATGAGGGTATATATATAACAAATTGGGTGGTCATTCACCTCCCATGTAACTCTTGGATTACCCTCATGATCGTTTGACTTCTTTATGACCTTTTGATTTCCACATGACTTTTCACATTACATGGATGACTCTTGGACTTCCACTTTACATTACATCTTCCAATATAGAATTTACATAATCCACAAATGATCTGGAAAATGATGACTCATGACATGACATGGCAATGACAAACCACTCTTTATTTTTTATTTGTCTTTAATAAGAGATATGTAATGCTTCATCTCCATGAGAGATATCCTTTATTCCTCACATCTGCCCTCCAAAGGGTTGTGAATCAGATGGAGCCTTCATGTGGTCCTTATCTTTGATCTTATGTTGTAATCTAGCGTTCCTTGGTCTTCTCACCTGATGATCATCTTATCTCTTTAGTTTCATATGTGTCTTCTAGCATGTTTCACCTCTCATTTTCCTCTATCATCATTTTTCATGATATGACAAAGTACCTACAACTGAAAACCATTCATGATAAGCCAACATCAATTTGGAAAACCCCTAAACTAAAATATTTCATGAACTCAACTGTTAGAGCTAGAACTGGTGGTTGGTTGAGTGAATGGCTAAGGGGATTCCTCAGTTCCATAGGCCAAGGTCTGGGATTGAGGCTTGATACTGCATAATGCACAATTCAGGATGGCCAACCTCAGGAGATTGCACAGTTGAGGGAGTTAAGAACTCAAGGTAGAGGCTTGAGGCTTGAAGATGCCCACTGTGCAGTTTTGGAAGGATAGAGGCCAAAGAATTGTGCAATTGAGGGACTCAAGGACTCAGTCTGGAGGCTTGAGCCTTAAGACTACGCAATGCGCAATTGAGGGAGGCTTGGGCAGAGAGATTTCGCAATTGAGGGATTCAAGGGTTCATGTTGGAGGCTTGAGCCTTGAGTTTTCCCATTGCGTAGTTCTAGGAGACAAGGAGATCAAGTGATTGTGTAATTGTGTAGTTCAGGAGCCCAAGGTTAAGGCTTGAGGATTGAGACTGCGCAATGCACAGTTCAAGCTGGGTTGGGAAGAAAGATTACATAGTTCTAGAACTTAAGGGTTGGGCTTGAGCATTGAGATTGCATAGTGTGTAGTTATGGAAGGTAGGGACTTCACATTGCGCAATGCTAAGGGACAAGGGTGTTGCTTGAGGGTTGAAACTACGCATTGTGTTGTTCAGGTTGGGTAGGATAAGGTTGAGTGGCCTAGTCAAGGAGTTTTCCAATTGGACTGTGTTGGATCAATGAGTTGAAGATGAGTAAAATAAAGACTCTAAGCATGATCACACACTTAGATCACTTCACGATACGATAAGGAACACTCATAACATATGAACAACATACCTTCCTCAATGAAACAACTTTGCAACGGCTTTGACCAAGTGTGGCACTAAAGATACACTTTGTGACGAAAACAATGACACTTGTGCGACAATGCTTAAAACTTAGGGAATGAGTGTGATACATGTTTCCATGATAAGAACAACTTGATATCACAAATATTACCCCTTCAGACAAACTAAAACTCCACTTTAGGCGATGAGCGACACTTCCCATGCCAGAAGACAACACATGTGATATGGAAAGAAAAGTGTGAACAACACTTGCAATCCATGAAAGACAGTAAGAGAGACACATGCCAAGATGAAATAACATTAGAATGACACTAATTAAAGTGAAAGAAAGCAAAAGCAATAGTCAAAAATATGAAAACGACACTCACGAAAACGAAGATGCGCAAAAGTGACAGTTTGAAAAACTCACCAAAATAGAAGTACAAATGCGGTCGAAAGTGAGAGACTATTAATGAACATGTGCACTAACTGTCGACATGGGTTGAGCATAGTGTAGACATTGTCTTGATGGATTATACTAGGCCTATTCAAGATTACGCGAAAAGAATGCACTCATGAATTCATTAAGGACTGAGTATGTGTGAGCAGGTGACTTCGACACTTGCAATCCAAATGGGGAGCCCAAAATCTTAACAAACATCACCGACCAAGGAGTGACCACGAAATTATTGATCGCAAGATCCACAATAGGCTCCAAAATTTGAGTATGGGGAAAATTTTGGAGGGTGTTGTCGGAGGGACAACTCTTGGCGACACACTAGTAGAACTCTAGCTTCTCTGCCTCGGTAAATTCTTTATGCAATGTATAGTTCTTTAGGAAGTATTGATTCATCGTTCAGATTACCATGCTCTAGTGCATTAATATAGTCCCCTTTATTCATTTTCTCGGTTGAACACAAACATAAGATCATCAATCACACATGTTAGGAATCACGATTGTCGTTAGACCAAACCCGCAGGTGTTAGTCAATGATCGCATCACCAGAGATAAGGATCCATGAGAGGCGGTAAGTCCATGTCGCGAAATGCACAAGGAACATTAGTTTATCCAATGTCCAACAATCTCCCCCCCAACTCGAGTCAGGTGTGTATCGAACTCGTGACTAACGCTCTGACACCACTTGTTAGGAATCACGATTATCGTTAGACCAAAACCTGCAAGTGTTAGTGAACGATCACATCGCCAAAGATAAGGATCCATGAGAGGCAGTTATTCCATGTTGCAAAACAAACGGGGAAGCATTGGTTTATCCAATGTCCAATAAAACAATGTTTTGAATCAGGAAAAGGGTAATGAAGTTTGCGAGCTTTAGATTTTCAGAGTGTAGTTTTTCATTTTTAGTGTTGCTCCGCAGATAGCAAGCCTAGATAGTAACCCGACGAAGTCACTTTAGGGACACAAACATTGCTTCGCTACCACCAGAACTGGACAGTACCCTGACGAAGTTGCTTGTTTCACCTCTCTGTGTGGGAAGCCTTTCTCTTCTTCCGCCTTTATTTATTTATTTTATATAGGATTGTGCATAGACACTTATTTATTTCATGGGTAGAGGAGTGATCCTGAATTATTGAGAGCAGGAGAGGTTGTCCCTTCAGAGAAGCATATATACCATCTTTGATATTGGTTTTATCATTCAGACTTTCCCCTTGTCCTTCTCTACTTGATTCGATTTTGCCACATTGAATTTTGAACCAACAGAGCATCTTCATGCAAGGTATTACAAAACAAAACAAAAGACAACACATAACATGAAAAAAAAATCAGAAGACAAAAAAGAAGGAGTCTAAACCAAGACATGATGCGAAACCAAAATGAGAAAACACAAAACAAACTACAGAAAGTGAATGCAGGATAGATGTGCAGGAAAACTAATATGCAACTAGACCTAATCTTAACCTAACCAGCTAAAAAGTTGGGGTCGCTGTTAAATATCCATTTCGGCACATAAACCCCAACCTACAGATCAATACTATTAGGGCCCATCAAACCCTAATTCAATTGTTACATGCCCTAAAGAAGTCAACCATCAGAATGACTAGCTTCCTAAGAAGTTCCATGATTGAAATCATCCAAAAACTGCCTCTGAGAAGATCAGCGCAGGCAGGCCTTCATTAGGGTGCACTACAGTGCACTCTAGTACACTGCTAGGGTGCTACGCAGGGCACTTAAGCCCTCTTTGGCCTGTGCTGGGCGAATTTGAGAGAAATTGCATTAGGGTTTGGGAATATTCTTATCCATTAGATGCATCTAGAATTTTCCCAAGTTTATCTACTCCTTTGAACTTGAATTTGGATAAGGTAGGGAGTTAAGGAACATCAATCCCTTTATCCCTTACTCCATCGAACTAAATTTTAAGTTTGGGAGGGCATTCATTATCACCATTTATGGCATAACTTCCTTATTTCACCTATAAAAAGACCACTCATCTAAGTGATCGGGGGCTGGAAATCATTGAATTATAGGGAGATGCTGTTAGTATGAGACTTGAGTTGATTTCAAGTATTGTAATGATGTCAAAATGTCTTGCTTGTTATGAGGAGAGGATGGGATTGAACTGGAGGAGTGATGTTGAATCAAGCAAATTGGGTTGTAACTCTTCCTTTTACTAATAAAGTGTTCAAAGCTTTTTCCATATGCTTGTGTTATTCATTGATGCTTTCGTATGTGTACTATGTGCTTGATTCCATACTATGTTTAATCAATAGATCATTATCATATGCTTTGATTGGTTTTTGTCTTTTGTCTGTGTGTGGGTACTCTTCATGTGGATTAAGTTTGGAAAGGAGCGACAGAATTGGTCAAGGGAGATAAGGAGTAAGCAAAAGCTACAGGTAGGCTTCTTTACCTCTTATTTAATCTATTGGTCATAGAAAAAGTAGAGAAAGCTTTGCACTATTGTTCTAGACTTAGCTACTATTCTAGGGGTTTAAGCATTTATCCGTAGACACTAAAACTTCCAAAACAAATTGGCGACTCAATGGTAAAGTTAAGTTTCCTTGTAGGTTATGTGAAGGGAATCACCCCATTCACCTTTGTCCCTATCTGGACGAAGCCAAAAAGGTGTTGGATAACCATCATGCTTCACCGCAATGACTTCCATCGGGTTATAGGATACTCTCCCTTTCATCATGCTGGGGGCATGTAAACCAATCTCAAGCATGGTTTTTTCATTTTAAGCTTGCGTAAAAATGAAATTGAATCCATGCATAGTTGTTGTTTCAAGCTTGTGTAAACATGAAACTGAATTCAAGCATAGTTCCCTATGGTTCAAGCTTGTGTAAAAATGAACCCATTTCCATTTTTAAACCTCATGATTGCCATTCTATCAGCCTCTTTTGTCATATGATCCTTGGTTGTTTTCATCCCATCGCCACCATCCCTTTGGTCGATCATACACTTTCACTTGGTTGTTTTACCTTTTTTTGATGAACAGTTGCAATGAGTGGTCTTATTAGCCAGCCTCTTCACATAAATCAATATGTTTTCAGAAGTTCCAACATCACTGGAACCAGTTGCTGCCCTAGACACCACTCGTTCCTCAAAATCAAGTCCTCTTTAAGCTCTTTTCAGACTCTCTAAATATGAAAAGATTGTTGAATGCTTGTCCTTTCTAGCTCGTTAACGGATTGGAAATGATATCTCTCTTGTATTATTTTACGCTTTTTCAGACTTGAGAGATTAATCTATGAAAAAGAACTTTTGGAGTTTCATTTTCGTCCCTTTTCAAACTCTCTAAAATAAAAAGGATCGAGTTATCTTTGTCGTTAAACTCGTTAAAAACATCAAATAGTGACAAACTTGTCCATCTAGACAAGACCGAGTTTCACCTTTGCTAGACTCGTTAAAACATCAAATAGCGATGGATTCACCCGAAGGGTGGAATTATACAACAAGCATATGTTATCCTCCTCAAGCTTGATAAAAATAAAGAGGTATTGGTCAGCAATGACTTGGGAAAATTAGAAAAAGGGGAAAACACTTTATGGTAGCAACTCGCTCTTGAACATGACACTTTCACCTCATTACCATGACTACTTGGGTTGGGTTATCTGCTTGACGGTTATCATACTCATGGTTTATCATACCATCCATTACTTTGTTTTGGGTCAATGCTACCAATTCATCTTAGTGTCGCCGACATGTTCAAGAGAATTCATTCAGTTCAAACTTCATCATTTGCAATACCGTAAACCTTCATTTTCATGACCGCCATTCCTGAACCTTCTGTCATCAGTCGATTTTCATCTCCAAAATCATTTACCTCGTTTGGTGTCATTGATGTGGGATGCATCAAGGCCCTCCTGCGACGAGTCACTTCTTGTCGACATCAGCACATTATCCAAGAAGTTGACTTAGAAACTGTTATGAAACCAGCTCAAGAAAAGATAGAAAAGATAGATCAACGCCTTAGAATTCAGCCTCTTCGAGGGGGCAACCTCCTTTACATTACATAAATGAACAATTCTTGGATGATTCAAATGACAAAACCTCCTTTCTATATATAGGAGTCTAAGGAGTCACAATATAATCCAGCCGACCTAACAATAATAATATAAAGCCACAAAAATAACAATAGAGGGATTCTATGGGGCACAGTAATAACAATATGGGGGCAATAGGGGCACAACAATATTAATAAGGGGTATAACTACAATAGTAATGGGGTAATCACTAGTATTATAGGGACCCAACAGAAACACCCCTTCAATACCTTGAGGCTTGCATACATCAATGGCAGGTTTCTCGCTTCCAGCACTAGGTTGACATCACTGGCCTTCGACCGAAAGACTTTATATGGTGTTCGACATCAAATAATTTATTCACACCATGCAAAGTGTACTATAGTACCTTGAGGGTCATTATCATTATCGGTGATTCCTCTCGCATCTATTAATGGCCTACATCATTAATTGGTAATCAGACGATGTCTTCCCATGTTCGACTTCAAATCATCTATTCACATGGTTAGACTTGTACTTGAGTGAAAGATTGAACGAGATTGAAGACCCCGGATCTAGTTTCATCCATCTAGGCTACGATATTTTCAGGAGTACTAAATCAAATGTACAATGGCCTTACATTCATGGTCATCCATTCATGGGTCTATATCTGTAGATGACTATATTTGTACATGTAATGAAAGTTTATAAGTTGAGCATGGGTATGCCTTCCCTCAGCAAGTTCATGAGAAAAAAATCAAATTATCATGATATATGTATTGTAATTGATGCAAGTCACCTTCCGCTTCGAAACCTCCTCTCCACATAATAAAGCATTTCACTCGACATACATATTTACGACTTCATGCTTTAGGGGGCAACTGTTATAGATCCATTTGGGCACATCGGCCCCAACCTACAAATCAGTACTATTAGGGCCCATAAAACCCTAATTCAGTTGTTACAAGCCCTAAAGAAGTCAACCATCAGAATGCCTAGCTTTCCAAGAAGTTCCATGACTAAAATCATCCAAAAACTGCCTCTGAGAAGATTAGCGTAGGCAGGCCTTCATTAGGGTGCGCTGTAGTGCATTCCAGTACACTGCTAGGGTGCTATGCAGCGCACTTAAGACCTCTTTGGCCTGCGTTGGGCGAATTTGAGTGAAATTGCATTAGGATTTGGGAATATTCTTATCCATTGGATGCATCTAGAAGTTTCCCAAGTTTATCTACTCCTTTGAGCTCGAATTTGGATGAGGTAGGGAGTTAAGGAACATCAATCCCTTTATCCCTTCCTCCATCGAACTAAATTCTAAGTTTGGGAGGGCATTCATTATCACCATTTATGGCATAACTTCCTTCATTCACCTATAAAAAGACCACTCATCTAAGTGATCAAGGGCTGGAAATCATTGAATTATAGGGAGATACATTATTAGTATGAGACTTGAGTTGATTTCAAGTATTGTAATGATGTCAAAATGTCTTGCTTGTTATGAGGACAGGATGGGATTGAACTGGAGGAGTGATGCTGAATCAAGCAAATTGGTTTGTAACTCTTCCTTTTACTAATAAAGTGTTCAAAGCTTTTTCCATATGCTTGTGTTATTCATTGATGCTTTCATATGTGTACTATGTACTTGATTCCATACTATGTTTAATCAATAGATCATTATTATATGCTTTGATCGGTTTTTGTCTTATGTCTGTGTGTAGGTACTCTTCAAGCGGATTAAGTACGGAAAGGAGTGACAGAATTGGTCAAGGGAGATAAGGAGTAAGCGAAAGCTACAGGTAGGCTTCTTTACCTCTTATTTAATCTATTGGTCATTGAAAAAGTAGAGAATGATTTACACTGTTGTTCTAGACTTAGCTACTAGTCTAAGGGTTTAAGCATTTATTCGTAGACACTAAAACTTTCCAAAACAAATTGGCGACTCCACTGGGGATCGATTATCCATCCTAGTAGCTAATCCACCTCCTTAGACACCTTGACATACTTTACTTGTTGTAATTCAGCCTTTTTCATTGAATTTTGGTCAAAATTTGAGGTTAGATGACTCTTGAGTGGCCTCATAGGAATCAGCGCAGGCTAGCCTTAGAGACAGTGCACTGCAATGCACCCTCCAGTTAGAGACAGTGCACTGCAGTGCAGTTACTCCCTCTTTGGCCTGCGCTAATCTTCCTAGGGTCAGATTCCCACCCTTGGAATTAAATTTTTTTCCAAAATTATTTTGATTGCTTATTTGTTGATTGTAAATGGATGTCATATCTCAGAAAATAGGTTTTCATCTCCTTAGACGGCCCTACTTAGACTAGGATTGATAAATGTTTCTTATGTATTTACTTTGTCATTTTCAATCTATAGTCGAAAGTTAGTTTTTGGTTGATTGATCTTTGTCGAAAGAAAGTGTCGTAAAATCGTCTTTTCCTTCGAAAGTTGAATTGTCGTAAAGTCCTCATTCATGAAAGATCGATTGATTGATGTGTGCATATGATTAGTCTTTTCATTGAAAGTGTCGTAATTCCTCATTTCTTTGAAAACGAAAGTGTCATAAAGTCTTCCTTTCCTTGAAAAGAAATTGTCGCAAAATCGTCATTTTTATGAAAAGAGTTTATTGATCGATTGTGCATTAGTTTTCCTTTTTGTTCATTCACATTAAGGGAAATCGAAAATAAATACATGCATTTTGCATTATAGATATTGTAGTTTGTGAATGCTTGAAAGGAATAGCTAGGGAAATTGCATTAGATGTGCTATTTTCTCTTTGTCAAAATCTGATTGCTCTATCCCTACTAGCTAAGGATTTTCATTGTTAAATTGAATGGAAAGAATTCTTATCATATTAGTTGCATTTTAGGAATTACAAACATACATCACGTGGTGAACCTTGAAAGGAAAATTCTAAATAAGATCAACTTAAATTTATCTGAATTTACCTAATGGAGCATTGTCACTTAACGAAAAACATTTAGAGGTATAGGCTAGAGACGTGTTCCGGCGTCATAAAACAAAGCAGTTGTTGCTAACTTGTCTGTAATACATCCCGAATGTGATACCTCATTCCATTTACGTGAGTATATCATAGCTCGTCCATGTACCTTCGGGTATATAGGGCAGTGTTATAGTACGTAAAGTATATGGGAATGCTCTCACTGTGTGGTTTTGCATTAGACAGCGCTTATACGGATTGGGCCTCCACGTACTTTCGGGTATATATGGGAGGACAACACTAGGTTGCTATCCATCCTTAGGTAACTGAGTCGGCCGCCTTGTACACTGTGATACACCGAACATAGCATTTGGGGAGATTACCTGCCCGTACTTCTTGGTTTGCCAGGAGGTATTCTGCAGTTCATAGTTGCTTGGTAAACCTTTTTGCTTAGATTATTCCTCTTTTGTTTTGTTATGTTACTTTGATTAAAATCAAATTAATTGACTGCGGATAACATCCTCCACGCTCGCTCCTTAGTTGATCTTAGGTTGAAACATATGGCGACGAATCCGGAGTCCACCGATCAAGGAATTCCTTTTGATGGGAATCCTAGTCCTTTTCCTTCTTTCGGAAATATTAGTGCTCCTTATATGGCTACATTGTCCCTTCCAGGATTTACCAATGGCTTGCCAGTATGGTTGTTTTCAACCTCCTTGGTTCAAAATGTCGTGATTTCTCTGCAATCGAGTTCTACTCCAACTGGACAAAAGCAACCTCCAGTTGATCCTAAAGTTGACCCTTTGCCTTCTTCTTCGGTTGTTCTTCCTCCCCTTCTTCCTCTTCGCCTGGTGAAAGTATTGGTACTAGTAACCAGGTGGCTAAGAAGAAGAAGAAAGGGAAGAAGAAGAAGAAGAAGCAAATTCAGTAGAGGGGCAACCAAGCAACCATCGCTTTGAATGCAACATCTGATGAGACACCATCCATCAAGCCTCACAAAGTTTGATATCCATGCAAACTTTGTATGGGAGACCATCTTCTTCGAAATAGTCTTGATATTCCTTAGATCTTAGAAGAATGGTCTTCTCATTCACATCATCCTGTGTCATCAACTTCTCGAGATCCTGTTGGTGACACACCATCAACTAGTGGATGAAGCCAAAAGAGTGTTGGATAATCGTCCTACTTCACCGCTGTGACTTCCATCTGGTTACAGGAAACTCTCCCTAAATCCTTCACTAGTTGATGAATTGACTGACCAAAATAAACAGTTGGTTGAAACCACTCTCTCTGAAAGTGAATCCTATGAGTCTATACCCGACCCAAATCAATAGGTCGAGGTAACAGTTGACCCGATTTCACCTTCAGCAAATCGTACCTTTCCCGAAGAGAGTGAATATGATACCACTCAAGTTCTTTTTGTTTCTTTAGATTCTAATGAGCTTGGGGGCAATCCTCTTGTTACATCAAGACAGGAGAAAAATCCTCCGGTTCTCATAACTCAAGGGGTTAATTCTCCCATTTCTACGGTACCCCCTCCAAGTAGTCTGGTCACTTCCTTTGATTGAAAACGACTGGCAGGATTCCGCCTTCCTTCTTATGTGCCTTTCCAGATCATAGTATAGGTTTGTAATATGATTGTATCTGGCACTATTATAGATGAAGGTGCATCAGTGAGTATCCTTTCCTCAACTGCTTGGCAAGCACTCGGTCGCCGCCACTTGTGCCTGTTACCCAGAATCTGTTGGCTTTTAACAAAGGAACCAGTCAACCATTAGGGATCCTCCCTCAGTTACCTATTACTTTGGGAGGAAAAATCGTTTATCTGAACGTGATGGTAGTCCTCGGCTCTTTACACTATAACTTACTACTTGGGCGCGACTATGTTTATGACATGGGAGCTATTGTTTCAACACACTTTCGAGTGATTTGTTTCCCACATGAAGGTAGAATTGTCACTGTTGACCAGCTTTCATGTCCCGGTCCAAATATGGCTTCCATTCAACCATCTTCCCTAAATGGTCCTTTTGTGCCAATGGTATCATCCCTGCCACGGGTTAATTATGTGGCAACCCGTTCCATACGTACATCAACTGACGATCAATTCAGTGATGTTGTACATCATGTACTGGGGGCATTGGAACCAGATCTCTCCTTCATGACCACTTATGAGATGTGATCAAAGGAGCAGGAGGATAGTTCCTTGTCTTGTGTCAACCTCGTTAAAAAAATGAAACAATGGTCCTCAAGGATAGTTCTTTTACTGTGCCAACCTCATTAAAAAATGAAATAGGTCCATGAGGATAGTTCCTGGTCTTGTGTCAACCTCGTTAAAAAATGAAACAAAGGAGTATGAGGATAGTTCCTTGTCTTGTGTCAACCTCATTAAAAAATGAAACCAAGGAATATGAGGATAGTTCTTTTACTGTGTCAACCTTGTTAAAAAATGAAATAGGCCCATGAGGATAGTTCCTGGTCTTGTGTCAACCTCGTTAAAAAATGAAACAAGGAATATGAGGATAATTCTTTTACTGTGTCAACCTCGTTAAAAAAATGAAACAGGTCCACGAGCATAGTTCCTTGTCTTGTGTCAAGCTCGTTAAAAAATGAAACAAGGAATCTGAGCAGAGTTCCTTGTCTTGTGTCAAGCTCATTAAAAAATGAAACAAGGTCCCAAGTTCCAAGTCGAGTCTTTGATTAGATCTCGTAAAATCCCAGTCGAGTCTTTCACTTGATCTCGTAAAAGAACCTTCATTCCATCCACCTGATAGCCATGAGTAGTCTACTTAGGTGAATGTAATGAAGCTTGGGGGGCATGCACCTAATGGTAAAGTTAAGTTTCCTTGTAGGTTATGTGAAGGGAATCACCCCATTCACCTTTGTCCCTATCTGGACGAAGCCAAAATGGTGTTGGATAACCGTCCTGCTTCACCGCAACGACTTCCATCTGGTTACAGGAGACTCTCCATTTCATCATGTTGGGGGCATGTAAACCAATCTCAAGCATAGTTTTTTCATTTTAAGCTTGAGTAAAAATGAAATTGAATCCAAGCATAGTTGTTGTTTCAAGCTTGTGTAAACATGAAACTGATTTCAAGCATAGTTCCCTATGGTTCAATCTTGTGTAAAAATAAACCCATTTCCATTTTTAAACCTCGTGATTTCCATTCTATCAGACTCTTTCATCATATGAGCCTTGGTTGTTTTCATCTCATCGCCATCATCCGTTTAGCCGATCATACACTTTCACTTGGTTGTTTTACCTTTTTTTGAGGTACGGTTGAAATGAGTGGTCTTATTAGCCAGCCTCTTCACATAAATCAATATGTTTTGAGAAGTTCCAACATCATTGGAACAAGTTGCTACCCTAGGCACCACTTATTCCTCAAAATCGAGTCCTCTTTAAGCTCTTTTTAGACTCTCTAAATATGAAAAGAGTGTCGAGCGCTTGTCCTTTCCAACTCATTAATGGATTGGAAATGATATCTCTCTTGTATTATTTTATGCTTTTTCAGACTTGAGAGATTAATCTATGAAAAAGAACTTTTGGAGTTTCCTTTTCGTCCCTTTTCAAACTCTCTAAACATGAAAAGGACTGAGTTATCTTTGTCGTTAAACTCGTTAAAAACATCAAATAGCGACAAACTTGTCCATCTAGACAAGACCGAGTTTCACCTTCGCTAGACTCGTTAAAACATCAAATAGCGATGGATTCACCCAAAGGGTGGAATTATACAAAAAGCATATGTTATCCTCCTCAAGCTTGATAAAAATAAAGAGATACTGGTCAGTAATGACTGGGGAAAATTGGAAAAAAGGGAAAACACTTTATGGTAGCAACTCGCTCTTGAACATAACACTTTCACCTCATCATCATGACTATTTGGGTTGGGTTATCTGCTTGACGGTTATCATACTCATGGTCTATCATACCATCCATTACTTTGTTTTGGGTCAATGCTACCAATTCATCTTAGTGTCGTTGACATGTTCAAGAGAAGTCATTCAGTTCAAACTTCATCCTTTGCAATACCATAAACCTTCATTTTCATGACCACCATTCTTGAACCTTCTGTCATCAATCGATTTTCATCTCCAAAATTATTTACCTCGTTTCGTGTCATTGATGTGGGATACATCAAGGCCCTCCTGCAACGAGTCACTTCTTGTTGCCATCAGCACATTATCCAAGAAGTTGACTTAGAAACACCCCTTCAGTACCTTGAGGCTTGCATACATCAATGGCAGGTTTCTCACTTCCGATGATAGGTTGACATCACTGGCCTTCGACCGAAAGACTTTGTATGGTGTTCGACATCAAATCATTTATTCACACCATGCGAAATGTATTGTAGTACCTTGAGGGTCATTATCATTATCAGTGATTCCTCTCGTGTCTGTTAACGGCTTACATCATTGGCTAGTAATCAGACGATGTCTTCCCATGTTCGACTTCAGATCATCTATTCACATGGTTAGACTTGTACTTGAGCAAAAGATTGAACGAGATTGAAGACCCCAGATCTAGTTTCATCCATCTGAGCTGCGATATTTTCAGGAGTACTAAATCAAATGTATAATGGCCTTACATTCATGGGTCTATATTTGTAGACGACTATATTTGTACATGTAATGAAAGTTTATAAGCTAAGCATGAGTATGCCTTCCCTCAACAAGTTCATGAGAAAAAAACAAATTATCATGATATATGTATTGTAATTGATGCAGGTCACCTTCCGCTTTGAAACTTCCTCTCCACATGATAAAGCATTTCACTCAACATACATATTTACAACTTCATGCTTTAGGGGGAACTCTTACAGATCCTTTTGGGCACATCAACCCCAACCTACAGATCAGTACTATTAGGGCCCATCAAACCCTAATTCAGTTGTTACATGCCCTAAAGAAGTCAACCATCAGAATGCCTAGCTTCCCAAGAAATTCCATGACTGAAATCATCCAAAAACTTCCTCTGAGAAGATCAGTGCAGGCAGGCCTTCATTAGAGTGCACTGCAGTGCAGTCCAGTACACTGCTAGGGTGCTATGCAACGCACTTAAGCCCTCTTTGGCCTGCGCTGGGCGAATTTGAGCAAAATTTCATTGGGGTTTGGGAATATTTTTATCCATTAGATGCATCTAGAAGTTTCCCAAGTTTATCTACTCCTTTGAGCTCGAATTTGGATGAGGTAGGGAGTTAAGGAACATCAATCCCTTTATCCCTTCCTCCATGGAACTAAATTCTATGTTTGGGAGGGCATTCATTATCACCATTTATGGCATAACTTTCTTCATTCACCTATAAAAAGACCACTCATCTAAGTGATCAGGGGCTGGAAATCATTGAATTATAGGGAGATGTTGTTAGTATGAGACTTGAGTTGATTTCAAGTATTGTAATGATGTCAAAATGTCTTGCTTGTTATGAGGAGAGGATAGGATTGAACTGGAGGAGTGATGTTGAATCAAGAAAATTGGGTTGTAACTCTTCCTTTTACTAATAAAGTGTTCAAAGTTTTTTCCATATGGTTGTGTTATTCATTGATGCTTTCATATGTGCACTATGTACTTGATTCCATACTATGTTTAATCAATAGATCATTATCATATGCTTTGATCAGTTTTTGTCTTCTGTCTGTTTGTAGGTACTCTTCAAGCGGATTAAGTACGGAAAGGAGCAACAGAATTGGTCAAGGGAGATAAGGAGTAAGCGAAAGCTACATGTAGGCATCTTTACCTTTATTTAATCTATTGGTCATAAAACAAGTAGAGAATGCTTTTCACTGTTGTTCTAGACTTAGCTACTAGTCTAGGGGTTTAAGCATTTATCCATGACACTAAAACTTCCCAAAACAGTCACGTACAATGAAATTTCCAGTGTAGCCATTGTAGTTTCTCCCGACATGCATACACAAAGATATGATCAATTAAAGCTAAGATAAAGCAATGTGCAACAAAATAAATAAAAACTTGAATAACTTGCACAAAAATTTGAAGGTCTTGCCTATCAGCAGAAAAATGGGCCATATCCAATACTTCTAACCAGTTCACATTCTTACCTTTTCAATGAAAACCATCATTCAACAAACCTTGAAAGCTTCTTGCAAATGTGTCTTCAACTACACTAAACTCCTTAGCAAGCATGTGGTAAGATCGAAACTTGTTATTTGTGATGGAGATTTCCATCTAAGATTGCTCCAACCATTTAGCGATTAGATCATAAAATTCATGACAATCCTCTTGAAAATCCCAGAATCTTTGAAAATATGAATTTTCAATTAGAGGTATGGGATTACGATGAGAAAGTTGTGAGGGAAAATATATCTGATCATATTCGGTAGGCATGTCAAGGCAATGAGGATTCGACATAACCATCAGCGAGTTCAGAAGGGTCTCAACTTCTTGACAAGTACCCAAATAGTGAGATGTTAAACCATAAAGATCAAAGGGTGTAAAACAATTGTCATTGGATGTGATGATGGGGAAATTGTATGTTGAACAATAGTCATAAGAGACATAATCATGATTAGATGAGATGATTAAAGCATTAGATTCCCAATTTGCAATTACCAAAGATAAATCAACTTGAACAGTTCCGCAAATGCTTTGCATAATAGAATCATCTTCCTCACGTGATGAGTGTAACGGACCATTTCCTTGTAACTGGTCACACATTGTACTAGCATCGTAGTCATCGAAAGAGGTAAAAAGGAATGCTAGTATAGAAAGCACATGGAATTAGTTAGGGTAAAATGAGTGAAGAATAATTTGATTCATCAAATAATCCATGCATTCACTAATGCTTAAGAGGATTTCAGGTGCAATGAAGAGAAATATTAGCATCAGAATATTCACGAGAAGGATCAAGAGCTAATTATTTTCAAAAGAACATGACAGGTATGACTCCTGCCAAAGGTAATCTTTAGAATGATCAACTTCACAATTTCATGCTTCTGTGAGAGATACATTTTCCAAACCTGAGTTAAGAGAAATATTTTTGCATGGAGATGAATCAACTGAAATAGAAACTTGAATCTGATCAAAAATTGAATCTTGAAAATTTGAAAGATTATATCTGCAATGCCAAACATATTTCAAGAAGGAATTTACATTGAGTGAAACCATGCAAAAAAAAAAAAATTGTAAGGAAAACCGGACTTGATTCAGTTCAAGGATCTTACTAGAGTTGCGAGATCCTGACATAACCATCAACAGAAGTTGAAGTGCCTTGCCTCCTTGAAAAGTCTTGGATCTTTCATGGGTTGTAAAATCACATTTTGAAGATTGAATGAGATCATGCATGGTGAGGGGATAGTTGCTTTCACCTATTTCAATGATATCACTATTACCCGGATGGAAACCATCTTTGTCACTAAATAGATCAAATTTTACAACTTTGACAACCAAATTACTCAAGTCAAAAGATTCTTCTGGTCGCAAATCTAGAGATGTATGAATCAGATAAATTTCACGAGCAAGCTGATTTGAAAAGTTGTCTTCATGAAAAATAAGAGATGATATAGGATGGAAAGGATACTCAATGATCTGATTATTTTCTCTTTCATTATAGACAATCTCACTACCTTGTGTCACTTGCGAAGTGAACTCATTCAATGAAGAACTTTAAGAGCGTGGAATATTTGCATCGCATGTAGATACATTACAAATAGTAGAGCACAAGGGATAGTGAGATGAAGAGGAAGTTTCGATAAGAACTTTCTCTTTTGTTGGATCAGATTCCATATCTAATTATGTTATATCAACATCTTCTGGAACCGAAAAATTGGTTTGTACACTTGGGAATTCGTCATCACGTACATCAACATCATAATGATTGTTGCCCAAGACTATGAGTCTGAACAAATTAATTTCATTTGATTCACTATCAAGATTAGAAGATTGAAAATCATTCAAGAATGTAAGAGCATCATCTTAACATGGAGGACTTCGAAAAATAGAAAGAAAAAAAAATGTAAGAGTCTTCACCTTCCCCCTCCTCTTGAGGAAAGAAAGGACTAGTCTTCACTATAGGATTCTTAATCCATTTCGGGATTTCTTCCATGGGATTTGAGTCATGAAAAGCGGAAGGAGGATGAGAAGATGGATTAGGAATTTGATGTGTAGATTTCCTAACTTTATTATCATCACAAGGAGGTACCCTCATCGGAACTAGAAAAGGAGGATGATAAGGAACAAAAGTAATAGTGGGTTCCTCCTCTAAAATTAGGGGTGTCTCTTGGTTTACAAGAGTCAGGGAAGAAGAAAAATTAGGTGGTTTGGACTCACCGTGCAAAGATATATGAACCAAATGCTCAAACTTTTGTTTCAAGAAATCCCAATATGTATCTTCTTAAGAAAATTCATCACAAAGGTGAAGGAATCAATTAGAGAACTCCTCAACTGATTCATCAAGATTCATTCTAAGTTGATTGATTCTTTCATAACATCTCGGTAATCATCCTATCAAATTATAAATGAAGCTCCTCAATGGGATGATTAAGAGAATGAATGGAAGTAGGTGGTAGAGTGTGACAGCGTCAGCTAACTCAACCTTCAAGGGTTTGGAAGAAAATAATACAATCCACATCTTCACAATCAATTTCTTAGTATTCACAAGACTTAAGAAAAAGAGATGCATGATTGATAATGGATGTATCACCCTCAACATCAAACTTGAATTGAGACAAGTCATGAAGATATTCATCGGGGATTGAAAGCTCACCAGGGGATAGGTTAGAAAAACACCCCGGGGGTATTATTTGAGGATGAGCCATTTATGATAAAAGATTCAAAATAGGCTCAACGGGCTCAGCTTGTCATATGGCCCCCCTTCTAACGGTATTCTTGACGGTGCTGCAAATTCTTCTACCAAGGAGTATCCCTGATGTGAAGTCCAAATTAGACCTCATACAGTTTTGAATAGGAGCCCCATCTGAAGTATCGACCCGAATGCCATGTATTGTTGTAGATTTTCCTTGGCTAGAAATGTCTAGCTGAGGAAAGTATCAAGGTCCTTCTACCGAAAGGGAAGAGAAAAATGGTCCCTTTAAAGACAAGTAATAGTACTAATTTAGAAAAGGCACATGATCACATACATAAGAATGAATTGTTGATCAAACAACGAAATATTTCACAAGGAAGAAATGATTGTGAAATCAAATACAACACACTTTTAACAAGATAAGTACCAAAGCCACCAAAAATAGTTCAATTTCCTTAGTACAAATGAGAAAAAACATACATCACAAACATTCAAAGAACAGTCTTACAATATTCACAACATATGCATGAAAGTGTGTCAACTCAATGAGCTTCTGAATTAAGTAAAAGTTCCAAGATACATCAAGACAACGAACACCACTAGCCCCAATAGTGGAGCATTAGAGTAGTCACTTGCTCCTCCAAAACAACTATCTTCCTCTCTAATGCCTGGTAGGAGGAGCCAAGGTGAAAAGTCCTTTGCATGTACAATGAGGGTGTATATATAACAAATGGGGTGATCATTCACCTCCCATGTAACTCTTGGACTACCCTCATGACTGTTTGACTTCTCTATGACCTTTCGATTTCCACATGACTTTTCACATTACATGGATGACTCTTGGACTTCCACTTTACATTACATTTTCCAATATAGAATTTACATAATCCACAAATGATGTGGCACATGATGACTCATGACATGACATGACACTGATGACATGGCAATGTCAAGCCACTCTTTGTTGTTGCTTTGTCTTCAATAAGAGATGTGCAATGCTTCATCTCCATGAGAGATATGCTTTGTTCTTCATATCCTCCCTCCAAAGGGTTGTGAATCAGATGGAGCCTTCATGCGGTCTTGATCTTTGATCTTCTATTGTAATTTGGTGTTCCTTGGTCTTCTCGCTTGATGATCATCTTATCTCTTTAGCTCCATATGTGTCTTCTAGCATGGTCCTCCTCTCCTTTTCCTCCATCATCATCTTGTCATGATAAGACAGAGTACCTACAACTGAAAACCATTCATGACAAGCCAACATCAGTCTAGAAAACCCCTAACCTAACATATTTCATGAACTCACCTGTTAGGGTTGGAACTGGTGACTGGTTGAGTGACTAGCTAAGGGGATTCACAGTTCTAGAGGCCAAGGTCTGGGACTGAGGCTTGAGATTGTGCAATGCGTAGTTCAGGATGGCCAAGTTCAGTAGATTGTGTAGTTGAGGGAGTTTAGAGCTTAAGGTAGAGGCTTAAGGCTTGAAGATACCCACTAAAAAATTTTGGAAGGACAGAGGCCAAGGCATTGCATAGTTGAGGGACTTAAGGACTCATTATGGAGGCTTGAGCCTTGATACTGTGCACTGTACAGTTGAGGGAGGTTTGGGCAGAGGGATTGTGTAGTTGAGGGACTAAAGGGCTCAGGATGGAGGTTTGAGCCTTGAGTTTTCCCATTGCGTAGTTCAGGGAGGCAAGGAGACCAAGTGATTACGTGATTGCATAGTTCAGGCTGGGTTGGGGAGAAGGATTGCACAGTTATGGAACTCAGGGGTTGGGCTTAAGCGCTGAGATTATGCGGTGCACAGTTTTGGAAAGTAGATATTACACAGTGCCAAGGGACAAGGGTGTTGCTTGAGGGCTGATACTATGCATTGCGCAATTCATGGTGGGACAAAGGAACTTCTTAAGGGTCGAGGCTACACAATGCGCAATTCAAGATGGGAAAAATGAGGTTAAGTGGACCAGTCGGGGATTTTTCCCATTTGGAATAATGATGAGTGAGTTGAATATGGGTAAAAGAGAGACTTTTAGCATGGTCACACACTTATATCACTTGAAGATATGACAAGGAACATTCAAAACATATGAACAACATATCTTCCTCAATGTAACAACTTTGTGATGACTTTGACCAAGTGTGACACTAAAGATACACTTTTCCATGACAGTGACGACACTTGTGTGACAATGCTAAATTTTTTTGGATTGAGTGAGATACATGTTTACATGATAAGAACAACTCAATATCTTAAAGATTACCCCTTGAGACAAAGCAAAACTTCACTCTACGTGATGAGTGACACTTCCCATGCCAGAAGACGACACATGTGATATGGAAAGAAAAGTGTGAACGGAACTTGTAATACGCGAACAATGGTAAGAGTGACACATTCCAGAGCGAAGATAACATGAGAACGACACTAATTAAAGTGAAAGCAAGCAAAAGAGAGTCGAAAACATTAAAACAACACTTGCGAAAACAAAGATGTGCAAAAGCGACAGTTTGAAAAGCTCACCAAAATATAAGTACAAATTTGGTCGAAAGTGAGAGACTATCAATGAACATGCACACTAACTGTCGACATGGATTTATCATAGCATAAAAATTGTCTTGATAGACTGCACTAAGCCTATTCAATCTTGCGCGAAAATAATGCACTCATGAATTCATTATGGACTAAGCATGTGTGAGCAGGTGACTTCGACACTTGCAATCCAAAAGGCAAGCCCAAAATATTAACAAAACATCACTAGCCAAGGAGTCACCACAGAATGATCAATCACGAGATGCATAGTAGGCTCCAAAATTTGAGTGTAGGCAAAATTTTGGAGGGTGTTGTTGCAGTGACAACAGGGACTTGAATAATTTATTCAACCGAATACTAAGTTCGTATGATATTTCTGAAGAAATAACATTGAGAATTCCACCAAAATTTGAGGTCTCCTAGAGGAAACACTAAGGAAGAGTTTTTTCCAAGTGGAATCTCAAAATTACTCTTCTAATGGATTTTTTTGGATGCCCTAGGTAGCCATCTAGGAAAAGGGGCTAAATTTTTTGGAGAGAAGAAAAGAGAAGGAAGGAAGGGTTGATCGCCAATTTTGATTGGACCAACGCGTAATCCTTTGGCTATGGAATATATGATGATTTAAAGATTTGCCAAAATCGTCTTCGAGGATAAAAATGATGCCTTAGAAACCACTCTTCAATAATTACCTACTCAATGTCTATCTCTTTTCATGGAAAGTAACAAAATCCCATCCACTAGGAATATTCATCTATTGTCATGCAGTGAGTAACATGTGCAATTTACAACTAAATAACCTTCTACAATGATATTCAATAAATTATGGCACAAGATAATTTACTAGTTGCAATAATTCCACACAATAGACATTATCCAAGGGAAATTTTCAACAAAATGTACTTACAAGATAACAAGAGATATATCTAGTCATAGTAAAGAAGTAGCTCCAAGAGAGATCGAAAATTTAGCTTCCAAAGATATTGAAATGCATCAAAGAATCTCCAAGTAGCATCTAAGAGAAAAGTGTGAGATTCTTATACAAGAGAAAAGATCCAAGTGATGATGATGATGATGATCTCTCACGATGAGAGTCATCTCTATTTATATGATCCTTCCCTAATTTTATTTATCCTAATTAGCCCCAACAATTATAAAGTAATGTCCAAATAACCAAGTAGCTAATAAAGTGATGAAGAAGCCATCCACAAGTGAGTCGAAATGATGAAGTTGTGATGTAGATGGGTCGTTGGAGGGACTCATTGAGTCCTCAAGGTTCCATGATGAGGGATATGGGTCCATGAATGATGGAAAAGGGTGTGACCTCTTAATATCTATGTAAATTGTCATGTGGTGCTCCAAAGTGGCTTTGGGGCACAAGTACTGGTCTCATGGGTTTCCTAGTGAAAGATAAGCTTATAGACTACTCCAAATGAGGGCACTAATGATGGTGCTTGTCCTCTCATGTCTCAAGCATGAGATAAACCTCCTTTGGGCCTTGGATCAACTACCAAACCATGTGTACACTACTAAGACGACTGGGGGCAATGTTAGTCCAAGTGCATCATCTCATGAATAATGTGGGGCAATGAACAAGTTGTTGAAGGTGTTGAGGGTGCCTGTGAGATGAAATAATGCTCTGTCACATGATGAAGTCCCATGGATCTCAATACGTTTCCTATAAGCGTCAATATGATCCTCTGGTGGACTTGGGCCCCAGTTAATTTTCCCAACCCATGATGAAACTACCTGCCAATTACGCATAAGACCTAATGTGTCTCCTCACAATCAAGTACAATAATTCATTAGTGCATCTAAGTGGACCAATCTTATTAATCAATGGCACAAATGAGACTTCATAATGGGTTTCTACCCCAAATTTGGGGCTTTGAGCATGCAATAGTGTTACCTCCCTAGGTAGGAATGTGTAACGTCACCTCAAACATTTACCCACTTTCACCAGCCTTTCGAGGTAAACATGAGTAGAGGGAAACTATGACATGACTCGACCTCCTAGATCACCTTAAGGAAATGGAAATGACAAACCAAGACTTTACTAACTTCCCTAAGGTTCTACAGGACCCATAAGAGCTAAACCACCCTTCTAGGTGCCTAAACCCTGAGTAAACTTGCTTTTTCACTGACCTAGGTTCTCAGTCCCTCCCATGACAAGTCAAGCCAGTGGTTGAGACCCTTCAGTCACTCCCATAAGCTTGCATCCCAGTGACTATAGATTAATTCACTTAGTTCTCTGCCAACGACCCCGAGATCTAAGCCACTTTTTAGGACTAGGATCCAGACCTCTGCCTAGAACTTGATGAAACTCTCAGAAATGATAAATAACAAAGGTATAAGGTCTCTTATGCAAAATGTGAACAAGGAATTAACCTAACCCATCCCAACCATGATAGATATTTCGTCAAACACATCATGAACTTGTAATCTACAGGTCATAATTACATATTTGAACATAGGGGTCTCATACTTATTTGAGAATCAACAAGAAAGTCTAATGCCCTCTCATAATAGTTGCAATGTCATCTATTAGGTCATGCACTCATTAACAATTCATTTACTAACCAAAACATGATGAGAGCCATAACTCAAGTCTGTCATAAAGTTGTGCTTATAACCAACATATAACCAGAATAATAATAGTGATAGAACAACCATCAAAGCCACATAATAATATAATAAATACTCATGAAATACAAGAGGACTTCCACATACCACCCAACCATAGATTGTGTTGAACCAAACCTTTCTTTCATCCAATCACCCCCGTGTCATATTCCAAGCATGAATGTGGGACTCACAACAAAACAACCAGGGCTCCCTCAGGCTTTATCACATATCCTGCCATTATAGGTCAAGGGATTTCTAGGCCTGAAACCCTCATCTATACGACCAGCCTTTACTGCCATCCCGCAATTATTGGTCAAGGGATTCCTAGGCCCAAATAAAGAAACATACACTATTAGGATTTACTGTAATCTTGCCAAAATCAATCAAGGGATCACTAGGCCCTAACAAACTTGGATGCCTCCAAATTTCTTCACCAATACCTTGAGGAATTTTCCCATCTCCTCCCTCAGGCTTTACCACGTATCCCGCCATTACCAGTTAAGGGATTTCTAGGCCCTTGGGAATTTCCATGAGACCACCTCACCCGATTTCAAAATTGTCTAGCAATCTAAAGCTAAACCAAATGAAAGAACCCCATCACACCATGGCTATCCGAAAATGGCAAGGCAAGGCTAAAAACCACTGTCACACTTGGAAAAACCCATGCCAATGGCAACAAGAGAACCGAATACACACATGCATGTGCCATGCATGCCGAAACTAGCAAGGAAATCATACATGCAACTTGATACACGTGAGTAATCCCACTATAGTCGCTTGCTCCAACTCTTCCTTGCTTGATCTTTGCCTCATTTTCCTTCCTTTACTTTCCTTTCTCCAATGCTAGAGTGCTCCAATAATCCTCTAAGTGTGCAAGAGTATGAGAGAGAGAGAATAGAGAGAGGGTTCCAAAACTGAACTGACAAAAGTCACGAACTGATCCTCATAAGCCTTTTTATCATTGAGGCCTCTATTTTCTTCAATTTCCTCTATTTTTTCTTCAATTTCCTCCTCACATGCAACCTGTGACCTTTCACCTTCCTTTTCTCCTATTTTCCTTTATTTTCATAAATAAATCGCCAATTAATGCCTCTTTGACTTTGCTAATTTCCTTAGCCATAATAAATAGAAATGAACACCAACTAAAATGTTTTTCCCACCATTCAGCTTGGAATACATGTCCCATGACCTTGGTCTTATATTTTTTACATGGAAATTCAACCAAGGGTTGTTACATAACCCTCCCCCTTGGGGGAACACCATCTTCAGTGTTCTATGACACCTAAGACCAGCAAACCACTAAAAACAAAACATACTGCCTATGGAGCTTTATAACCCAACTCGTTGCAGTATTTACAATAACATCCTGATGAAAACATGACAATCACACCATTTACTGGAACTTTATAACACAACTTGTTACGATAATTACAATAAAATACACATATACATACCCATACATATTTGCTTCAACCAACAAATAATCATACTGTCTATGTAGCTTTATAACCACAACTCGTTAAAGTATTTACAATAATATACACATGTGCACATTTGCTTTAACCAACAAATAAAAGGATATTATGCTTGCGTCCGCAACTAGGGAATCCAGAGGCTCACACCTCCACCCTCAAAGTAATACCAGGATTCACCTCCTTCCCAGGAAGGCTAGAATCTGTTCAAAAGCGTGCAACAAGAAATGCTAAATTTAGAAAGTGCTAAAAATAGAACTCCTAAAAATAGAACTTCTAAAAATAGCAGTTTGGCCAATGAGCATTTTGGCCACCTTGGGTGAGAGGTGAAACTGCTAAAAATAGAATCTTCTAAAAATAACATTTATGGATCCCTTCCTATTTTTAGCAGTCCCTAGTCTAACTATAGGAAGTAAAAACGAATTTGGTCTTAACAGCAATTTAAAATATTAATTAATTAATCTCCATGAGTTAATTAATTATGGAAAATTAAATTTGAAGTCTTTGTGAGATCATGCAATTATTTTCTCTCTTGATTTAGGAATTTATCCCTTGGTTAAAGGAGATAAGGTTCAGATCTATAATGAGAGGATCAGTTGACTTAGTTTTACTTAGTCAAGTCCAGTTGGATTATTCTAAAAAGTTGTTAAAATAATGAAATATAGTTTGTTAATGCTTGCATGCATGTGACAACTATTATTTCAGATAATTGAGCATTCACTCATGGATAACTGATGCATGTCAGTTCTGTCAGAGACCCTGTTGAGATCAGAGAAGGGACAATGTACTATTAGTTGGATGAATATTTTTCCTATAAAGGGAGCTCATCCATGATGAGGATTTATCTCCTTCAGGTTTGTGCAGTTATTTCAGAGATCAGTGTTGTGTGTGAGGTGGGAATCACACAGGTTGCAGCTGGAGGACCCAGGAAAAACTGTGCATATAAATAGGAGGCTTGGAGGGCAGAGGAGAAGGTTTGTGAGAAGCCTTTGACTGTCTATGAGCAGTAGAAGGATTTTACCGAGAGATGGATAACTTCTGAGCTAAGGCTTTGTGTAATCCAGACTATATTTCCATTTGTATGATAATACAGAGATGAGGTTTTAGGTAGGTGCTTTCCCCGGGTAAATTCTTCTGTGTTATGTGTGATTGATTCCTTCTTATCAGTTATATGTGTTCTTATTGATGTTGCTTATGGTTGATTAAGCTTCCGCTAAATTGTTTGTAGAAGTAGATCAAGTGTTTTGCTTTAGTACATTGCATTACCAGGTTGATCTACAGGTGGGAAATTTCTACATGGTATCAGAGCTAGCTGATTTGTAGAAAAAGTTCTACATGGTATCAAAGCTAGTTGATTTGTAGGAAAAAATCTACAAAATTCTACATGGTATCGGAGCACAGGTGATCAAGGAGAGAACAGTATACTGAGAGGAGATTTCAAAATTTTGAGTTTTGGGCCGAGAGTTTGCAGAGAAGATCTAAAAAATTCTATACAAAATTTTCAAAAACAAATAGCAGATTTGGATTCCTTGTGGAAAAATACCCAAAAAAAAAATGGTTGATTCGGAGTTCGGATGAGGGAGATATCGCTGATTTAAGATCAGCTCTTTTTCCAGAAAATTTCGTGACGGTGGGAAAGTGGAAATAGATTGGTGTGTTAGCCAAGAACCTGTATGCACTTAAGGTACAAGTTGCATGCAAAGCCTTGAGGAGCAAGGCAAAGGTTAGATACTTGGTGGTTGAGAGGGAGAGAAAATTACCTCTCAATATGCAGAGCCAGAAGAAGTCTCAGACAATTGTGGAGGAGCGACGATTGGTGCAGCAGCTTCAGGAGGTTGTGGAGTAGTCACAACAGGGGAAGTTGAGAGGAGATCGAGTAGAGACATCTACACATGCAGAGACCTCCAGTAGGGGGAAACTTCGAGCCAGATGGGCAAAGGGATCACATGCAGCCATACTTCCAGATAGGAGGTGGGGCAATGTAGAGTGATCGTCCCAAGGAGGAGGGGCAGGATCCTTGAGGTACCCAACCTCTTGGATGAGACCATGCTATGGGAGCCCTGATGTGGAGTAGCAGGAACTAACTGATTCGGTAGAGATAGATGCGGATGGAGCGGTAGAGAAAGCTACAGTGCAGGGAATCCCAGGACAGCGCATAACATGCACGCTGCAGCAATGCGAGAGGCACAAGTGTTTTGCACAGTGCTAGGTGGCACGGAGAGGTGTGAAATGGTGCAAGATGCACGGAGATGTTGCAGTAGCGCAGATGTTAGAGAGGGAGCACTTGTCAGCAGCAGGTAGAGCTTCAGCATCAGAGTATGTTTCTAGCCCAACAGAGTGATCAGTTGGGAGTGTTTTTGTTCCAAGAGTTGTTGGAGCAAGCGGACCTGGTGGATGTCTTGCATGCAGAACATTCCAGAGTTACAGGATCAGGTTCGAGAGGAAGACTTTCTTGCTGAGAGGGAGTGTTGAAAAGTGTGTGACAAGAAATGCTAAATTTAGAAAGTGCTAAAAATGGAACTCCTAAAAATAGCACTTCTAAAAATAACAGTTTGGCCAATGAGCATTTTGGCCACCTTGGGTGAGAGGTGAAACTGTTAAAAATAGAATCTTGTAAAAATAACATTTATGGATCCCTTCCTATTTTTAGCAGTCCCTGGTCTAACTATAGGAAGTAAAAACGAATTTGGTCTTAACAACAGTTTAAAATATTAATTAATTAATCTCCATGAGTTAATTAATTATGGAAAATTAAACTTGAAGTCTTTGTGAGATCATGCAATTATTTTCTCTCTTGATTTAGGAATTTATCCCTTGATTAAAGGAGATAAGGTTCAGTTCTATAATGAGAGGATCAGTTGACTTAGTTTTACTTAGTCAAGTCTAGTTAGATTATTTTAACAAGTTGTTAAAATAATGAAATATAGTTTGTTAATGCTTGCATGCATGTGACAACTATTATTACAGATAACTGACCATTCACTCATGGATAATTGATGCATGTCAGTTCTGTTAGAGACCCAGTTGAGATCAGAGAAGGGACAATGTACTATCAATTGGATGAATATTTTTCCTATAAAGGAAGCTCATCCATGATGAGGATTTATCTCCTTCAAGTTTGTGTGGTTATTTCAGAGGTCAGTGTTGTGTGTGAGGTGGGAATCACATAGGTTGCAGCTGGAGGACCCAGGAAAAACTGTGCATAGAAATAGGAGGCTTGGAGGGCAGAGCAGAAGGTTTGTGAGAAGCCTTTGACTATCTATGAGCAGTAGAGGGATTGTACTGAGAGCTAGATAGCTTCCAAGCTAAGGCTTTGTGTAATTCAGACTATATTTCCACTTGTATGATAATACAGAGATGAGGTTTTAGGTAGGTGCTTTCCCCGGGTAAATTCTTCTGTGTTATGTGTGATTGATTCCTTCTTATTAGTTATATGTGTTCTTATTGATGTAGCTCATGGTTGATTAAGTTTCCGCTAAATTGTTTATAGAAGTAGATCAAGTGTTTTGCTTTAATACATTGCATTACCAGGTTGATCTACAGGTGGGAAATTTCTACATGGTATCAGAACTAGCTGATTTGTAGAAAAAGTTCTACATGGTACCAAAGCTAGCTGATTTGTAGGAAAAATTCTACAAAATTCTACATAATCCACTGCCAAAGTAAAACCTGCATCCAATGTCCAATACTATAATAATTGTGCTACATGTTTCCTCAGTGAACAATTACTGACTCATTGTTCCAGGGCACACTCCCAACGTGCATATGATTCCATCTGCAATGCTAATGACCAAAACAAATTCATTCCCCAACCTTCCCTTCTCTGCTACACAGTCCCTCGGGCAATCCGCTCACCCCCTTCCATGCATTCACACACCTTCCAAGTTCCGCGGGCATCCCCTTTTCCGATCACAGTCCTTCGGGCGACCCCTCCCTTGGCAAGGTTTCCTTGCATCGAAAGGCCTAAAAACCAAGGCATATATCTGCCTCAAAACCATCATACTGGTCATAGCATGCTCATAGCAATCGATGGACACTATTGGGTACCAGTGTTCCACAATGGCCCTGCTTTTGAATGCTTTACCAACATATTGTTGCCTATTCCAATTCATTTCACTATTGTTACTATCATTCTTGCAGTCAATTCCAACCACCCAAACTAGGCATTTTCAACCATGCTTTCCTGTACCAAGCACATAAATTCCTTTATAATCAAAACAAATTGAAATTAGTTCAAAACGTATCTCATTAGTGATCCTTCAATAAGTTACACTTGCAATATTGTTTACTTCCTGTCACAACAAGCCAAACTAATTGTTAGCTCAAAATGAAACCATCATAAATCACATGCATAATTAAAAATGAAATAAAACACTAAAATTTGTCCTTCAATCGGTCCTTTTGCTTATGCCTTTGTTCTTTTCGTACACACATTGGATCAGTTAACACACCCGTAAGCACCCAGTGCCTTTTATTCAATCACTTACACACACATGTAGTGTACATCACATGCATACACCCACACATGGTGTACCACATAATACATACACCTACACTTGGCATACAACACTACACATGCACCTACACCCGATGTACAATACAACACATACACATACACCTAGTGTACAACACAACACATACACCTACACCTAGTGTACAACGCAACACATACACCTACACCCAGTGTACAACACGACACAAACACCTACACTCAATGTACAATGCAACACATATACCTACACAGTGTACAACGCAACACATACACCTATACCTAGTGTACAACACAACACATACACCTACACCTGTGTACAACACCACACAATACATATACATACTTCCTGTCACAACAAGTCAAACTAGTTGTTAGCTCAAAATGAAACCATCATAAATCAAAGTCATAAATCACATGCTTAATTAAAAATGAAATAAAACACTAATACTTATCCTTCAATCGGTCTTTTTGCTTCTGCCTTTGTTCTTTCCATACACACATTGGATCAGTTAACACACTCGGTAAGCACCCAATGCCTTTTCTTCAATCACTTACACACACACGTAGTGTACATCACATGCACACACCCACACATGGTGTACCACACAATTCATACACCTACACCTAGCATACAACACCACACATGCACCTACAGCCGGTGTACAACACAACACAACACATACACCTACACCCAGTGTACAATGCAACACATACACCTACACCCAGTGTACAACACCACACAATACATATACATACACAGAGTACAACACAACGAATATACATGTCACAATATAACAATTACACAATGCACATAACATTGTACCCCATGTACGCAACACAACATGTACGACATGTACACAACATAACATGTACGACATGCACACAATACCACTTGTACAATAGTACCACATGTACAACATGTACATAATACCACTTGCACCGTGTGTAAACAACACCACATGTACTCGATACCACCTACACAACATGTACACAATACCACATGTACAACATGTACACGACACTACACGCACACAACACCACATGTACAACATGTTCATAGCATTGCATGTACAACATGTATACAACACCATATATACACAACATTGTATGTACAATAACATAGTTACGAATGAAACGGGAACTATTACCTCAAATCGGGTACTCGAGCTCAAAAACCCCAAAAAAACATGAAAAAACAACTCAAAAATGAAAATTATTTATTTCAAAACGATGTTTTTATTTTAGGGTAAATTTTCAACATGTTTTTTAAATGGAAGTAAAAACCAATTTATTTTTTTTAAATGGATGAAAAAACACCCTTAAAAAAAATATGTTTATTTTGGAATAACAAAAAAAAAAAATCGGGTTACAATATTGATATTTTTTAGCTATGGAGTTAAAAAGAAAATATCCGAACTTTGAAAAACTGTAAAATTCCAACTATTTCCATCCATGTTGTTAAAGATAAAATATCTTGACTCTAAAACACCTTGAAATTGTAATTGTTTTCAACCATAGCATTAAAGATAAAATATCATGACTTAGAAAAACATTAAAATCTTGACAATTTTTCAACCATGCAATTAAAACCAAAGTTTATGACTACAAAAAAATCTCAAGTTTTCAAAATATTTCAAGCATGACATTATGGAAAAATTTTATGACCAAAAAGACTTTAAAAATGAACACCTAAATGAAAGAGTTATTATACCAGGAGTATTTTCTTTAAACATTAAATATATAGCGATTTTAAAATTTTAGCCTAAGACAACTTGAGACATTGCAAAAACAAAATAAAAATCAACTATCAAATTAACACGCAGTGTAAGTGAGCTCAACCCATTGTAATGAAAACTTAAAGACCAACCATTAAATTAACACATTGTAGGGCAGACTTGATTCATTATAACGAAAAAAATTAAAATCAACTATCAAATTCCACATAATGGGATCGGGTTGCTAGACAAGCATCGACACAGACCCTAAAAAGTATAATATATATATATATATATATATATAAGATACATAAGAAAACAAAAATTCAAATATTGCAAAAAAAAAAATATATATATATATATATATATGCAAACATTCAAATATTGAAAAATAAAACAAAAATACAAAAGAAAGCAAAAATTCAAATATTGAAAAAATAAAATAAAAAATAAAACATAATAACAAGTAATAAACCATAATAAAAATATGACAAAAAAATCAAATATAAAACATATATAGTAATGACAAAAAAAATTATAAAATGTAAAAACAAATTAACCATACCATATAAAAAAAAACAAAGCGTACAAAAAAAATTACAGAAATTAAATACAACATTAAAATAATAATAATAATAATTTAAACTTAAAGAAAAATGAAAAACTTATCAAAATGTAAAAAAAAACATAAAACATAGAAAATGACAAAAATAAAAATATGTTAATAATAAAACATAAAAATAAAAATAAAAAAATATGACAAAAAGAAAAAACATAAAACATGCTAGTAATAAAACATAAAAATAAAAATAAAAAAACTTGACAAAAAAAACGAAATACAAAAAAATATATAAAAAAAAAAAAACAAAAACAAAAACAAAAAACCTTTGACTTCTAATTTAATAATTATATAACTAACTATCATTTTAATATTCAATTAAATTAACTTATTTTTATTAAATATGGTTATGCTCCAGGTCCTGTCCAACTAACCATTTCCCAGTCAAATGTAACCGTTAGTCATTATAGTCGTTACCTGATCAAGAGTTATAGCCGTTGGAGGTTTTGCTCTGACTATTTAACATGCCAAGCTAGATCTGATTCTTCAACTTGTCCTGACGATGAACCACACTGGTTGGTTCGAAATGCATTAACAAATGAAATATCATGTGATTTACGCCGAAAAATCTCTCATAAACTTGATATGGATCATAGAAGTCTCAATTCAACAACAAAAAACCTAAAAAAAAAAAAATTGAATAAAAAATTAACGAGAAAAAAACAAAAAATAAATAAATAAGTAAATGAAAAATTTCAAAAAAACATATAATTTAAAGAAAAACAAATTGAACCAAGAAAAAAAAATTAAAAATTAAAATTAAAATAATTAAAATTAAAATTAAAAAAATCTAAAAACATTTTTTTAAAATAAAAAAAAAAAAACAACAACAACAACAACCACATATATCAATCAATAAAGAACAAAGGTCATTGTTGTTGTTGTTGTTGTTGTTGTTTTTGTTAAATGAGGTTCTTTTTTTTTTTTAGTTATATGCTAATAATTTTCGCTGATAAAAGAAATATAATTACTTTAATATTGAAATTGTTATATGATAATATGTTAGTTTAACAATTAGATAAACAATTAATTAAACTGAGTTTTTAATATTATAGTTTTATTCCTTCTAACACTTGACTTATTCCAATATTTATATTTTTATATATATTTATTAAATAGTTAATACCTTTTATAACTAACTTTTAATTTAATAATCATTTAAAATATATATATATATATATATATATATATATATATAGTTTATAAAATAGTTAAATCCTTTAGGTAAATTCATATGTTCCTTTGACTTTTAATTTAATAATAATCCCGGATGCGGGTGAATAGTCAGTTCAAGGGTACGAAGGTGGGGTGGAGGGTGGGCGCGTGGCCACTCACAATCGCCAGATGTATCTGCAGGAGGACGGAGACATGGTTTCGCACAATCTTATTAATTGCAGCATTAACGCTGCCCTCCCTTGAACACGATTTATCTGCGATGGCGCCTGGCCTGGTCCTCATTCCTGTTTCTCTTCCGCGCGCTTTCAGGTTCAACGAGGTGGCAGCTCCTTGCTGTTCCTCAAGTGCCAACTCCATCCCCTGCTTCCCTTCGGCTCTGGTTCAAGGTGCTGACAGTTATCAGCGCGCTCAGTCTCCATTACATTCGGTGTGCTTACTCCTCAGTCGCCTCCTTGCCATTCCCTCTCCGTTTGTCAGCCCTGCTCTTCACAAAATGCCAAGAGAACGCCCCAGAATGGGGTGCAGACGGGGCAGTTCTCATGGCCGAGTCTCCCGCCAGCCTTCCTCTACCACTTCGGACCCCTCGTCTGACGCTTCGGAGTTCTGCTGCAACAAATATCCTGCTACAAGAAGTGGCAGGGGCAGGGGAAGAGGGCAAGTCATAGCAGAAGTATGTTCACATCATTCTCACTCGCATACAGCCCGATTCCGCATTCCCTGTTCTCTTGGAAACTCATCCTTCATCGTGTCAGTTACAGTCGAGATGTGTGAGGACGTTGTGGGTTCGGGGGAGGTTAATCCTGGGGCTCCTCTGGAACATCGGATGGCAGACCAGAACGTCTCCCAGCGCCGAGACTTAGGCGGCTTGCCAATTCTGAATTCAAACGCAAATGCTGGCCCAAGCGCACCAGCGGGAGGTGACCCTTCAAGTTTTGAGGCCCATCCTTCTGAATTCAAAGACACAGACCAATTTGGGTGCCGAATTGTAGAAGAACAGCCATCAACCTCGGATGAAGATTGAACGAGTCTGCGCCTTTGGTTTTTGGTCAGTTGCTGAAGAAAGAAGTTCAACTCCCTCTGGATACATAGTTTTTCATGCTTGTAAGCTCGTTGAATCAGGTCTCTATCAACTCTATATGTCGGTCTCCACTATGAGGGCGGCATTCTCTTATATGTTGGTGTCTGTTTATGTTTATGTTGGTATCTGTCCAAGAGCTAGCTGTTTACAAGTCAGTCTTGGTCACTGTATGGGTCAGTTTTTGGTCACTGTCATGATTCGGAATCTAATGTTTTCAGATACTACAAATCCTGATGTAAGTCAATACGCAGGTTCTCTAGTAAGTACGTCAAGTGTTTTTTGTAAGAATGCCAACTCCATGGCTAGAACTCTCGAGGCATCTGCCTCTCTGTAATAACATTTTTGTATCAATATAGGAGTAGACCAATTAAGAAAGAAAAAAAATTAATAATAATATAACTAACTATTAATTTAATAATCAATTAAATTTAACTTATTTTTATGCCCCTAGTCCAGTCGAACTAGCTGTTTTCCAGTCAAATTTAGCCATTAATCAATATAGTCATTGCCTGGTCAAGAATTATAGCCGTTGGAGGTCCTGCTCTGACTATTTAACATGCAAATCTTGATCTGATTCTTCAACTTGTCCTGACGATGAACCACACTAGTTGGTTCAAAACGCGTCGACAAATGAAATATCATGTGATTTACGCCGAAAAATCTCTCATAAACTTAAAATAATTACAAATACAAAAAAAAAAAATTAATCCAAATTAAAATATTAAAAAATATTTAAATTAAATAATTTAAATAAACAAAATTAAAAATAAAAGATAAATAAAATAAAATTTAAGAATTATTTTAAAAAAAATATTACAAAAAAATCAAAGCAAATTAAAAAAATAAAAAATAAAAATAAAAAAAATTATATATATATATATATATATATAAATATATAAAATTACAAAAAAAAACATTAAATTTTGTTTTTTTTTAAATAAAATAATTAAAAAAACAATCCCCCGACCCCTCATCTCTCCCGTCCCCCCTCGGCCCTCGCTCACCCCCCTCGCCTCCACTCCCCTCTCCTCTCCCTTCCCCCCTCGGCCCTCCCTCACCTCTTCCATCCACCCTCGACCCTCCCCCCCCGTCCACCTCCCTCGGCCCTCCCCCCCAGACCGCTTCCACCTCCCTCACCCCCATCTCGACCCTCCTCCACCCCAAGCTTGCGGCCTCTTGGCCACTGGCTGGGAGCTCGGGCAGGCGGCCACCCCCACCCCCCTCTCAACCCACGCCCTTCCTCCTGCCACCCGGCCCCACCCCTCCCCTCTCCTCCCCCCACATCCCTCACCCCCCTCTCCCCTCCCCCGACACTCGCTGACCACTCTCCCCCGCCCGCCCTAGCCCCTAGCCAGCTTTGTCGGCCGTTGGCTGGGGTCCCGGGCGGGCAAGGGAGGGTGGTCAGCGGGTGTCGGGGGAGGGGAGAGGGGGGTGAGGGACATGGGGAGGGGGCGAGGAGAGGGGAGGGTAGGGGCCTGGTGGTGAGAGGGAGGGGGTGGACCAAGAGGTGGGTGAGGGAGGACCAAGGAGGGAGCGAAGGGGGAGCGGTTGGGGGGGGGCGAGGATGGTGAGGGAGCGCTAAGGGGGGAGAGGAGAGGGGGGTGAGGGAGGCGAGAGGTGAGGGGTCAGGGGGAGCGGAGAGGTGAGGGGACGGGGGATTGCTTTTTTAATTTTATTTTTTAATTGTTTTATTTAAAAAATAATAATGTTTTTTTAATTAATTTTTTCATTTTAATTTAATTTTATTTAATTTTATTTTTTTTAATATGTTTTGAATTTATTTTTAATTTAAAAAAATAATTCTTAAATTTTTATATTATTTTATCTTTTATTTTTAATTTTTTTTATTTAAATTATTTAATTTAAATATTATTTAATTTTTTATTTTAATTAATTCTTTTTTTTTTAATTTTAATTTTTTTCTTAATTTTTTTTATTTGATGGTAAATATTTATTTTTATTTTCTAATGAGGTTTTTCTTTTTTATTTGTCTCTTTTTTTAACTTAAAAAAAAAATGTTTTTAAATTTTTTTTTGTCGTTCAATTTGTTTTCCTTCAAATTATATATATATATATTAAATTTTCATCTTTTAATTTATTTTTTGTTAATTTTTATTCAATTTTTTTTACTTTTATGAGTTAATTTTGGTTTTTTTTATAATTTCTATAGTTTTTTTTTGTCATGTTTTTTTATTTTTATGTTTTATGCTTCTTCTTTTTTTATGTTTTATTGTTTTTTTATATATTTTTATGTTTTATTACTAACATGTTTTTATTATTTTTATTTTTGTCATGTTTTATGTTTTTTTAACATTTTTATAGGTTTTTTGTTTTTTTTTCATGTTTTATTACTAACATGAAAATCACCAACATTTAAACAAAATTATCCACACTTAATTCATTAGAAAATTTAAACTGTAAAAACTAAGCCATTTAAACAAAAAGAGTTGATGTTCATAAACACTTTTCAAAATCAAGATGAATAAAAAAAATGTACACACTTGATACATAAAAAAATTTAAAGTGTCAAAAATAAGCCCTATACAAAAATGTGTTGATGCTGCATCAACACTTTTCAAAATCCGCATGAAAATCACTAACATTTAAAAAAATGTGTTGATGTTGCATCAACACTTTTCAAAATCAGAATGAAAATTACTAACATCGAAAAAAAATATTCATACTTGATACATAAGAAAATTTAAAGTGTCAAAAATATGCTCAAAAAAAAAGTGTATTCTCGCATCACCACTTTTCAAAATCAGGTGATTTTTTGCTACCTCAAAAAAACAGGTACCAATTCACTTTCTCGTCTGATCGTAACTATGTTCAATGTGTACACTGCATCTCATGTACACAATACTGCATATACAACATGTACACAACACCATATGTACATAGCACCACATATACAATATGCACACCACACTATGTACATAGTATCGTGTATGCAACATGCACACAACACTATATGTACATAATACTCTATATACAACATGTACACAACATTAGTACCGCACATCCAAAGACCACAACGTATCTACCAAGAAACCATGCTTCTAGTGTCTTTCCACTATCCATGCTTATGCCAACATGCCACAGATTACACTGCTTTCATTTAGTTGATGTATCACTTAGCGTAGCCTGTCCATAACATAAACATAGATATAGTACAATCACATAATATCAATTCATATCCACATGATACTGACCTCATAGATCTGTCAGGGCTACTCTTCCCACTTGATTCCTCATAAACCAGGAACCTCTTCATGCCATTCACCTGCATAAGCAATCATTCCTCCACAAGCATCATCTCTGACTATCCTGTTAGACAATGACATACATACATTCATATACATGTAAACACTAGCATAAAACAATCATGATCCCTGACGACCCTGTGAGATAACGAAATACATACATATATATACTTGTAAACATTAGGATAAAGCTATCATGATTCTTGGTGATCCTTTCAGACAACGACATACATACATACATGTATACATATATAAACATCATCATAATCATAATCACAAAACAATTACTAGATAACATAAGGTCGAGGTTAAGAGAACTCCATTTATCCATGCACAACATCGAAAAAAAACAATTCCTAACCTAGCCAAGGCATCTGATGCTTCAAATCCATTTACTTTACCTTCCCTGTTACCTTTGACATGACTATCCTGCCACCGTCCATTTATCCCAATGGACCCAACCAATCCAACTCACTTTCATATTCTTGCCTTCAGTTGCCCTTATACATGCACCGAGGTTCATTCTAGTCTTACATTACCTGTTGGGTACCACACATCTCTCCCCGAGCTCCACTAACTTTCCTTTTTCCCAACCAATTCCCAATACTCTCACAACAAAAAAGGCAAGAACAAGAAACAAACAAGAAGAAAACCATAAAAGACCAATAGCAATACGACACCACAAGCAAGCAAAGGTCAATAAGGTATCCTTGCAATTTTTTTTACTTCTTGTCACAACAATTTGAACTAACTCTTTGATCAAATTGTCATGTATAAACATATCACCTCCGATTAGCTCAAAACTCAACCTTCATAATCAAAACCATGAATCATATGCAATAATCATAAACCAGAATCATAAATCATCAATGACCATCATAAGCCATAATCATATGCATAATTAATATTGATAATTATGCTTCAATCGGTTCTTTTCTTCTACCTTTGTCGTTTGTCCTTTCCGTACACACATCGGATCAATTGCCACACCCGATAAGCATTTAGTGCCTTCTCTTCTTCTTTAATCATGTACACATACACCCATACACGACGTACCACACCACATGATACATGCACCTAAACCCAACATACAATGCAACACATACACCTACACCCGGTGTACAACACAACGTACACCTACACCTATACCTGACGTACAACACCACACAATACATATACATACATAGAGTACAACACAATGAATATACATGTCACAATACAATGATTACACAATGCACGTACATGTACGACATGTACACAATACCACACGTACATAGAACTACCTGCACAACTTGTACACATCACCACCTGCGCAATGTGTACACAACACCACATGTTCACAACACCACTTGCACAACATGTACACAACACCACCTGCACAACGTGTACACAACACTACATGTACAACATGTACATAACACCGCATGCACACAACACCACATGTACAACATGCACACCGCACCATATGTACATGGCATTGTGTATATAACATGCATACAACACCATATGTACACAATACCACACATACAACACACACACAACATTATATGTACATAGTACCGCGCATACAACATGCACACAACACTATATGTACACAGTACTGCATATGCAACATGCACACAACAATATGTGTACATAGTACCACATACGCAACATGCACACAACACCATATGTACACAATATTGCACATACAACACACACACAACACTATATGTACACAATACCGCGTATGCAACATGCACACAACACTATAGGTAAAACATGTACAACATATACACAACAGTAGTACTGCACATCCAGAGACCACATTGTCTCTACCAGGCAACCTTTCCTCAAGTGTGTTTCCATTATCCATGCTTGTCCTAGCATACCACAAATCAAACAACTTTCATTCCACTGATGTATCCCTCAACATTACTTGCCACAACATAAACATAGACATAGTCTAATCACATAATATCAATTCATATCCACATGATACTAACCTTAGGTATTTTTCAGGGCTACTCTTCCCACTTGATTCTTAATAAACCATGAACCTCTTCATGTCATTCATCTGCATAAACAATCATTCATCCACAAGAATGATCCCTCACGACCCTGTCAAACAATGACATACATACATATAAACACTAGCATAAAGCAATCATGATCCCTAACAAACCGGTCAAACAACGACATACATACATATATACACATATATAGACATCAGCATAATCATAATCAGAACACAAATACCAGATATCATAAGGTCAAGGTTAAGAGCACTTCCTTTATCCGTGCAAAACATGCACAACATTGAGAACAACAACTCCTAACCTAGCCAAGGCATGTGATGATTCAAATCCATTTACTTTACCTTTCCTATTACCTTTCTCATGACTATACTGTTATCGTCCATTTACCCCAATGGACCCAACCAATCCAACTACTATCATATTATTGCCTTCTGCTACCCTTATACATGCACTGAGCTTCATCTGGGCCTTACATGACCTGTTGAGTTTCATTTTTCTCTCCTCAAGCTCCAATAATCTTCCTCCTTCCCCAACCAAATCCCAAGACCCTTAAAACATAAAAGGCAAGAACGAGAAACAAACAAGAAGAAAACCATGGAAAACCAATGGCAGTACGACACCACAAACAAAGTGGCATGGCCATTGACAATTGCAAATCAAGCGCAAACAAATCACAAGGCACCGAAAGCATGAGACTCTCAACAAACACCATGACTCAATCCCCATGGGTTCCCAATGCTTCGAAATGTAAGTTCAACTCGAGCCTTCTTCAAGATTTCATGGTAGTCTCTTTTGCCATGCAATCCCTTGCATCATACTACCATAAACACACAATCATCAGTGCATACATAAACATAACAATATATCAGTTACCTTACCTTGTTGTACCTAACACATTGACCTTGTAACTGAACAAGTACACATATCATTTCTCAAGGGACTACAATTCTCTTGACGAATCCAACCATAGCTGGAACCAACTGTTATATATGTCAAATACATGTTCATAAATATAACACATATCCACATAATTTTTGTATTCAAGCTTCTGTGATCCATATTGAATTAAGAAAAGTCTTTCGATAGAAATCACATAAGAGAAATTTTTGGCCGACACGTTTCAAACCATCAAGTGTGGTTCATCATTAGGACCAGATGAAGAGGCAGACCATGGCAAAGGCTTAAATAAAGAGGAATGTAGAGACATAATTTCAAGTAACAGCTATATTTGAACAATAATATTTCGTTGGTTTGAAACGTGTTGGCCAAAAAGTTTCTTATATCCACATAATGTCAGAGAAAATCAAGGCTAGGAAGACTTCCTGTACTCATGAAAGCGCTCATTCATTTGGAACTGCAACTTCCAAACATTGCCAAAGGAATTCTTACCCAATTACTTCCTTTTATATTTTTCCTTGCTGCAAATGAGTCTTACTATGTACTATCACATCACCCAGTTGTTAGTTATATAAACAATCAACTATTACCTTATCATGCTAACACCAAGCATGTCGCCCTGTAATTGTGCACACATGTCAGTCACATGTTCTAAAGATCAAGGCATCATATCTATTAATTTGAAATCAACCTTGCCAAGACTAATAGCCATATGTGATTTGCAATTAACTTACAGTCATTAGTCATAATACTCCTACTAGCATCCACTTACACTTAGGCTATCTCAACAAATATCATGTTAGTACAAGCATCTTAAAACAAAACCATTCCTTCAAGCAATCTTATAGACACATACTCATATCACGCAACTAATCAAACATTCAGACAACCTATAAACATATTGTTACCCTCCACCTGTGGGTAATGTGTATGGGAGAATTTTTTTCTTCTAGATGGTCCTCAGTCGGCAGCTAATAGCCCCTTGGCTAGCAGATAACTCGATGTGCCATTTTCTCCGCCACCTGAGCTAGCCATGTGGTCCCCCAATCACTTGTCATGAATGTATGTTCGAAGGTGGGCCTTCTAACCCAAAAGCTATGGATTTTCATTGGTGTAGTTGAGTAATTTTCCATACTTGTCATGGGCACTTTTGGACATAAATTGGCGGGGGAATTCAGCAGAAAGAGTGTGTTAGGCTTATATTCTTGTCTCCATTGCCCGATTTCATGGTTACCGTTGTATCCTAGTCCCATGGGGTCTCCTTTACTGACCATTTGGCTTTTGGGTTGGCACTACACGGGAAATCCCGATTTTGGTTGCATGGTCCCGCTTCCTAGTACCACCTACATCACTCCCCTACCACTCATTTTACCCCCATTCATCTATTTTCCCATCTAGGTCCACATAGGGATTTCCTCCCCCTCCCCTTATTGACACCTTGGGTCGGCCTTAGAATGATGCCCTAGAGGTTGATGCAGCTAAAAAGAAAAGTAAAAGCATAATTTGGCCACTCTCAACAAGAAATGTACCACAAAATACAAAAGATGGTTGGGACATACAAATTTAGCACGTGGGCAAAGCCAAACATGAGTGCTACCCCTTACCCATGGCCATCATCCTAAATCCTATGGGCCCTAGATGAGCCCCTCTATCATTAAGGAACCCATGATTGTACCAACCCCTGGTGGGCAATGAACTGCCCCACCTTAATGTGAAAAATCAGAAACCCGATTCCTATTACAGCAACTGAAAATAATTCTTCTAAATGTTAAATTATTTTTAACAATTATTTATTGTGTGCTACAACAAATATTGAATCAATCACACTGCAACCTACACAAATAAACTACGGAAGAAATACACGTTGGATGAAATACTAGCACACACATAAAATGACACAGTTATTTTTGGACCAATGTCCTTGGAAAAACCCAACTTCGGACAATTGGTGCAGTAGCTGAAGGTTTTATTATTATGAAACAACGAAATAATCTAAGTACAACTAGAAGTCGAAACTGGCAATCCTACAAAGGAAAACTAGCAAGAAAAATCTAGTGAGGAATTTCCTCACTCCACAGGCAAATATGAGCTTTGACCTTAGCTCAAATTGAGTTGTACAAACTGGCTCTATGCAGTCACTGCGCCACCCTAATGCAGTTGTTCCTGCACTCAGCTCGGAACAACTTCTCCTCAAGTCGTCTAATCAACTACTGTCTGGGAAAGTGTCTCTCTTGGCCTCTGGAACCTCTTTCCAGCGTCTAGCACTGAAACTTTGCTTCTCCCCAGTAATTTTGAAATTGCTTCTAGAGGTTATTGCGCTGCTCAACGTCAACCTCACTGTGTCTCCTCTGCCTCTCTACAAATGTACTCACTAGAACTGGAATCCTTCCTCTGGCTTCACTGTCCCCACCCCTCTCTCACTGCTCCGATTTCTTTGAATCTCTCTTCGGCAACTGAATGCTGCTACTCAGGAAATCGATATGCTCATGAAATCAAACTGCAAAAGTTATTTTTCCAAACCCCATCGACTTCTTCTTATAATCCTCTATTCAGACTTCAATGACCAAGATTATATCTTAATCGATGGCTAAGATTAACTTGAAGTTGATCCGTGTGAGTTTCTAGAACATTCACACCTTAACTTAATTAATTCCAATTAATTAATCATATTCCCTAAGTTTAGACTTAGGAAATATTTAAAAAATGAATAATAATATAATTAAGTCATTTCTAGGCGGAATTTCCAGAAATGATTTCTGGGTTTTGGAGATCTCATATATTCTAGCCTCTTCACAAAATTTCAAGGCTAGAACACATTTGATGCTATAAAAAATAACACTCCCTCTTGGTGAGGAATGTGTTCTAGCGTTGCTACCTCTTGTAGCAACATCCTATCTCTACATCATCTCCTGTTACATTGCTAATGTCTGGCTACTGCTTCTCGTCAACCACTATGCAACTCTGATACGGGTTGCATCTATGTTGTTGCTAACTCTACAAGACTACTACCAACATTGCAACTCCCTCTTCATTCGTTGTTGCTGCAACTACAACATCTGCAATTGAAAAGCATCCTAAATATTGAATTACCTGTGATCAATATGATGCATCTGTCTCTTGAGTCTCTGACTATTGCTAGTATCTGCGTTGCCACTAAGGCATCTACGCTGCTATTGACTTTGCACTGTGCCACTTGCACTGCACTTTTTAGCATCTCACTGCAACTGGACTCTACATCTGTCACTCTAGCATCTAATTACATCTACTACCACTGATCCATCCTACTACAAAAATATCGTGGGGCCTTGTAGCAAGGTATTGATTCAAGAGGTGGACCACCTAAGGAATCTTGCCCATTTGTATCACTCTAGGGCTACAACACCAAATCACCCCACTTGACTCCTGGGGGTATGTCAGAAAACATGGCGAAGTCTTCCTCCAACTTAAAGGACAATCTATCGATCTCTGTTGATGCTGCCTACTGGTCCTCCTTCTCCTACTTGTCCTTCTTCCTGAGAGGACATTGGGTAATGTAGTGACCAAGCTCACCACATCTAAAGCACTTAACCTTCGAAAAGTCCTTCTTCTTCTTTCGTTGCTCCCACTATCCCTAACTGCGACCCTTTGATGCGAGGGCCACATTCTCCTCCTCCTTCATCTGTTTCGATCCGTTGTTGCTGCCACTGATGGAGTTCTTCACTAGGTCTTGTCTCAACTCCTCCTACTGCAAATCGGCCCACATATTGTCCCACCATAGCAAGGTTTATCTGCCTAAAATACTTTGGACAAATACCCACCACTCCTCTGAGACACTGTTGAGTGTCAATCACACTAGCTTTATGGGTTGAGGCGTTGCCCCAACATCTGACAACTGGTCCCAGATCTCCCAAATCCTAGTGAGGAAGGAGTCTATGCATTCCCCTTTCCGCATCCTGATGCATCTCAACTACTCCTCTAAGTACATCTTCCACTGCTCCGTAGTTCCTTGCTACGTCGTGGAAAGTGTATCCCACATCTCTTTGATCGTTCCTTTGGTCGCTATGTGTGATACAACATGATCCCAGACACCATCTAGGATCAACCTCTTCACCTGCACCATGTCCTTTATGTACTCCTTTAGCTGATATGTATCCGTGGGGATAGTTACCACTTCATCTATGAATGGTTTCAGACCATATTCATCCAGAAGGAAGGACATCCTTTCCTTCCAAATGACATAGTTGGAAGCATCGTCCAACCTGTCTTGATCTCGAAGCCTAGAAGTGTCCATCTCAAATAATGTTGAAAATCTCCTCTTCCCTTCTGCTTAGCTGCTACTAGGCTATTCACTCCCTTATGGAGTGAGAAACTCTACTCACAACGACTGTTCATCTGCTAGGGAAATCAAACTTCTTGAGACTAGAAGTTCCCTGAGGAAAATTTTCTCTCAGTGTGTGCTCTTTTTCTGCTCGATGCTAGTTCTACTCTAGCAAGCTGTTATAAAACTACTACATCCAATTAGAAATATTCTCTGTGAAAAACATTGGCTGCTCCTTTTGCCTCTGTGATTCCTCAATCTAGAGAGATAGAATTTTTTTGTCCCTCTCTCACAAAAATTGGTTCTCCTCGAGAAATTCTACCTCTTGGCCAAGGTGATTGCGCTTCCTCTGGGGTTCCGGCGTGCTGCCCTCTAAATAGTAAAACTCCCTCTTCCTTCACTACCGATCTCTCTAACTATTCATATGCGCTCTAATACCATGTGAAAAATTAGAAACTTGATTTGTATTGCAACAACTGGAAATAATTCTCCTAATTGTTAAATTAATTTTAACAGTTTATTCATTGTGTGTTGCAACAAATATTGAATCAATCACACTACAACCCACACAAATAAACTATGGAAGAAATAATAGCACACACACATAAAATGACACGGTTATTTTTAGACCAATGTCCCTGGAAAAACTCAACTTAGGAAAACCGGTGCAACAACTGAGGGTTTTATTATTATGCAACAGTGAGATAATCTAAGTACAACTGGATGTCAGAACTAGCAATCCTACAAAGGAAAACTAGCAATCGAAACTAGCAATCCTACAAAGGAAAATTGGTAAGAAAAATCTAGTGACGAATTTCCTCACTCCACACGCAAATTCTGGCTTTGACTTCAGTTCAAATCGAGTCGTCCAAACTGGCTCTGCACAGTTGCTCCTACACTCAGCTCGAAACAACTTCTCCTGAAGCTGTATGATCAGATGTTGTATGGGAAAATGTTTGTCTTGGCCTCTGGAACCTCTGCCCAGCTTCTGGCACTAAAACTCTGCTTCTCCCTAGCAATTTTGAAATTGCATCTAGAGGCTACTACATTACTTTGTGTTAACCTCATTGTGGCTCCTCTGCCTCTCTGCAAATGCACTCACTGGAACTAGAATCCTTCCTCCAGCTTCACTGTCCTTGCCCCTCTCTCACTGCTTCGATTTCTTTGCTCTCTCTCCAATCGCTAAATGGTGCTACTTAGGAAATTGATCTACTCGTGAAATGGAATTGCACAAGTTATTTCTCCAAGCCCCATCGACTTCTTCTTATAATCCTATGTTGATACTTCAACGACCAAGACTAGATCTTAATCAATGGCTAAGATTAAATTGAAGTCTATCCTTGTGAGTTTCTAGAACATTCGCACCTTAACGTAATTAATGTTTATTAATTAGTCATATTCCCTAAGCTTAAACTTAGGAAATATTTAAAAACTGACTAATAATCTAATTAAGTCATTTCTAGGAGGAATTTCTATAAACGATTTCTAGGTTTTGGAGATGTTCTGTATTCTAGCCTCTTTAAAAAAATTCAAGGCTAGAACACATCCGGTGCTACAAAAACTAAAACTTAAGGGGGTATTCACTGTTACATCTCACACATCATGCTCTCCATCCCCTAGAACCCTGAGCAGTTATGAAGAAAAATCAGTAAAAGGAAAAAGGCATATGAACAAGGTTGGAAAAACAAAGGTCAGGGTAACTCATGTACCACAATCTCCTCCCTCCTACACTTATATACCCAGGTATGGGCTTCCCTTGTTATAGCTACCCTTGCACCTTGACATGTGGCCTGGATGTTTCCCTTAATCCTCGCTCCATTCTATTATTATATCACTTGCCACCTACCACTTGAAGGACGCACCATGGACATCTCACCCCCTTTAGAGGTTGAAATCACCTAATAGGGTCCTTGATTAACCCCTTATTGATCTTGGATACACTTATACATACCAAAGCCCACTATGGAAGGGCATGCCACCATGAAGTGCCCCACTGGTTCCATGACTTGTAAGCTATTTTACTTGATTATTCTATTTATTTGTTGTACTAGAGGGTGAGGGGACGCATTGGATCTTATGCAGGATTGCAGATGGATTTCCATTTGGGGCTTGGTATCTTTATATGGGGTTGCCCTCCATAGGGCCACATTGACACTTGTAAGGTGAGCGTTGAGAGCCATGTGCCTCCACCATAGCCGAGATTACTTCATGGATCTCTAACAATGTTCATTGATTGCTCCTATTCCACCTTTTGGATGAGGATGATGCACCTGGTTCACCATGGTCAACTGACTCCACAAATGCACCATACACTTGGAAAATGTTATAGGGTCCAGAGGATTGTTCCCCACTATAGAGGCAGGGCTTATGTCATCATTCGAGCCCTTACAGATGGTCTACAGGTACTTCTGATCCATTTGGAGACCCATGAGGATAACCTTGTGCCCCCAAAACCTCTTGGGAGCACCAAGATTTTTTGCTTGGAAAACAAGGGGCCAACCCCTTGTCCACTATGTTGGGAGTCCATTCCTACATCATGGCACCCTTTGGATTTCATTATGCCTCCTCAAAGGCCCATCGACTCACTTAGTAGATCATTCGACCCTCTTGAGAGGCTTATTCATGTATTATTGAGTTATTTGGTAGGCTTGTCACCAAAAGTTAGTGTTATTATGCAAATTATTTTATTCAAGGGGCTAAAATTAGGTCTAATTAGCTAAATCAAATTCATTAGGAAGTGTATAAATAGAAGTTTGATGGAATCATTTGATCATCATCACTTGGATTGATCATATTCTCTTGTGAGATTTTCGCTATTCTCTTTGTAGGACGAAATTGGATGGATGGATGAATTTTGATGTTTGGTTATCTTAATTTTTGTCTAGGAGCTTCTATATTGCATATGATGATGATTGGATATACTTTTGCTCACATGTAAGTGCTCTTTTAATGTTATTTTGTCGTTATTTTCTATGTCACATAATGATGTTGGGATTTTCGCTGTAGTAAGCTGAATTTATGCTTCTTTGCTTTGGTGAAAGTGTATAAATTTGTCTTTTATTAGCGTTGCATCATGTTATGGGCCATGTTTGAATAAGTGAATGTTCCTAGAGATATTTCATTGAAATCTATCGTGATAAGTCATCACATATTGCACATTGAAGTATAAAGACCTTGAATAAGTTTTCCTCATGTCCTAATTAACATGCGAAATTGTTCAAGAGGCCTTCTTGACTGAATGAAACCATCCTAAGCATTGGAATCATCTTGACTCTATTTATCCCAAAGGATTAGGCACTGGTCCTCCATGGATGATCACCTAAAAACATATTTTTCTCACCTTTCCTTCTTTCTCTCCAGGCCTATCCTACATAGGTCACCTACGGCATCAATTATATCACAATCTAGCCATCTAAACACTTCGATTTTTTGTCCACAACTGTGCTGGATTTTTCTCTAGAGGCCCCCAAAATTTGAAGCAAATCTGACAGTGGGATGTCAAGATATTGCAAGCCTTAGCTTGGAGATTGTTTCTTGCCCTAGGTTTCCCTTGGCTAGTGACCTCATTTGGATCAATGCATTCCAGTCCAAGAATATTTGTCCATTGGTCCTCTTCTCTTCCACAATTAGGTCAAGGCCCTCCTTGAGTAATCAATTCCTCTTACTTGACCTAATTTTGGGTCCACTTGGTCCTGTGTGGTCCCACATCTTCTTGAAGATAATTTCACAGAGATCATTTGGAATCCAAGTTTCCACAAGGATTTCGGGGTCTAGGAATCTCCTTGATAATTCATATACTCAAACCCTAGCCCTTGGAATTATCCTAAGCCCTTCCTAGAGAGCCTTTCATCTTGCTTTCCAAGCAAGCAAGCCATATATTTGAGCCTCTCTTGTGAATAGGCTTCTAGGATCACCTTTCATCCTATCATTGATCCATTCATCTTTGTGTTCCTTATTATATCAGGTCTCCTCTCATCCGTGAAAGTCCATAAAGAGCAGGGATCCTTAGTTGAGGTGACAGTGGGCTATCGGTCCATTGTTTCCCTTTACGTAGTAGTTGCCCTATAGGACCCCCTCTTAGGACCCCTGCTAGTTTGAGCGACACATACCATGTTAGATAAACCAAATAGACAACCTAATAAAACACACACCTCAATGTATCTCAGGGGAGTTTATCACAGTGCACAAGTAAGTCCATATTAGTATGACACAATATCACACATATATAAACTTATACCTAAATATCATAACCATAACCATCTCAACAGACCAATCCTGATTAGCATGATACATATTGCATCAATATCTTAAATGTAATGACCATAATCATCATGTTTATGACCGCAATGCATATAACAACAAGTTACTATTATTAATGACTATCCAACACATCTGCATATGACCACACTGATTAACTAACATCTACCATACATGTAACCACAACAACAATGGAGTGACATACATGTACATAACCATAATGCTTATAACAACCATCAACCAACATACCTGCATGCCCAACATACAAACATGTATGACAGTCTGCTCTTACCCTGAGTTCCAGTGTTGTAATCTCGCTCTAATAATCTGCTCCTCCCGCTCTATCTCAACCGACATATCAGCATCACAATGACACAAACTACAACAACGACTATCACAATGCATGCATAACAACATATAGACAACTGACATGCATGCATGACAAACACATTATGCCCATCCAATACAAGCATTGAATCTGGGAGTTGTGATACCACTCTGTAACCACCCCTCCCATATCTACCCAATTTCATCGCCCTACCAGGGTAAACATGAGAGGAGGATCTACTATGACATGACCCAACATCCTAGGTCCCATTAAGGAAGTGGGGGTGACTGTGGAAGAAAAAATAACAACTCAACACATCATGCAGGGGCTATAGGACCCCCAAGAGCTAAACCACCCCTCCAAGTGCCCAAACCCTAAGTTAGATTACTTTTTCACTGACCTGGACTCCCAACTGCAGGCATAACATTTCATCCATGCAGTTGTAGACCTCCAATCGCATGCATAAGCTTGCAAGGTAGCGACTGCAGTCCTAATTTCTCAGTTCTGAGCCTGTGACCCAAAAAACAGAGCCACCTTTTAATGCCTGCCTCCATACCACTGTACAGAACTCAATGAAACTTTGAAAAATGATAAATAACATTAAGACAAAGGCATTCATACAAAACTTGATCAAAGAGAGTAATCAAGAAGGATTAATGCCCTCTCATAATTGTCTAGTCAATTTAACGTCTTAAATTGCTCTACATAAATTCTCAATCCGGGTATCGTAAACTGATGAAGTGTGGTGCACCATATGTGCTTAGTTAACATTTTTCTTACTTCGTTGTTTTATAGTTTATGTTGTTTTTGAGGTTTTGTTCTTGTTGGTTTCCTAAAGTGTTTAACACAAATGGAAATCATATTCTAAGGTCTTAAGAATACTTTTAAAGGTCAAGTATGGATGTAGATTTCAAGACAAGGTTTATGTCTCTTATGGTAACTTCCAAAACTTAGCACTTCAAAAGATCTCAAAACATACTATTGATAAAATTAATACTTGAACAGGAATGTAAATATGCAGCCACTTAAATTAAACAAAAGATGAAATACTGATCATGAAATCACTATCTCTGTTGCCCATCTAATTACAGAAATAAAATTTAAACTATTGCACTCAAACAAACCAAAAAGATCAATTTACTTCAATTATAATCCGATAGCTCGCCAAGTAGCTTTTCCGGGTTAAACCATGGTTCTGGAGATAACATCAATAACATGAAGAATTGATATCTAAATTACCTACTTGCAAATGAAAGTAAAATCAAGTCACTTCACTTATAATCAGATAGCTCACCAAGTAGCTTTTTGGGGTTAAGCCATGGCTCTGGAGATAACGTCAATAACATGAAGAACCTGATATCTAAATTACCTACTTGCAAATGAAAGTAAAATCAAGTCACTTCACTTATAATCTGATAGCTCGCCAAGTAGCTTTTCGGAGTTAAGCCATGGCTCTGGAGATAACGTCAATAACATGAAGAACCTGATATCTAATTGCAGAGATGAAAGTAAAATCAAATCACTTCACTCATAATCCGATAGCTCGCCAAGTAGCTTTTCAGGGTTAAGCCATGGCTCTGGAGATAACGTCAAATAATATGAAGAATTTGATATCTAAACTAACTAACAACAACAAATAAATAAGACTGAAATCAAAGCATAACTGAAATTGAAAAGCTTAAGAAAAAGTTCAACAGAGAGGCAAATCTCATGTTACTATTTGATGGAAAAACATGTAAAGAAAAATTAATCTACAATCAACCGGTTGAACACACTTGCATGAATGGAAAATCTAAACTATCAAACTTTAAAGCAATAAAATGACATACATGAATGAAATCAAAGCAAAATTACAAAATAAAATCTACTTTACCTTACATTCTAATATGCTCCATGACATCTACTTCACATCTCCTTCCATGTTGAGAACATCAAAGCTTTATTCAAATTCTTCAAAATTACAAAGTACAACAAAGCTCTCCAAATCTTTTCAAAGCCATCAAAGAAGAACTACAAACTCCAAGCTAAAGAACTAAAAGCCAAGCTAAGCTAAAACTAACAAGCTAACAAATGAATGAGAGAGATCTCTTATTTATACAAAAAAATGAGAAGCCATCTCATTAATAAGACTCCATGAATCTCTCCCTCTACCTCTAAAGTCCTAATCAAAATAGGAACTGATAAGACACATGTCTTCTTAGAGTATCAATACAATTAGGAGATGTGACACATATCCTCATGATCCCATGATTCTTTCCACTCAAATTCGAATTTGGCCTTAGAGTGCCACATAAGGGTCTTCTAGAATCCTCCTTTTGACCTACACATGTCAACAATCTCAACCCATTTGTTAGGTATAAGCATATGCACATTATTTTCTAATTTTTAACCACAAATTCACTTAAAAGACTTAGAATTAATAAAACTTAGGAAAACATAAATGTGGCCCAATGATAATGAAAGTAGGATGAATGTGGTGACATAGTAGTGAAATGGAAGTGATATAATGAACATAATAGTGAAAGTGTAATGGAAATGAATGATATTTTCAATACCCAACATACTCCCCAACTGAAGCTATTGCATGTCCTCATGCAATATATATTATATTAACTCTTTTGATCCTTGAGCTTTGGCTTAACTTTGCATGATATCATTTGATAACTTCATATTTTTGCAAAGTGTTTTACTTGAATTGCAACATGGTTGATTCTTGTGTTACAACCATTTTTTTTTGTTGCATTCTATTTTGATCTTTGAACTTTGCATAATAATATTTTGATTATTGTTGCAAAGTATATCTTTATTGGATTGCATGATGGTTGGTTCTTGTGTGACAACCATGATTTTGTTTGTATCCAATTTATCTTTTAAGCACTTTTTGAAAAGCCATTATATACTCATAATAACAATGCAATAGTTAATATATGTTGGAAGTATGTGGGCTCCTGAGTATGATATGGACATGGCAAAATATGAAAATGAATGTATTCCCCCCCAACTGATGGTATTGACAATTTTATGAAATGAGGAAGAGAAATGTTTTTCCAACAATTATTATTTTAGCTTTTTATGGAACTTTATGGTCAAAAAATTAGAAAATGACGTACCTTAACTTACCCTTTGGAATGGATGAGTTGTATGTGTGGTGGCTACAAAATTCTGATCATATTCTTCTTCAAGTGGCTGAACAAGAAGAGTCATGGATAAAGAGTTAAGATGACTTTTTATTGTTTTTACTAAAACTTGTTGAATCTCCTCCAAAATGCTGAAAATAATAGTCTTCATGTCTTCAAAAACTCATTGGCACAATTCTTACTATGTCAAAAGATATTCTGATGTCGAACATAACAGGAAATTGTTGACTTAGTGGCCATTGATGGATGCCACTAGTCAACACGAGAACTCTCACCATTGATGACAATGAGAGTCAAGATGCCCAAACACATCTTGCTAGCTACGAATAGTTTTGTCAATGTCGAGTCACCTAGAAGATCTGATGAACAAAGGACATTAATGTATTCCCATTGTTTGTCAGCATGAGGACTTGTCATTAAGGCATGCAAAGGCCTCAAGGTGTTTTTACAAAGAACTTAGACTCAAAGGACTATGGACTCAATAATTTTCATTGAAGCAGGGCTTGTTTGTGAAATGAAAATGACAGGAAATGAAAGATGAAAATGGAAGATGGCAATGGAGAGCAGAAATGGCAATGGGCAATAAGCATGTGAATGAGTCTCTTGCTTTTATTTGTGGGTTATGAATGGACAAAAAGAGATGGAAAGTGTATGTGAATGTAAATGGAAAATATGAAGTGAAATGAGGTGAATGGTTTATTATAAGGTATGGATGTGATGGAGACAATAGTATCTGAAAGTTTTTCAAGTGTTTGGATTTGATTTTGCATCAGCGTATTTCCTCTTTGTTGTTGATCATCCTCTTATGAAACAAATTGGTCTCTTAGAGAGACACCATTCTCTTGTAGTCATTTGTCCTTCTTCCTGGAACCTGCAAAAAACTAATACTTCTTCTGCAATGGAATATAATATTATCAAAGGAGAGAGGTTATCAATCTCTCTAGTTATGATATTTACACACAAAACTAAGAATGTGTATTAATGAAACAAATTCTCAAAGGAAAAATCAAAAGAATTTATACATTTTTTGGAATTGGTGCCCCAAGTTGAATGTTGCTTTTTTTTCAGCAATCTATTTCATTATTTACCATTTCAAACTCTAATGGTGGATTTCTCATTGTGTAGATCTTGTTGAGATCTTTACAACGATACTTGAATCATCAAAATCTGATTTTGTATGAGAAAGTTAGGCTGATTTGAACAATGAGGTTTTTCAGCTGCAAATTGATGTTTAGCTGCGGAATTGGACTTTAGCTGCGGAATGTGCACAATTTCTGCAGCTAAAAATCTTGAATAAAAATTTAGCTATTCATTTTTCATCATCAGTCCAAAATTAATCAATACCTTCAGAAAAGTGAGCAAATAACTTATTCATTTCATTGATTCAAAATTGTTGTTTTTTTTTACATGCGATGACTTAGTGTGGCGACTTAGTGATAACACACACCTTGATTTCCCTTTGACCGGGGTATTTTTCATCAACTTAGATCAAATGAATAGTACACCATCCATGTACTGACATTTTCCCAGCTACCCATGTGGTTCGTTTCGTCTCTTGACACCTATAACCTATAGAAGTATGAAAATGGTTGTGGAATTGCCAGTTAGCTGCGGAATTAGGTTGCATTCCATAGCTAAAAGACAGTTAACCATCAGTTTTCTGATTTAAGTTATTGGAAAAGAGATTTTATGCAGCTAAGTATCAAGGAGATAGATCCTAAGATCACAGTTGGTGCACAAGACCAATTATTCATGATCTACTATATTTTTTTTTAATTTTCTTCACTGTCTGTCTAAAAAAACAAAAAAACTTTGTAAATGGTATATGAAGCAAAATAGTTTTACTGATGAAAATATATCAGAGTAATGGAAACGTATGATCTTTGCAATAGCTTTGATGACTCCTTCAGGCTCTGTCCTTACAATGAGACCCATTTTGCCTTTTTTTACTATGTAAACACCAATGTAGAAGACGGATATATAAAAACAGAGTGGTTATGTGGAAGCAAAACGATTATATGAACAAGAAATGAAGAATACCGTGGAGAAAACTGATGGGTGTGGAACTAGAAAAATGTTGAGTATGGAATGAAGAAAGATTTTTGAAGCAAGAAGACTTGTATGAACAGAAAATAGATGAAGGCTGTAAAACTTGGTGTACAAACGGACTGTGTGGAGGCAGAGTATCCCTCATGAAGCAGGCCAACTACTGCAACACAATTTATCATCCTTTCCTACAACTTTATAAACTACCAAATAATAGAGATTGCATCATATATCTCCTTTGAATGCCTGATTCTTTTCAATCGAAGTTATCCCCTCAGATCGACAATGGTGTGACCCGACCTTCCTTAAGCACTGGAGGCAGCCACATCATTTGGTTGAACAGAAACCAGGCAACCGATCCCTATCTATGATTAAAAGGTTAAAACAAAATAATTAAGGCATCTGCAAATCTTTCTTTATCTGCCAATTCAACCCAATAGATCATGTCATCCACCTTGGCATAAATGAAGTATGAGTTACATACAGAAGGTATTTAAGTCGTGAGGCATGTTAGGAGACGTGGTGGAGTGGCATAATGAAGTTTGAGTTAATAATGGAACAACACAGTTGGATCTGATCCAATCTCTGCAACGTGGAAATGATTCAGTGAAAAGAGTCATGTGATTTTTCGATACGTAATGTAATCAACTGTAACTAATGTACAGGTCACGGGGAGAAACTGTTGGTCATTAAAGTCAATATTGAATTCCAGCAGACAATACTGAAGCGTGGCTAAAACAAAAATGAAATGTCAGCACACCAGATTGAGGCGTGGTGTAACAACAGTCTGTTCATCAATTTAATTTTCGTTTTTCTCTCCCGCAGCATGTAAAAATGAGCTCCAAAGGACTGAGGAGATCTCCCAAACCGCTTCAAATTCCTTAAAATGGTTTTTGGTTTATCTAATTGACCCTATTGCCAAAAAAACCCATGTTTTATTTTTTCCAAATTCGCCTCCGTTTGGCCAGATCGTGCATTCAAAGTTTGACTTTTTTTCAGCTATTACGCATTTGTGGATTAACTGTTCTGTGTTTTTTTTTGTGAATTACTGCATTCGGCTGTAAAATGAATTTCTGAGAGAAAAATTGTTTTCACATGTATTCTCAGCGTATGAATGAGTGAAACAAATCTACAAAATGGCATACAATTGTCCTCCAGCATCATAAGCAATCAGTTTTCCAAGTCGACTCAACTATGTTCAATATCAGCAATAGTTTTGTTAGTAAATGACTGAAGGCTTGGGATGGTAACTTAATTACAGTTTCAAGATTCTTTGAAAGCATCTTCGCGAGATGTTCTAATCCCATTCTGTGTGCTATACGTTTATGGTCTGGATTATTTGAAAAATATTCCAGCTCTCTTTGTTTTGCAACAGCCATTTCAACATTTTTGCTAATATCTGTCTGAGAGCGATTCATAACACCAACCCAAGGAAACTACAAACACTATTTTGAAAGCCATATAAGAGTTTTTTTTCCTCATCTTATTTTTCTTTACAAGAGTCCAAGCAATTCTATCTTTTGAATTTGCACTTTTGATTTTTTTTATTTTTTTTTTAAATGTTCTTGCAGGTTTGTTTTAAGGCCAAAGCTTCAAACAGGGATGCAGATTTCTATTGAAGCCACAATGGAAACTAGAATTGGGGATAGCTATTGATTGTTTTTCATTTTTCTTTGAAATTATGAAATTTTATAAGAAGGATTAATGATTTTCAATTTCAGGCAGCAAAGACTTCAAGTAAAATATGTTAAAAACAGAACTTTGACTAAGGCCTTAAGCTGATTTTATTATCAATCTGGGCCGGGTGACCAGGATAGGATCCATGTCAGGACAATTCTGGAGATGTCCATGTGGTCGGTTTCTTCATTGGACGCCTGTAACATGCTAAACCTTGAAATTAGTTGTGGAATTCACAATTAGCTGCGGAATCAGACTGCATTCCGTAGCTAATTTGCATAATCTTATTAAAACATGACATTGTGTTTTGATGGCCACTACAAACTGTAACCAGTCAATCTTGTACAGTTTGAACCTATCAAAGCAGTTGGATTTTTATATTTTTTTTCATTTTTTTTATTGAATCAAATGAAATGATGAAGTTTATTTTGTCCCCATTTTCTCTTCTTCTTTTTTCTCTTTTTTTTTTTTTTTTTTTTTTTCTTTTTTTTTACATAACAATCCTTTTTCTGATCCTCTAGATCACACAAAGTGCAGGAGGAGAGCATACTCAAGAAATTATTAATTTTTTATGTAAGAAATAAGGTCTCTTAATTACACTTCTCCAGCAACGGCGCCAAAATGTCTAGTCAATTTAACGTCTTAAATTGCTCTACATAAATTATCAATCCGGGTATCGTAAATGATAAAGTGTGGTGCACCATATGTGCTTAGTTAACATTTTTCTTACTTTATTGTTTTATAGTTTATGTTGTTTTTGGGGTTTTGTTCTTGTTGGTTTCCTAAAGTGTTTAACACAAATGGAAATCCTATTCTAAGGTCTTAAAAATACTTTTAAAGGTCAAGTATGGATGTAGATTTCAAGACAAGGTTTATGTCCCTTATGGTAACTTCCAAAACTTAGCACTTCAAAAGATCTCAAAACATGCTATTGATAAAATTAATACTTGAACATGAATGTAAATATGCAGCTACTTAAATCAAACAAAAGATGAAATACTGATCATGAAATCACTGTCTCTGCTGCCCATCTAATTACATAAATAAAATCTAAACTATTGCACTCAAACAAACCAAAAATTGCAGACTAACGAAAGCAAGATCAATTTACTTCACTTATAATCCGATAGCTCGCCAAGTAGCTTTTCCAGGTTAAACCATGGCTCTGGAGATGACGTCAATAATATGAAGAATTGATATCTAAATTACCTACTTGCAAATGAAAGTAAAATCAAATCACTTCACTTATAATGCGATAGCTCGCCAAGTAGCTTTTTGGGGTTAAGCCATGGCTCTGGAGATAACGTCAATAACATGAAGAACCTGATATCTAAATTACCTACTTGCAAATGAAAGTAAAATCAAGTCACTTCACTTATAATCTGATAGCTCGCCAAGTAGCTTTTCGGGGTTAAGCCATGGCTCTGGAGATAACGTCAATAACATCAAAAACTTAATATCTAATTGCAGAGATGAAAGTAAAATCAAATCACTTCACTCATAATTCGATAGCTTGCCAAGTAGCTTTTCGGGGTTAAGCCATGGTTCTGCAGATAACGTCAAAGGACATGAAGAATTTGATATCTAAACTAACTAACATCGGCAAATAAATAAGACCGAAATCAAAGCATAACTGAAATTGAAAAGCTTAAGAAAAAGTTCAGCAGAGAAGCAAATCTCATGTCACTATTTGATACAAAAACATGTAAAGAAAAACTAATCTACAATCAACCGATTGAACACACTTGCATGAATTAAAATTACATGAATGGAAAATCTAAACTATCAAACTTAAAGCAATAAAATGACATACATTAATGAAATCAAAGTAAAATTACAAAATAAAATCTACTCTACCTTACATTCTAATATGTTCCATGACATCTACTTCACATCTCCTTCCATGTTGAGAACATCAAAGCTTTATTCAAAATCTTCAAAAGTACAAAGTACAACAAAGCTCTCCAAATCACTACAAAGCCATTAAAGAAGAACTACAAACTCCAAGCTAAAGAACTAAAAGCCAAGCTAAGCTAAGACTAACAAGCTAACAAATGAAATAGAGAGATCTCCTATTTATACAAAAAGATGAGAGGTCATCTCATTAATGGGAGTCCATGAATCTCTCCCTCTACCTCTAGAGTCCTAATCAAAATAGGAACTGATAAGACACATGTCTTCTTAGAGTTTCAATAAAATTAGGAGATGTGACACATGTCCTCATGATCCCATGATTCTTTCCACTCAAATTCGAATTTGGCCTTAGAGTGCCACATAAGAGTCTTTTAGAAGCCTCATTTTGACCTACACATCCCAACAATCTCAACCCATTTGTTAGGTATAAGCATATGCACATTATTTTCTAATTTTTAACCACAAATTCACTTAAAAAACTTAGAATTAATAAAATTTGGAAAAACATAAATGTGGCCCGATGATAATAAAATTGGGATGAATGTGGTGACATAATAGTGAAATGGAGATGATATAATGAACATAATAGTGAAAGTGTAATGGAAATGAATGACATTTTCAAGACCCAACATAACCCCCAACTAAAGCTATTGCATGTCCTCATGCAATATATACTACATTAACTCTTTTGATCCTTGAGCTTTGGCTTAACTTTGCATGATATCATTTGATAACTTCATATTTTTGCATTTTGTTTTACTTGAATTGCAACATGGTTGGTTCTTGTGTTACAACCATTTTTTTTTGTTGCATTCTATTTTGATCTTTGAACTTTGCATAATGATATTTTGATTATTGTTGCAAAGTATATCTTTATTGGATTGCATGATGGTTGGTTCTTGTGTGACAACCATGATTTTGTTTGTATCCAATTTATCTTCTAAGCACTTTTTGAAAAGCCATTGTATGCTCATAATAACAAGGTAATAATTAATATATGTTGGAAATATGTGGGCTCCTGAGTATGATATGGACATGGCAAAATATGAAAATGAATGTATTCCCCTTTAACTGATGGTATTGGCAATTTTATGAAATGAGGAAGAGAAATGTTTTTCCAACAATTATCATTCTAGCTTTTTATGGAATTTTATGGTCAAAAAGTTAGAAAATGGCGTACCTTAACTTACCCTTTGGAATGGATGAGTTGTATGTGTGGTGGTTGCAAAATTCTGATTATATTCTTCTTCAAGTGGCTGAACAAGAAGAGTCATGGATAAAGAGTTGACATGAATTTTTATTGCTTCTACTAAAACTTGCTGAATCTGCTTCAAAATGCTGAAAATAATAGTCTTCATGTCTTCAAAACTCATTGGCACAATTATTACTATGTGAAAAGATGTTCTGATGTCGAACATAACAGGAAATTGTTGAGTTAGTGGCTATTGATGGATGCCACTAGTCAACACGAGAACTCTCACCATTGATGACAGTGAGAGTCAAGATGCCCAAACACATCTTGCTAGGTACGAATAGTTTTGTCGATGTCGAGTCACCTAGAAGATCTGATGAACAAGGGACATTAATGTATTACCATTGTTTGTCAGCATGAGGACTTGCCATTAAGGCATGCAAGCCTCAAGGTGTTTTTACAAAGAACTTAGACTCAAAGGACTATGGACTCAATAATTTGCATTGAAGCAGGGCTTATTTGCGAAATGAAAATGACAGGAAATGAAAATGACAGGAAATGAAAGATGAAAATGGAAGATGGCAATGGGAAATAAGCATGTGAATGAGTCTCTTGCTTTTATTTGTGGGTTATGAATGGACAAAAAGAGATGGAAAGTGTATGTGAATGTAAATGGAAAATATGAAGTGAAATGAGGTGAATGGTTTATTATGAGGTATGGATGTGATGGAGACAATAGTATCTGAAATTTTTTCAAGTGTTTGGATCTGATTTTGCATCAGCATATTTCCTCTTTGTTGCTGATCATCCTCTTATGAAACAAATTGGTCTCTTAGAGAGACACCATTCTCTTGTAGTCATTTGTCCTTCCTCCTGGAACCTGCAAAAAACTAATACTTTTTCTGCAATGAAATGTAATATTATCAAAGGAGAGAGGTGATCAATCTCTCTAGTTATGATATTTACACACAAAACTAAGAATTTGTATTAATGAAACAAATTCTCAAAGGAAAAATCAAAAGAATTTATACCTGTTTTGGAATTGGTGCCCCAAGTTGAATGTTGCTTCTTTTCAGCAATTTATTTCATTATTTACCATTTCAAACTCTAATGATGGATTTTTCATTGTGTAGATCTTGTTGAGATCTTTCCAACGATACTTGAATCATCAAAATCTGATTTTGTATGAGAAAGTTAGGTTGATTTGAACAATGAGGTTTTCCAACTGCAAATTGATGTTTAGCTGCGGAATGTGCACAGTTTCTGCAACTAAAAATCTTGAATAGAAGTTAGTTATTCATCTTTCATCATCAGTCCAAAATTAATCAATACCTTCAGAAAAGTGAGCAAATAACTTATTCATTTCATTGATTCAAAATTGTTTTTTTTTTTGACATGCGGTGACTTAGTGTGGCGACTTAGTGATAACACACACCTTGACTCCCCTTTGACCGGGGTCTTTTTCATCGACTTGGATCAAATGAATAGGACACCATCTATGTACTGACATTTTCCCAGCTACCCATGTGGTTCGTTTTGTCTCTTGACACCTATAACCTATAGAAGTATGAAAATGGCTGCGGAATTGCCAGTTAGTTGCGAAATCAGACTGCATTCCATAGCTAAAAGACAGTCAACCATCAGTGTTCTGATTTAAGTTATTGGAAAAGAGATTTTATGCAGCCAAGTATCAGGGAGATAGATCCTAAGATCACAGTTGGTGCACAAGACCAATTATTCATGATCTGATATATTTTTAAAAAAATAAATAATAAATAATAATAAAAATAATAAATAAATTGTAAATGGTATATGAAGCAAAACAGTTTTAGTGATGAAAATATATCAGAGTAATAAAAATGTATGATCTTTTCAACAGCTTTGATGACTCCTTTAGGCTCTGTCCTCATAATGACACCCATTCTGCCTTTTTTTACTATGTAAACACCAATGTAGAAGACGGATATATGAAAACAGAGTGGTTATGTGGAAGCAAAACGGTTGTATGAACAGGAAATGAAGAATACCGTGGAGAAAATTGATGGGTGTGGAACTAGAAAAATGTTGAGTATGAAATGAAGAAATATTTTTGAAGCAAGAAGACTTGTATGAACAGAAAATAGATGAAGGCTGTAAAACTTGGTGTACAGACAGACTGTGTGGAGGCAGAGTATCCCTCATGAAGCAGGCCAACTACTGCAACACAATTTATCATCCTTTCCTGCAACTTTATAAACTACCAGATAATAGAGATTGCATCATATATCTCCTTTGAATGCCTGATTCTTTTGAATCGAAGTTATCTCCTCAGATCGACAATGGTGTGACCCAGCCTTCCTTAAGCATTGGAGGCAGCCACAACATTTGGTTGAATAGAAACCAGGCAACCGGTCCCTATCTATGATTAAAAGGTTAAAACAAAAGAATTAAGGCATCTGCAAATCTTTTTTTATCCGCCGATTCAACCCAATAGATCACGACATCCACCTTGGCATAAATGAAGTATGAGTTACATACGGAAGGTATTTAAGTCGTGAGGCATGGCGGGAGACGTGGTGGAGTGGCATAATGAAGTCTGAGTTAATAATGGAACAACACAGCCGGACCTGATCCAATCTCTGCAACGTGGAAATGATTCAGTGAAAAGAGTCGTGTGATTTTTGGATACGTAATGTAATCAACCGTAACTAATGTACAGGTCACGGGGAGAAACCGTTGGTCATTAAAGTCAATATTGAATGCCAGCAGACAAGACTGAGGCGTGGCTAAAACAAAAATGAAATGTCAGCACACAAGATTGAGGCGTGGCGTAACAACAATCTGTTCATCAATTTAATTTTCGTTTTTCTCTCCCGTGGCATGCAAAAATGAGCTCCAAAGAACCGAGGAGATCTCCCAAACCGCTTCAAATTCCTTAAAATGGTTTATCAATTATCTAAGTGACCCTATTGCCGAAAAAACCCATGTTTTATTTTTTCCAAATTCGCCTCCGTTTGGCCAGATCATGCATTCAAAGTTTGACGTTTTTTTAGCTATTATGCATTTGTGGATTAACTATTCTGTGTTTTTTTTTGTGAATTACTGCATTCGGCTGTAAAATGAATTTTCGAGAGAATTTTTTTTTTAGATGTATTCTCAGTGTATGAATGAGTGAAACAAATCTACAAAATGGCATACAATTGTCCTCCAGCATCATAAGCAATCGGTTTTCCAAGTCGACTCAACTCTGTTCTATATTAGCAATAGTTTTGTTGGTAAATGACTAAAGGCTCGGGATGGTAACTTAATTACAATTTCAAGATGCTTTAAAAGCATCTTCGCAAGATGTTCTAATCCCATTCTGTGTGTTATACGTTTATGGTCTGGATTATTTGAAAAATATTCCAGCTCTCTTTGTTTTGCAACAACCATTTCAACACTTTTGCTGATATCTGTCTGAGAGCGATTCATAACGCCAACCCAAGGAAACTGCAAACACTATTTTGAAAGCCATACAAGAGTTTTTTTTCTCATCTTATTTTTCTTTACAACAATCCAAGCAATTCTATCTATTGAATTGGCACTTTTGATTTTTGATTTTTTTTTTATTTTTATTTTTTTTAAATGTTCTTGCAGGTTTGTTTTAAGGCCAAAGCTTCAAACAGGGATGCAGATTTCTATTGAAGCCACAATGGAAACTAGAATTGGGGATAACCATTGCTTGTTTTTTATTTTTTCTCTGAAATTGTAAAATTTTATAAGAAGGATAAATGATTTTCAATTTTAGGGAGCAAAGACTTCAAGTAAATTATTGTTAAAAACAAAACTTTGACTGAGGCGTTAAGCTGATTTTTCATCAATCTGGGCTGGGTGACTAGGATAGGATCCATGTCAGGACAATTCTGGAGATGCCCATGTGGTCGGTTTCTTCATTGGACTTCTGTAACCTGCTAAACCTTGAAATTAGCTGCGAAATCAGACTGCATTCCGCAACTAATTTGCAGAATCTTATTAAAACAGGACACAGTGTTTTGATGACCACTACAAACCATAACCAGTCAATCTTGGACAGTTTGAACCTATCAAAGCAGTGGGATTTTTATATATTTTTTTTCATTTTTTTTATTGAATCAAATGAAATGATGAAGTTTATTTTGTCCCCATTTTCTCCTTCTTCTTTTTTGTACATAGCAATCATTTTTCTGATCCTCCAGATCACACAAAGTGCAGGAGAGAGCATACCCAAGAAATTATTATTATTATTATTATTATTTATTTTATTTTATGTAAGAAATAAGGTCTCTTAATTACACTTCCCCGGCAACGACGCCAAAATGTCTAGTCAATTTAACGTCTTAAATTGCTCTACATAAATTATCAATCCAGGTATCGTAAATTGATGAAGTGTGGTGCACCATATGTACTTAGTTAACATTTTTCTTACTTCGTTGTTTTATAGTTTATGTTGTTTTGGGGGTTTTGTTCTTGTTGGTTTCCTAAAGTGTTTAACGCAAATGGAAATCCTATTCTAAGGTCTTAAGAATACTTTTAAAGGTCAAGTAAGGATGTAGATTTCAAGACAATGTTTATGTCCCTTATGGTAACTTCCAAAATTAGCACTTCAAAAGATCTCAAAACATGCTATTGATAAAATTAATACTTGAACAGGAATGTAAATATGCAGCTACTTAAATCAAACAAAAGATGAAATACTGATCATGAAATCACTGTCTTTGTTGCCCATCTAATTACAGAAATAAAATCTAAACTATTGCACTCAAACAAACCAAAAATTGCAGACTAACGAAAGCAAGATCAATTTACTTTACTTATAATCCAATAGCTCGCCAAGTAGCTTTTCCGGGTTAAGCCGTGGCTCTGGAGATAACGACAATAACATGAAGAATTGATATCTAAATTACCTACTTGCAAATGAACGTAAAATCAAGTCACTTCACTTATAATCCGATAGCTCGCTAAGTAGCTTTTCGGGGTTAAGCCATGGCTCTGGAGATAACATCAATAACATGAAGAACCTGATATCTAAATTACCTACTTGCAAATGAAAGTAAAATCAAGTCACTTCACTTATAATCTGATAGTTCGGCAAGTAGCTTTTCGGGGTTAAGCCATGGCTATGGAGATAACGTCAATAACATGAAGAACTTGATATCTAATTGCAGAGATGAAAGTAAAATCAAATCACTTCACTCATAATCCGATAGCTCGCTAAGTAGCTTTTCGGGGTTAAGCTATGGCTCTGGAGATAATGTCAAATGACATGAAGAATTTGATATCTAAACTAACTAACAACAACAAATAAATAAGACTGAAATCAAAGCATAACTGAAATTGAAAAGCTTAAGAAAAAGTTCAGCAGATAGGCAAATCTCATGTCACTATTTGATGCAAAAACATATAAAGAAAAACTAATCTACAATCAACCGGTTGATCACACTTGCATGAATTAAAATTGCTTGAATGGAAAATCTAAACTCTCAAACTTGAAAGCAATAAAATGAAATACATGAATGAAATCAAAACAAAATTACAAAATAAAATATACTCTACCTTACATTTTAATATGCTCCATGACATCTAATTCACATCTCCTTCCATGTTGAGAACATCAAAGCTTTATTCAAATTCTTCAAAATTACAAAGTACAACAAAGCTCTCCAAAGCCATCAAATAAGAACTACAAACTCCAAGCTAAAGAACTAAAAGCCAAGTTAAGCTAAGACTAACAAGTTAAGAAATGAAGGAGAGAGATCTCCTATTTATACAAAAAGATGAGAAGTCATCTCATTAATGAGAGTCCATGAATCTCTCCCTCTACCTCTAGAGTCCTAATCAAAAAAGGAACTGATAAGACACGTCTTCTTAGAGTTTCAATACAATTAGAAGATGTGACACGTGTCCTCATGATCCCATGATTCTTTTCACTCAAATTCAAATTTGGCCTTAGAGTGCCACATACGGTTCTTCTAGAAGCCTCCTTTTGACCTACACATGTCAACAATCTCAACCCATTTGTTAGGTATAAGCATATGCACATTATTTTCTAATTTTTAACCACAAATTCACTTAAAAGGCTTAGAATTAATAAAGTTTGGAAAATTATAAATGTGGCCCAATGATAATAAAAGTGGGATAAATGTGGTGACATAGTATTGAAATGGAGGTGATATAATGAACATAATAGTGAAAGTGTAATGGAAATGAATGACATTTTCAAGACCCAACAATAATAACTACCATAACAATAGCTAGTCCATGCATTCATCAACCATTCATATATTCATCAAAACATGACAAAAGCCATAAGTAATATACATCCCATAACCAACAAATAACTAGCGTAGAAGCCATGGCAACTCAACCATAAAATAACTATCATAATCAACACATAAGCACATAGATCACAATAGAAAATACCTCATATTAACATATGAAAATTCCAACCAAGACAAGGACTTCCATGTACCACCTGACCATATATTGGGCTGAACCAAATCTTTCTTTTAGCCAATCACCCCTGCGCCAACCAAACCAAACCAATGCTTCCATAGGCCAACCACCTCAACCCTCAACCAATGATTCCACCTCACGACCAAACATCTCTAACACCAACCAGATCGATATCTACCCAAGTTGTTCAGGGCTCCAGAGTGTTTTTCCAACCAAGGCTATAGGACTAGTAACTCAACCCACCAAGGGTTCCAAAGCATTTTTCCAACCAAGGCTCCAGGACTAGTAACTCAAACCAAGTTATTTCAGGGCTCCAAAGTGTTTGTTCCAACCAACTGCTCCATGACCTATTAACTCTATGCACAACCATAAGGAACATGAGCAACAATAAAAAAAAAACAATAAGTGGAAAAATGCACAACATAATGACTATCGAGGAAATGGCAAGGCTAGGCAAAACCACTATCAATCCAAGCAATCCTCCATGCCAATGACAACATATAATCAAGAAACCACATGCATGCAAAAACCATCAAGGAAATCATATATGCAATTCTATACATGCAAAGCAATCCAACTATAGCCGTTGATCTTGTTATCCCCTTGCGCTTTCCTGCTCTCCCTTTGCCTTATTTCTCCAAATCCAAAGTATGCCAAAGTGCTCCAAGAATGCTCTAAGAAAACTCTACATGTGCAAGAGTATGAGAGAGAGAATAAGGAGAGAGCTCCAAAACTGAATTGACAAGCGTCTAAACCAGCAAAAGCCATGAATTGATCCTCATAAGCCTTTTTATCATTGAAGCCTCTATTTTCTTCAATTTCCTCTATTTTCCCTTCAATTTCTCTCATTAAAATCTGTGTCTCTTCACCTTCCTTTTATCTTATTTTCCTTTATTTCATAAATAAAATGCCAATTAATGTCTCTTTTCCTTTTCCAATGCCTTTGCCAATTTCCTTAGCCATAAATTAACCAAAGTGACACCCATTAGGATGTTTTTCCCACCATTCAACTTGGATTACATGTCCCATAACCTTGGTGTTATTTTGCCTTTATTAACTTTATTACATGGATTTTCAACTAGGGCTGTTACATTGACATTGATGAGAGAGTCTTTGTCATTGGATCAAAGGAAGGAGTCTAAGGTTTCATACACAATCCCAAATAACCCTAGAACCAAGGACTTCAGTTTAATCAAATCATTGTCTTCTTGATTTGAATCAAATCATTATATTATTTGTCATCTATCTCAAAGCTTTCATCGTGGAAAAAAATGGAGGAACTATCCTGCAAGGTCATTTTAACAATGGATTCTAGTTTGGATAATTAGGGTTTGAAAAAATTTGGAGCCATTTTGAGGCATTAAACACCATTTATTGGGTCCAAAAAAACTGTCATTTGTGCTAGTCCCCCTAAAATTGTTCTACAATCAAAAACCTTTCCAACGATGCAAGAATCATGTCAAACGAGGTTTGTATGCAAAAGTTATGACTCTTACAAGTTGACCTAATGTGTTTACCACCATGGTAAAAGAGGATGCCATGTCAAACCCCATTACTCATACATATGAGGCTAGCCACATCTAGTCTTTCAAGAAGACTCTAAAAGAGCCAAAATTTTAACTCCAGTTGAGGGTTGAGGGAGCCAAATCTAAGCCCTAGTTGGTTATTGGGCTATGTTAAATATTCGACTGCTAGGAGGAGTAGGGGTTTCTTTACATATAAAGTACCTCTTCTTTTGTACTTGCATATTTCCATGCTAAAGAAAAGAGAGCAGAGTAGCCTCACCTTCTAGTTGAGTTTTCTCTTGTAAGGGTTTCCTAGGGAAAAAATTGTGTCTATTATGGATGACATGTGTATTCTTTATATTCTATATTACTTGCATCCAACTAATTTATTCATTTAAGCATAAAAACAATAAACAAATAATCGAAGATCTAAAAAGAATTAACATTCACAATAAAGATTCTATATTTTATTAGATATTTTATAAGAAACTATTATAGTGGAAGATACATGAAAAATTATAGATAAACTTTGTTAGATTAAATTCAATGATGAAGAAATCTTTTACATAAGGGTAAATAAATGCCTTATATTTTTATTCTAGATTTCCATACACTCTCAATCTATTCATGTGAATTCACTAAAACAAAGCTAAATGTCATTAAAATTAAGTCCATTGATACTATAAAATATTACTCAATCATTAACATTTTACACTACCAAAATAGATAAAGCCAAAATATTATTAACCAAAATATGATTGAAAGGGAAAGAATTAGAATTACCTCTAGAGTTCACAATATCATTGGACTTCACAATATTATTGCAAGTTTCCTTACATAGTTCACCAAGAGTAGAGATAGGGTTGGAGTTTGAGATCTTGAAATAAACACCTTGGAAGTGTTAGGCATGGAATCCCCCCAAGGCATGTTTTAGGGCTCAAAGCCCAAGTTTTGACCCAATCTTGTTGTAAAGCTCCACGAATTGCGGGCGTGGGGCGCGAAAAGCATGATAGAGTCACGGGGTTGTCCGCCCTAGTTTTGTAATGTAATGTCGGTTGCATAGACCTACCCATGGTTCACGAACCATGGGATTGTATAAATAGAGTGGGGTTCTAAGTGTAAAAGGAGAGAAGTAGAGAGAACAAGGTCTAAGGAAGTAGAGTGAAGTGTGTCTTTGGGTCGTAGAGTAGGAGAAGGCTCTGCAGCTGAATGTGCAGAGGCCTAGTAGTCCGCAGCTGAGTGTGTGGACCCCTGCAGCTGAGTGCGAAGGGAGGAGTCGAGTCTGTAACCAAGAAAGAAATTAATAAAGATAAGTTTTATCATAACTCTGTGTATTTGTTCTTGGGTTAATGCATGTTTGATATAATATGCAAATATATTGTTTATTTACTGCACGAACCTGTATGAATGGTTTATGTTGTTAAGTATAACTTAGAACACGCAAGTAGGCTAAAATAATCAACTAACGTTGGAATACCAGTAAGGTCTTGGGTAATAACGCAGAAGCACAGCGTTCGGCCCTCGAGTAGGGCTGCGCGAAGGTAGTATATCGGGCTGCGAGGTACGGGAAAGTGCGCAAAGCGACCTGCGCGCAGGGTCGAACCGCGGACCACTTGAACTCACCAGACATCTCCAGGGTGCAGAAACCTAGTTCTAGCACCCTCCCATACTACTTCGGGTGAGACCTCAATCCACGCTCCGCAGACTGTTACCGAAAGGGTCAGTAGTACCAGAATTTGTTTAACTAAATTAACTCTGAACCTAGGTCATGCCCCAATAAGCCAACAAATGGTTTCGTTGCTGGGATCGGGATCTGCATAAGAGATGTCTGATGTCGTATCACTGGAATCCGACAAAGAAAGGAATTGAAGAGTGGTTGGACAGAAAGATTCACAAGTTCGCGGCGCAAGAAAACAAGAATCCGCGATTATCAAAGGAACAGTGGTTAGATTGCTACTTATATACAGAAATCCATGAAAATTTCTTTGCATCCTTCCCCTCTGAGCTGTACAAGTGGATCATGAAGCTAGCAGACAGTTAAGGAAGGTGTAAGCTCGACAAACCTATTGTGTGGACTCCAGAGTTGGTGCGCAGATTAGAGGCATTGGAAGATAAGATCATGCGCGCTGTGGACCATTGGCTTGATCGAATTATAGGAGGGTTTATCACCGAGTTCGCGGTAGATACTTCAGTCAACTATAGCAAGGCAGAATGACGCTTCCTCAAAGGACAACAAGGTAAGTACGTTAAATCTTTGAACATTTGGATTAAAATGCTACTGTGTGAAAAGCGGGTTATGCGAATAAATTGATGTTTGGGGCTACGCGGAGTGGGAGGATCTATAGAAACGAAGGTAGCGCAGAACTAGAGTCTAGCCCCCTGATTTCACCTCCGCGGGAAAGCGAGGAAGAGCTCGCAAAAGTTTCACCAAGAAGTGTGATCAGTCTGATAACGCAGCGAATTCTGTGCATACCACCCCCACCTACACCACCACTAGTTTCGCCATCTTCACCCCCATCTTCGCCCACACCACCTCCGCCACCACCACAGTTCAATATGGCGAGCGCGATAAAGTTGCTGGTGTTCAAAGGAGTAGGGAACAAAGATCCGGACCAATTTTGGTTCGTGGTAAAGGCTGTATGGGAAGCGTAGGGAGTCACAGATGAAAATATAAAGAAAGCAATGATGGTCAACACTTTGCAGGATCGTGCACTGACGTGGTACATTAAGCACTCCAATGATAAACCGAACGCAGGGATCGCGGATATCCAAGCTGCGCTAAACAGGGAATTTAGTAGGCCAAAATCAGAGACACAGTCGATTATTGGATTTAAGGAAATCACAATGCTTCTAGGCGAGACCCCCTGGGAGCTGGATCAAAGACTGAAGTGTATGATTCATGAAGCCAACATGACCTTGACAGATGGGAAACACTGCGCATGGTTTGTAGCATCACTAACGCCGCATCTAAGGAATGCGCTGTCACAGCAGAAGCTATCCACTCAGGCCGAGGCCTTGGAAATCGCAATGAGACTGCATGAGACCCTGATACAAGATCCTAACCTGGGAGTCCAACAGATCCATGCGCAGTTGAAAAACTTGTGCCTTGAAATGTAGAGTTTGAAACAAGATAGGATGGCTTGCCCAGAAGCGCGCGAGGAGGTATGGTGCGTAAAGTGCAAAGGCCAAGGACATGACAAGGACCATTGTCCAGTATTCGCGAACTACCTGGCGGCAGGAGGACCAATGCCATTGAGACTAGAGGCACAAGAAGGACCGAGCGCGATGCCTGCATTATGTTGCGTGATTTGTCAGATAGGAGGAAAGCATGCTACAGATAACTGCCATCTATTACAGAAGTATACGCAGAGTTCCCAACAGTCGTTCTGTAATTTCTGCAGGTTAGTAGGCCACGATGAGCGCACTTGTAGAAGTTATGAACTAATGATGGATCGAACTTCCACCTACAAAGTTCAGACCGAAACACGGACCCTCGATCAAAATGTAGGGATGGCGCGCACTGGATTTCAGGGGCACGGATGTGGTTGAGGTGGAATGGGACCAGGAAGAGGTCACAGATAGCTGATCTGTTACAATTGCATAGGGCCAGGGCATTATGCCCCCGATTGTACAAATCCGACAAGACCATCATGCTTATATTGTACCCAGTTCGATCATGAGACGGAGGACTGTCCCACGCTGATAGCAAGGTTGCGCAATAAAGGAGCACTCCAACGTCCCCTGACTCAGGATCTGCAAATAATGAGGTTTGAGCCACGCGAGGAAGACACAAATGTAAATATCGTGCTCCGAAGTGGTATTACGACAGGGAATGACAAAGGCAAGCAACCTGAAGAGAGTGCTTGGGTTCGCAAGGTTCCAACAAAGGAATCGGAATTTGATTTAGAGCACACTAAGGAGACATTCATGGAAGCTAAGAAGAGCTTCGTGGAGGCCTCCACTTCAAGTAGTAAAGACAATCTGGAACCAGAAATGGACCCATTAATGCTCACTACCTTTTTGGAGACATGCATGAAGCTGCTATGTGACAACAAAGCTATGAAGGGACTGCAAGAACTCATCACTAGATGTGCTGGGACCGCACCAGGAGAACCGCGCGTATTCTGGAAGCTCGGGAAGCACACAACGCGAACAGGAAGGGAGATGAGATTGACCGCGCAGATCGAGGAATATGAAATGGATCAGGTGATTTTGGATCTAGGATTGGATGCGAACGTCTTGCCAAAGCAGACATGAGAACGCATGGGCAGGCCCCCATTACAATGGTCTCCTATTCAATTGTGAATGGCGAACCAACAAAAGATCCTACCCATGGGAAGATTGCAGGGAATAATGGTGGATATCGAAGGTGCGAGCACGATTACGGATTTCTAAGTGATAGATATTGTTGATGAAAACAATCCCTATCCCGCACTACTAGGAATAGATTGGGCCACTGACATGAATGGAGTGATAAATCTGAAGAAACGCAAGATGATTTTCGAGAAAAAGTCACTACGCGTAGTGGTACCTTTGGACCTTGTGGAAGGATCGCTCTACACAGAGCCAGTGCACGACTACGAAAGTGATGACGATCTAGACTGTATCTACAAGATAACCGCTTGGGAGCAGGACTAGGTGAATCCAACAGCGGATGGCATGATTTATTGGGAGCATGAAAGATCCTGCACCTCATATTCAAACGAAGAGATAGAACGATGACAGAACTGATTACACGAAGTAACCATGCTCAACTGCAACATGATGACAAGGTCGCTACGCTGCATGACAACAGAGGTAAGAGATCTGCCTATGTATGACGGGTTGAGCGAGGTGGATGATTTCCTAAACAAATTTGAAAGAGAAGTACTAGAACAGCAGCGTTTCAACGCTCTGAAAGGGGCACTGTGCGCTACGCCCGCAAGATGGTGGGGTACGCATCAAGGAAGTTTTGAGGATAGGCACGACTGCAGAAGGATGATGCTCATGTAGTTTGGAAAGCCTCATATGTGGATGAAAGTCGAGTATGATGGACGAAACAGCCTGCGCGCCCACCTCTCCAGATGGGTACAAGCGTATGGTGTGCAACTTACACGAATGCACGTCGTCCTCATGATAGGAAACACAACCAACAAGGAGGAGTGGGAAAGACAATGGCGCGAACGATGACCAGGAAGTTTGATAAGACCAAGTGCGCTGAAGATTATCCGCGTGGAAGCCTTTGACAAAGTATGCGAAGTACTGAATGCAGTCCACCATGAGAAATGCACTAACTGGGACCTGCGCGTACCAACAGTTCTATGGGCTTATAGGACCATGTGCAAAACCCTGACCGCGCGGGCACTTCCAAAACTGAAGTATGAAGCACATGTTGTAATCCCTATGGAGCATGTGAAGCCTAGACTGCACACAGTAGCACTCGTAGATACAATGGTTCGCGAAGCCCGGAAAGGAGGGACCACACAACGACAAGAAATAGAACGCAGGGGACTTGAGGAAGAAATCCAACAGGGAAACCTTAGACTCCATGAACTTGAAAAAGAAAGGGTACGGTTAAGGAAGAAAAGTTCTTTGATGGACGCAGAAGTCAAGAAGATGGAGGACGAAATAAAGAAAGATTTTCTCAGCAAAAAGACCAAGTTGGTAAGACAGGGTGTGTGCGATCTCGATGATAGGGTAAGACCTATTGTTGCGAATTGATCAGTCTGATGCCTTGGCTTGGACCGCATATTGCTAAGCATAGTGACCTGGGTAGCGCGTTGCAAATGGTGAAGTGCGCCATGCCGACCGTAACAATACAAGGTGGGGATTCTCTAGGAATCACGATGGAGGACATGATGGAACTCTACACAGGTGGTGCGACCACCTGACAAGCCAAGGGGAGGAAAGTTTTAGCGCTCCAGGTAGTTGGAAGGGAGTGCGAGACTATAAATTATCCTGCTCGAGAGCTGCGCGATGTTGGAGATGCACGCAATAGCAGAGAGTCACAAGGTCTGTGACTGCACACGGGGGGTAGCGCTGCCACGCGGGTTGGCCAGAAAGTGATTGTTGAAGTCACTATTCACGATGGGATGCTCGACTTGAGGCAAAATGGAGTGGGCGACAGGCATTTAAGACGCGATTTATGTGCAGGATTTGGGAAAATTTGCCGCCAAGAAAGCATTAATGAACCGGAATTGGGGGGAACGGTCGAATTCAAATTCAAAAAGCCCTATAAAATACAAAAGGCTGCCCAGCAAACAACACTTGGTCATTTGCGAATTGAGCGATTGAGCAAAGCCCTGAGTATTGTGAGCCGAGCTTTGATTAAGACCTTGCATTCGCGAGTGATAAATTGCCGCACAACAACAATGACGACAACTAAGGATCGTATGGGGATAGAAGAGGTGCCCGCCGGCGAGGCCGAGCAAGCCCTAACTGTGGAGGATGTTCCAGAAGGTGCTGGGATTGTGGAAGAGATCCCCAAATCACCGCGTATGCCAAGACCCAAGAAGAATAAACAAGCAATGGCTCTCGTACGCGTGTTCCCGTGAAACCTGCTGCGCAGCAAACTGTCGATGGAAGAGAAAGGGAAAACTGTCACTATAGATACAGACGAAGAAGAAGAAGATCTGCAAGCCCTTATCATCGTCGAGGAAGACAGATACTCAACCTACGCTCTCTGCGACAAAACTGCCCGCCTATGTCGCCCCGACACAGAGGTCTCGGAACAGCGTATGTAGTAGATCTAGCAAGCAGCAGCTCAGTGCGCTGCTGACCTCTGGGTAGTTCGAGAACAGTTGGAGGGACTTTGCGCAAAGATTGTCGCGCCGAGAGAGTGAATTGAGGGCGAGTCACGATGTTTGTGTTGGGGGCTTTTTGGGCATGGAATCCCCCCAAGGCATGTTTTGGGGCTCAAAGCCCAAGTGTTGACCCAATCTTGTTGTAAAGCTCCGCGAATTGCGGGCGCGGGGCGCGAAAAGTATGATAGAGTCAAATGGTTGTCCGCCTTAGTTTTGTAATGTAATTTCGGCTAAATAGACCTACCCATGGTCCGCAGACCATGGGATTGTATAAATAGAGCGAGGCTCTAAGTGTAAAAGGGGAGAAGTAGAGAGAATAAGGTCTAAGGAAGTAGAGTGAAGTGTGTCTTTGGGTCATAGAGTAGGAGAAGGCTCTGCAGCTGAGTGCGCAGAGGCCTAGTAGTCCGCAGCTGAGTGTGTAGGGTGGAGTCGAGTCTGTAACCAAGGAAGGAATCAATAAAGATAAGTTTTATCATAACTCTATGGATCTGTTCTTGGGTTAAATCATGTTTGATATAATTTGCAAATATATTGTTTATTTACTGCGTGCACCTGTATGAATGGTTTATGTTGTTAAGTATAACTTAAAACACGCAAGTAGGCTAAAATAATCAACTAACATTGGAGTACCAGTATGGTCTTGGGTAATAAAGCAAAAGCACAGTGTTCGACCCCTGAGTAGCGCTGTGCGAAGGCAGTATATCAGATTGCGAGGTACGGGAAAGTGCACGAAGTGACCTGCGTGCAGGGTCGAACCGCTGACCACTTGAACTCATCAGACATCTCCAGGGTGTGGAAACCTAGTTCTAGCACCCTCCCATACTACTTCGGGTGAGACCTCAGTTCGCGTTGCGCGGATTGTTGCCGAAAGGGCCAGCAGTACTGGGATTTGTTTGGCTAAATTAACTCTGAACCTGGGTCAGGCCCCAATAAGCCAACATGAAGCCTCCACAAGATAGCCACCATTAAGGCTAGGCAACAAAATAAGCACCATTAAGGCTAGGTAATATCATCATATTAATCATATTATGTTTAAAAAAACAATTGTAATGTCCACGAGAGAATAAATACGAGATAGGTGGGAGCCCTCATGACTACTTAGATAAAATGAGATGAGAGAAGGAGAACTAGATGGATGGGTGCCCCATGAATACTTCTCACAAAATGAGATGATGCCACCACCATGAAAAGAGATCCAAAAGGTGAAACAACAATCATTAGAGGATGAAACCATGTAGGGAAGAAAGAAAGAACTAAGGGCAAAATGGGTACAACACCTATTAACGATTGGAGAGGAGCGTTAATACGTACTGAAGACTATACCCTAATTACCAACATAAGCACCATTAAGGCTAGCCAATAACATAAGCACCATTAAGGCTAGGTAATATCATCACATTAATCATATTATCTTTAAAAAACAGTTGTAATGTCCATCATAGAAGAAATATGAGATAGGTGGGAAGCCCTCATGAATGCTTAGATAAAATGAGATGAGAGAAGGAGAATTAGATGGCTCGGTGCCGCCATGAATACTTCTCACAAAATGAGATGATGCCACCACCGTGAAAAGAGATCCAAAAGGTGAAACAACAATCATTGAAGGAGGAAACTACATAGGGAAGAAAGAAAGAACTAAGGGCAAAAGGGGTACAACACCTAGGGGTAAAAGGAGTACAACACCTATTAACGACCGGAGAGGAGCAGTGATACGTATTGAAGACCAAACCTTAATTACCAAGCTTAGAGCCACTTTATTTATCCTGCCAATGACAGAGATATACATATTCGATTTAGCATTAACTATCTATTAATTTTTGCTTTGACCAAAAAATAAATCACAGTATATAAAGTTTACATTACCAAACGTTTTTTTTAATATTTAAATTTTATTTTTTTGAATTGTGATTGGTTTACTCCTTTCACTCTTATTGTGTAATCATATTAATATATGGTCAAACATGTCAATACCCATCACCGGTCTGAGGCATGCCGCATGACCCAATTCGGCAGATTTCAATTACAGTAAAGCTCGGTGAAACAAATATGACACATGACACAGTTTGACAGATTTCCATTATAGAAAGCTTGGTGAAACAAATATGATGGTGTGCATTGGAATTTGCAAAAGCAATTGATTTGACTCATGTTCACTTTTCACTTTGCTTTCTTCTCAATGCCACTTTTCACTTTGCTTTCTTCTCGACGCCAAACTTATGAGTGCTTGCTATATGTTTGGTAGCACCCTACACCATAGTAAAACAAGCAAAAGACTTACCCTACACCATAGTAAAACAAGCAAAAGACTTGTTTACTAATGCTTGCTATATGTTTGGTAGCAACCTACACCATAGGTTACATTTATTCAAAGTACTTAACCTAATGTCATCTTTTTATGCCCTAGGTTCAAGATAGATTATAACAATATAAGTAGTATAGATTATAATAAGATAATTAGTATAATTGTTTAATTTGTTGCTAATGAATATAAATGTGTTTTAAATCAATCTTTCATTCATTTTTATCATGAGAAACTTTTCAACTCAATAATGCATGTGTTAGGTTGAGTGAAAATTCGTAAAAGTTAATGGGTTCAAAGTAAAAATTAAATATTAAATATTTATTTAATTATTTTTGAATATTAAATATTTATTTTATTTTTAAATAATTATTTTTCTAAGAAAATTATAAATAAGTATCTTAACTATTTTTTAATAATTATATTTTTAATTGATTAGGATTATAAATAGGTATGGTAAATTCATGAATATATAGATCATTTATAATTTTAAATTATTTATTATTATTTAAGTTTATTTTTTACAAGCAATTATTGATATACAATTTAATGTTTAATTTCTATTATTCAAATAGTTTTGGAAATAAAATACAAGATGTTGGGATGTAATGTTAGAATTAAGTTCAAAATAATTATTTAGAATATAATTGTAATGCTTTGTGTAGCAATTATTGACTAGTGAAATTATATTAATGGAAGTGAAATGAAAAGAAATAGTGATTAATATCATTATATAAATAAATATTTTAAATTTAGCGTTAACCATCATTATCATAATAAATTTGTCTTTACCAAATAAAATAATAATATATAATAATAAATTAGAAACTTATAATTATAATTATTGAATAATACATTCATGTGTTTTAAATTTTTTACGATACTTCATATTTTGAAAAATTCAATAATTAAACTACTCAACAAAAAAAACTCACAAGAAAACCTTGTTTTTCACATTTTAATATTTTATTAAATAATCAATCTTAAATATAATAAATCAGTATATATAAAAAATAATAAACATAATACCGAACGATAACATTATACCAATAAATTAATGTCGGATACATCGATAATTGCCATTATAGTTCCAGTCACGAGTCACAAGGGATAGCTCTTTTCCGAAACTGGTCACAGCTTCTTCATGGAGCTTGACTTATAATGTTAAGAAGCCCTGCCTGATTCTGTAAATCGACTTATAATGTAAAAGCCCTACCCATTTCTGTAAATTACCCTGTAAACTGAAAAAAATCCCGGATTAGTAGGCGCTGGGCGGAGGTCTTGGTGTGATCGGTCAGGGAAAACATTCAAAGAAAACGACTGTACTGAGAAGTTATTTTGTGTAATGCTCTCTCTGTCACAATAAATTTGGAGCTTGGCGGAACAGTGTTCAATGCCTCTTATGCAGCTGATCTGTTTTCTACATCTGACATTCACGAATCAGATATCAGTGAAGTGTATTGCTTTACGATAAATTTTATGTTGGTGAAGATTTGAAAAAAATTGAAGAATTGCAAGGCTCTGATAAGTACGAGGTAAAGCTTGTGATTAGGTTAGGGTTCTATGGACACCGTAATGATGAAGAAGAAGATAAAAGCGAGTTCTGATAAGGATTTCAAAGCGGAAAATGGCGCCGAAGGTTTTCAAACGATTGTTGATGAGTTGCCGGTAAGCAAGGAGAAGAAGAAGAAGCAGCACAAGGAGAAGGGCAATGGAGATTCGATGAATGCGAATTTTCAGGAGGTTAACGAAATTGAAGAGAAATCCCTCAAATGGAAAAAGAAGAAGAGGGAGAAGAAGACGGAAGGCGACGAGGCAGAGGCAGAAGAAGAAATATCCGAAAAAATGGATGAACCTGGGGAGGAAGACGGCGTTTCAAAGAAAAACTTAAAATGCTTTTATGACCACGGGAAAGAAGGGTTTGAAGGGACACCTTCAAAATACAGTGGAAACAAAGAGTTACAAGTTAAGAAGAAAAAGAAGAGGTCCGGTGAGGCCGAAATTGAAGAGAAAGTGGATATTACAAAGGAACAGGACAGTAAAAAAGCAGCACGAGAGGAAGTTACGAGCTATCCTGATCCGGAAAACAGAGAAAACGATTCCAGAAAGAAGAAGAAAAAGAAGAGCGACGAAGGCAATGGAATTGAAGCGCTGAAAAATTTGGAAGACGGAATTGAAAATAGAACCGCCAAAGAGGAAGAAAAGTCGGAGAAATCTCACAAGAAGGAGAAAAGGAAAAGAGCAGAGGGCAATGATACTGAAGCGGTGGAGAATGCAGAAGAGGGTATTGGATACGGAACCGCTAAAGGGCAAGATAATACAGAAAAATCTCCAAAGAAGAAATGGGAGGCTCATGAAAACGTAGAAGAGAAGGAGAAGAAAGTGGGGATTACAATGGAGCAGGACAGTAAAAAAGCAGCACCAGAGGAAGTTACGAGTTATCCTGATCTGGAAAACAGAGAAAAGGCTTCCAGAAAGAAGAAAAAGAAGGGCGACGAAGGAAATGGAATTGGAGCGCTGAACAATTTGGAAGAGGGAATTGAAGATAGAACCGCCAAAGAGAAAGAAAAGTCGGAGAAATCCCACAAGAAGAAGAAAAGTAAAAGAGTAGAGGGCAATGATACTGAAGCGGTGGAGAATTCAGAAATGGAAATTGAGTACGGAACCGCTAAAGGGGAAGATAATACAGAAAAATCTCCAACGAAGAAAGGGGAGGCTTATGAAGACGTAGAAGAGAAGGAAAAGAGGAAGAAAAATGATGAAGGGCAGTGTTATTCTAATGTAGAACGGAATGAGAAGATGACGAAGAAAAGAAAGCGCGGAGAAATAGTTTCCGACAATGCTAACCGTGGCAAATCGTCTCCGGCAGACAGAAGTCCACCAAGCAAGAAACAGAAGAAGGTGACCTTTTCTGATCAAGTTGAAGTGTTTCTTATGAGCGATACAGAGAATGAGGAAAAGGGCAAGGATTGCGATAATAGTGCTGCTACAAGTGTCGAAGACATTGAACTAGTGTGGGGGAAACGGTTCTCGAAAGCAGAAGACAATGCAATAAGAAATGCTATCTCGGCCTACATCAAGGTTTAGGATTCTGCCCATCTTTTTTTCAATGTTCCCGGTTTTAATAATTCTATATATTTTCTGTGGTCTGATCCTGGCTGTTGTGTTTCTGGAGTTTGCTTCAAATTTATAGAATACTAGAGTGCCCTAAATACACTATTTGTGTCTTTTTTTTAACCACTGCACGTCACATCTAAGTTGGTCTTTCTACAATACTGAACAGTGGCGTCAGCCAATCACCTCCACAGTTACATGTAATCGACCTGTAAAATTGTGGCCACAGAATCTCTACTTGTGCTTTTATAACACAATTCCCGTCTCACTCATTTTTAAATTTACATTTCTCTCTGCAATGCAAATTAGGTCTTTTCAGGCTGTCTGGTTTGGACTCTCTGTGTGCTCTGGTGGTATTTGAGTCAAGTCTCTGAACCATGATTTACTGTAGATCCGAGAAATACTAAATATACAAATCAAAACCAACAAGTAAGAAATATATAGCAGTAATTGCATGACTCCTCATTAACACTGAAACAATAGTTATAATGATTGCTTGTTTACTGATACACTTTCCATCTCTCTTATAGAATAAGGTGAGTCATTGCATGCAAAAATGTCGAGCACACGCAAAACACACTCTTCCACCTGCCAAGCATACCTTTCCACACACCAAGCCATCCCAAGCACGCTTCTCTGTGTAATTCCTTTGTCATGCCATCTAGATGTGCGAAGAATGGGTAGACAAATGCCAACATACCCAACCACTCTCCTACATGTGGTTGCCACAAACCAAGGACACTCTATATGAGAAACACATGCCAACACATGCTTAGCGCTTGAGTCCTATTTAAATGCAATGAAATAATGTATGACTAATCAATCTCTAGTTTATTAGTCAATTTAGTTTATTAATAACAATGCTAAACATATAAAATCCTCGAAAATAAGAAATGACAGAAGTCAATGCTTAGTATAAAGTAGGCTCACAGCATCAAAAAAATTAACACTACTACCTCTTTGAGAGGAATGTGCTGTCCACCAAACCAGGATTTTCTCTTAGCCTTTTGAACTTCCCCTTTGCTAGGAGCTTTAACATAATGTTAGCCACTTGGATTTAATCTAGGGCCACTGTGGCCTTTTGTATATTGTGTTGCAGGAGATGATACCAGAGATTAATATGGTTGGAGTGATCATGGAAGACAATAATCTGAGAGTGCTTGATGCAAGTTTGATTATCGTAGGAAATAATGATGGGTTCCAATTTCTCTTTATCAACTCCATCATCAACTTCTGAAGCAAAATTGCTTCACAACTTGCTGAAAATGCTGTCATATATTTTTCTTCCTATTGAACCAAGAAATAATTTGTGTGCACAAATTGAAACAATAGCTAGAAGTGTTCTTCCATGTGCCTGCATCTCCTAGCCAATTTGAATCAACAAATCCATGGAATAGCAACTCACTGTCCTTTGCATACCACATGCCATAATGAGTCGTGCCTTTCAAATACACCTGACAATTGGAGCAAAAGTCTCATCAAAGTCATCTCTCTCTTTTGAAGAGAATCCTGGCAACAAACTTGGTCTTGTAATATTAAATTGCCTATTAGCTGCCTATCATCAGGTGTATGATTCTGTACAAAACAGGCCGATTTTCGTCTGGAACTGACCATTTCTTGTTTGAATCCTTGAACCGGCTCAATACAGCCTAGGAACGAGCGATAGTGGCCAATTTTATTGGAAAAATCAATACATTATCCAATAGAATAATTGGTTGTTGTAGCTAGTTCCCCATTTAGTGTAGCATATGGCAAACATACATTTACACACTCCAAGTTGAACATGTTGGTTGCTTTGAGGGTGGGTCACTTAGGTATGTTAGTATGTTGAGATCAAGAAGTTCATTCACTTGAACGAAATGCCCTGTTTTGGGTGAGGAGGGATCTTAGTGGGGGTTTTTACAAATAAAGTCTTAAATAGTAATCATGTAATTATGTTGTGTTATTTATAGAGGTTGTGTAGTAAATAAGGAGTGTAACTTCCAATTAGACATTTTTTGTATTTTGGCTATATGCTGATATCATATTGAGTTAGTCTATTTTCAGACATTAGACCTCTTTGTCTCTTCAGATTTTTGCTGAATTTTCTACAATAGTGCACAGTAGAAAATGATCTTCTGATCTGATAATTACTTTCCAATGATTTCCAATCAAGTTATCTTATGTCACATTTATCATTAAGCAATTGTCACAGAAAATCTCAACAATATTGTGATGAAAACAATAGGATCATAAAGAGACAGCCAAGTACAATAGGGACAACAAAATTGCCCTAGGAAAACCCAACCTTGGGAAAAACCCAACAAATTTTCTTCTGAGGAGAAATTGTTCTTCAAAAATATTTCAATTTCAAGAGAATTCTAGAAATCTGTGCCACAAATCCAAGTCCAATATACTAGTCAAACCTGGTTAAATACCAGCTAGTCGATGCTGGTCAAACCTCCAAAAATCAAAGAAATTTGTGCTGGTCAACAGTATGAAATTTTGCCCTGAGGTCAGCTCGGTCCTATGGTCAACTGCTGTCATCTGTGGTTGACTGCGACCCAAATCTGTGGTCAAAGTTTTTCTCTTTTGCAGTCAAACTTGTCTCTTTCTCTGCGGTCAAATTAGTTAAAACTTCAGTCTAGCACAACAGATTTTTCGGTCAAAAGGAGCAGGTCAAACGGCAACTTCTTAATCTCGGTCAAACTTCGAATTTCCTTCTCTTTTCCTTGCATGTGTGGATCAAAACAGAAGAGAGAATGATGATGTCCAAATTGGTCAAATGGGAGAAGTCTCATGTGTATTTATATTAGTCAAAAGGGGTGGACTTTGACCAAGAGTCAGGACCATTCATTTGTGGGGCCGACTTGACCCGAAGCCCAAAAATAAAATTTATAATTTTCATTTCCATAGTTTTCTTTGGCTGACTTGGGGGGCCTTTTGGCATGGGGGAATACCTCCCGATGCTACACAAAAATCAACACTCCCTGTTAATGAGGGAGGTATTCTCTGCAACAGATTTCCCTTCCTGAAATTTATCCTTCCTTGAGAAAAATCATGAGCTTGTATGTCTATAGATATCTCCATCTTGGAGTGGGCAATGTAACTCCTCATATATCCAGGGTTGGCCAAAGTTCTTTATGGCTCCCTAGGCAAATGTATCAATCTCCTCTGGTCATGACCTAGCCAAGTCCTTTTGGCAGCCAAGTTTTTTTTTAGCTTCTCAGAAGAGAATTTGATTTTGGACCATTCACCTTTCTAGTCAACGTTCTTATGACCTAGTTAAGTCCTCCTAGCTTCAAAGCTGAACTACATCTATCTCCTTTGGTTGACATAACCAAGTCCTTCTGGTTTCTAAAGAGAAGATCTATCCAATCCTATAATTTCTCTCGGACATTCACCTCTGGTCTACCTATCCATGTTGAAAATTTGGCAGCTTAGGGATGAATTTCTAAAAATTGAAAATCTAAAAATAGAATTTTTAAAAATAGAAAGTCTAAAAATAGAATATCTAAAAATAGAAAGTCTAAAAATAGAATTTCTAAAAATAGAAAGTCTAAAATTAAAAAGTCTAGAAATAGAATTTCTAAAAATAGAAATTCTCAAGTATGACTTTCCAAAAATAGTAAATCACCTTGCATCAATTGGTAATCAAGTATTGTTGATGGAAAATCCCTTCTTATCGTCATTCAATCCTAATTGTTCAATTTCGACTTAATCATCAATATTATATTATTATTATTCTTATGATACTATTATATTATTATTAAAAAGAAATTCAAGTCACTCATTCATGGCTGTCAATAATGTTCTCTTATACTCTCATTATTGGCATGGCATATTCCTCTTACACTCTCATTAAAGCATGTCATGAAAGATTCCTCTTACACACTCTTTAATGCATATGTTACACTCTCTTTCTTAATGGCATAAGTTACAAAGACATGCGTAACTTCTTAATGACATGAGTTACATTTCCTAAATGGGCATATGTTACTCTCCCTCTTGACATGTGAGTTACTCATCCTTTATGAGTTACTCATCCTTTATGGCATAGTTTCGTTGCTCCTCCTATATATATGTGCCTCATTCCATCTCCCCTCACTACTTGTGCATTGTGAAAGAAGAATTCGAACTTGAGAGAGAGTTGGAGAGAGTTGAAGAAGATTGTGAGAGAGAGACTTGGAGAGTAAGAGCAGAACTTGGTGAGCCAATGTTGATTTAGTGCTTCAGTGTTGATTCTGTTGAAGGGAAGGTTGATTCAGTGCGCGCATCTCTGCTACTGCTACCAGTGATCTTCATGCTACAACTTGTTCAAATTTGGGTGAACTTACTCTCTTGATCTCTCATTATACTTTGTATCTCTGCTGAACAATTGATTTCTAATAGAAGAAGAATCTGGTTGGGTTTTCCCCTTGTGGGTTTTGCCCTGGTCATTGGACTTAAATTCTTTGTCTCATTTTGTTCTCGGCTGTCTTTTATTGTGCATTTCATTTATGTTCTATCTACAATTGCTTATCTAATGTTGCAGCATAAAGAAGTTTTGTAATAAGTGATTGTTACAACATAGAACATCAAAATTTCAACAAGCCAAGTCCTTTTGGCTTCAAAGGTGAATGTATCATATAATTGCCCCTGTAATTGCCTTGGGTGATTCACTTTACTGGTCAAAGTCCTGTAGAATTTCCTTGAAATTCTGTCACTGCTGTGATGAACAATCTGAAACAACTTCTATTCACCAAGACATAGAATTTCTCTACTAAATAAGCAACGAAATAGAAACAGAGATAAAGAACTAGTGACACACAATAACACAATGTTTTTCTAGGGAACCCAATTGGGAAAACCATTTGCTTTGCTGTAGAATTTTATTAACAGAAATTTGAGCAATTGATATCTTTACAAGGCAACATTATTTCACTAGAGAACAAGCTTGTTCTCACTTCTAACACTTAGCATGAAATTCCCTGCAAACACACCTGATTTAACTCCTCTTTCCTTGCATTGCTTCTCCCTATTTTCCAGCACATGACAGGCTCCTATAATTTAGGAATTTTCTCCTAAATATTAGCGCTCAACAACAAGGAAATTCTATGTTTTGATCTGTGTATTGGCTCCTTGATACACTCTTTCTACAACAATCTTTCACACAAACTCGTGATCTATTGTCTTGTCTCACAACTTTGTGCACACACTAAAACAATAATTGAATTATGTGCCTTTGTCCTCCTTTTATGCTATTTGATCATACTATATCTAGCAAATACAAATTTAGAACACAAGTTGAGTTCGACTTGTTAACTAAGTCAACTCTTAGTTCAACACGCCCTTTGCTTCAATCAAGACTGGAGCTATTCAACTCGTTCCCTTCTAATTATGAACTCGCACTTGGATAGCTGCATAATTGAGCCTCCAACTAGTGCATGAACAAACTAACTCGTCTTTTTTCATGAACTCATACTTGAAAAAATAAGAACACATTGAAGTCTTTCTTGACTAAGGCACAAGTCAAGAAGAAGACCTTCTTCGCTACACTTTTCAACACTCCCTCTTAGCGAGGAAGGTGCTTTTGGAAGAATCTCGTCCACCTAGTTCTGTCTTGAACACCACCATGTTCTTTGCTGCTGCAGCAACTCCCTCTGAACTAGAAGACTTCCTTGCTTTCTCTTGCGGAATCTGATCTAAAAACCTGTTCTTTCCAACCACGCTCTGCCTCTGCGAGTCTATCACTTCAGTCATAAGTGCTTCTTCTAGTTGGAGTTGATACTGGAAGATCCAACTCTCCCCTGATCTCGCTTAAACAAAACCTATGCCTACTTGGCTCAAACTCTCCTTATACTGGGAGTCACCGACCAAGTGGCTTCCTCCACTCGCGGTGGGCTATGCTCCTCATCATCTTGCTGGTCGGTCCAATTGCCAACTAGCTTAGACTCAAACTAAGAGACTGGCTGAGGCTCCATCTTGAGTAGCTTCTTCTCAGGTACTCTAATGTGCTCTTTCTCTGAGGACTCTCTTAGAGCTTTGCTCTCCTCAACCATCACTTCTCTACTCTAAGCTCTCCTTGGCTTGCTGCTCAAGGCTGCACCTGTCTCTACCTGAAACTTGTAGCGATTCTTCTTCCTTACACCTATATGCTTCTTACATCCGGTAGGCAAGTGCTGGAGGTAAGCCTTACCTCTGTTGAAGATGACATCATAACCCTTGTCCTCAAGGGTAGCTACCAAAACAAGATTCTGCTTAAGGCTTGGAACATAGGGGATATCTTTGAGATGAAGAGGATTACCTGAATCTCTCTGAAAGCTGACAGTACCAACAACTCTAGCTGCATACTGGCCATCATCTCCTAGTCCAATCTGAAAATTGAAACTGCATGTCCTTCTCCTCTAGGTCGTTGAAATTTTTCTTATTCCTGGCTATGTGGAAGGATGCTCTTGAATCAATATACCATAGACTGTTGTCTGCTGAGTTGTCATTGCAAGCTATCAATGAGAAATCTTTTTTGAACTGGGCAGAAAATGCATCTACTTCTGCTGATGCAGTTACATGATCCTTGCTGGACTCCTTCTTCTGCTTAGGACACTTAGTGGCATAGTGCCCAAACTCATGGCAATGGTGTGAAAATTTCTGAATCTAACAAACCAAAAATCATACTGCAGTAAATTGATTTGGATTACCTACTTGTATTCTTCATGTTAATTAGCTATTTTCAGAAATGCTGAGAAAATATTAATGCAAATACACTGCAACCTACACCAATATACAAATCAAGTACTGAAAAATAAATGAGACAATCACACAAAGGACACACTTATTTTTGGACTAAACGTCCTCGGAAAAAGCTAGTGTGGGAAAACCAGTGCAGCAAGTATGAGGGTTTTATTATTAAGCAGATTTCTGAATACAATTAGGGTGCCAAATCTAGCTCACCCAATAGAGAATAAACCCGACAGAAGTGCCTCTATCCGAAGACAAATATTTTGGCGAATCTAGCAACTGGATGAACAAACCCCACAGGTGACTGCGCTGTCCCCAGTGCTGTGCAATGATGGCTACCCCAAGCTCTGCGCTAGAACTGCGTCACCTCCTTTAGGAGTTGCATCACCCTCCCAGTGAGCCTTCCTGACTCAAAAATCAATCTGCTGAACTAATGCCCGATCTGCCTCACAAAAACCCTAGCGCTGCCTCTAAGCGACTACGTTAGCTCCTCTAGCCTCTACGTCACCCTTTTTGGAGCTGCTCTATCTCTCCCTGGTGCTGTGCTGCCTCTTTGTTATGTATTCTCGGCCTTGGACTGAAGTCACTCTGTCGAACTGCCCCTCTCTGCACTAGAAACTCACTCTGAAATTCTCAGCAAACCACGCCCCAAAATTTTGAACTAGCTCAAGTGTTCCTCTCTCTGTGTGTGTTCTCCAACTGACCCCAAGCCTTCCTTTATACTTTTTTTTTGTTGAGAAATCAATGGTCGTGATCTAATCTCTAATCAACGGCTAAGATTAAATTAGACTTGATCCTCGTCTCTTAGAAGTTTCTCGCCCATATTTTCTTTAATACCCATTAATATTTTAATTTTCCTAAGTTTAGACATAGGAACCCAATAAGAAATATTAATTATTTTAATAAAATACAATCCGGGTGGAATTTCACCAAATGATTTTTGGATCTTGGAGATCTCATGTGCTCTAGCCGCTCCACAAAATTTCGGAGCTAAAGCACATCAGGTGCTACCAAAAAATCAACAAATGAAAGCACTTGATCTTGCTTAGATCCTTCTTCTTGCCCTTCTGATTGGACTCAACCTCTCCTTGGCCCTTCTTGCCTTTGGCCTTGCTACCTTTGCCTGCCAGGGTAAAGTTCTCCTCTTTCTTTGTCGGTGCTGATCTGCTATCTCTCATTCCTCTTCAGATCTCTCCCTGAACACAGTCACCCGATAGCCTTTCCTAACTAGGAAAAATTTCTTTGCCACTTACTGCATTTTGGAAGGTATACCAAGACTTATGAAGTCCTAGTCTAAGTCACCGGGTTTGGTGAATTTAATCCTTGGGATTTGAAATTTGCCGAACCTCAAGCAAATTTGAATAAATTCAATTTTGTTCGCTGAATAAAATGCTGAATTCAAGCACCGAACAAAATGCCGAACATTAACACGAACCCAATTCCGAACTCGAACATAAAAAACCAAATTCACCTAAAAGAATCGTTGAAATTCGCTTGCATTCGGTTAAAAGTTCGAATGTGTTCACGTTAGGGTTTCCGTTAGATCGTTTAACAATTAAAAAAAATTAAAAAATAACCCCGACTTTTATGTTTTGCCATGACCCGCCCCGACTTTTGTCTCGATTCACACTGACACGACTCACCCATCGACTCCAGTCTTCCGCCTAATGCCGTGTACCCCTGTTTAGTGCTCAGTGCTCGTCGCTCAACCATCAAGTTTCAACTTTCAACCCTTGGCTAAGTGGACTGGTCACTACTCTTGCTAAGTGTGGCTGTTGCTTCTTGGCTCTCGGCATCACAGCCTATAGGCTCACAGTCATAGCAAGCCGCAGATTCCCGACTCATAGAGTCACAACCTACAAGCCCCACGCAACATGTTCACAACCCATGGCCCCACGCTCACAGCCACTTGATCCTTGATCTCTGGCACATTTTTAACAATGGATCGCTCATTTTTAACAGGCTTTCGTTCCCCTTCCTCCCAGATCTTGATGGCTGCATCAGGCTTCAGGTATAGCCTACAAGCGCGCCATACAGTGACATAGTGACACTATTAGGCAGTCACGAGCCAAATCTCAACCTGAATAGGGGACAACAGTGAGCAGTCCAAGTAGTCAAAATGCACATTTCTTCTTCTTCTTTTTATTAGTTAATATATACAATTTAGTAGCTAAAATTTAGGTTTTTTTTAATATAGTGTCTTGACTCTCAGGATTCAGCCTTAGATCCATACTGTTTAAATTTATTTTATAAACTATAGTTTCATTCTGCAAAAAAATATAAAACTAATTAAAATGTAAATTAAAAAAAAAACTGCAGAAATTTCAGGCTTCACTTCAGTCTTCAACAATCAGAACCTTCAAATTTCAATGGCACCTCCAAAATCAACTGCTGTAGCATGGAATTTTGTCAAAAAAGAGGGGAAAAATCTTTTGTGTTAGCTGTGTCGACATCAATTCACTGGCTCTTTAACTAGAGCAGTGGATCTTCTTCTCAGTATTAGCAATGGAAGTGGAGGTGGTGTTGAAGGTTGCACTAAGATTTCTGATGAAAAAACCGCAGTGGAGAAAGACTATTTCACTTCAGAGATGGAAAATGAAAAAGGGAAAGTAAGATGCATCGAATTGAGAGAGAGACTGCCATGTCTTCCTCAAACACCATTAATTCAATCTCAACCATTGGTGGATCAAGTTCTACTCTAGTAAAAACAGGTGGAACCAAAACATTAAATCAATTTTGGAAACCTGTGGAGAGACAAGAAGTTGATGACGCTGTCACTGAATTCTTTTATGCATGTGCAATGGATCGAGTGAAGACATCAAAATTTATTTTTGGAATTTTGGATGAAACATTCAAGAGGTTGGGCAGAAAAATGTGGTCCATGTTATTACAGATAATGCATCAAATTGTGTTGGTGTAGGGAAGATGATTATGGAAAAGTATAATCACATTTATTGGATCCCATGTGCAACTTACTGTTTGGATTTAATGTTGCATGATTTAGCCAAATTTCCTTGGGTCAATGAGACAATCTGAAGAGCCAAAACAATTGCAAACTTCATCATCAACCATTGTCTCACTTTGAGCATATATAGGAAGAATGCATCAAAAGAGTTGTTGAGGCCTTGTGATACAAGGTTTGCCACTTTTTATATTACTCTGAAAAGAGTTGTTGAGGAAAAAGCAAGCCTAAGAGCTATTTTCTGCAATATTGAGTGGGAGAGATCTCCTCTTTCAAAAGAAACTAAGGGGAAAAATGTTGAACAAATAGTGCTCAATAATGGATTTTGGGAAAATGCAAACAAGGTTTTAAAAATATGTGGCCCAATTGTTAATGTGCTCTGCATGGTTGATGGTGACAAACCTTGTATGGGTTTTGTTTATGAAAGCATTGATCGTTGCAAAGAGGCCATTGCAAGTGCTTTTAATAATGCGGAAGTTGATTACCAGGAAATATGGGAGGTAATTGATCAAGGATGGAAGATGATGCATAGTCCATTACATGCACCAGCATACTATTTGGACCCTAGATTGTTTGGGTTATCAAGACATAGGGATGAAGAAGTCATGAATGGACTTATAGAGGGTATTGAGAACTTAATCCAGATCAAGCAATTGCAGGTTTGGTTAGATGTCAGTTGAGGGCATACAGGTTAGAAGAAGGGTTATTTGGAACACAATCATAAGTGATCTAGCAGTATTGTGGGAATTTTATGGATCAGGGGCACCAAAATGGCAATTTTTTTGAATTTGTATCTTAAGCCAGGGATCAAGTGCATCAGCGTGTGAAAGGATTTGGAGTTCTTTTGACCACATTCATTCCATGTTAGGTCCCTATAATATTAGTGATTCCCCCATTACTATTGTCATTGTAGCCCTTATTGTTATTGTTGTGCCCCTATTGTCCCTATATTGTTATTATTGTGCCCCATAGAAGCCCACTATTGTTCTTGTTGTGCCCTTATATTATTATTGTTATGTCAGCTTTTGATTATATTGTGACCCCTTAGACTCTTATATATAGAAAGGAGGTTTTTTCATTTGTATCATCGAAGAATTGTTCATTTGTGTAATGTAAAGGAGGTTGCCCCCTCGAAGAGGTTGATTTTGAAGGCATTGATCTATCTTTTCTTCTATTTTGTGAGCTGATTGCATAACATTTGGTATTAGAGCTTTGGATTTTAGGGTTTCGCTGCTCCAAATAGGTCATCGTGGCATTTTCGCTATAATTTTTTTTTTTTGGTTTATATTTATCTGCGATGTTTTAGAAGCTAAACAAAAACCCATTTGAGCTGAAATCTCTCTGAACCTCGGATCCGAATTTCAGACCTTGTCTTGCTATATTTTTGGAGATATGATCCAAGGAAGTTAGGGTTTTTGCAGGATCCCAAATTATATCTCAAACAGGTGACCTGGGGAAAATCGTCATAACTTTCTTTCTGAGCATCATATTGAAATTTCGTAAGAAGTTACAGAAAGAGGACGACCTGTAGTTTTCTGTGTATCAGTTTTAGGTCCTAAGGTCGAAACAGTGACACGTGGAACTTCGTACAAGTTTGCTCTATTGAACTAATCTATAATCAGGTCATTGCAGGAGATTTGGCATAACTCTTCCTTGGAGAATCCAATCTTGATCAGACTTGCGGGGTTAGAAAGAGGACTCAGAGGGCTACCGCAGGATGCAATTTCAGACCTTGGAGATCCAAAATTACAGAGATACAACAGATTCAATATCGAGCTCCTACAAAGTGAAAAAAGGTGTGTAGTTTTTTTAAAATTTTGCATAAGTTTGGTTTGAAAAATTAGTTTGAAGGAATTCAAAGGGCATAGTGAAGCATTATTATCATTAATTGATGCCCCAAAGAAAGAAAATGGAAACACCTAGTAAGCAACCTGAAATCTCTAGCATGACTCATGAAGAAGAGGAAGAAATGCAACATGATATATCAAAATTACGAGACTAAGTGCAACAAATTTCACTCTCACAAAAAGTAATAGAAGCTAAGATGGACGGTTT